>CM074727.1:139771056-140971056 GCA_037306005.1 Rhinophrynus dorsalis
GACAAAGCGATTGCTCAGCAACATAAATATTAGTCTAAATAACAAACTAGTTTTCTAAATAAAAAATTGCTAATGCAATTAAAAAAAAATGGTTTTAGAATCACCAAAGTTGTTTTCAGTTGATAGGGTCCCTTTAATGTTGCAATGTGTTGGATACCACTTTGGCACTCAAAGGGTTAAGTTCAGTCCTCAAAGGCCACCAACAGGCCAGGATGTAAGGATTTCCCTGATTAAGCACAGGTGAGTCAGTCACAATGAATGATCCACTGATTAACTCACCTGTACTTAATCAGGAATATCATTTACCCTCTGATTGCCAGAAGGTTGCTGAAAGCATTGCTTTGCAATTCTTTGCATACCAATCTGGCACTTAAAGAGTTAATTCCTCGCCTGTTGGAGGCACATGCGGACTGAACTTGGACAGTCAGGGGTTAAGGAATAATACTTCTGTCTAATAATAACCCAAATTTGCCTTCATTTTGGTACTATAAAAAAAAAAAATCTGCTTGTGTTGGTTCTCCAAAATTATTCTTTAATCCGTTCTGGATATCATGTCCATGGGAGGCAGATGTGAGTCTTTGTTACAGGACCTCAAACGCCTTTCACCAGAATATTAAAAAAAAAAAACTCTGTGGGAGGGGTTTGGGGTTCTGAAGTCCTTTAGAAACAATCCTGTCTGCTCTTTGGCTGTAATATCTGTGATGGAACTGTGGCAACTATGGGAGATATTGGTGTGTTAGAGATATGGGATCTCATGTCTTCAGACTATTCTACCCAAAAGACTAACAACCATAGACTGAGCTTAGCCAAAGTTGTTTCCAATATATTGCTAGAGTGCAGAGATAGTGGGGGTTGGGCTTTGCTTCCACTATACTCCAGGTCTGTGCTAAGCAATGTTAATTGATTCCTGCTGTGCTTCCTTGACCAATCAGAGGAGGTTATCGATGAGCCAGTTAAGAATGTATAATTTCAAGTCCTAATCTGCATTCTTATCTTGATAAGGATGCTGGTGACTGATTGGTCAAGCATAGAAACACTGTCCCAAGTACTCGTTTGCATGCTGATCTTGATAAGAGTCTCTGTAGTGTATATAAGCTGTGTGTTTGATTCAATAAAAGAGTGTTTTTCCCTTCATCAAGTCTCGGCTGATGTTTGGGAATAGGAGATTCGGTATGCTATTGGACTGTTATTCTGAGGGAGAAAAAAACTCTAAAGGAGGTATCCAGCTTATGATACAAGGCGTCACGTTACAATATCCAGGAACAATTAAAGATTAATACTGGGGAACCGATCTAACCAAGTGATTAAAACGGTGGTTCCCAAACCTTTAACCCTTTGAGTGCCAGAGTGGTATCCAACGGATTGCATTGCAATGCTTTGGATACCTCTCTGGCACTCAAAGGGTTAAACCATGACCCATCTGGTTTTGATCATGACACATAGCTAGATAATCAATACTTCTGTGGCACTTTAGCCCCTTATAGACTAGCAATCCAGAAAGTGCGTTTCACTTAAAGGGATAGTAATACTTAAAATGTAAAAAAAATATATATATGTGTTGTAGGGTTTATCCCCCTGAGTAAAACAAGGGTGCTCCCACTGCTGAAAGGTGTTTTATTCAAACGTTATTACAGCTCAAAGTTGAAATTTTTTTAGGTGCTAAATCACAGTGGCCTGAAATTGTACAGTGGCACTGTTGCTACACCATCCTATGGAGACTTATGGTCTATGGACCAGAGCTGTCCACAGAATGGTGTAACAACAGCACCACTGTACAGTTTCAGGCCACTGTGATATTGCACCTAAAAAAATTAAAATTTTAACTGTAATAACCTTTGAATAAAACCCCTTTCAGCAGTGAGAGTACCCTTTTTTTTACTCAAGGGGATAAACACTGCAATGTGTTTTTTTTGTTGTTGTTTTTTTTTTTTTTTTTTTTAAACATTTTAAGTAATTGAGAAAATATAAGAAGATCTCTATTAATTGTGCACACCGTCACATCAATAAATATATGCTCCAAGTGAAGACGGCAACGGTAAGTACACTGGCAATAACAACATTGTGACACCGATCATTTGTCCAGAGCTATTTTGATTAGTGATGGGTAAAAGATATGTCTATGATAACCAAGTGAAGAAAATTCACAATAATATCTTCTACGAGACACTCATTATATGGTACAGATTAATGGATGCCGTTGACCCTTAAAAGCCTTGGAGCAAAAAGAACTTTACAAGACACATTATAATTAATAACATTAAGATCATATGTCAGAATATATTTGAGACTTTCAAACATTGATGTTACCATATATACTGTTTTTCACTTGAATCTTGCTCTCCTTTACACATTGTTCCACAACAAATATACTCACATTAATGTTTGTATAGGTTTCAGTATATGTGTTTAAAAATGAGTCTGTGTAAATTAAATACTTTGGTCTTGCTCTAAATAATTTATTTAGTTACACAAAAAGGTGTTGATAGATTGTGTTAGATTGTAAGCTTTACGGGGCAGGGACCTGTGAGTATACATTAGGATAACATGTCATTCCCCTTATGACTGCCTATATAAGCACTTAAAGTGTTAGTAATGTTGAAAAAAAACTTTTTTGCATTTAGAAGAGCTTAAAAAGCTGATCTAAATGCAAAACAACGTATCTCTCAAACCGCTATGGTTTAAGAGATACGGGCGTTTAAAGTTTGATTTCTCCTACTGACAGCTGTAAAGCTGTCAGCAGGAGATCCGTGTTGGTCGACGCGCTGGCGCTTGAGAAGTGCCGGGATCTCGTTACTTACACGGAATCCCTTCATTGGAATGGTCTAAAACATGTGCCTAGTGTTCAGGCACACGTTTTAGACCATTATAATGAAGGAATTCCATGTAAGTAATGAGATCCGGATCCGGATTTCCTGGACCTACATGTACGTCCTCTGTCACTAAGTGACAGCCACAGAGGACGTACATGTACGTCCATTGTCGCTAAGGGGTTAAACCATAGCGGTTTGAGAGATACGTTTTTTTGCATTTAGATCAGCTTTTTAAGCTCTTCTAAATGCAGAATTTTTTTTTTTCGAAATTACTAACACTTTAATCACCGCACTTATTGTACCCCTGCTATACTAAATGTAATCTGTAAAGTGTCAAGTACACTGGTTGGTGCTATATAAATAAAAATATACAATACAATACAATACGATAGGTCATGAAATAACCTAAACATTCTCAGAAATACCCCACCCACCAGTTACGCCCCCAGCAACATCCCCTAAAACACATATTTTCAACGGCAGTATCCAAGGTGTTAAAAAGAGGACAAACTATTGCTTTGAATTACATAGTAAATAATCAAACAATAGCTAAATATTTTATGTGATTGTGTGAAGAAAGAGAAAAATGTATCCTAATTTTCAGCTCCTGAAGTAGAGCAGTGATTAGATCTTTCAGTGACACAGGAATGGATAAACAAGGTAATTATTCTGACTTAATTCTAGTTCCAGTCAGTATATTAATTCAAGGGAATGATTAGTATTTTTTGGCAGTCTGGCATGTTGCTTACCGCAGCAGTTCTGAATGAGCACAGGTAGTGTTTAACCCCGTAGTGACGAGGGCTTTTTGACATTAGACGATAGGAGCATTTTTGGTTTTTTTAGTAAATGCCTTTTATAAACCATATTTTCATCTAATTCATTTAGTCCACACCACAAATTATATATTGTTTTTAAGCTTAAAGGGGATGTTTACCCCCTTCACAACTTTGGCTAAATCGTTTCAGTACCAATAATAACTAATGGAAAGTGTGTTCTTCTTTTAAAAAAAAATCTGCCCGTTTGAAGAAGTTTAAATGTACCTCTGTTCCTACTTCCAGTAGACAGTGCTGTCCGGATCTGTACCGTAGTCTCAGCTTCTATCCAGCCTCCTCCGATGACGGAGGCTGTCTGTCTTTAAGGTGGAGCACTTTCATTGGCCAGAAATTGATCTCTGCCAATGAGAGTGCTCCAGCTTAGAGACAGACGGCCTCCGTCATCAGAGGAGGCTGGATAGAAGCTGAGACTATGGTACAGATCCGGACAGCACTATCTACCAGAAGTAGGAACAGAGGTACATTTAAACTTAGAATATCTTAAAACGGGCAGATTTTTTTCAAAAAAAGAACACACTTTCCATTGGTTATTATTGGTACTGAAACGATTTAGCCAAAGTTGTGAAGGGGGTAAACATCCCTTTTATTTTGATACCACATTTTTATGGATAATCCACCATTTCATGTGATAAAAATTAAGAAATCCAAAAAAAAACAACCCCTTCTTCTTCTTTTCTTCTTCTTCTTCTTCTTCTTCTTCTTCTTCTTCTTCTTCTTCCTTTTTTTTTTTTTTTTTTTATGTTTTCTTGTCATAATTTATGCTCAGCTGGTTCATTTTTCCAGGGACTGGATAAAAGGTGTGAAGTAAAAATCCCTATGTCCCTCATTCCCTCCCTGGTATCCATATTTGAGACGATCAGACTATGTGGTGTGTGTATATAAGTGTTTCACGTTGCCTCACAATAATTAAACTCATATAGTGTTTGTTGAAATTTCAGTTTATCCTATATAATAATTTGCCAAGTTGTGTGTAACGCCCGACATGTGGCAGTCATGCTCAGAAGAGACTGCCCGCGCCGCGGCTGATACAGAGCTGGGCGCTCCGAAGGAGCGTCCAGCTCTGTATCAGCCGAGGCGCGGGCAGTCTCCATTGCGTGTGACTGCCCCACGACCGGCTGCCAGAGGCACTGTGGCCCGTGTAACGGGCTGTTCAACTAGTATGGTTATAAACTAGGCTGTGTAAATAAAATTATTTGGACTTGCTCTAAATCATTTATTCAGTGACAAAAAGAAGTGGCAATAGGTCGTCAAGTGACCAGACTTGCTCTATCGCTAGTTTTGCCCCTAGCACATAAATGTCATTAAAAAATGTCCCCATTGTGGCCCTTTCCCTGTGGGGATGTGTATTCTCTGCTTCTCTCTTCCTCACTCACTGTGAGGAAGAGAGAGGCAGATCACACTGACAAAGGAAGTGTATTCTATACATTGTCTTTGTCATTGGCACCTGTGATCTCTGTAGCAGTGATCACATGTACTGGCTTACTGGGTAAAGGCAAAACTAACTGCTCTGGTCTTGGAGAAATCACTAGCCGCCTCCCCGCCATGATCACAGCACACCCAGAGACACCATGCAGTCATGAAGTCTTTGACCAACCAGATCCATCACCCATCCTTAAAGTTCGGAAATGCGTGATGGATCTGGTCTGTCACTCATCGTTAAAGGGTTAATTCTGCAGGTATGATTTGCTAACCTAAGGGGTCAGTCAAGTCTTTTATAGAAAATGTATAAAGTAATTGAGAAGTCTTTCTGTATATAGGAGGAATGGGTACCAATATCAACATATTACAGTGGAACTATCACTTTGTAAAAGAATAGGTGGTTTTTCAAAATTATCTATTTATGGTAGCCATAAAGATACAAGATACCATACTGCTCTCCCTCCCACCTGTTACTCCCTGCCACCCAGACACTAACATTCCACTCTGCTCTCTCTCTCCCACCTTTCACTCCCAGCTAGCCAGATACAAGATACCATACTGCTCTCCCTCCCACCTCTTACTCCCTGCCACCCAGATACTAACATTCCACACTGCTCTCCCTTCCACCTCTCATTCCCAGCTAGCCAGATTTAAGATACCATACTTGTCTCCCTGCCACCCAGATACTAACATTCCACACTGCTCTTCCTCCCACCTCTCACTCCCAGCTAGCCAGGTGCAAGATACCATACTGCTCTCCCACCTGTTACTCCCTGCCACCCAGGTCCTAACATTCCACACTGCTCTTCCTCCCTCCTTTCGCTCTCAGCTAGCCAGGTGCAAGATACCACACTGCTCTCCCTCCCACCTGTTACTCCCTGCCACCCAGATACTAACATTCCACACTTCTCTCCCTCCCTTCCAGTCTGTACAAGCTTAAAGCGGAACTACCATGTCACAAAATGTTTAGCTTAACTAAGTCCCCTTCTGGTGACTAGCTGCTTGGTAGCGCTAGTCGCAAGAATTAGTACCTGATTTAATAGATATATGCTTTTGCCCCAGCTGTCAGTAGCACGGAGAGCCGACACCCGGCCAGAATGATGTCCACGCTGTCAGTCCCAGCAGGGTCTAGGAGGCGTTGCTAGGAGCCGGCCAGTTCCAAAAGGGACTCACAGCGCAGATGCGCGGACGTCATTCTGGCAAGATGTCCGCACTCCGTGCTACTGACAGCTGGGGAATAAAGCATATATGTATTAAATCAGGTAATAATTCTGGCGACTAGCGCTACTAAGCAGCTAGTCTCCAGAAGGGGACTTAGTTAATCTAAACATTTTGTGACATGGTAGTTCTGCTTTAATAGCATAAACGTTCAGACTGACAATCATTTGAAACCTGTCAAGATGGATTCTCCCACTGAGGTGTGACTGTGGACAGATGACTGTTCCGATTAGGCCCTTATTCATCAAACTAAAGAGGTGCAATTCTGGAGGAAAATAACCGCATCAGAGAGTTGGAATTAAAATTCTACAAATTCCTATTGCTTTAGAGGGGGCTTTTAACTCCTTGAATGGTAGAGAGGTCTCCAATGCATTTCATCGCAAGGAGTTAAAGTAAAATTTAGCATCCTACCATTTGTAAGGGCATTGGCATAGTAATTTCTATTTTATTCCTTCCTGGTGACCCGTGATTTACCCTTCAAACTCCCCCCCCACACACAAACGCTCCAATCGCACATATTTTTAACCTTTTGAGTACCAGAAGTATGTCCAAAGCATTGCTAAGCTATGAGGGATGTAAGAATTGGATTCCATGCTAATTCAGGAGCTGGAATCTATTTCCTAGTCCTACACCTGTCTAACTAACCTACTTACTAGCTAAACATCTCCCATTAACCCCTTAAGGACAGGTGACATGGCAGGACAGTCCCTGGTATTTTTACCTTTAAGGACCGTCACAGTCCTGGCTTGTCACATACTTTTTTTACTTAGTGCTCCTGCGGCAGTGCTGAAAGTAAAAACTGGGTCGGGTCTGAAACTGACCAATCCAAGACTGGAGCAGTCTCTCAGACCCCTGCTCGGCATGCTGATACACTTCACAGGTCATGTGTACAGACACGTTGGCAAGGATCAAATTGGTCTGTATGGAAAGTAACTTCTCTGATCTGCTGGTCCTTAAGGGGTTCATGCTGCCTGCGCCAAGGGAAGGTCAATGGGGTAGCTTGCGAACATTTTGGGGAGATCCTTCCCTCTATAACTTGTTTAATGCCAGGTATTAACCCATTTAGGACCAGACAGGTTAATCAAAGTGCATAGGAAATGGCATATGCTTACCCCATTTTCCAGAGCGTGCTGTGGAACAGGTGTAAGGGGCTTGCTAAAAAGAAAACCCACACTTATCTTACTATAGCTGGGAAATTCCCAATGGCCCTTATGAAGTTGGCGCTTATGCTTTTGTTCAAGAGGTAACATGTTCAATTAGACCTAGATGTCATATTCATGGTCTTGTAGGAGATGTCGACCTTATGTAGTGGGCAGAACTTGTGTCCAGTGGTTCTGCTAGCACCTGTTGTGTCCTCTTCCATGTACATGACATCCAGGACTGATCGAGGGGGCCATTGATGTTTTCTGGTCATAGTGCAATAAGTGGAGGTTATTATTAGGAGGCAATACTTTTCCTTTAATAATAGCGGAGAGTGTGTGCCAGTATGCGCTTAAAAAAAATCATACTCCCTACTGCATACTCTTGAGGGCAACCACTGACATTGGGAGGCTAAAGCTCCTGTGTTGGATTTGTACATCTCATCTTACCCCTAAAACTAGGGATACCCCCCTCTGTCACTCCTTGGGGGGATATGCACTAAAGTGTGATAAACAGGTGATAAAGTGGAGATGGCTTCTCTAGTGATGTCACTTCCCCAGTTCCTATGTTATTCTATGGTAGGGCTATCCAAGTTCAGTCCTCAAGGGCCATCAACAGGCCAGGATTTAAGGATTTCCTTGATTAAAGGAATAGTAATACTTTGTTTTGTCATTTTATTTTGTAGGCATTGGAAAAACATGAAGAACGATATAAGTCTTATCTCTCAAACCTTTATGGTTTGAGAGATATTCACAAGCAACGTTTCACCTCCCACCCCTTTTACCTAGTGTAAGCCATCTCTTCTCAGATGTGGAATCCAGTCCATAGACCAGACAGATAACAGAAGGGGACAATCATCTTCCTATGAGAACAATGAAAGCCCTCCCCCCCCTTGACAAGCTTTTCAGGTTTTTCCCTTATCTTAATTGAAGATTGTCCCTCTCTGCAATCTACCTGGGCACCTCCCTTCTGATCTGGCTGAGCAGTGTTACATCAGTAAAAGGGGTGGGAGGGGGATACTTTGTCAATGAATTACTCTTGAACTACAACTCTGACAGAATTGAAATAACACTCTCCAAAGTCCAAATACTATGATGATTAATTAGAGCTGCTTTTATTATGAAACATTACTATCCCTTTAAGTACAGGTGAATTAATAAAAATGAATGATCCACTGATTAAGCACAGGTGAGATAATCAGGGAAATCCTTACATCCTGCACTGTTGGTGGCCCTTGAGGACTAAACTTAGACAGCCCTGTTATATGGAATCACTGCACTAAGATCTGTCCCTCTTGAGAATTCTTATTGCATAGGCTCCATACAATAACACAGGAATTGGAGATGTGATATCACCGGAGAAGTCATCTCCCCTTTATCATCTCTTTATCACATCTTAATAGATCTCCCCCGTGGTTAATCTGTTAAAACCCATAGTCTCATTAGCATTTGATTCCTCTGCATGAAGAGGTTGCCGTAGCATAGTAATATAGTAGTAGCAACTGGCAGTGTTGATTGCATTAAGGAGAAAATGAAATGACAGAAGTGCTGGAATTTTAAACAGATGGAAAGGCATTCTGTGACTTACAAGATCTAGAGATGTGTAGTGATATTGTAAACAAAGTGTGCTGAAACAGACAGATGCCTCTCTGCACGAATCGCAAATTAAAGGCAAGCTGAAAGTAATATTTATTTATGCAAAGTACTTGCTGGAAAGTGTTTCACAACTATTATTTCATAATTAAAATCCTATATATTGATGGAGTATAATAGAGCAGGAATTTATTTAATTACAATTGTGATTTGATATTTTCTTCCAGGATGTCTATATTATTTAGGAATATTAGCATGCAGGTAATTCTTACAGTCTTGGGATTACTGATGTGAGAGTAGACTAATACAAAAGTAAAAGTTATTTCCCTTTAAAGGGATAGTAATGTTTCATAATAAAAGCAGCTCTAATTAATCATCATAGTATTTGGGTCAAGGAGAGTGTTATTTCAATACTGTCAGAGTTGTAGTTCAAGAGTAATTGAATGATAAAGTATCGCCCACCCCTTTTAGTGACGTAACACTGCTCACCTCAGAACAGCAAGACTATCCAGATGGATCACAGAGAGGGACAATCTTCAGTGAGCATAAGGAAAAACCTGTAAAACCTGTCAAAGGGGGCAGGATTTTCATTGTTCTCACAGTAAGAAGATTGTTCCCTGTTGTGAGCTGTCTGGTCTATGGACCAGACTCCACATCTGAGGAGAGGGGGGCTTATACTAGGTAAAAGGGACGGGAGGGGGATACTTTATCATTCAATTACTCTTGAACTACAACTCTGACAGTATTGAAATAACACTTTACATGGCTCAAATACTATGAAGATTAATTGGACCTGCTTTTATTGTGAAACATTACTATCCCTTTAAGATGTAATATCCTTAGCCTTATTCTTTCGGGACTAGGTGTCAGATTGTGGTGTGCTAGTTTTGCAGGGTTACCTTTTTCTTTATTTCCATTATTATTTCCCCTTTATCACCCTTCTGCCTCCCCCTGATTCAATTATATCATAGGCAATTTTGATTTCTCAATGTGCACAGTTTTTAGCTTTTTACAGTACCGCCAGGGGTTAAACCTGGTTGCTAGAACCTTCTAAAATATTATATTCTATAATTAAAACATTTGATATTGGAGACCTCCTTAAGATCCAATCTACATTTGAATCTACATTTGGCAGGCAGAAATCATGCAATCAAATGTCCCTCTATATGACATGTCAGACCTGTGGGCCCTCAGAATAAAATGCCTGAATGCTGGAGATAAAAGATATTCCAATTAGAATGCAGAAAATTGTAGCAAGTAATGTATCCAGTACAGTGCAATTGTAGGTCTGCTTAACCAGGGGGATGTGGCACTTTAGTGCACCTTGGACACCCACTTAGGGTGCCTTCTTCTTTTCTATAGTTTCCTGGCAATATATGTCAATATGAGTTGCAAATGTATATTTCATATGCCCTTGATATATAACCTGTACGATGGTAAGGGTGCCTTGAAAATCCCAAAATGTGTGTTGAGTGCTATGAGCAAAAAAGAATGGTAATGTGGCTGCTCAACATACATTAAAAAACTTGTGCAAACAGATGAATCAAATGTATGTTACTTATTGACTAAAGTGCACAGTCACTCACTTCATTATTCATAAATCATTCACACAATCGGTGGCAACACTAATGTGAGCCAGAGGTTGTGCTAACTGTACTGTGCATTCCTTCTCTCAACTACGTTTAATAGAAACACAAAGGTGTGTATGTACTGAAGGGGTTTAATCACATTAAAAACCAATTAGGTGTCAGAGAGCATTGCACGCTTCTCTGGTAGTCAGTGGGTTAAAGGTCAACTGACATTTGATAGTTACCCCATTGTCAGACCTGCCAATGAAACCTGGGCTTTGCTGGAACAAGTATAAGTGAGTCTGGATTAGTGGGACAGAAAGGTATGGGAGGTAAAATTAATGTTAAAATGTAATGCTATTTGTAAAGGTTTGAATAAGGATGGAGAGTTCTTATCACATTATCACCTAGTGGGTTGACCTTTCCAACAGACCCAAGAGCACCGTAAATAACTCTAAAGCCTCAGAGGAAGAGTGCAATTTACCACTGACTGATCATAGTATCTGTATCTGGATTGAGTTCTCTTCTCTTATCTGATTTCCATGCTAAACAATGCAATGTGTACTTGTATTTGAGAGATGTTTTCATATTTATCTTTATAACATGCCTGAGGAAGAGACCTAAGGTCTTGAAAGCTTGCATTCTAAATCTGCTTAGTTAGCCAATAAAAGGTATCAAAAACTGTATTTGCCTCCTGGAGTAGTGAACACATACAACCCTATCAAACTTTTCACAAAGCGCCCTCTTGTGGCATAAAACATGTATAGGTGGGAAGTGTCGTGCCTACTGTGCTCCATCATCCATACATCAAACGTATCTGTGCAATCCCGTTTCCTGGACATCCTGGGGAGGGATAAATTTGTATTTTGTCTAAGATTTCATCTAAGTTATTTGTGTATGAATGTATATATGTATTTTTATATTTTGATCTTATTTTTTGTCCTCTTTTTAGGAATGTTATATTTAAATCTTGATTTTATTTATATATATATAATATGTATGTATGTGCTCCTATGGATCGATGCCGTATTATGGCGGGAGTGTTTGTGTGTGTCAATGAAGCCAAGAACTATGCCATTGAGAGCATATACTCCTAGCAGGGTCACCCAAGGTGGAACGATCAAAGCTAAGACACCAGAGTAAATTGATCCAAAATCTGCCAACCCGCACTGGACTAGCATGGCAGATTATGGTCCATTCCCTCAGGATGGCTTCACAAAAAAAGTCTGTCATTCCCCAGAGGATTGCAAGCTACTACCTAAGGCAGTGGGAAGACCATCTCAATGGCAAAGGGTGCTAAAAAATCATGGGTTCTCTCAGGCTGCCTTTGACCTTTAGACATTAGAACGCTTAACATTTAATCTACTGGTACAGTTTCAAGCTTAGAGGAAGTAGTACAAGAACTGAATAACATCAAGTGGGGTGTTATCAGCTTGTGTGAGACTCCTAAAAAAAGGCAAAGATTTAGTCAGATTAGAAGATGGACACTAGC
The DNA here is from genome assembly GCA_037306005.1 of Rhinophrynus dorsalis. NCBI lineage: Eukaryota > Metazoa > Chordata > Amphibia > Anura > Rhinophrynidae > Rhinophrynus > Rhinophrynus dorsalis. The sequence goes on from CM074727.1 coordinate 139,783,129, forward strand.
TTTACTATAAAGGAACCAATGATGGATGATGTAGAGGAGTCTGCATATTGAATAACAAAAGACTGACAGACTCAATTGTAAAAGTAGAAAGTATTTCTAAAAGAATTGCTTCCTGTCCTATCAATCTGAATCATCACTAGGTTCTTCAAATCATTCAAGTTTATGCCCCTACAAGTAGCAATAGTGATGATAAAGTTGAAGAATTTTATGATATTTTATTAAACTTCTACAAACAGGACAGTTACCACTACAAGTGTATAATGGTAGATTTGAATGCGAGAATTGTAACAATCCAAAATGGTGACATTGATCCGACCACATGGAACTGGAAGGAGACTATGGAGACAACCAGCTGGTTGAATTTTCAGAACACATTATGAATTAGTTCTACAGGAAAAAGGCACAAAAAAAAATGGACATGGAAAAGCCATAATGGTAGGATAATTGAAACTGACTTTTTTTGCAAATAATAAAACGACATTCACATACTGCTCAGTCTTATTTTTTTTTTTAACAAAATTGACTGAAAGAGAAAGAAAATGGTCAGGTCAACAAACTTGAAGACCTTCGTTAGCCAGTTATTGAAAAATCAAAAGGATTTTGAGTTAGTACTGGTTTCAGTGTGTCCTTCAAGACCCTCCAAATAGACATTTCAACCCACAATGCAAAAGTTATTGAGACTATTGTAGACCCTTCCAATACCCTTGCACCTACTGTGAAATACTAAAAACCAACCCGAAAAAAAAAAAAAAAAAGCAGTTGCCTTGATGAAACAGTTGAGAGAAATTAAGCAAACCAGTAACATTGGAAACCGGGTGGAATATCTATAAATGTGCAAGACCATAAGAAAGCACATAAAAGAAGAAACACGCATGTCCAATGTTAAGCTTGTCAGTAGGACCCGGAAGAAAATCAAGGTCTAAAGAAAGCAAAATGAAAAATGGCTTCACATAGGAGCCAAATGTTTGCATTAAAGCTTGTAGATGGTACATCAGCAAAAACTCAAAACAAATAGTAAAATGAGTGGGAAAAATGTTATTCGAATCTTCATAAGGATGAAGGACAACAACTGAATGCCGTGCCAGAGGCAGAAGCTATGTCAGACGTTTTGGTAGAAGAAGTAGAAGCTGCAATAAAACCAATGAAAAATGGCAAAGCAGCTGGACCTGATAGTCACTGCTCAAATGTTGAAAGACTGAGGTCAAGCCTTTTTCAAAGCCCTAGCTAAACTATTTCCAAAATGCCTACTACTCCGCAAAGTGCCTGACACATTGAAGTCATCCTACTGCACAAAATAGGTGGCAAGGTGGATCTAAAAAACTACTAACCAATAAATCTATTGCCAGTCATCTGCAAGGTTTTCACAAATGTACCATCAAGAAGAATGGACGGAATGCTTAAAGCGGAACTTTCAGAAAATAGCAAGTCGCCATGCATTCATTAAATGCATGGCGATTAGCTGTCTTACCATAAAAAAAATATGTGTGTCTAAAGGAATCACTCCCGTTTGGAGACCGGAACTGAGGCAAGAGCGCAGACATCTTGTCTGTGCACATGCGCGGTCAGTCCCGGTCTCCATAGAATAGACTGCTTTGCACCATATGGTCACTGGAGGGGACTGACGGCGCCGGCTCACAGACCGTACTAACCTGTCCGTCAGTCCCTAAACGGGAAGCATTCCTTCAGACACATCTATTTTTTTACGGTAAGACATTTATTTTCAAGCTAGTCGCCATGCATTTAATGAATACATGGCGACTGGCTATTATCTGAACGTTCCGCTTTAACAAGGCACAACCTAAAGAGCAAGCAGGCTTCAGGAACAGTTTCAGTACAATAGACCATATCCAGACACTGCAAAAATTATCATCATGAATGCAACTTTCCATTATGAATAGCCTTCATTGACTCCGTGAAAAAGCAATAATTGATGCCCTGATCAACCAAGGAATAGTTAGTATTTATATCCATATCCTCCCATCAATATATGAAAATGCAGCTGCATCAATACAGGTCAGCAATGATGAAGTTCATATCAACACAGAAAGAGGCATTTGACAAGGAGACACAATCTCCCCAAAACTATTTTCTTCTTGTTTAGAAAAAATTTTCCGCAAACTAAATTCAGACAAAAAGGACTTAAAATCAATGGAGACTAGCTATATCACTTACATTTTTGCCAGTAGTCCTGCAGAGCTGCAAGAATTCATGGAATAACTACAACAGGAAAGTAATATCTTTGGTATGAAGATGAATATGAACATAAAGAAAGTCATGTTTAACCCGTTGAAGACCTCCCAATACGGCAGGGGGTGGCTGTTAAGGGCCACGGCACATCTTCTTTCTTTTCTTTTTTTTTTTTTTTTTTATTGCATTCTGGTATTGCTGCGGAGAAGTCATCACCTCTTATCTCTTTATCACAACTTAGTTCATCTGCCCCAGGTGTCTGAAAAGAGACCCACTGACTCTCCAGAAATGCATTTATGCTGCATCACACAAGTTTCCTGTCCTAATCAATACATGTATCCATACCCCCCCAGTCTTGAAAGCCTGACACAGCTGACCTGTGGGGACTGTGCACACAACCCAGGAGTTTTGGGCTGAGGTCTACAGACTTCCAGGTTGCTGTTTTAACCCAAAGGGATCCATTTTCGGCCCTCCCTACTAGAGCTGATAGCAGCTGTTTTGGAGCTGCACATTGGGTTTTTATTAGGTCTGTTCCTGTAGTGGCAGACTTAGTAAAATTAGATCATTTCCAGTTAAAGTGTTACTTCCCCCCCCCCAACTTGCAATTATGGACATATGTACAGATTCTATAAACTTTTTAAAATTGTATCAGTTGCTTGTACCCTTTGAGTTCCAGAGGGGTGCACAATGCGTTGTGTACCCCTCTGGCAATAAAAGAGTTAAAGTGGACCTTATAATGTTAGGTGATTTTTAAAGGGATAGTAATACTTCGTTTTAACTTTATTTTATTTTGTAGGCATTAAAAAAACATGAAGAATGATATAAGTCTTATGTCTCAAACCTTTATGGTTTGAGAGATATTCACAAGCAAAGTTCCCCTCACCGCCCCTTTTACCTAGTATAAGCCATCTCTTCTCAGATGTGAGTCTGGTTGTATGACAGGACAGATAACAGAAGGGGACAATTTTCTTTGTATGAAAACAATGAAAGCCCTTCCCCCCTTGACAAGTTTTTCAGCTTTTTCCATTATCTTAATTGAAGATTGTCCCTCTCTGCAGTCTACCTGGGCATCTCCCTTCTGATCTGGTTGAACAGGGGGGGATACTTTGTTTGTGAATATCTCTTAAACCATAAAGGTTTCAAAGATAAGACTTATATCATTCTTCATGTTTTTTTAATGCCTACAAAATAAAATAAAGTTAAAATGAAGTATTACTATCCCTTTAAGAAGCTATTAAAATCACCTGTATTCTGTGTTAACCATTTTTATGTTTTACATTTTTTGTTTTAAAATATTTTTTATTTTATAAAAATTGGTGTGAAATTTGCCTATCAGCCCCTCTCTCCCCTTTCACAAGTTCTTTTCATCCCTCTCTCTGCAACCGTGCGAGTGGAGAGGTGGGTCCACAGGACCTCTTTGTAGGAAGCCGAACATCAGTGGCATGGGCTCGGAATGCCTTGCATACCCCTCTGATACTCAGATTAAACATTTCAGTTCCAAAGGCTTGGGGCATTTTATGTACCCTGTTGGCCGCTGCAAAACACTGAAGAGGCCCACATAGGCCGAAATGTACATATCTGTGCTGTTTCTCTGGTACAGAGAGGATTTGCCTGACATTTCCAATCTGGACTATCTGTGGGAGGTACCAGTCTGATATGTATATGGGGAGGTCCCTATGCTGTAGAACCTATACCTAAAACCTATACCTGCCGCTTTTATTTTTTGACATTATCTGCCTGCACTAAAATGGTCATAACCATTACAGATGTAAAAAAAACATCTGTAAGGCACACCATTTTGGGAAGTAAACCTTCGCTCACCTGAAGTGAAGGGTCACTTGAATTCATCTCCAAAGTTAGTGTGCATGCCTATTTGCAGAATTGGCCCTATATGGAGAAAAAAAAAAATTTTTTTTACACTTCAATCACTTCAGAGATACTAAAATCTCTCAACACCATGGAAATTCCTTGTCTAGTCAATACTTTTTGCCATCATGAGACAAATGATTTCCAATTGATATGGGATATGGTTAGCAGTGGAATAAGGTTGGGGAAATACAGTGTATGTGTGATTCTGTAGCTCCCAGTGGAACAAGGCTTGGATGATAAAGCATATATGTGGGGATCTATGGGCAGTTGGAGGGGGTCACATGGGGGTGCTGTAACTACCAGTGGGCAGTAGAACCAGGCTGAGGTGTCACATACATGTTTATGTGGGGATCTGTAACTACCAGTGGGCAGTAGAATCAGGCTGGGGGGGGGGGTCAGACAGTGTATGTAGTAGGCTGACCAGATCTCACTTTTAACCGGGGACACATAGGAAATAGCCATTTTGCAGTACTTCACTGAAATCAAAGCAGTTCTGCAGTATGCATTTTTCCTATGTGTCCCCGGTTAAAGGGGAGGTCTGGTCAGCCTAGTATGTAGGGATCTTTGACTACCAGTGGGCAATGGAACCAAGTTGTTTCCTTGCATTTTTCTATATCATACAGTGTATGTGGAAATGTGTGACTAACAGTGGGCAGTGGAAACAAATGTGTGTGTGTGTTGGGGGGGGGGGGAGAGTGAGCTGTATCTGGACATCTGTGACTAACAGTGAAGAGTGGAACAAGGCTAAAGGGCGTTTCTGTGCATATGCCACAGGGTGGATTACAAAGCAATGTGGTGGAAACCCATGAGCCGCGCAGGTTATCCGTGATGGCACAAGTAGGCATTCCTGCTCCTCACACTGAACCCAGAAGATCAGGGAATGCCGAAGCAATCCACCACTGACTGTGGCCAACAGCATCTTATTTGAGACACTGCATTTCCCGCAACTTCATGAATTTTGACCTTTATATTAAAGAAAGGTGACTGCGGTAGGTGATTTCAATGCAGTCAGATAACTGTCACAACTGAGCTTGGAAAATTAAGTATTTGTTTTGGAATCTCCAAAGCTCATTGAAATCAGCCATTCCCTTTTCAGTAATCTCTACAAGCTGCTATATAGCATTCAGATAAAAAGTTTATTCCATTCATCATTGCAAAGATTAGAATGTGTACTTGCAAAAAACTGTTTAGATATACATATATCTAACTGCAATGGTACTAGTGGTTGGGTGTCTTGGTATGAATCATAATGACAGCCTGGTGGCCTAGTATCCCTGATACATTACCATGTTGATAAGCTTCTTGTTTTCCTGCTGTGAGAACTGGTTGTTCTATTTGATTCTTGGGTGGAATTTGAATTTAATTAAATCTGCAGTGACCTGTATTGTGCTTTAGCTAATGACCCATTTAACCTCCAGGTTCACTTTCTGCATGCTGGTGTCCTGGGAAAAAGGGACCTGTTTACTTCGGTCATGACAGTCCCTTAGAAATGTGTCTTCTCGTGCTTAGTCTTCCAGCAATGTGTGTTTTAATAGAAGTCAGCTAATGGGTCGACAGACGGTACAAGTTGTGGAATTTGAATGAGGGGCTTTTTCAGTCTCTGCTAAAAAACTAATTTACATGACTGAGCGTTCTCTTGTTTGTTGGCTGATTATTGATCCATACACTGTGGAACAAACAAATTGTGTGTTGCTATTTACCCCTTTGCTGTGAAAAAGAATGTATTGGAACACAAAAAGCTTTCAAATACGTTTCCGTACCATTGTACTTCGGTTAAAAGCTAAATGCACATGCAGTCTGTATTCATGAGGTTGTTCATTTTAAAGGAGAAGTACCATAATATCTAAAAATAATATCCACATTCCTCATTATGGCAAGAAAATCCTAATGGCCCCTATGAATTTTGCTTTTGTGCGATAACATTTTCAGTCCTTTAGTATTATTATGCTTTATTTATATAGCGCCAACTAATTCCACAGCACTTTTTACAATGAGGAATAGACATACAGAGGTATTAAATAGTACAATCAGATGTGGAGAACAGAAGGATCAGAGGGCCCTGCTCATGAGATCTTACAGTCTAGAGGAAGGTGGGTTTGACACAGAGGGAGTAAGTGCTATTGGGTGTAAGTATTGGGGTGGGGGTGATTCTTGGTGATAATGTTTATGGAGGCAGTTGATAGGCTTCCCTGAAGAGGTGAGTTTTCAGGGAGCATCTGAAGATTTGAAGGCTGGGGGAGAGTCTGATTGGGTGGGGGAGGGAATTCCAGAGTTGAGGTGCAGCACGGGAGAAGTCCTGTAGATGTGAGTGGGAAGATGTGATAAGAGCTGTGGAGAGCAGAAGGTCGTGTACATGTTCTGGATGTCCTATACATGGGGGAGGACATTTTTCAGACTGAGGGTGGCAGAGAATGTGAACCTACTTCATTCTTACAGAACAGAAGGGTGCACAGGGCATTGTCATTAAAGGATTAAGATTATCGTGTGAATTGGGCAGAGTTTGTGTCCTGTTGTCCTGCTAGCAATTGTCATGTCTGCCTCCATGGATCTGACATTCAAGACTGATTGAAGATATTCTCTTAAACAAAATCGCAAGGGCAAAGTTCATGATGGCCACTTGGATTCTCTGCCCATAGTAAGGAAAGTATACGTTTATTATTAGTAGGTTTTACTTCTCATTTTAAGACAAAACACTATTTTATATTGTGGGAAGGACATTTTTCAGACTGAAGGAGGCAGAGAATGTGAACCTACTTAATTCTTACAGAACAGAAGGGTGCACAGGGCATTGTCATTAAAGGGTTAAGATTATCGTGTGAAGTGGGCATAGCTTGTGTTCCGTGGTCCTGCTAGCAACTGTCATGTCTGCCTCCATGGATCTGACATCCAAGACTGATTGAAGATATTCTCTTGAACAAAATCGCAAGGGCAAAGTTTATGATGGCCACTTGGATTTTCTGCCCATAGTAAGGAAAATATATGTTTATTATTAGTAGGTTTTACTTCTCATTTTAAGACAAAACACTATTTGATATTGTGTGTTTTTGGTGTGTATATTTTTTAACCCCTTAACGTTTTGTGATGTGCCAGTTACGCTGAGCTGGATGTTAAAGAGGAACTTTTATCTCTATTACACTGTCTCATATGATTAAGCTAGTAAAATGGTATGTGGATTGTGGGTTTTTTTTTTGCCTATGTACATGCTTTAGAAGATATTCACTCTAAAATGTGGACTTCATGCGGGCACGTCCATATTCTGCAGTACAGGTTAACACTGGCACAGCGGTGCAGGATTTCCCAGTTCTCAAATTCTCCTCCCACCTCCTTCCCAGCTCTCCCAGAAGGCGCGTTCACTCTTTCCTTCATATTGATGTGCGTCACGTATATTGTAACAGCAAGCGCCAAGTTTCTCTGCAATGTGTTGTGTACCCCTCTGGCACTCATGGGCTGTTTTAATGTTTTAAGCATGGGCTGTTTTAATGTCACGTTAAAGCAGAACTTTCACCCCCATTGAAGTTCAGCACAGTAGGTTGGACTACTATAGTAATAATGTGTAATAATTTTATATCACTGTAGTTTTTGAAAAAGAGATTAAGAAGACTGACATGGTGAGGCTCGGTGCGGTACGGGCTGTACCACACCACTCAATGGATCTGCACTCTGTGCACTAACTCTCCACCCATCCCAGGCTCCTTCATTCTTTTGGACATTTGCCAGCCTCCAAGCGAAGGGGCAGGCTTTAGGACCGAGATTAGCAGCTGCTCGTGAGGGAGAGCGCTGCCAATCAATAGGAAGGTCATGAACATGGTGCCACTCTCCCTCACACTATTGAGAAAGAAATAGGTAGAGTTTTTTTCATATTAATATATGCTTAATATGTTTTCCAATGTGTTTTGGTGAGATCAATTTGTGGGACTGGGGATCAAACAACGTGACAGTTCTGCTTTAAAATTATCTTTACTGATGAAATGGACCTGCACTATTTCAGTAGCTCTCCATTGCTTAATGGGATAGTAATGCTTCACGAAAACAGTAGCTCCAATTAATCTTCATAGTATTTGGGCCATGGAGAATGTTATTTCAATACTGTCAGAGTTGTAGTTCAAGAGTAATTGAATGATAAAGTATCCCCCTCCCGCCCCTTTTACCTAGTGTAAGCCACCTCCCCTCAGATGTGGAATCTGGTCTTAAGACCAGACAGCAAGGGACAATCTTCTTAGTGTGAGAACAATGAAAACCCTGCCCCCTTGACAGGTTTTCCCTTATTCTCACTGAAGTTTGTCCCTCTCAGCAATCCATCCGGACAGTCTTGCTGCTCTAAGCTGAGCAGTGTTACACCAGTAAAACGGGCAGGAGGGGGATACTTTATCATTCAATTACTCTTAAATTACAACTCTGACAGTGCTGAAATAACACTCACCATGGCCCAAATACTATGAAGATTAATTGGAGTTGCTTTTATTTTTAAACATTACTATCCCATAAAGAATGTAAGTCCTCCACAATGAGTGGGACATAAACATCTTTTATTCTTACTGTGGAAGACAGAACACCTCCTATTGTTGTCAGGTCAAGTTCAAGTAGCACAATTAAAAGCCACCTGCTATGCTTATAGCTTTATGTAAGTGTGCCAAGCTGACCTGAAGCATAAAGCACAATGCTTTCTTATTTACTTCTGTATTTTACGATTGAACCTCTCCTGACCTTACATTTCATTGCTTATTGGGAAACAAGGTTATTATGTACAATAATTGCTTTATCCTCTTCACTGCAAGAAGAGCATTCAATGACTTAAACAGAGATCTGCCAACGAAGTCGGTAAAAGTGATTTGTTATTTGATGTTCTAGAGAAACGCTAACATCTCCTAATAGTAAGCCACGCTTATCTTTACCCTTTGAGTGTCAGAGGGGTACAGAACGCATTGCAAAGCAATCTGTATAGAATATGTTAAAGGGATAGTAATACTTCATTTTAACTTTATTTTATTTTGTAGGCATTAAAAAAACATGAAGAATGATATAAGTCTTATCTCTCAAACCTTTATGGTTTATGAGATATTCACAAGCAAAGTTTCCCCCTTCCGCCCCTTTTACCTACTGTAAACAATCTCTTCTCAGATGTGGAATACAGTCCATAGACTGGACAGATAACAGAAGGGGACACTCTTATTCCTATGAAAACAATGAAATCCCTGCCCCCCTTGACAAGCTTTTCAGGTTTTTCTGTTATCTTAATTGAAGATTGTCCCTCTCTGCAGTCTACCTGGGCAGCTCCCTTCTGCCCTGGCTGAAAAGTGTTACATCAGTAAAAGGGGCGGGAGGGGGACACTTTGCTTGTGAATATCTCTTAAACCATAAAGGTTTGATAGATAAGACTTATATCATTCTTCATGTTTTTTTAATGCCTACAAAATAAAATAATGTTAAAACGAAGTATTACTATCCCTTTAATGTCTACTGTAAATTAACAAAGCAGACATAATATTCATGTAAAACTTAACCCATTGAGTTCCAGCGGAATACTTGCATTTAAAGCGTTAACTGCTAAGCCATTTCAGTCCCCTGTGCTAAGCATGTAAACTGCATTTTACAGTCAAATGACAATTTTAAGTGTTTTTAGGTGAAAGATCCACCATGTTAGTTTGAGAAATTATCCATAACAGGATCAGTACAATTTACCCAGAGTACAAAAAGCATTTTTGTTTCATTGAAATTCCAATAAAGCGAATGTCAAAAATCTGATCCAGTAGTGTATTTTGTCTGCGTTCCATTAGCAAATGCTTTTGCTTCTAAATTTAGCATTAACCCCTTGAGTGTCAGTAGCACGGTAAACGGAGCTTGTTGTAACGATAGCCGACATAAATGCCACCTCGAAGTGAAGCGTGAACGCGCTCCCTGGGGCAGCTTGGAGGGAGGTAGCAAGTCCTGCAGCTTGGTGCTGCACACAGAGGGTGCCGCACAATGCAGATGTGCAGTATTTTAACTCTGAATATCTTCAGTACTAGGTTACTGATGCTTAAAAAAAACAAAAAAAAAAACAAAAAAAAAAAACAATGCTAATCTAGTTTTACAAAATAAAGACAACGGGCACAAGTTTATATGATGTGAATGTTCCCCTTTAAAGATTGCCCTTCACCGTACTTCAGCATAGACTGTGGTTACCTGCTCTGTAACCTCTGTCTGTCACTCTGCCTCTGATCTCCTCCCTCTGTCCAGCCTCCTCCAATGACAGAGGCTTTCTGCCTGTAAGCTGATGCGATCTCATTGGCTAGATATCGATCTCTGCCAATGAGAGCGCTCCAGCTTACAGACAGAAAGTCTCCGTTATCAGAGGATGCTGGATAGAGGGAGGGGATCAGAGGAAGAGTGACAGACTGAGGTTACAGAGCAGGTAACCACAGCCTATGCAGAAGTACAGTGCAGGGCACTCTTTAAACTTTAATCTTTGCCAAAATAGTATTTAAATAAATAAATATCATTTTAAACGTATTTGCTAAATAATCTAACTAATAAGCCTAACTTGTATAGGGGTGATAGATCCCCTTTAAACTATTTAACCTTACATGCTATGTATTTTTTAAAGTACACAAAATTTCTATTTCAGGGACTGGTCATTTGCATTCCTACCACACAGCAGGTTTGCTAAGAAATCACCAGAGTTTGGCACTATAGCAAAAAATGTGGGTTTATCATATTTACATTATTTCACATATGCAGAAATGATTGAACATCTTAGGCTCTGTGGCACAATGGATAGTGCATTGGACTTGAATGGGACATTCAAAGGTTGTAGTTTGGATTCCCACCAGAGTTGCTTGTTTCAAGAAAGTTTTACTTTACTGAGAGGGTGGTAGATAAGTGGAATAGCCTACCAGCAGAAGTGGTAGAAGTCAATACAGTGAGGGAATTTAAGCATGGGATAGCGTAAGGCTGTCCTAAACATAAGAAAAGATCAAGGACCAAATAAGGTTTGAGGGTTTTTACAGTAGGAAAACAGTGCAGACTAGATGGGCCGAATGGTTCATATCTGCCATCATGTTATGGCAATTCATACACAGAAACTGATCATCTCGTATTAATCCTCATTCTTGACATACCTTGTTGGAATGAGGCTACTTTCTTCTTCCCAGCAAGGACACTCTTGGTAATTTTGCGGTGGGGGTCCTCATATAAGAGCATTAAATCAGAGCACCCCCAGCTCCTAACACAAAATACATAAATGTGTATAAAGTGTGTATAAAAATAATCTACACATGTATGTGTGTATATATCTTACATATCTTATATCAGCTGATCATGTGGTCACCTGGTATTAACCCTATTCATGCCATACCTTGTTGGCAAGGGGAGACGCCCCTTTCCATCAATGGTACCCCTGACTTGACTGATAGCTCAGGAGGTAGCTGAGAGATCCAAAGCTCCCCTCCAGCTCCTATTCAGATATTCATATTTTTATAATAATGTCAGATGATTTTGTGAACACCTTGCATTAACCCTTGATGTGCACCCTTGTTGGAAGGGCACCCTTATGTTTTAGGAGGCTTGGGGGCTGAGATGTGAGCTCAGTTAGAGCTCTCCTCTTCTTCCATGTTCCAACTTCCATTCCCTGGTGCTTTTAGTGGTGGAAAAAGGACATTTGCTGATATAATTATGCATGCACACAATGAGATCAAGAGGCTCCCCGAGATCCTCTGGAGATGACCAGCTCCTCCCCCACCAGGATACAAGGGATGTAGTAGGCTGTGCTTCCTAGCAACCGCAGAAGCTTCTGACTGCAAAGGAATAACCAGTATTAAAGGGATAGTAACACTTCGTTTTAACTTTATTTTATTTTGTAGGCATTAAAAAAACATGAAGAATGATATAAGTCTTATCTCTCAAACCTTTATGGTTTATGAGATATTCACAAGCAAAGTTCCCCTCCCCGCCCCTTTTTCCTAGTGTAAGCCATCTCTTCTCAGATGTGAGTCTGGTTGTATGACAGTACAGATAACAGAAGGGGACAATTTTCTTTGTATGAAAACAATGAAAGCCCTTCCCCCCTTGAAAAGTTTTTCAGCTTTTTCCATTATCTTAATTGAAGATTGTCCCTCTCTGCAGTCTACCTGGGCATCTTCCTTCTTATCTGGTTGAACAGGGGGGGGATACTTTGTTTGTGAATATCTCTTAAACCATAAAGGTTTCAGATATAAGACTTATATCATTCTTCATGTTTTTTTAATGCCTACAAAATAAAATAAAGTTAAAATGAAGTATTACTATCCCTTTAAAGGGTATGCTGAGAGCATTGTTATTTTACTCCTTGAATGCTAGAAAGATCTTAAATGCATGGGAGAGCTCTTTAGCAACCAAGGGGTTAAAGGATTTTCCTTTTTTTTGCTTTTCTTGTTAAAGGCAAAGGGTATTTTCTGTGCCAGGTAATAGTGGATTGGACTGTGGTTGTGGCCATGGGTGGAGCTAAAGGCACCTAGAGTGCCTTGCTTAATGGATTCCGGGGATGTAAATCCAGACCGGTTTATAGCACAGTGTATGGTTGCATTGGCCAGCACAGATTAGCATTAAGGGCCAGACTGTGTCACCAACAAATACAGGTTATTTTCTCATAAATTATATACATTACTAGCAAAGGGCTAGCACCATATATAATTCTCTTTCAGATTAACTAGGTATATCATAGTGACGGATCCACTTTCAGTCACGACTCAATGTTGTACAAGCCTTTAGGAAAAAAAAAAAAAAAAGCCCTGTTCTGTCATGTGTGCTCATCTAAAGTGATAGATGGATGAAAGTATCTGGAAAAGTGTGACACATTAAGCCTGAGCCACATAAATGAGTTGTGATGACACACGGGCATGGAACTACTGGGGTAGTAGAATATATTGCTTGTACAGTAAATACTCCTTTATTCATATAGTGGGTTTAGTTAGTGAAAATCTCCAGCATATGTAAAATTTGAACAAGGACAATATTGTCTAAACACTAGATTTATTACTACAGTAAACTACATGGAAGGTTGTGCTCACAACCCGTACGTTTCATAAGTGTTGGGCTTGGATGCTCTTGACTGTAGTCTAAGGGGTGATGGCACAGCCGAATTAGACTGTACTGTGGTACTTTGTTGTATTTCAGTGTCATCATTCCTCAACCAATGAGGGAGCGATGGGTGTATCTTTTCACATCCTCACCCTGCTTCCATGTTGGTCCACCAGATCTTACAATGCATCCCAAGCTTTATTGTAGGTCTGCTAACAGGAAAACATATCTACTGATAGGGAACAGTCTGTGTCAGAGATGAGAATAATACAGCCCTTGGGTCAATCTGGCCACTGGGCCTAATTGACTGTACAAATACAGCAGTGCAGCTCTGCAAAGAAAATACCACTTCTGGATTTGCCAGCAAAGGAGGAATGATGCATTTCTCACCAAAAAAACCAACAAATTTGATACAAATGTTTTTGTACTGTTGCAGAGAGAGCAAAGATTGATACATTCTTTGTGTAATAGCACAGCTGTAAATCAGAAGCACAATAAAATAAGCACAAATCCTTCCTACAACATTTGGAACAAAGATTTGGTCCATGGGCCAAAATAATTGACCACCCCCTATCTACATAGTTGCTATGCATTGGATACCTCTGGCTGTCAGGGGGTTAACATATAATATTGTGTATCAAAAATCCATTACACAACCTTTTGGTCCTCAAGGACTTAACCTATCGCTGAGCCGTTTATTGCTATCTGAACAATTCAGTAACAAAAAAAAAAAAAAAATGTATCAGATTCACTTTCTAAGCTGATTATTGTTAAATGAGGAAACAAGGTCAATGTCATTCAGAAAGATTCAGCATTCAAGGAAAAGTAGTATCCCACAGATAAATCCTAATTATGCTCTTTTGCTGTTCACGTCTGTTGGTTTTGGTATTGTCGGATGGCTAAAAGGATTTCAGATGTCTTGGTGGTCTCTGAGCAGTTCCCATCATTGTGTCACTGACATCAAAACAAAGCATTGAAGAGATGACGGTATTTAAACACAAAGTTGATCTTGTATAAAATAAGACACAAAAAATCAAAACTTGTGTAAAACATCACTCACTTTATAAAATCCTGGATTTTATAAAGTATTATCTGATCTTTCCAGGACATGGCAGTCTGTTTCTCGCACAGAACTTTAAATTGGTGGCAACAATCTGCTTTCCGATTGGTGCATCCTCCTGAATGCTCTTCAGTACTTTTAACCAGTAACAGATAAGGGCAAAATGTTAAACCTTTGTCTGAAATTTGTTTATTGAAATAAATTGGAAACTATATGCAGCGCCATTTGAAGACTCTGATTCCAAGATTTGGTTACCTGAGCAGAGACAAGTGAATTTCTCTGCAAGCGAGGTCTGTTGCAATTGGGTATATGCCCTCTAGCAACCAACACATTTGTGAGTACATTTCCTATTCTATCTCCACTTTAAAGGGATAGTAATGTTTCATAATAAAAGCAGCTCTAATTAATCATCATAGTATTTGGACTTTGGAGAGTGTTATTTCAATTCTGTCAGAGTTATAGTTCAAGAGTAATTCAATGACAAAGTATCCCCCTCCCGCCCCTTTTATTGATGTAACACTGCTCAGCCAGAGCAGAAGGGAGGTACCCAGGTAGACTGCAGAGAGGGACAATCTTCAATTAAGATAAGGGAAAAACCTGTCAAGGGGGGCAGGGCTTTCATTGTTCTCATAGGAAGAAGATTGTCCCCTGCTGTTATCTGTTTGGTCTATGAACTGGATTCCACATCTGAGAAGAGGTGGCTTACACTAGGTAAAAGGGGCGGGAGGGGAAACTTTGCTTGTGAATATCTCTCAAACCATAAAGGTTTGAGAGATAAGACTTATATCGTTCTTCATGTTTTTTTAATGCCTACAAAAATTAATAAAGATAAAACGAAGTATTACTATCCCTTTAAGGTAAAAGGATAATAGGCATTATTGGGTGCCCTCTTTTCTCTTTTTTGCATGAACTTCTGCTGAGTGTCCTGAGGAGCTGCCCATTCAGTAGATGCCCTATACTGTTTGGGGACAGTCACAGATAAAACCCCCAAAGCGTTCAGATCAGCCAACACATATGTGTGGAGTTGAGCACAGTGTTTTGTGAGTAGAATCCCTAAAGGTGGTGGTAGTGATGAATTCAATCCTATAAAGACGTTATTACACCAGGAATGCCGCCTTTTGTTTGTTTTTTTGTCTGAAATCAGCTTGGTTGGTAAAGGTAAGTTGCAAATTAGAAAATAAAGGGCTGTATGCTCAAAAGAATAGTGGATGAATTCTGGGACAAACCAATTGCTCTATGGGAGAGAGCTAAAAATTCCAAAAACTCCCATTAATTTAAATGGAGATTTTAACTCCTTGAGTGCTAGTGAGGTCTCAGATGTGTGTTTTCCCCTCAATTACTCAACTTTTCTTTTGAACTTATGGGTCAAAGAGTTCTGTGAATGTGAGGGAAGTAAAAGGGATAGTAATGTTTCACAAAAACCAGCAACTCCAATTACTCCTCATAGTATTTGGGCCATGGAGAGTGTTATTTGAATACTGTCAGATTTCTAGTTCAAGAGTAATTGAATGATAAAGTATCCCCTCCCACCCCTTTTACCTAGTGTAAGCCACCTCCCCTCAGATGTGGAATCTGGTCATTTGACCAGACAGCTCACAGCAAAGGACAATCTTCTTTCTGTGAGAAAAATGAAAACCCTGCCTCCCTTGACAGGTTTATCAGGTTTTTCTTTATGCTCACTGAAGATTGTCCCTCTCTGTGATCCATCTGGACAGTCTTGCTGCTCTGAGGAGAGCAGTGTTACATCAGTAAAAGGGGCGGGATGGGGATAATTTATCATTCAATTATTCTTGAACTACAACTCTGACCGTATTGAAATAACTTCATGGCCCAAATACTATGACTATTTTTTGGAGCTGCTTTTATTGTGAAATATTGCTATCCTTTTGAGTGCTAGAGGGGTACGGAACACATTGTGGAGCAATACGTTCCATATCCCTCTGGCACTCAAAGGGTTAAAACACACAGAACTACTCTAATAAACATTTTGCTTTTAAAGGAGCACTAAGAGGGTCATTGTAATAAAATTGCTCCTGACACACTCGGGACAACTAGGTACAACTCTTAAAGGGACAGTAATACTTAATATGTAAATAAAATATATATATTATTGTCTCTATCCTCCTGAGTAAAACAGGGGTACTCCCACTGCTGAAAAGTGTTTTTATTAAAAAATTATTATAGCTCAAACTTGAGCTGGCCTGAAATTCTACTGTACTGCTGTTACTACACCTCCATAGGATGGTGTAGCAACAGCGCCACTGTACGGTTTCAGGCCATTGTGATACTGCACCTAAAAAAATTCAAGTTTGAGTTGTAATAACTTTTGAATAAAAAACACCTCTCAGCAGTGGGAGTACCCTCGTTTTAGTCAGGGGGATCAACACTACAACATGTTTTTTGTTTTTTTACGTTTTAACCCCTTAACAACCACCCAATCCTGCAGGGGGTGGCCATTAAGGACCATGGCAAATAATTTTTTGCAGCATTGAATTTTGGGATCACTGTGCAGTGTGCTGATGCGTGGAAACCCCTGAATTCCATGTCGTGCCAGGACCGTCACTGGTCCTTAACTGCTGGACTGTAGTGATGGTGCTAGGGTATTACTATCCCTTTAAGGTCTTAAGTATTACTATCCCTTTAATTGTCTGTAAAATAAAATGAGCTTGCTACAGATCTAACTTTGTGATGTACAAGCCATTTTTCTTTGATATAAATTGTTTTTCGGAAATGTATCCTTTATATTTTGATTGCGTATTGTGGCACTTCATGGTAACAACATTTCATATATTACTATCCCTTTAATTTGTTAATGCAGTTCGCACCACCTGGGCTTTTGTTATTGAGCAAAATAAAGATTTGCATTGTGTCAAAAAAAAAAAAAAAAAAAAAAAAAAAGTGCATAGAATTACAGACGGTTTTAGATACTTGAAACATTTTTAGTAACATTGATAACTTTTCTTAGAAGCAGTGAGAATTTTGAATAGCATTTATGCAAATTAATATTAGGGTTATTCATTTTTATACAAGTGTTTTTTGTTAGATTTGCTAAAAATTACTTTTTGCCATTGCTACATTTGTAGAAGCAATGCAAAATTAATTGACAATGTGATTTTTTTTTTTTTTCTTCTATAAGCTGTGCAATTTTTTTTTTTTTTATAAGGAAATGCTACTTTTTAGGTGAAAAAGTACTTCCTATCATTCTTAAAGGGATAGCAATAGTTAATTTTATGTTTATTTAATATTGTAGTCATTAAAAAAAATGTATGAACAAAGATGTTCGATATACCTTGCTAAAGTTACCTTGTGAGAGAAGTCAACTTGACGGTCATAGTATGTCATGGGTAGATCTGACTTAACGACCCATGACATACTATAACCGTCATGGAATTCCGAGCTCCCTCTGCGGCTGCACGCTGTTCAGGGAGTCCGGAACCAGAAACACACACACACACAAAAAAATGCTCCTTGGTCCTTTAGTGACTGCAACACGCCCGCACAGCGGTCGTTAAAGGTATAGTAATGTTTCACAAAAACAACAGCTCCAATTAATCGTCATAGTATTTGGGCCATAGAGAGTGTTATTTCAATACTGTAAGAGTTGTAGTTCAAGAGTAATTGAATGATAAAGTATCCTCTCCTGACCCTTTTACCTAGTGTAAGCCATCTCCCCTCAGATGTGGAATCTGGTTGTAAGACCAGAAGATAACAACAGGGGACAATCTTCTTCCTATGAGAACAATGAAAACCCTGCCCCCCTTGACAAGTTTTTCAGGTTTTTCCCTGATCTTAATTGAAGATTGTCCCTCTCTACAATCTACCTGGGCACCGTCCTGCTGCTCTGAGGTGAGCAGTGTTTCATCAGTAAAAGGGGTGGGAGGGGGATACTTTATCATTTAATTACTCTTGAACTACAACTCTGATAGAATTGAAATAACACTCTCCAAAGTCCAAATACTATGATGATTAATTAGAGCTGCTTTTATTATGAAACATTACTATCACTTTAAATAAACAGAAACAGACTGCAATATTAAATAAACAGAAAATTAACTATTACTATCCCTTTATATACAACCAGTGCAATCATAATTGCTATTTGCCTTGCAATGTATTTTAAACCCTTTAGCGCCAGTGAGCTACCCAACACACTGCAGTGCGCCACGTTATGAGGGGAGGAGCCTCAATGGGGAGGCCACACCTACATTCTGTCTGATGGGTGTGGCCAGGAAAATTAAGTTGTCTTTACACACACCTGCTCAGTTTACATATGCTCTCACTGATCATTATTTAACCCACTGAAAGCTCGAGAGGTCTCCAATGCATTGAGAGACCTCTCAAGCAGTGAAGGAGTTCAGAACCTTGCTTGGATGTTATAGGATAAGGGTATTTTTCTGGTTAAGGGATGGAACTGGAGGGGGTGTTTTGTGAGAACTGAAGGTGTAGTCATTGGTTGGGCTAAGGGCATCTTGGGTCCCTTGGCTAGGGGCCCTGACTGGGAGCCACATAGAGTAGAGCAAGTGTGTCCAAGTTCAGTCCTCAAGGGCAGTCAACAGGCCAGGATTTACGGAGGTCCCTGATTAAGCACAGGTGAATAACTCATTCATTTTGATTGGTCACCTATGCTCAGACATGGAAATCCTTAAATCCTGTGCTGGTGGAGGCCCTTTCATACTGAATTTGGACAGCCCTGGAGTAGAGGATTATTACCCCATAACCCTACTATTCACTGATGATGCACTGAATCTCAGTGGTAGATGTGTCAGTGGTCAGATTTAACATCCTTTTAAACCACAGGACAGTTTAAAGAACCTCTCAGGCCCCTGGTGAAATCGTAAAGTGAGACCTCAAAAATAGACTTTTTTTTTGGGGGGGTGTCTCTAATTCCTTGGATACTAATCATATTAAATTTCCTTACACACAATTCAAACTTCTAGCTCCGAGATGATCAAGATACAGCCCACTCTGATTTAATCTGGTCTTTGGGTCTTGCCTGCTGGGTACACACATCAGAGCTCCTGTATTGAGACAATATCATATATGACTTTCTCTGCGCAGGAGGAATGATGCATTGTGTCAGAAAATAAATTTGATACATTGTTATTCTACTGGTGCAGAGTCAGAATTGATACATTGTCTTTGTAAGGGCACAGCTATTAATCTGCGTCTGATAAGAAACAATATAATACGCTTTGTTCTGTTTTGAGATGTTGTACTTCAACAGCTCCCTAAAAACATTTTGAACAGTAATATGATAACAGTCCGTAATAATTGTGTATTTTTGCTGTAGCTTATTTTTATGCATTTAACTCTTTGAATGCTGGAGACTTCCCCAGTGCATTGCGAGACAAGGACTTCTTTAGCATACAAGGCGTTGACAAATCCAGGACAAAGGTGCCATATTTGGATACATTAGGCTTATAGGAAATCAGCTTTAATGTGCAGCCCACCCCCCCTCGCCCCCTGGAGGAAATTCAAATTCGTAGCAGCATGTTAACCCTTTGAGTGCCAGAGGGATACGCAACACATTGCTTTGCAATGTGTTGTGTCACCCCTATGGTACTCAAAGGGTTAAAGTGAGAAAATAAAACAAATCCGTGTTCATATTTTGTAATTACAGCTCTTTTTCACTTAAGATATTAACCCCTTAAGGACCAATGACGTGGTAGGACCGTCACGCTGGTCCGGCACTTAAGGACCAGTGACGGTCCTGGCACGTCACGTACGTTTACTCGCTGCGCTCCTGTAGGAGCGTGGTGAGGAATACCGGGGACTGAAGTTGATCGCTCCAAGACCGGAGCGCTCTCTTTCAGTCCCCCATTCGGCGTGCTGCCTCACGTGATAAGTCACGTGGGATATCACGTCAAAGTTTCCTATGTGGTCCTTAAAGGGATAGTAATACTTTGTTTTAACTTTATTTTATTTTGTAGGCATTAAAAAAACATGAAGAATGATATAAGTCTCATCTCTCAAACCTTTATGGTTTAAGAGATATTCACAAACAAAGTATCCCCCCCTGTTCAACCAGATCAGAAGGGAGGTGCCCAGGTAGATTGCAGAGAGGGACAATCTTCAATTAAGATAAGGGAAAAAGCTGAAAAACTTGTCAAAGGGGGAAGGGCTTTCATTGTTTTCATGCAAAGAAGACTGTCCCCTTCTGTTATCTGTCTGGTCTTACAACCAGATTCACATCTGAGAAGAGATGGCTTACACTAGGTAAAAGGGGCGGGAGGGGGAAACTTTGCTTGTGAATATCTCATAAACCATAAAGGTTTGAGAGATAAGACTTCTATCATTCTTCATGTTTTTTTAATGCCTACAAAATAAAATAAAGTTAAAACGAAGTATTACTATCCCTTTAAAGGACCGCACACCCCGGTACCGCTGGTCCTTAAGGGGTTAAAGAAATGTATTACAAACTGCCTGTGTTATGAAAATGGGCATATCTTTTGCTCTCCGTTTCTTCTACTCTGGTGATGTTATCTGCTCAGATCACACTGAATCCTCTGTTCATGCTTCTCCTACAAATCCTCTTCAGTGGACTAATGACCATCAGTGGAAGGTTTAAATGAAGAGAGAGAGGCCTGAGGAGGATAACTGGTTGAATTAATAGGCCCTGGAGAAATAAAACATGATGAAAATATCAAAAACTATTTGTGCATTTGCAAGGAGTGTGAAGACACTTAGACATGTCAGGGAAAGCTCTTCAGTGCTGGATTTGTTAAGAAAAAGTACATTTTTTTTCTTCATCTTTGAGCACTGCCCCTTAAGGACCAGCTGTGGGACCGTCACGTAATGCTAAACTATCATGATCATAATAACTTTGCCCCCCAATACATTAGTAACATAACGATATGCAAAGCCATACTCTCATTAACCTGAATTAGTCTGCGTTATTGCAGAAAACCAACTTCTTCTGTAGGCATCCAATGCACAGAGCAGACAAGAGAAGCTCTGTGCTCCTGCGCCATCAGCAACTTCCGTTACCTTAAGGTACCAGGGAACGTCACCACCAATCCGGGCAGTGCACAGGACAGACAGCGCAGGCACACAGGTACCTTTCCTCTAAGATGTCTGCGCTGTTGTCCTCTGGTTCCTACCGCTGAAGTTGGTTTTCTGCGATAACGCATTCTTATTCAGGTTAATGACAGTATGGCTTTGCATATCGTTATGTTACCAGTGTATTGGGGACAATGTTATTATCATGATAATTCTGCTTTAAGGACCACGGAGCATTATTGTTTCTTTTCTTAATGAAATTAGACGTCCCCAAATGGCGTGCAGCCACGTAGGAAACCCTGATGTACATATATGTCATATGTCCCGAACGCATGTTTTCCCCATGACTTATTTGTACATCCTTGGTCCTTAAAGGGATAGTAGTACTTAAAATGTTAAAAAAAATGTTGTAGGGTTTATCCCCCTGAGTAAAACAAGAGTACTCCCACTGCTGAAAGGTGTTTCATTCAAAAGTTATTAATTTTCAAAGTTGAATTTTTTAGGTGCAATATCACAGTGGCCTGAAATTGTACAGTGGCGCTGTTGATACACCATCCTATGGAGATTTATGGTCTCGGGACCAGATCTGTCCATAGGATTGTGTAGCAACAGCACCACTGTACAATTTCAGGCCACTGTGATATTGCACCTAAAAAATTCAACTTTGAAAATTAGGTGCAATATCACAGTGGCCTGAAATTGTACAGTGGCGCTGTTGATACACCATCCTATGGAGATTTCTGGTCTCGGGACCAGATCTGTCCATAGGATTGTGTAGCAACAGCGCCACTGTACAATTTCAGGCCACTGTGATATTGCACCTAAAAAATTCAACTTTGAAAATCAATAACTTTTGAATGAAACACCTTTCAGCAGTGGGAGTACTCTTGTTTTACTCAGGGGGATAAACCCTACAACATATTTTTTTTTTACATTTTAAGTATTACTATCCCTTTAAGGGGTTACTCCATTGAGTGGCACAGGGCTATGCAAGGCTTTGCTCTGCAGTGTGCTGCACATCTCTTGTAGCATTCAGATGGGTGTAGATGGGTATAATGGGTGACAGATACACCAGAGATCATCCCATTGTTACTATTATTATCATCAAAGAACAAGTAAACCCTCCTTTCATATACTCCATAGACCCTGTCTGGATTTATAGCTACACATTACTGTGTATGTTAACCCTTCTGACTCTGGAGAAGTATCTAACTCATTGCAGTGGCGATCCCTCTAACATCTGGCGCGTTAACCCTTTGAGTGCCAGAGGGGTACTTGCAAAGGTTAATGAAAAGTTTGGACTGGAGTCCTGTGTATTCTTTAACCAATAGAACTCCCCTTGAATTCACAGCTTGCAATACTAAACAGGCCCTGCACAGTTCAATATTAAAATAAAACATTGGTATCCCTTTATTGTTTTACTAGCATATAGTAAATGATTTTATTTGATGGGTTTGCTGTTTTAACTCATTGAGTGGCAGAGGGGAATCCATAGCATTAAATCCTGTTTGATACCCCAATGCATTGGAGGACCCCCCCCCCCGGCACTCAAAGGGTTACATTTTTTGAGCACCAGATGGATGACCAATACACTGCTTCGTGATGCGTAGGACACCACTCTGGTGCTCAAGGGGTTAATTCAATATAGATTTTTTTTTTTTTTTCCCTTTCTGGTCAGGTGGAGGAGTTGTTGCTGCTGACAGTGGTGAAAGTGTCCCAAACTCACTGTTAGACAGTCAGCAAAAGCAGCATCACTACCTGCTCCTTCTCCCCCACCCAAAAAAATCTTTAAAGTGATAGTAGAGCATCCAAATAAAAGCAGCTCCAATTAATATTCATAATATATGGGCCGTGGAGAGTGTTATTTCAATACTGTCAGAGCTGTAGTTCAAGAGTAATTGAATGATAAAGTATCCCCCTCCCGCCCCTTTTACTGATGTAACACTGCTCACCTCAGAGCAGCAAGACTGTCCGGATGGATCGCAGAGAGGGACAATTTTCAGTGATCATAAGGAAAAACCTGAAAAACCTGTCCACCAACAGAGCAGTTCACCTTTCAGTGTGCCAGCAGGACAATAAACAGTTACATGTGACTTGTAATACAATACACCAGTACATACAACCAGCATTTGAATACGCCATTACATGTCACCAGCATCTGAATACACCACTACCTGCCGCCAACAGTACATTATACGTACCTGGGAACTTTGTCTTCTTGAGTCTCAGAGAGGGCTCATGTGGTGCAACTGGGGGATGTAAATTATGTGATTTGTGTCACAAAGAACCAGGGCTTAATCATGTGTGGGGAGTTACTTAACGGTTGTGTGGGTAGTGGGCAGAACAGGGTGGGATGGATGAGAAGTGGGCAGAGTTTCATAAGAAACTCCCCACCACTGGAGAATCAGCCTTTGTTCCCGTATACCCAGTAATTCATTGCAAATCCGGAGTCTCTAGGGCAGATCCAGAGAGATCCTAGATATGATAGTGTATAACATTACATGCTGCCAGAAGATCAACACAGCATTACATTATCCAAGCCAATGTTTTGATAATGTCAGATAAATCATCCATTACTCTCATGGGAATCCACAAGGAAGGACAGTAGGGGTACTTACCCCCCTCCGACATACACACTACACACACTACCAGCGTACAGTATACACACACACTTGCCCAAGGCCAGCAAACAACTACTGACATAGACTTTAGAACCTACCCTGATTATGGCTTTGGCCCTCTAGAAAAATGTCTATTGACGTCCATCAGTACTCTAAACTCATCTGAGCTAATATGCAGCCAGATGTCTCTTACAGCAGAAGACAACTTGCTGATATTTAATCTATAGATTAATATTTTATTAACCACTTGAGAACCTCTAATACAGTTGAATGCTATGAGTGCCAGAGGGAGATTCAACAATTCGATTTGCAAGATGTTTGTGACAATCATAGGGTTAAAAGCATTGCCTCTTGTAGAGCTGAAAATGAATTGCAGTGGATTACAGCTAGGCCTAGTAGGATTGGTTGGGTTTCTGTCTAATAACTTTAAATCATCTGAAGCTACAGACATCTCCAATGAATTGCTGTTCAGTGCCTTGGAGACATCTCAAGCAGCCAAGGGTATTACTCCTTCCACTTATTAAACATACATGCTGCAGGGCTGTGTAGGAACCACCACAGACATCAAGCAAGGGTGGGCAATCTCATGAAATCCACTTGATGCTGGACCACACTACTGCCTTCATCCTCCCATTGACAACAGATGGAAAACCAAAGAAGCTCTTTGACTGGAATGGTTCCTTTATGGCCCTGCAGTCTGTATCTTTCGGAATTGGCTGGTATTAAAGTGATTCGGTACCAGTCAGCCCCTCTGGCTTACATGTGATTGTACATTTGATTGAAGGCAATCTTCCATTTGATTGAAGATAAGAGGCATAAAGTAATAGAAGTGACGTTCTGTAGGAGGTGAAACGAGATGAAATTCGAGTTAGTAATTTATTTTTCTGCTTTTATTTTGCAGCTGAGTCCTCTTTAATGCTGTGCCTGCCGTGCCGATTATGGTAAGTAGGGAACTGTGCAATACCTTTTATCTAATAGAAAGTGCGTATTGGAGAGAGATTCTCATGTTTCTATCTGTCCCTCTGTGGGGAAGATGCATTAACCCTTTGAGTGCCAGAGAGGTATCCAACGCATTGCAAAGCAATGCGTTGGATACCTCTCTGGCACTCAGAGGGTTAAGGTGTGATAAGAGATGACTCAATCAGCAATATCCCTTCTCTGGTTCCTATGTCGTTCTATGGAACCAATGCTCTAATTTTTTCTCAAATCTGGGACAGTCCAACTGCACCTTAGGGAGCAAATTCAGTTTTCCCATTGATGAAAATAGGGAACTATTTCAACCCCTTGAATACTAGAGAACTTTCCACTTCATTGCTCCGCAATGTGTTGGTGATGTCTCTGTTATTAATGTGGGCTAAACCGGAACTTTCAGCTTTATAGTATTGCCCCCCAATACATTAGTAATATAGCAATGGGCAAAGTAATAGTTGTATTATGGTGACTAAATCTACGTTATTGAAGTAATCCACCTTGTTCGGCAGGCATCCAGCGGGCAGCAGTGCAGACATCTTAGACGGAAGTTGCCTCGGAGTCTGCTCTGTCTGTCCCATGCACTTCCTGGATTGGTGGTGACGTTCCTTGGTTACCTTAAGGTAATGGAAGTTGCTGCAGGCGCACAGAGCTTCTCTTGTAAGCTCTGTGCCCTGGATGCCTGCCGAAGAAGGTGGATTACTTCAATAACGTAGATTTATTCACTATAATACATCTATTACTTTGCCTGTCGCTATATTACTAATGAATTAGGGAGCAATATTATAAAGCTGAAAGTTCCACTTTAAATCCCCCTTCATTATATCAGTGGTGCAATTGGTTTTCCCCAGGATGGCTCTGCTTTTCCGTTATACGTATCGCCCATAGATTTGTAGACAAAGTTTCAGTGTCCGTATGCACAAAAGCAAAAATTGGGGAAATTCTGGGGTGAACCAACTGCAGTGAAGGAGCCAAACAAAAAGTTCCCAGACTCTACCTGATTTTAAATGGGACTTTTTAACTCTGAGTGCCAGAGAGGTATTCAACACATTGCTCTGTAATGCCTCGCGTACCTCTCTGGCACTCAAGGGGTTACCACTTGAATGCTAGAGAAGTCACCATCACTTTACTAAGGTAAGGCATTGCAGGCCACTCTAGCATTGAAGGGGTTAAAAAGAAGTAATTTGAAAAGATACAATGAAAGCAAGAGACACACAGTGAATTTGGTGTTGGTGGTATAGTGTCACATTGTATTAAATGCTGCTTAGATGGTCTACTGACCAGAAGTCTCTCTGGAATCTGAAAGACCCAGGGAGATCACTGTCAGGGACATAAAAAGTGTAGAATAAAAATAGACCTACAACAAACAATGACTGTCACCCATCAAGCACGAACAAGATAAAGTGCCTTGTTCTAAGGAATGGTGGCCTCTCAATGGTGCTACAAGTCACGTGGTTCACTCCCATGTGCCATTGCAGAGAGGAAATTTCTATATCTATATCAGACTGGCCCTGCCCTGGTGCAGCTCCAAAATGTGTGGCAAATCCTCTCTACACTAGACACGGCAACATCACAGATGTACGTTTCGGGCTATGTGGGCCTCGTTGGTGTACTGACTCCCTCTAGGCACATGGAGAGCAAGGACCCATGTCTGGGTTACCCTTATACTCTGGCAAACGTGGGCATGGGCCCTTGCTGTCCACGTGCCTAGAGTGAATCAGCTGAACCACCCCAACGAGGCCCACGTAGGCCAAAACATACGTCTGCAGTTCTTCTGATTCTTTTGTGAAGACAGGATTTGCCTAACAATTCAGAGCTGGACTGCCTGATGGTGGGACAGTCTGATAGGGAGATTTCCTCTCTGCAGTGGCACATGGGAGTGAAAAAATGTGACTTGTAGCACCACTGAGAGGCCACCATGCCTAACATATTTTGTTCGTTCTCTGTGTGTGTTCGTCACAGTTGTTCTTTGTATAACTCTTAAAAATAGGTGAAGATAAATAATAAAAAGTACAGGCAATTTGAATGTACTCAAGCACTTTTAGAATATGTACCCAAAATAACTGCTTACTGTAATACATATAAATACATATATTTCCCATAGTGTAGTGGGTCTACCCTGGAATTGCTCCAGTTTTTCCTTCTTCTTATGGCCCTATGTCGATATGAATCAGTGCCCGAGACACTACTAATTATCTGCAGCTGCGCATGAACGGGCGCCACAGCTTGGCAATATGGGGGATTTGGTAAAGTGTCCGAAATGCTCAGATCCCTCACTGCAGCTTTGCTCTCGGCTTAAGCTTCTGTGAAATCTCTCTCTAAGTCGGTAATTTCACACTCCAGAGACAAAACTATGCACAGTTTACTGCCTTCAGATCTCATTTTAATAACACATTTCTTCATCCTCAGACACTGAATTAATGCCTTTGAAAATCAGAAGCAAAATGATACTTTCTCTTTACTTTTTGCTGTGCAATCTGATTTTTATTTCTTGAAATGTTCCAGTTGATTTTCTTGTCTATTTTCCTTTGCATTTTCTGGTTTGCCAGGCTTCAGTTTCTCAGTAGTCAGAGTAGGGAAATGTCTAGACCAGCCTTATGCAACATTTGGTCCTGTGACTATTGGAAGGAGAACTCCCATCATCTCTAACCATTCGCTGTCATTTCACACAGCTGGAGAACTAACAATTAAATGATCTTTCTCTTGCTTAGGGGAACCCAATTGTGATTGGCGCCTCAACTGTACAGGCCACACCCACCGTGCATAAATGTTCTAATTGTTTTCTTATCTTTCCCTTTTTATATTGTCTTATTTACCATGACTCCATTTCCCATGGCTTCATTTCCCATTAGGCAGAGTAGGAAACCTTTGGTACTCCAGCTGTTGTAGCGTTGGCTGGTTTGGGATGATGGGGTTTGCAGTTTCCAGCAGCTAGAGTGCCAAGTGTTGCCTACCAGTAACCAGGAGGTAATTAATTGTGATTGGTTCCTCAGTTGTGCTGGCCACACCCACTGTGCAATTTGCAGGTGTGGTTTGCAAAATCCTTATCTCTTTGTGTCAGACTCCTGCTTTATGGCAGCCAGGTTATTTACCAGTTTAACCCTTTGAGTGCCAGAGGGGTATGCAACACATTACAGAGCAATGCGTTGCGTACCCCTCTGGTACTCAAAGGGTTATATACTGCAGAAATGCAGGATTTATATTTTAATTTGCCAAGTTTATATATTTTTGAAATGTCTGGGGTATATTTTAATTTGCCCAGTTTATGTACCAGTTTATAAGCCTGCATTGTTTGGTTTGAGAGATATATGATTACAAAATTCCCTCTTCCCTCCCCTTGCACTGACATCACTATCTAGGTTACATCAGGAGATCATGGTCCACAGACCATCCTGTGGCTCTTCAGCAGAGCTGAAATAGTTGGATAAAGAAATATATTCTTCATTTGAATGGTCTACAACGTATGCTTGCAAACCAGGCACACATTGTAGACCATTCAAATGAAATATTTATTTCTAAATCCCACTATTTCAGCTCTGCTGAAGAGCCGCAGGACGGTCTGCGGACCAGAATCTCCTGCTGTAACCTAGATAGTAACGTCAGTGCAAGAGGAGGGAAGGGGAAACTTTGTCATCTTGTAACTCTCAAACGATAAAGGTGTGAGAGATTGGACTGGGCGCAATTCATTTATTTTTTACTATCTACAGAATTACATTTCAATAAAAGATCTATTACTAGCCCTTTAATCTTTTGTCAACAATGGAAAATATCCCACAATCCTAGAAGCTCGGGTTCTAAAAATGTAACTTGCGGACCCTACATTTTGGAGGTATTTTATATACATCTATGTTTATTTATCTCTCAATTGGCTCCTAAAATTCTATCTGGCGCCAAAGTTTTGATATTTTTGTGCACCCCTGCCGTGGAGTGTGCAGAGCATTTCTATACAATACATTGTGCACCCCTCTGACGCTCCAAACATTCAAACATTTGAAAACATAGATGACTTTTTATCCTGCAAATATTTGGGTCTCCTAATAGCTAAATCATCATTTTGTATACATCTTTAATCTTAGTCGCTGTGTAGTTGGATAAATGGAAATCTCACTCCACATCCTGTGTATGTAATATAAACCACATGTGGTTACAGACAAGTTTTATTTCAGAGAGAAAATCCTACAGCCAGAGGCCATGATGACATGCTGGTAAAGGACTAGTCGATTGTTGGACTGCCAGTTGTCCAGAACTACGACTCCCATTATCCCAAATGGTTGTTACCAACAGCTGTAAATTTAAGTAATGTTTCATAATAAAAGCAGCTCTAATTAATCATCATAGTATTTGGACTTTGGAGAGTGTTATTTCAATTCTGTCAGAGTTGTAGTTCTAGAGTAATTCAATGACAAAGTATCCCCCTCCCGCCCCTTTTACTGATGTAACACTGCTCAACCAGATCAGAAGGGAGGTGCCCAGGTAGACTGCAGAGAGGGACAATCTTCAATTAAGATAAGGGAAAAACCTGAAAAACTTGTCAAAGGAGGCGCCCCATTGTTCTCATAGGAAGAACATTGTCCCCTTCTGTTATCTACCTGGTCTGTGGACTGCATTCCACATCTGAGAAGAGATGGCTTACACTAGGTAAAAGGGGCGGGAGGGGAAACTTTGTTTGTGAATATCTCTCAAACCATAAAGGTTTGAGAGATGAGACTTATATCGTTCTTCATGTTTTTTTAATGCCTACAGTATAAAATAAAGATAAAACCAAGTATTACTATCCCTTTAACAATTGACTAGCAGTGTGCTAGAGGTTAGAAAATGTAGGGCTAATATTAAGATTTTTTACTTTAAGAGAACAGTAATAACTCCTAATAATAAACCCTGCTTGCGTTAAACTGGGTTGAAAATCTTAATGGCCGTTATGAACCAATTTTGTGTTGATTATGTCTCCAAAACGAATACAGTATTTAATTTGTCATGGAGTCTCCAAAGAGAGTATTACATGAATAGTTCTTCTTTAAAGGGATAGTAATACTTCATTTTAACTTTATTTTATTTTGTAGGCATTAAAAAAACATGAAGAATGATATAAGTCTTATCTCTGAAACCTTTATGGTTTAAGAGATATTCACAAACAAAGTATCCCCCCCTGTTCAACCAGATCAGAAGGGAGATGCCCAGGTAGACTGCAGAGAGGGACAATCTTCAATTAAGATAACGGAAAAAGCTGAAAAACTTGTCAAGGGGGGAAGGGCTTTCATTGTTTTCATACAAAGAAAATTGTCCCCTTCTGTTATCTGTCCTGTCATACAACCAGACTCACATCTGAGAAGAGATGGCTTACACTAGGAAAAAGGGGCGGGGAGGGGAACTTTGCTTGTGAATATCTCATAAACCATAAAGGTTTGAGAGATAAGACTTATATCATTCTTCATGTTTTTTTAATGCCTACAAAATAAAATAAAGTTAAAATGAAGTATTACTATCCCTTTAAAGGAACACTAACGTGTCCTAATATACTCATACTTATTTTAGTCTGAGAAGAAAATACAAATGGCCACAATGAACCAAATGTGTGTTTTACTGGTTCTCCAAAATTATTGTAATTCATGTGCTTGGTGACAGACAGGATTCTTTGTTGCACGACTCCTAGATGCCAGACTCCTCCCACTGAAGAATTCCTAAGAAATCTTTGGTGGGAGGAGTTTGAGTCCAAGAGCCCTGCAAAAATGAATATGTCTGCCTCCATGGACATATCTAGTACTAATTAATGGTTAATAATGGTGAACCAGTACACACAGAATTGATTCATAATGGACATTAAAGGTATAGTAATGTTTCATAATAAAAGCAGCTCTAATTAATCATCATAGTATTTGGACTTTGGAGAGTGTTATTTCAATTCTGTCAGAGTTGTAGTTCTAGAGTAATTCAATGACAAAGTATCCCCCTCCCGCCCCTTTTACTGATGTAACACTGCTCAGCCAGATCAGAAGGGAGGTGCCCAGGTAGATTACAGAGAGGGACAATCTTCAATTAAGATAAGGGAAAAACCTGAAAAACTTGTCAAGGGGGGCAGGGCTTTCATTGTTCTCATAGGAAGAAGATTGCCCCCTTCTGTTATCTGTCTGGTCTATGGACTGCATTCCACATCTGAGAAGAGATGGCTTACACTAGGTAAAAGGGGCAGGAGGGGAAACTTTGCTTGTGAATATCTCTCAAACCATAAAGGTTTGAGAGATAAGACATATCGTTCTTCATGTTTTTTTAATGCCAATAAAATAAAGATAAAACTAAGTATTACTATCCCTTTAAGATTTTCTGCCAAGATTAAAGTAATTGAATGTTAATTATTAGGAGGTGTTAGTGTTCCTTTAACCCTTTGAGAGCTTGAGGCGTATGAAACACATTGCTTCTTTAAGAGTGTTGGCCCAATACTTATTTGGTGGGGAGAGATGTTTCAAGTACTGAGCTCCTGTGAGGTCTCTATTGCAAAGTCTGTAAAAATTTTACCGACCAGTTAAATATGTTTGTGTACAAGGCAGTGAGTAGAGACGATTTGTAGTCCGGTTAGAGAACATGGATATAAATTAGG
This sequence comes from Rhinophrynus dorsalis, assembly GCA_037306005.1. Classification (NCBI taxonomy): domain Eukaryota; kingdom Metazoa; phylum Chordata; class Amphibia; order Anura; family Rhinophrynidae; genus Rhinophrynus; species Rhinophrynus dorsalis. The sequence continues at coordinate 139,814,459 of CM074727.1, forward strand.
CAGACTGGTAGGAGAAATACCAACACAACATGTTTTTATATTAGTAATGCTGATGCGGGTCCCAGATTTATAGAGGGATAGTTGCATTTTTGCTTAGTACTTGTCTAGACTTAGCGAGCACAGACAAGTATCGACAACATTCCTCCTTCATCGCTTTTGATGTGTGCTAATGGATTTTCTTTTTTAACATTGTACAAATAATATAAGCTAGAAATGTGCCTTAAACATGCAAGTCATGGAAACAAACCATTCACAATGTCTAATGCGTGAGAGTCGGGTTATATAGACTATCTATGCAATACAAGCACACGGTCTGGATATAGCATCTTCATTGAGGGGGGAAAAAGTTGTTTTTTGTTGTTGGGGGGGTTTTATTGGCTATTTGGAGATAGTCTTTGAGAAATGAGACTGTTGTGCAGAAAGCAAAAGATAACCAATTCCAGAGCAAACCAGCAGGATCATATAGTGTGTGTGTGTGTGTTTTCATTCGTTTAACCCTTTGAGTGCCAGAGGGGTACTCAACGCATTAAACAGGACTTTTAAAGGGATAGTAATACTTAAAATGTAAAAAAAAATATGTTGTAGGGTTTATCCCCCTGAGTAAAACAAGAGTACTCCCACTGCTGAAAGGCATTTAATTCAAAAGTTATTAATTTTCAAAGTTTAATTTTTTAGGTGCAATATCATGGTGGCCTGAAATTGTACAGTGGTGCTGTTGCTACACCATCCTATGGAGATTTATGGTCCTGGGACCAGAGCTGTCAATAGGATCGGGTAGCAACTGCACCACTGTACAATTTCAGGCCACTGTGATTATTGCACCTAAAAAATTCATCTTTGAAAATTAATAACTTTTGAATGAAACACCTTTCAGCAGTGGGAGTACCTTTGTTTTACTCAGGGGGGTAAACGCTACAACATATTTTTTTTTACATTATAAGTATTACTATCCCTTTAAACCTGATGAATGCTAGAAAACTGCAATGCCTCATAATGTGCCAAAGACCTCTCTAGAATTTAAGAGGTTAAAAATCCCTGTTTAAATTGGTGGCAGGTTTAGACCTAGATTTGCACCTCTGTAGCTTCCTGAATACAACCATACGGGCAGCACGCTGAAATATATATTTTACACTCCGCCTCTCCTGGGGCAGCAGGGGGTTCACTTCACAGCAAATTGCGCCTGGAGTGTAATTTTGATAGGAGTGGCCGGTGAAGAGAAGCCGCCCTGGACACTCCTGTCAAAATCGCTGGAGGGAGATTCACTGCCATTGAGTTGCAGCTCTTCTGGGAATCCAACGTCCATCGAATTGCAGCGGTACGGGGAATCCCACAGGCAATGAGTGCTATTTAATACATTGGAGACCTCTCTAGCAATCACGGGTGTGATATTAAAGCAGAACTATCACATCAGTATAAGTCACCCCTGTTCCATTGTTAGTATGTATGTAATAAAGAAAATAGGCTAATAAAGTTTGTGTAGGCATCATTTTAGATCCTAACTTCGTATCGGACCTACATGAATAGGAGAGTACGGCCATCTTGTCAAAGTGGGAGCTGTACATCTGTGCCTTCCGTCCCTGTCACTCACAAGAGTTTGCCAAGGGGGGGGAGTTGTATTGTAACCTTAAGGTATAGAGCAGGAACGGACAGCGCAGGTGCTCAGATTCCACTACGACAAGATGGCCGCACTGTCCTATTCATGTAGGTCCGATACGAAGGTAGGATTTAAAATGATGCCTACACTTAACAAACTTTATTAGCCTATTTTCATTATTACATGCATACTTACAATGAGGGTCACTTATATTGACATGATGGTTTCGCTTTAAAAACGCAATTTAAATAAGTGATAATTTGGAATATGGTTATTAATAGTCACACATGATATTAATGCAAGGATTACTGGAAATTCAAAAACAGACTGCTGTTTAAAGGTTTCCTACCTTGGAATATGAATTTGTTGTAGCCACTTTATTTACTACATTGATATGAGGACTTTAGTATTTGATAATACTTTTTTAATTTGGACTAAGTTTATATTTGAAATCAGAGTTGTCCAAGTTAAGTCCTCAAGGGCCACCAACAGTGTAGATGTAAGTATTTCCCTGATTAAGTACAGGTGAGTTAATCAGTGGATCATTCATTGTGACTGACTCACCTGTGATTTATCAGGGAAATCTTTACAACCTGGCCTGTTGGAGGCCCTTGTGGACTGAACTTGGACAGACTTGTTTTAAGGTCCCATATAAAATGGTCATAGTTTTGTAGTGGTTAAAAAATTAAACTATATGCCACAAATCCTATCTCTCAAACCACTATGGTTTGAGAGAGATTCACATTGAAAGTTTCCCTTTTCCTGCTGTCAGCTGTAAAGCTGACCAGCAGGTGGCTCTGCAGCAGAGCCGGAATCGTGTTACTTAAAAAATAATTCCTTCATTGGAAAGGTCTATAAAATGTACTTGCAAACCAGGCACACTTTGTAGACCGTTCAAATGAATTAATTATTTTTAAGTACAGTGATCTCTGCTCTGCTGCAGAACCTCCTTGAGCCATACAATTCGAATCTCCTGCTGGCAGATTTACAGCTGGCATCAGGAGAAGGGGAGGGAGGAACTTTGAATCCTTATATCTCTCAAACCATAGCCGTTTGAGAGATGGTGTTTGTTGCAATTAGTTTATTTTTTCAATCTCTACCTAAATTGAAATATTTTTATGGGACATAACCGTCCCTTTAATCTTTGTACTACCTAGTTAAAGTGATGGTAACACTTAATATACTGAACCTTTAAGTACTTCTGTTAAAGCAGCACCTTATTCTTGAAGTTGTTTTTCATGTTCTCTTGGGTCACAACACTATATTTCAGCAATGTTTGTTACCTGTTTATTCAGCTCTGATCTCCTGAAATGGCTTAATGATCTGGGCGAGCCGGGCATGGCAGAGGGGTGATTGAGGCCAGCCCAGGCAAGCATCATCCAAATATTATTGGCTGACACCCACTTGTGTCAACCAGCCATTGGAGCTTGAGGGAGGGCATCTCAGCCACCAATATTGTCCTTGTAAGTGATCTGCTTGGCATCTATAGATCCTCAGCACTGATCAGGCATGCTGAATTTTGGATATATTCTCTGGTGAACCCACAAAGTTGCTTTCTAGTGCATTCTGCACGCAATAATAGTGTGAACTGAACCTTAGGGTTCAGTGATACAATATCCCACCTGTCTTTTTTTTTTTTTTTTTTTTTTATTGTGTTTGTGTTTTTTAGCATAGCGATATTGTCTCCAGTGTGACTCCATCCTTAGTGAGAAGAAACCCTTTTTATTCTGCAGAATATTGTTAAAGGGATTTAAATCATTAGTAGGAGCAGGTTTGTCGTGTAAAGTGAAGTGCTCTGTATGAGTGTAAATTTACCTTCAGTAGAAAAAATATGAAATATGTTTGCAGAGGATTAGATCAATTCTAAGTAATGTACTTAAGGATTTCTATAGTAAGGTCATCCAGAGATGAAAAATAATTAAGAATTGATTTAGCGGGCCCTATGTCTAGAAGAAAAGGGGGTCATTTCTGGGGCAAACTAATTTCACCACGAGATAGATACAAATTCCAGTTGTTGTAAATAGGGCTTTTAGCCCTTTAAAATGCTAGAGGTCTCCATCATATTGAGAAGCAATGCGTGTGTGAGACCGTTTTAGCATTTAAGGTGTTAACCCTATGAGTGCCCAACCCCGTTAACAAGGTGAGGTTGCTCAAGATGGTTTAATTTCAAAAGTCATACACCATGGCAAGACTGAGCACAGCAACAAAAAAAGCTCTTTTAACCCTCTGTGCCAGACAGGTATCCAGTGCATTGCCTTGCAATGAGTTGGATACTTCTCTGGCACACAAAGGGTTAAAACAATTTTTTTTATTATTTTTTTTTTTTTTTTTAAGATTGGTGGAAATTTAGTGAATTTGTACTTATCCCCTGCAGGCTAGAATAACACTACTTTGCTTTTGGACCTGCCACAACATAAGACTACTATAGCTTACAGAGAATAAGTATCAGCCTACATGGTACAATAGCCATGTGAAATAAATCATTTTTGAGAAATTAACCTTTATGTCTTGTTGAGACACAGTGGCAATCTATGCTAATAAGTTCTGTTTGAGGCTACATTTTCCGCTCACTGTTCTATTACAAAATGCCACTTGTGTGGGGAATCCGTCAAGATTCATTCATAGCGCAGTGTGTGCTTTTAACCCTTTGATTGCCAGAGAGGTGTCCAACACATAACTATCTTGCACTCCATAGGATTAATTATCTGTAAGACTAAATTCACTAAGGAAACTGGTTCATTTTTAAAGTTACACACACACAGTGGAAAAACAGCACATAGATTTCATTTTTATCTAGATAGGATGACTTTCACATATGTATACAGTATTGTGTAAAAGTTTTAGGCAGGTGTGAAAAAATGCTGTAAAGTAAGAATGCTTTCAAAAATCGACGTTAATCGTTTATAATTATCAAATAACAAACTGCATATAGATTGAACAAAAGAAAATTTAGATCAATATTTGATGTGACCACCCTTTTCCTTCAAAACACCATCAATTCTTCTAGGTACTCTTGCACACAGTTTGCTGAGGAACTCGGCAGGTAGGTTGATCCAAACATCTTGGAGAACTAATCACAGTTCTTCTGTGGATTTATGCAGCCTCAGTTGCTTCTCTCTCTTCATGTAATCCCAGACAGACTTGATGATGTTGAGATCAGGGCAACGTGGGGACCATACCATCACTTCCAGGACTCCTTGTTCTTCTTTACACTGAAGATAGTTCTTAATGATTTTGGCTTTATGTTTTGGGTCGTTGTCATCCTGCAGAATAAATGTGGGGCGAATCTGATGCCTTCCTGATGGCACTGCATGATGGATAAGTATCTACATTGAGGAGACCATTCATTCATTCTGACCAAATCCCCAACTCCGTTTGTGGAAATGCAGCCAGAAACTTGCAAGGAATCTCCACCATGCTTCACTGTTGCCTACAGACACTCATTCCTGTATTGCTCTCCAGCCCTTCGGCTAACAAACTGCATTCTGCTACATCCAAATAGTTACATTTTTGACTCCTCAGTCCAGAACACCTGCTGCCATTTTTCTGCACCCCAGTTCCTGTGTTTTCGTGCATAGTTGAGTCTCTTGGCTTTTTGGCCACAAGTCTTCCATGAAGACCACTTCTGACCAGACATCTACGGACAGTAGATGGGTATACCAGGGTTCTACTGTTTTCGGCCAGTTCTGAGCTGATGGCACTGCTGGACATCTTCCAATTGGGAAGCATGATGCGTCTTTCATCTGCAGCACTAAGTTTCCTTGGCCAGCCGCTGCGTTTTTGGTATTCAAGGTTGACCATTTCTTTGTGCTTCAAAAGAGCTTCGGCAGCACATCTGGAAACCCCTGTCTGCATTTAAATTTCTGCCTGGGAGAGACCTTGCTATAACTACCTTGTGTCTGGTTGCTGTGCTCAGTCTTGCCATGGTGTATGACTTTTGACATTAAACTGTCTTCAGCAACCTCACCTTGTTAGCCAAGTTTGGCTGATCCTCACCCAGTTTTATTCCTCCTACACAGCTGTTTCTTTTTCAGTTAATTATTTTGTTTCAACCTACATATTAATTTGATGATGATTAGCACCTGACTATATGCCTACAAAGTCCCTGTGCAAGTGTACCTAGAAGAATTGATGCTGTTTGGAAGGCGGTCATGCTACATATTGATTTGATTTAGAATTTTCTTATGTTCATTCACTATGAATTTTGTTACTTGATAAAAAAAATAAATTATTAACGTCTATTTTTAAAGCATTCTTACTTTACAGCACTTTGTTCCACACCTACCTAAAACATTTGCACAGTACTGTATCTCTGAGTGCTAAACGCATAGTAATGTTTCAGAATAAAAGCAGCTTCAATTAATCTTCATAGTATTTGGGCCATGGAGAGTGTTAATTAAATACTGTCAGAGTTGTAGTTCAAGAGTAACTACCCCATTAACTGATGTAACACTGCTCACCTCAGAGCAGCAAGACTGTCCGGATGGATTACAGTGAGGTATAATCTTCAGTAAGCCTAAGGAAAAACCTGTCAAGGGTGGCAGGGTTTATAAGAAGATTGTCCCTTTCTGCTACCTGTCCAGTCAAGTGACACGATTTCACATCTGAGAGGTGGTGGCTTATACTAAGTAAAAGAGGTGGGAGGGGGATACTTTATCATTCAATTACTCTTGATCTACAACACCGACAGTACTGAAATAACACTCTCAGTGGCTCAAATACTATGAAGATTAATTGGAGCTGCCTTTATTGTGAAACATTACTATGCCTTTAAAACTTGCTCTTTCATACAAAAGCAAGTTTTATTTATTTATTTAAGACCTTAACCCTTTGCAATGTGTTGCATACCCTTTGTCACTCAGAGGGATAAAATGCATGGAGATCACTTACTGACTGTTCGTGATCTGAAATACTGTGCGATCTCCATATAGTAAGATAGGTCGCAGCCTGATAAATCATAGTCAATAACATTTCTTCTGCAGAGCTCATCTTTAGAGGGTAAGAAAGAGCAATTGTATTTGTAGACCAGTATTTATTGTATGTTAGTTTAAAATGGAACTATAAAAATAAAAGGTTCTTAAAGGGATAGTAACACTTCGTTTTAACTTTATTTTATTTTGTAGGCATTAAAAAAACATGAAGAATGATATAAGTCTTATCTCTCAAACCTTTATGGTTTATGAGATATTCACAAGCAAAGTTCCCCTCCCCGCCCCTTTTACCTAGTGTAAACAATCTCTTCTCAGATGTGAGTCTGGTTGTATGACAGTACAGATAACAGAAGGGGACAATTTTCTTTGTATTAAAACAATGAAAGCCCTTCCCCCCTTGACAAGTTTATCAGCTTTTTCCATTATCTTAATTGAAGATTGTCCCTCTCTGCAGTCTACCTGGGCATCTCCCTTCTGATATGGTTGAACAGGGGGGGGATACTTTGTTTGTGAATATCTCTTAAACCATAAAGGTTTCAGAGATAAGACTTATATCATTCTTCATGTTTTTTTAATGCCTACAAAATAAAATAAAGTTAAAATGAAGTATTACTATCCCTTTAAAGTGGAATGAACACTTCCTTAGAAAAGCTCACACTTCCCTTATCCTAATGGGCCCTATACATTTTACACATGTTCCTTTGTTCAAACACCTTCACTAACTTTTGGATAGTATTTCCATGAAGGCGGACATGACATGGGAATCTTCCAGCAATTGCTATGTCGTCTCCATGAGCATGACATCTGGGACTGAGTGAAGTTGTTATCTCTTAAACAAAAGCACAACTGCAACAGTCATAGGGGTCATTAGGATATTCTAGCCATAGTAGGTAGGGGTATTGTTATTATTAAGATGTGTGAATTCTCCTTTACTTTGTGTAACAGAAACACTTATTTCAGTAGGAGTTGTTCATAAAGCTGTAGTTATATTTATTTATATTTATTGCATAGTATCTGCAGTTGCCTGTATTTGTCTTGCACCATTTTAGGTCTCAATTTAGCTTTCACCTCCACACCATAAACAGTTGACTTCATCAGTCTACATAAGATTGACTAGCTGTGCTATTAGAATTGATCCCAGTGTGTGGGCTTTGCCTAGCCTAATTCATAGCACAGAGTGACTATTGTGGAGCTGATTCATAGCACAGTGAGGCAATTGTGGAGCTGATTCATTGCACAGTGAGGCAATTGTACAGCTGATTAATGGCACAGTGAGACAAATCTAGAACTCATTCATAACACTGCGAGGCAATTATGGAACGTATTCATGACACATTGAGACAAATCTAGAGCTCTTTAATATCACAGCAAGGCAATCATTGGACTTATTCAAATCACAGTGAGACAGATCTAGAGCTCATTCATAGCACAATGAGGTGGTTCTGGAGCTCATTCATAGCACAGTAAGGCTATTGTGGAGCTCATTAATAGCACAGTGAGGCTATTGTGGAGCTCATTTATAGCACAGTGAGGCTATTGTAGAGCTTATTCACAACACATTGAGGCAGTTGTGTATCTTATTCATGGCACAGTGATGCAGTTGTGGAACTTATTCATAGAACAGTGATGCAATTGTGTAACCTATTCATAGCACAGTGAGACAAATCTAGAGCTCATTCAAAGCACAGTGAAGAGGTTCTGGACCTCATTCATAGCACAGTGAGGCAGTTCTGGAACTTATTCATTGCACAGTGAGGCAATCATGGAACTTATTCACAGTAAAGTGAGACAAATCTAGGGCTCATTCATAGCACAATGATATGTTTCTGGAGCTCATTCGTACCACAGTGAGACTATTGTGGAGCTCATTCATAGCACAGTGAGGCTATTGGGGAGCTCATTCATAGCACAGCGAGACTATTGGGGAGCTCATTCATAGCACAGCGAGGCTATTGTGGAGCTCATTCATAGCACAGTGAGACTATTGTGGAGCTCATTCATAGCACAGTGAGGCTATTGTGGAGCAAACCAAATGCACCATAGGGAAAAAATAAAACTTCCCCAGGAAATCCCTTGATTTAACACTTTGTGTGTCAGAGAGTTAGCGGGTCAGCTACCTCTCTGGCACTCAAAAGAGTTAAATAAGACTAGTGAGGTCTCCATCGCATTGCTGTGGTGCATTTGGTTTGTTCCACAATTGCACCACTTTTCTTAGTTCATCAGTCTCACTGTGCTGTAATATTGGCCCAACACGTAAGATGCCACACTGTGCCTCCAGCAAAACAATAACGCTTTATTTCACAGTAAAATGGCTACTGTAGCACATATAGACCTACTACTACTTATCTGTAAAGGAAATTAAAATGATCTACATTTATCGTAAGGTGACCCATAAAGGACAACACGTTGCAGAGTGTTTCATTGCATACCTCTCTCATCCTTAACCCCTTGATTGCCAGAGGGGTACCCAGTGCATTGCAGAGCAATGCGTTGCGTACCTATCTGGCACTCAAAGGGTTAAACTGTTACATGTTCATTTTTCAGTGTTGTCGCTCTGTAAGGTTTTTTTATTCCTAATTATTTTCCTTTTGAAAATCCAAATGAAAGATTTCTTTTCCTCTAATCCGCTCTGTGAAATTGCCATACATCCAGGTATTTAAAGCAATGCAGAATGTTTTAACTCGGTAAGTAAGTTCCTATTTCCATGTCAATGTAGCAATCAATATGCAAAGCTTGTGATTAGGGGGGAACTAATTAGAATAGTTAATTTGCGTTAAGGATTATAACTTTCGTCTTTTATTCAGGCACATTTTGTTGGCTTGCAAACATTGGAACAGAATTTTAATTTTTGCACTAAATGTGAGCAAATTGTGACTGGTTCTGTTATGAAGAAGCTTTGTAAGGGAAAAAAAGGTTTTCCAATCCATAGTCATTGTAGAAAGGAAAAAATATATATATATATATATATATATATATATATATATATATATATATATATATATATATATATATATATATATATATATATAATAAATAAATGTCCTGTAGTCCAAAGACTAACTAGTAGGAGCACTCCAGGGACTTATTAAATTTTAAGTAAATTATTTTATTGGATCAAAAATAATCGACGTTTCGGCCGTCACAGGGGCCTTCCTCAAGACAACCAACCCCAAGCAAGTGTGACCATTTATACAGTGTAACCCACTGTATAAATACACTGTATAAATGGTCACTCTTGCTTGGTGTTGGTTGTCTGAGGAAGGCCCCTGTGAGGGCTGAAACGTTGATTATTTTTGATCCAATAAAATAATTTATTTAAAATTTAATAAGTCCCTGGAGTGCTCCTACTAGTTAGTCTTTGGACTACAGGACATTTATTTATTATTTCGTTAGGAACCACCCGGGCATTTTGCAAATTTATCTTCTGTAATAGAGTGCCCACCTCCATTCCATTGTGTGTGTATATATATATATATATATATATATATATATATATATATATTAGCAACCGCTTTGGAGCTTTTCTGTGTAAATGCCTCTTGGCCTTGTATTATGTTCACGGTCAACTCCTCACTGTGTTGTCAAGGGCCTGTCGAGACCATCGCAGTTTGAAAGAAAAGATCCTAATTTGTCAGCACAGGGAGAAAAGGAGAGTTGTTTGCCATCAAAGAGAAAGGGGAATTAGATCATTTGGTGGGTCTGACATGCCGGTTCTCCCTAGATACTTGGCTGGAAGAAGAATGGATTTCAGTCCTGAATTCCTGATTAGATAGAGAAGGGTGATAAAGGGGAAGCTGTCTCTCTGCTGGAGAGGCTGGCAAGACTTTGTAATGCCTTGCACTTCATCCCTCATTAAAGTTAAGGAATAACCGAGCTCCTGTTATACATCACGGAGTGGGGTGTGTGAGTGTACATACAGATTCAAAGCCAGCCAGGGTTATTATATAGCAACAATAGCAAAATGTCATGTGTGTAGATCATTTTTATACAGGAGCTGGTGGATAGAACAGCATCGGAATAGAGGTGAAAGTGGATAATATTTTAAATGATTGGGATACATTCAAAGCTATGCTGAATTAACCCTGTGAGTGCTAGAGGATGTACAGTGTGGTGATCATCACTCCATTTGGTGTATGGATTAAAAGAAGTTGTGAGCAGATGGGAATTTGACCTAGTATCTGTTCTTAGCCATCATCAGTGCCTCTTAAAGGGGAACTATACCTTTGGAATAAGTGCATCATAATTTAACTCCTTAAGGATTAGTTGGGTGTGCCTTGCAATGTGTTGTGCACACCTTTGCTCTGTATAGGGTTAACAAAATGATTTGCTTAAAGGGATAGTAATGTTTCATAATAAAAGCAGCTCTAATTAATCATCATAGTATTTGGACTTTGGAGAGTGTTATTTCAGTTCTGTCAGAGTTGTAGTTCAAGAGTAATTCAATGACAAAGTATCCCCCTCCCACGCCTTTTACTGATGTAACACTGCTCAGCCAGAGCAGAAGGGAGGTGCCCAGGTAGACTGCAGAGAGGGACAATCTTCAATTAATATGAGGGAAAAAGCTGAAAAGGGGGACAGAGCTTTCATTGTTCTCATAGGAAGAAGATTGTCCCCTGCTGTTATCTGTCTGGTCTATGGACTGCATTCCACATCTGAGAAGAGATGGATTACACTAGGTAAAAGGGGCGGGAGGGGAAATTTGCTTGTGAATATCTCTCAAACCATAAAGATTTGAGAGATAAGACTTATATCGTTCTTCATGTTTTTTTAATGCCTACAAAATAAAATAAAGATAAAACGAAGTATTACTATCCATACAGCAGACCGGTATCTCTATGTTCTGTTTTGGGGTTTTTTCTTTTTCTTTTGTTTTGTGTTTTTTTTTTTCCCATTTAAAAATCTGTTGTATACTGTAACTGTCTATGGCTTTAGTCAGCCCCACGCATGAATCTGAAGGGCCACGTAAGCATTCTCGAGGTGGTAAAAATTCTCTATTCGGTTATAGGCTACAGAAGAATTTAAATAAAAATAAAATACCCCCATCAGACTGGGGGCATTTCTAACAGCAAAGCCATAAGGTGACATCGAACAGAACTATGGTAAATGGTATATGGTGCTGGAATTTAGAATGACCATAGTGTACCGCCAAAAGTTAACCCTTTACGTGTCAGAGGGTTACGCAATACATTGCGGAGCAATGTGTTGCATACCCCTCTGGCACTCAAAGGGTTAATCATTCATTTCTCAAAAGATGATTGGCTAGTGTAGCACTTACACAGCTTTTTAACCCTTTGAGTGCCAGAGGGGCATGCAGCACATTCGTTGCGTACCCCTCTGGCTCTCAAAGGGTTAAACCCTTGAATGCTAGAGAGGTCGCCAACACATTGTGAAGACCATGCTAGCATTCAAGGGGTTAAAGGCCCCATTGAAATCATTGGGGATTTGGGGAATTTTCATGTGTCCCTTATGATGCAGTTGGTTGGCCCCAGAACCGTTTAGCCTCCCAAATAATATATATAAAAAAAATTTCAAACCTAATAATTTTTGCCAACTGTCATGTAGTAGATTCAGCTGTAGATTTTGAGTAAACAAAGTAAATTTTAACCCCTTAAGGACCGGCCGCGCACGTACTTTGCGGTCCCTTAAGGACCATGGAGCATTTTTTTTTGAACGGCGTGCAGCCGCGCGGGGAGCTCTGAATTCCAATGCAGTCCAGGACCATCATAGGTCCTCTTTAACCCCTTAAGGACCCATCTCCTTGAATTTTCTTTACAAATTAGGCTGTTTTGAATGAAGTTTCCAATCTATCATCACTTAAATAATAACAAGTAGTTTTGTTGATGAGGAAAAAAAGAAATCGATTGGTGCAAGTCCTCTCTCTCATACCTTTATGATTTGAGAGAGAGAACGTTTTAAAGTTCCCCCTTCCCTCCCCATTCCTTGACGTCATCGTCTAGCTGACAGCAGGAGATCCTTTATCTGCACAAAAATTAATGTTTAAAAAGTGCCCAGCAGCCTACTTCCGGCTTGCCGAACTGCCTCTGCTCTCCTCCCTCCTCCGATGACGGAGGATGTCTGTCTCTAAGCAGGAGCAATCTCATTGGCTAGATATCGATCTCTGCCAATGAGATCGCTCCAGCTTAGAGAAAGAAAGCATCCGTCATTGGGGGATGCTGGGTAGTGGGACGGGAGCAGAGGCAGTACTGCAAGATGGAAGTAGGCCGCCGGGCACCACTTTTTAAACATTACGTTTTGTGCAGATCAGTTTGTTCATTTAAAAAAAAAAAAAAAAATGTTTTAAATGTTTTCACTAAATGCTCTAACTAATGAGCATTACTTATATCTAATGTGAGAGATCCCCTTTAACAATGTATTTTTCATGCTTGCACATAAGAAAAAAATAGCAATGAGTCAGGAATGAAGGATTCCAGAAAGAACAGTGTTGTAACATAGCCTCTAGCCATAGAGAGAGCATAGCTCAGACTGGCTGAACATGTGTATCAATCCCACAATTAATAGCTCCATGTCAGTCATACAATTAGTAGCTGCTGCCAGTGAAATCAAGATGTGGGAATGATTTAGTCATTGAAGCAACCTTCTGTCAATGAAGAATAAAGTAAAGCATAACTGCCCTTTAAGTTTTCTAAGTTTGGTCCAATACTTGGTAAAAAGCCCATGCCTTTTGTGGGCATCAGAAAACTGCTGGAACACTAGCTGGAAGCAGGTAGGGTGACCACATTTCCCTTCTGCCATTCAAGGACACTGCAGAGATGAGAGCAGTTGAGTACGTGTCCTTGGCTCTAGTGCAGCTGTGTGGGAGGGTTCATTATACATCAGTGAGCAAACCTCTTTTTCTCAGGCACACCACAGAGTTCTAAACACTAACCTGACCATTAATGGCTGTGACAGAAAGTGATGCCTGTTGCAGGCTTCAACAAGCCCAAAGCCTTAGACTACCATTACACTGCAACAAAACTGCACTGCAGCTCCTGTTTGATGTCAGGATCAAGGCTCAGTTCCCTCTCTAGTGCTTAAAGCTCTGTCTAGAAGCCAGTTCCTTGTAGCCCAGCAGATGTATCACTTTCTGTCGCAGTAGGCAATGGGTAGTTCTCCTCGTGATTAGAACTTTGTCCTCTGGAATTTAAATTCAGGGACTTTGTATTGTCCCTGAAGGAGGCTGCCAGGGACATGGGACCATACATTTCAAATAAGGGACTGTCCCTGACAATCAGGGACACGTGGTCACTCTAGAAGCAGGTGGCTCTCATGTATGCAAGAAATGTGCGCATGCGCTGAAGGCATTTTCATGCACAGATAGATATTGCGCATGGTCTAATGCAGGAAGCCATATATTGAACGCTTCTTGAACTGTGCGTAAAAATTTGCTTTCACGACAAAACTACACAGACATAGGAAAAAATTTGCAAAAGCACTTCCTGAATTAGGCGCATTCACTATTTCACTCAGATGGATTAATTAATACTAACCACGCCCACAACAAAATATGTGCAGCTGTTCACCATCTTGACTTTTCATGTGCAATTCAACAAAATCATGCGCAAACCTATTCAACAATGGTTTTCACTCTGGAAATGGCGATTGTGCATGTTTCCTGCATTCCGCTACTAGTGACTTCAGGGTCTCACAGTTCCATCTCTCTCATGGAACTGACGAGGAAGCGCCATGGTTCTCTTATCAGTTCTACATTCTGCTCCCCATTTATCTGCAGTAGTTCACACTTCTGCCCTAACTTCATCAGTGGGTGTGCTCACCGTGATGTTTGCTCTTTAAAGCAGAATTATCACCTTCATAATGTTGACCCCCAATCCTTTACTAATGTAGTGATGGGTAAATCCATACTGTTATTATGATGAAAAAGTCGGCGTTATTAAAGAAAATAAACTTCTTCTGTAGGCATCCAATGCACAGAGCTTACAAGAGAAGTTCTGTGCGCCTGCACCTTCAGCAGCTTCCGTTACCTTAAGGTACCAAGGAACGTCACCACTAATCCGGGCAGTGCACAGGACACACAGTGCAGACTCAGAGGTACCTTACCTCTAAGATGTCTGCGCTGTTGTCTGTTGCATTTCGCTGGATACCTCTCTGGCACTCAACGGGTTAAAGAAAAACCAGACCTACGCTACTCCATACAAATGAACCCTGTGGAAGGCATATATCATAACGTGTTGATTTACTTACTTGAAAATAATGAGGGTTTTGTTGCGTAGTTTGTCCAAAGTATGTTTAAGATTGCTTATGTCACCAATTTTTTTCTGAAAATATTTTACCAGAAAGAACGCATTGAGATCGAATCTCTCATTTTGAAGTATGTCCTACACTAATTTTATTTACCTCAGGAGGGTGAAAGGCTGAGCCGACCTTACAGGGGCTAGAACCTGTGACCCTGAGGTTTCATTCTTTGGCGTAGTTGGTGCATTAACCAACTACGCTATCTCAGCAGCAAGCAAGTCCTAGCTTATATTTATTGCCATTTTAATTATCTCCAGGAACGTTCTAGGTTAAAAACACATTTATAATATCCTCCTATTAAAAATTGTCTTTAACCCCTTAAGGACTGCCAGTCGCGCTTGCAGCCATCACTTAAGGACCACGGACCAATTTTTTTTTCCTGCCTCCGGTTCAGGGCTCCCCGAATGAAGTGCAGCCAGGCAGGGGCCCTGAATTCCATGAAGGTCCTGGCACGTCATGGGTCCTTAACCAAATCTACCCATGACATGCCAGGACCATTAAGGGGTTAAGGAAACCCGTAACTGGCCTAGTTGCTTTTGTGCTAGGATTTTTCCTTTGTTTTTGGGGACTCGGAGAATCCCCTCCAGTCCTTGCTGTGCTCCGTACCTAACTGAAATTGATTTTTTTTCATGTGTGTTTATATAATGTATTAATTATCTGCATAATATAAAGTGCTTGGCTGCAAAGCTACCTGTGTGCGTAACAGCATATGCGCAGTAGAGACTGCTGAAATGATGCAGTCATACGCAGTAGAGACTGCTGGAATGATGCAGTCATGCTCAGTAGAGACTGCTGGAACGATGCAGTCATGCGCAGTAGAGACTGCCAGAACGATGCGGTCATGTGCAGTAGAGACTGCCGGAACGATGCGGTCATGCGCAGTAGAGACTGCCGGAAGGATGCGGTCATGCTCAGTAGAGACTGCCGGAACGATGCGGTCATGCTCAGTAGAGACTGCCGGAACGATGCGGTCATGCGCAGTGGAGACTGCCGGAACGATGTGGTCATGCGCAGTGGAGACTGCCGGAACGATGCGGTCATGCGCAGTGGAGACTGCCGGAACGATGCGGTCATGCGCAGTAGTGACTGCCGGAACGATGCAGTCATGCGCAGTAGAGACTGCCGGAACGATGCGGTCATGCGCAGTAGAGACTGCCGGAACGATGCGGTCATGCGCAGTAGAGACTGCCGGAAGGATGCGGTCATGCGCAGTAGAGACTGCCGGAAGGATGCGGTCATGCGCAGTAGAGACTGCCGGAACGATGCGGTCATGCGCAGTAGAGACTGCCGGAACGATGCGGTCATGCGCAGTAGAGACTGCCGGAACGATGCGGTCATGCGCAGTAGAGACTGGCCGAACGCGCTGATCTGGAACGGGGTGCTCTGAACGGCTCACCAATTGTCTCTGCTCCCGCCTCCGTGACTGGGCGTCACTTTAGCCTGTGTACACGGGCTTTCATACTAGTGGTGTTATAATGCTGTGAGTGTGAATTTTTTCTTTTGTTTTGCACAAGACTTAAAGTTTACTTTTACATACCTAATCCATGCAGACTTGATTTATAGTGGCCTTTAGTTTGTTTTGTTTTTTTTGTTTGAGATTAGGACGGGCAAAAACAGTTCTGTAAATTCAGCATTTGCACAAAATATGTTTTCATTGGACACACTCTACAAAAGAGGTGTTTCTTTTGGTGTGTCCTTTGTGGTTTTAACCAGTCAGATTGCAGGAAATGTGATTGTGACTTTCTGGTTCCTGCCTGAGCTATTACGCTCAACAAGGTAGGAGAACTTTTTGGGTGGTTAGTAGCAGGCAGGACAGTTGGACAACACACTCTCTCTCCCCCCTCTATCTCTCACTCCCCACCACTTTATCTCTCTCATTCTCCCTTGGCCAGTCTCTCTGATTAATTCACTCCATCTCCTCTCTTCTGCTGTGCTCTGTCTCTTTCCTGCTTTATCTCTCTCTCCCCTTCTCTCTTTTTTCCCCACAGTCCCACCCCTGTCTCCCTAGAGGTCTATAGCCCTCTCACCCCCTCTACCTCCAGTGCTCTCCAACACTCCCACCCTCTTTCTCTCCCTTGCTCTGACCACACGCCCCTCTCTCACCCCTTCCAGTTTCCATATGCAGGGCATTTCACTTTGGTTAGAAATGTTCTCTGGCTCCTCTCAAATTGTGGATGTTTCCGCTCATCTCTAGTCTCGTCTCATTATTAGGAGGTGTTACTGTGCCTTTAAATAATCCAAATATAGTTAGAATAGTTACTGTGGGTAATATATTAAGGAAAATTGGTGCAATTTTGGGGCAAACCCACTGCATCATTGGGGACCACTAACAATTCCCCAGTTCACTTTGATTTTAATGGTTCTTTTATGACCCTTTGAAGGCTAAAGAGGTCTCCAGTGGATTGCTTTAGAACGCATTGGAGACATCTCTATTCTTCAAGGGGGTTAAAACACCCATTTAGATTACTGGGAATTAATACTTGTCCCCTGTGATGCAGTTAGAATTGCTCCAATTCCACTTAGTAAGTTGGCCTCACTGTGCATATAAATGTGCTTTAAAATAAATTACATTTTTGAGATAAAACCAACTTTGCTGTGGCTCCTATGGACCTGAGTGATGGAGGTAATTAATCTGTAAGGAGTAATATGCTAAGCACAGGTCTAGAGCGTCCTCCGGAGACTGTTCTACCACACGGCCACTGACACTGACAGATCTGTTTGGGTATCTCTCTATAACCAGCCAGAAAACACTCTTCTGTAAGATAGGTAACAGCCATATTGGCTTCCTTAATCAAATCTATGATAATGGCCGATTTTCCAAGAAAAAAAAAAGTTTAAGCAATTTTAACCCTTTGAGTGCCAGCGAGGTATCCAGTGCATTGCACTGCAATACACTGGATACCTCTTTGGCACTCAAAGGGTTAAAGCAGACAGACATGTCACCTAGAGTTCGATTTGCAGATTTGAAAAATGTCATTCATAACCACTTGTGTCATGTTAGCCGAAAGACCAGCAGCTGTGTATTTTAGTAGACATTGAAAATGAAAATGCGTAAACATGAAGTCTTATTCAGTGGAGGATCAAATGCTAATTAACCCCTTCCTGACCATTGACGTGCCAGGACTGTCACGGTGGTCTGGCACTTAAGGACCAATTATGGTCCTGGCACGTCATGGAGTTCAGGGCTCCCGGCGAGCCCTGAAACGGAAGTACTAATAAAAAAAAATTAAAAAAAAAAAAAAAGCCCCGTGGTCAAGTGCCAGCCACGCATGCGCACACCGTTCTTTAAGGGGTTAAGCTCAGTGCAGCAGTGAGAGCTTGATTAGCATATGGTGCTGCAGTCAGAGAGAGTTCACCATACAGACATAAAGGTATCAATATCTGCTGTACATCTGCTGCTCTTTTGACTGATATGATACATAAGCAGTTTTGAATTGTTTTCTTATATGCATACTTGAATTGTAGGTGACAGATCCACTGTAAGTTTCCACATATGAAAGCTTAAAGAGGAACGATCATCAAACTTACATTGAGCCCCAAATCCTTAACACCTTGGCAGTATACATATACATACTTGTATTTTGCTGCATAAGTTAGGCATTAGTGAGAGAGAGAAATTTTTCAGAAGGGATCTTGCTGTAGGCGCTCTCTGCCCCTGCACTGTCGGTCCCTTCTGGTGCCTTAAAGTACCAAGACATTCAATTCCCCAATCGTGGAGGCGAAGGGGACGAACAAAGCAGACTCAGAGATGCCTTCTCTGCAAGACATCTGCACTGTTGCCCTGCTTCTGTCTGCCGAACGAGTTCTGTTTTTCACTAATGCCGGACTTATGTTGCAAAGTATTTATATTTATATTGCTAAGGTATTAAGGATTTGGGAATAAATGTAAGTTTGATCCGCTTTAATTAAAATTGTCAATGGATAATA
Organism: Rhinophrynus dorsalis; assembly: GCA_037306005.1. Classification (NCBI taxonomy): domain Eukaryota; kingdom Metazoa; phylum Chordata; class Amphibia; order Anura; family Rhinophrynidae; genus Rhinophrynus; species Rhinophrynus dorsalis. The sequence continues at coordinate 139,833,161 of CM074727.1, forward strand.
TTAGCCAAAATACCAGTAGATTCATAGTTTAAAGCGGAACTTTCAGATAACAGCAAGTCGCTATGCATTAATTAAATGCATGGCGACTAGCTTGAAAATAGATGTCTTACCGTAAAAAAATAGATGTGTCTAAAGGAATCAGTCCCGTTTGGAGACCGGAACTCAGGCTAGAGTGCAGACATCTTGTCTGTGTGCCTGCGCTGTCAGTCGCGGTCACCATTGAGTAGACTGCTTTGCACCATGTGGTCACTGGAAGGGACTGACAGTGCAGGTGTACAGACCGCACTAACCTGTCCCAAAACGGGAAGCATTCCTTTAGACACAACTATTTTTTTACGGTAAGGCATCTATTTTCAAGATAGTAGTCATGCATTTAATGAATTCATGGTGACTTGCTATTATCTGAAAGTTCCGCTTTAAGATATTGATACTTTATATCTGAAAAGTGATTTCTCTGAGACTGATGTTCTACAAAGAACTGGAGCAATTCTGGAGCAAACCAGCTGCACCATTGGGTACAAATAAAAATGCCCATTGATTTTAAATTCTGGATTGCCCCAGAATAACTGAGGGTCCCAGTACATCAGCTTCACTGTATGTTATTAAGGTCTCAGTGCAACAGAGTCCTTCATTAGCATACAGTCCTGCACTGAAAGAGATCACCATTCAGAAATAAAATGATCCATCTCCTAAACTATGTGTCTGCTTCTCATTTAGGTAACTACACATAGACAATTATCATTGAGGTTTTCAAAGATACAAACTTAATTCAAGCTGGCAGATCCACTAAACAGTAAAGACTAGAAGTGGATGACTCTCGAGGGGTTTATTAACAAGGCAGCAAGGGGATGCATCCAAGATGCCTTCCAACCATTTTCTGGGCTCCGGAATATTTCTATTTTGGGTTCTCTAAAGGGTTTGCTGATAATTTCTGGGATGGATTTCCCAGAGCGGGCAACTACCTAGAACAGAGATGCAAAAACTAAGGCCTAGGAGCCATTAATTTCCCTTGAAAAGGCAATCTGGCCCTTTAGCATTTGGTATACACATTTATGTGGCAAAATATAAAGTAGTTTATAAGCCTAGCTATAGATTGCATATATATGAACCAGTGGTTGTTAAAATGGGGGCATTCCTCCTGAGGAACGGTGTCTGAGTTGCTTCTAGCACACTCCATGCTCTACAGGATCACTAGACCCAAGGCTTTAAGCATGAGGCCTGGTGCTTAGCCCCTTCAGTGAGTACCTATCAACTCCCTTGTTGCAAATACTGACCAGTCCTGCCTTAGGATGTACAGTTGAGGTGAACAAGCACACAGTACCTGGATAATAGAGGATTAAGTCTGTAATGAGAATCAGGTAGAGCAGAGATTTGTAAGCATGATTCCGTCTCTTGTGTTTATGCCTCCGGAGCATTCTCTACACACACATCTGTCTAGGTAACAATTACTCTAATTATCCTGTAGAGCTGTGCAGTTTTAGTTCACCCCCGAAGGCTACTTTAGGGACATGAATGTTTTTGCAATTCATTTTTCATACCTGTCATGCAAGATGTCAAAACATAATTTGCAAACAATATCTACTCTGAAGGGCCTTACCACATGCAAACGAACAAAGTACATCACCAAATGCACGCACACTTCAACATTAAACCACAGTACTGCGGAATTAGTTGGCGCTATATAAGTAAAGAATAAAAATTATAATACTTCTCTGTCCCAGGAATATCAGTTGGCTGATATTGTAGATACTTTCAAAAAAGAATTGGATACCTTTAAAGTTAAAGGGGAACATTTACCTCATAAATTTTTTTACCATAGGTTTAGTTAATAAAGTAGTATTAGGAAAGCTGTTTTTTTTACCTAATACTACTTTATTAACTAAACCTATGGTAAAAAAAGTTTTATGAGGTGATTGTTTCCCTTTAAAGGGATAGCAATGTTTCACAATAAAATCTCTAATTAATCTTCATAGTATTTGGTCCATGGAGAGTGTTAGTTCAATACTGTTAGAGTTGTAGTTCAAGAGTAATTGAATGATAAAGTATCCCCCTCCCGCCCCTTTTACTGATGTATTACTGCTCCCCTCAGAGCAGCAAGACTGTCCGGATGGATCACAGAGAGGGACAATCTACAGTGAGCATAAGGAAGAACCTGTCAAGGGGGTCAGGGTTTTCCTTATGCTCACAGTAAGAAGATTGTCCCTTGCTGTCAGCTGTATGGTCTTCAGATTCCACATCTGAGGGGAGGTGGCTTGCACTAGGTAAAAGGGGTGGGAGGGGAATACTTTATCATTCGATTACTCTTGAACTGCAACTCTGACAGTATTGAAATAACACTTTCTGTGTCCCAAATACTATGAAGATTAATTGGAGTTTTTTTTTTTTTTTTTTAATATTGCTATCCCTGTAAGGACAATGTAGAGAATTGTGATAGCTTGTTGCAGTGCAGATAGGACATTGATTAGATGCCTTTTGGAGATTGGAAGGGATTTTTTGTATCCAACACAGGGCGATTGATCCTCTGGAACAGTGGTCCTCAGTCATATTTGTCGAAGCACCCCTAAAATGCAGTTTAAAATGTCCAGGTCACCCCTAACATTTAATAGGCCATTTGTTATGAGAGTAATGTAGTTTATAAATACAATATGTAGTTATTCTTTCATCTCACCAACAGAATAACAAAAACAAGCATATTGTGCATAAACATTTCTATACATATGAAATTCAAAGTTAACCCTCAGGGTTAAATAGTTTTAGTCCTCACAAAAACAAAGGACAGGTTCATGAGTCACTGTCATATTCATGTGGATATATTTAAATGTTAACCTTTTAAGGACCCACGATGGTCCTGGTACGTCATGGGCCCAACATGCGATAAGGCCCCATGACGTGCCGGGACTGTCATGGATTTCAGGGCTTCCCGAGTGGCTGCATGCCGTTTGGGGAGCCCTGAACCGGATCCAATAAAACAAATAAACAAATAAATAAATAAATAAAAATGGTCCTTTAGTACCAGTTGCGTGCATATGCGTGGTCAGTCCTGAAGGGGTTAATGGGTCACACTGACACATGCAATAAGTTCTGATTACTACCCCTTTAAGGAGGGGCAGCTATGTTTCACAAGAACAGCTCTAATTAACCTTCATAGTATTTGAGCCATAGACAGTGTTATTTCAATACTGTCAGAGTTGTATTTGAACTGAATGATAAAGTATCCCCCTCCTGCCCTTTTTACCTAGTGTAAGCCTCCTCTGCTCAGGTGTGGAATCTGGTCCAAGGGACAATCTTCTTACTGTGAGAACAATGAAAACCCTGCCCCACTGACAGGTTTTTCCTTATGTTAATTGAAGATTATCCCTCTCTGTGATCCATCCGAACACTCACTGCTGCTCTAAGCTGAGCAGTGTTACATCAGTAAAAGGGGCGGGAGGGGGATACTTTATCATTGAATTACTCTTGAACTACAACTCTGACAGTAATGAAATAACACTCTCCATGGCCCAAATACTATGAATATTAATTGGAGCTGTTTTTATTGTGAAACATTACTATCCCTTTAACCCGTTCAGTGCCACAGGGTTGTGAATTGTATACCGTTCTTGTGGCACTGAAAGGGGTAAGAGAGTTGTGTTTAAACCCCTGAGGGGTTAATGTGCATTGTATAAGCTGCTGGAGCTCTATCTCTTTCTTGAACCTCTGGCAGGTAAGGGTTCAGTGACAAGAACAGCAGAACAGAATCTGCATGTCAAACCAAACGTGTAATGAAGACTAGCGGTTAGCAGAATAACATGTGAATATGAAATGGTTTATTTGGACCTATATCTCCAATACTCCCACCTGTTTTACCTATTAAACCTGTAATAGTGTCTGGTGAGGTGAGAGGATTGCCAATCACTATTTCAGGTTTAAAGGGATAGTAATGTTTCATAATAAAAGCAGCTCTATTTAATCATCATAGTATTTGGACTTTGGAGAGTGTTATATCAATTCTGTCAGAGTTGTAGTTCAAGAGTAATTCAAGTGATAAAGTATCCCCCTCCCGCCCCTTTTACTGATGTAACACTGCTCAGCCAGAGCAGAAGGGAGGTGCCCAGGTATATTGCAGAGAGAGACAATCCTCAATTAAGATAAAGGGAAAACCTGTAAAACCTGTCAAGGGAGGCAGGGCTTTCATTGTTTTCATAGGAATAAGAGTGTCCCCTTCTGTTATCTGTCTGGTCTATGGACTGCATTCCACATCTGAAAAGAGATGGCTTACACTGGGTAAAAGGGGCGGGAGGGGAAACTTTGCTTGTGAATATCTCTCAAACCATAAAGGTTTGAGAGATAAAACTTATATCGGTCTTCATGTTTTTTTAATGCCTACAAAATAAAATAAAGATAAAACGAAGTATTACTATCCCTTTGATAGGTAAAACAGGTGGTGTATCGGAGGTGTAGGTTCGGATGAACTGTATCAGACTCACATGTTATTCTGTTAAAGGGGATGGCCAAAAATCGATCTCTGCCAATGAAAGTGCTCCAGCTTAGAGACAGACAGCCTCCGTCATCGGAGGAGGCTGGATAGAAGCTCAGACTACGGTACAGATCCGATCAGCACTGTCTGCCAGAAGTAGGTGCAGAGCTATATTTATTTGAATTTATCCAAACCAGCAGATTTTTTTTTTTTTTTAAAAAAAGGATACACTTTCCATTATTTATGCAGCACAGTTTGACAATTGCTGATCTACATGATTACCTTTTGTACACAGCCCCAGCTCTCAAATCCAGAATTATAATTAAAAAGCAAAAATAACCCTGAAGTACCAATTTAATTTGCATTTTTGGCATGTAAGTGAGTTGTCAGACTTCACGTTCTATACTTAGCACTTACAGACGAATTAGAATCGTAATTTCAATATCTATTTGTCAAAATGACTGAATTTTATTATTTATTATATTTTTTTTTAATTCTTGTGATCCCTATAGAGCATTAAATAGAAGAGATGCTTTTAGTGTCACCAAATGTACTCTTTGTTTTGAAGCATTGTGCTAGCTTATTGGGGTTAACGTACAGATTCAGTTCCTTTCTATATCAGGAGCTGAAACTGGATTCCTAGCAGGACGCCATCAGAAATCTTGGGGCTCAGTACAAGCTTAAATCCAGGGCTCTCCACCCCAAAGCGTGCATTTCACCCACCCTCTGCTCCACTCTTGCCCTTCACCCTGACCTGCCCATCCCATCTCACACACTGTGTGACACACCAGCCTTGTTCCTCTGTCAGGGCCGGACTGGGAATAAAAACCAGCCCTGGAAAAAATTGCCGACCAACCCCATAGCATTGCGTCATTATACCAGCCCCATAGCACTGCATCATTATACCAGCCCCACAGCATAATAGCATTTTTTTCTTGTTTATAAAAGGGGAAAACATGCATTTTAAAACACATCTGAATGCCACCATCAGAGTAATAAAGAGTTATAAAATATATATATATACACACACACACCACCTCTTGACTCGATTCCCCCCTTTTGCATCATTCTCACACTCTTCATTCTCACCTTTTGCTTCATACTCCCCTTTTGACTCTTGAGCCCCCTCCTTTTGCCTTTTTCTCTACCTTTTGATCTCCCTTTCTCCCCCTCCTTGACTCCTGATCCCCCCCTTTGCCTCTTTCTCCCCCTCCTGATCCCCCCTCCTTTTGCCTCTTGGTCCCTCCCTCTTTTTTGCCTCATGATCCCCCCTCCATTTGCCTCTTTTTTTCCCCCTCTTGACCCCCCTCTGCCTCTTTCACCCGCTCTTCATCCGCCCCTCTTGTCAAGTTGCCTGTCTTTACCCCTCTTGATCTTCCTTTTGCCATTCTACCCCTCTTGATCCCCCATTTTGCCTCTTTCCCCATTGTCTTTTCATCCCCCCTTTGCCATTCTCCTCCTCTTGATCCCCCTCTGCCTCTTTCCACCTCTTGCCTTAATCCAGCCTTGACTCTTGTCTTGAGCCCCCTTTTGCATATTTCTCTCCCTCTTGCCTCTCTCCCCCCCTTCCCGATTCCCCAATTTAAACCTCTTTCTCCCCCTCTTGATCCCCCTGCTTTTGCCTTTCTCCCCTCCCCCATTTTCCCCTCTCTTGATCCCCCTTTTGCCTCTCTCTCTCTCCCCTTCTTGACTCTTGATCCCAACCTTTTGCCTCTTTCTCCCCTTCCTGATCCCCCTTCCTTTTGCCTCTTGGTCCCCTCTACTTTTGCCTCTTTTTTTCTCATTTTTGCCTCTTTTTCTCCCTCTTGACCCCCCCGCCTCTTTTACCCGCTATTGTTCCACCTTCTGCCTTTCTCCCCCTCTTACCTCTGTATAAAACCTCTTGATCCCCCTTTTGCCTTTCTCTCTGTCTTGATCCCCCCTCTTGCCTGTGACCGTGTCTGGCTTCTGCTGACGCTGTCTCAACTCCGTCTCCGCTCCCAGCCTCACGTTCAGCTCAGTCTCCGCTCCCAGCCTGCCGCTCAGCTCTTTCTCCGCTCCCAGCCTGCCTCCACTCACTAGACGAGGTGGTGGCCGGCGTTTGTTTAAATCTCGCGGCTGCCTGTGGCTGTTGCCTTGCGGCCGCGGATGATTGGCTTTGCATGTTTAAAGGGATAGTAACACTTCGTTTTAACTTTATTTTATTTTGTAGGCATTAAAAAAACATGAAGAATGATATAAGTCTTATCTCTCAAACCATTATGGTTTATGAGATATACACAAGCAAAGTTCCCCTCCCCGCCCCTTTTACCTAGTGTAAGCCATCTCTTCTCAGATGTGAATCTGGTTGTATGACCAGACAGATAACAGAAGGGGACAATTTTCTTTGTATGAAAACAATGAAAGCCCTTCCCCCCCTTGACAAGTTTTTCAGCTTTTTCCCTTAGCTTAATTGAAGATTGTCCCTCTCTGCAGTCTACCTTGGCACCTCCCTTCTGATCTGGTTGAACAGGGGGTGAATACTTTGTTTGTGAATATCTCTTAAACCATAAAGGTTTGAGAGATAAGACTTATATCATTAGTCATGTTTTTTTAATGCCTACAAAATAAAATAAAGTTAAAACGAAGTATTACTATCCCTTTAAGCAGCCCTGGCCGGCCCCCAGGGAAGCCCAGTGCTGGCGGCCTACCGGGATTTTTCCCGGTATCCCGGTAGGCCAGTCCGGCCCTGTCCTCTGTCCCCTAGTAGCCACAGACCCAACATACATTGTCTGACATCCCCGTCTTGTTCCACTGTGCCGCAGTGCAATGCAGGATTGTTGGGTAAGAGGGATGTAACAGACCTGCAGTCCGTCACAGACTAGTACCTTTGTAAAGCTGCCTAATAACTTACTCACGTGTACATACAATCATTTCTCTCTCTCAGGCTTCCAAAACCTGTTTCCACCAGAGGGTTGGCATAAATTAGTGGGGAGGAATAATCATGCAAAAAAAATTCAAAATGGAGGCTTCCACTAAAGGGAGCTTTAAGAAAGGTGGCAGATTCTCCTTTAATCGATTCAAAGTGTTAGTAATGTCTTAATATAAATAAATGTAATATTGCAGCTATTACAAAACTAAACAATCCCAGTCCCATCTCTCACACCTTTATGGTTTGAGAGATATACGAGGCTAATGATCCCCCCACTCCCCTTTCCCTGGTGTCAGCTGTAAACTGTTAGAAGGATATTTGAGGTGGACGACTCGAGGTGGGTCTTTAGCAGAGCCGAAATAGCACACCGTAAAAAGAAATACTTCATTGGAATGGTCTACAATGTGTGCCTGGTTTGCTAGCACACTTTGTAGACCGTTCCAACTAATTATTTCTCTTTACATTGCACTGTTTCGACTCCGCTGAAGAGCCGCCTGCTTGTCCCGGGACCAGGATCTCCTGCCATGAGCTTACAGCTGACATCCGTAAAAGGGGAGGGAGGGTAGGATTTTATCATCTTGTATCTCTCAATCCATAAGCAAAACAAATCTGTGTTCCTCCATATAAACTATCCAAATGTGAAGCCTGCGTAAAGCATATATTATACCACTAAAAATTTGGGGTCTTTGGTGCATAGTTTGGCCAAAATATGTTTAAGCCTGTTGTGAGAAACTGTTTTTTGTGTTAAATGTTTTTAAATCTCCCTACACATTATATACAAGAAATCTGAAGGGTAATGCATACCTCCCAAGTGTCCCTCTTTAGGAGGGACAGTCGCTCTTTTGGACCCAAACTCCCCTGTCCCTCTTTTCCACCCCGATGTCCCTCTTTTTTTAGGAGATCAAATTGCATGGTGTGTGTATATAAGTGTATCATATTGCTCCACAGCAATAAAACTCATATTATTGTTTGTTTAAATAGTATACATGTTTATAAATTATTCTGTGTAAATAAAATACTTTGATCTTGTTATAAGTTATGAAATAGCCTAAAAATTCTTGGTAACTTCCCGCCCACCGGCCACACCCACAGCAATACCCCCTAAAACACAAGTGTCCCTCTTTGGCCATTTGAAATGTTGGTGGGTATGGTAATGTTTTTAACTTGGATAGGAATCCTATATAATAATTCGCTAGGGTGTTTGTCACAAGCCATCATGCTCAGTAGAGACTGCCGGAATGCACAGAATGCTGGGAGCACGGAATGCTGGGAGTTCTGTGCTTTCGGGCAGTCTCTGTACAGTGCATGACTGCGTAGGCGGCCAGACGCAGAGCAGGGTCGGCTTCTTAACCCTTTGTGTGCCAGAGGGGTACGCAACTAGTTGCAAAGCAATGCGTGCATACCCCTCTGGCACTCGAAGGGTTAACATCACCCGGACCTTGGCCCACGTACATGGTCCTTTACACTAGTGACTGTATAAATGTTTAGGTACTCACCTTGTATTGGGAGCCTTGACACGGCAGGCAGGCTTAAACATATTTTGGTCAAACTATGCAACGAAGACCCCAAGTTTATTAAAGTGGTATAATATATGCTTTACACAGGGTTCACATCTGGATAGTTTATATGGAGGAGTACAGATATCTGTTGCTGTGGGTTATGTGCTTGGGCTTCGGCCTAATCTTGAGGCGCCTGAAGAGCTCCCACACTTCTTGCTGCTATTCATATTTATTCACGAGTTCTCAGTTTATATCTGTAAAATTAAATGTATAAGTTAATGTGAGTTAGCACTGTGAGTTTTCTGTTTCTTTTGTTATCTATCAAACCATAAAAAGTTTATTTTTTATTATATTTATTAATAGCTAAAATATTACATGTCTTTCTATAAAGACATTACTAACCCTTTAAAGGGATAGTATTACTTCAAAATTACTATCCTTCATATTGTAGCCCTTAATAAACTGAGTTAAATGACACCAGCGGCATCTCTCAAACCTTTATGATTTAAGAGATAGCCGCTTTCAAAGTTTCCTCTCCCCTGCTGTCAGCATTCTGCTGTCAGCAGGGGAATCCAGTCTCTGAATCAAGTGGAGGCTCTTCAGCAGAGCCGATATCTCGTTATGGAAGGAAAAATGATTCATTGAAACAGTCTTCTACGTGTGCTTGGTAACCAAGCACACATAGAAGACTGTTTCAATTAATAATTTTTCCTTCCATAACGCGATATCGGGTCTGTTTAAGAGCCTCCGCGTGTCCCGGGACCGGATTCCCCTGCTGGCAGCAGAACGCTGACAGCAGGGGAGAGGAAACTTTGAAAGCGGCTATCTCTTAAACCAGTGATTCTCAACCAGAGTGCCGTGGTACTTTGGTGTGCCACGGCCATCAACTTGGGGTGCCCCATGTTTTCTATGAAGACTAACAAAAATGGACTTGTAAATAAAGATTTATAGAAATTGTTATGCACATTATGTTTTATTTTGTTATTATAATTATAATACCTAATAATAACTGTTTATTTATGTATTGTACCCTTCTTATGCCCTTGATAAAGTACTTAAATATGTCTGGGGTGCCTCGAATGTTCTATATTATGTGTTAGGGGTGCCCCGAGTAAAATAGATTGAGAACCACTGTCTTAAACCATAAAGGTTTGAGAGATGCCGCTGGTGTCATTTAACTCAGTTTATTAAGGGCTACAATATGAGGGATAGTAATTTTGAAGTAATACTATCCCTTTAAGGAACAGAGAGATGGCTGTGTAACCTGCTGCAAAGTAATGCGTTGCCCTCCTCTGATCCTTAACCCTTTGAGTTCCAGAGGGGTACCCAATGCATGGCAAAGCAATGCGTTGCGTACCTCTCTGACATTCAGAGGGTGAAAGGATTATAATATGTTTTGTCCTAGCAGACAGTAGAGATACTCAGACATTGCTGTGCTGGGAACAGTTGTCTCGGTAATTGCTACCGACTCCCTGACTATTTGCATAAGCTTAATCAGCCAGATGAAGGTGGATTTGACCTGTGACTCAATGTCCCCTGCATCAAGTGTAAGAAGCATAATTAATAAGTTTTATGTCCCCGCCACTGTCGCACGTTAATGTAAATGTGCTGTTTTGTGTTTGCATTTTGGAGTTAAATAAACCATTCTGACACCTCTTTTCCCACACTACTCTATGTGGACTGTAATAATCTTTCTGTAGCAAAACATAAGCTGACAAAGTGTACTGTCGGCAGGCTGAAAGCCCCAATCATAATCACTCACTAATGCCTATTGTTACGTGATTATAACTGGGGTAATGTTTATATAGGTCACATTTCTTATGCTGTTATTTATGGAAGAAAAAAACTAATAAAAAAACAGATGAAGTAATTCAACTTTGAAGTTCTCCGTGGAACACTTGCTATGCAGATTATAGAACTTTAATTTACTTATTTATTTCATTTAATAGATTTAACTGTTTAAAGTAGAACTATCACTCCAATTAAAGTGCGACCCAAATAATTATTCATATAGCGATATGCATACCAATAATTGTAAGAACCTGAATAAGACCAGCGTTTATTGAGAAAAATCCATCTTTGTTCGGAGACTGACGGGCATGCATCAGTGCAAACATTTTGCATCTTCGGATTCTGTGCTCTGTCCATCCCAGTCTCCTCCAGGATTGGTGAGGGGGAGTCGCATTTAACCTTAAGGTACAGGAAGTGACTGACTGTCAGCAGCACAGATGCCGCTACAGCAAGAAGTCTGCCTATCAAGCTGTGAACAAGATGGATTTTTCAATAACCCTGGACTTATTCAGGAATACAACTATTGGTATGCATATCGCTATATGAATAATTATTTGGTGGGGCACTTTAATTGGAGTGATAGTTCCGCTTTAAGTGCCAGAGGGGTGCACGAGGCATTGTTCCGCAATGCTTTTGTGTACGCCTCTGGTATTCTAAGGGTTAAAATGGAACTTTCACATTCATTACATTGCCCCAGAATATATTACTAATCTAGCGATATGCAAAGTTATACTAGCCTTAAAGGGATAGTAATGTTTCATAATAAAAGCAGCTCTTATTAATCATCATAGTATTTGGACTTTGGAGAGTGTTATTTCAATTCTGTCAGAGTTGTAGTTCCAGAGTAATTCAATGACAAAGTATCCCCCTCCCACCCCTTTTACTGATGTAACACTGCTCAGCCAGATCAGAAGGGAGGTGCCCAGGTAGACTGCAGAGAGGGACAATCTTCAATTAAGATAAGGGAAAAACCTGAAAAAACTTGTCAAGGGGGGCAGGGCTTTCATTGTTCTCATAGGAAGAAGATTGTCCCCTGCTGTTATCTGTCTGGTCTATGGACTGCTTTCCACATCTGAGAAGAGATGGCTTACGCTAGGTAAAAGGGGCGGGAGGGGAAACGTTGCTTGTGAATATCTCTTAAACCATAAAGGTTTGAGAGATAAGACTTATATCGTTCTTCATGTTTTTTTAATGCCTACAAAATAAAATAAAGTTAAAACAAAGTATTACTATCCCTTTAAGCTCAACAAGTCTGTGGTAGTTCAGTAAGAACACATCTTCCATAGGCATAGGGCTGCACAGAGCTTACAAGAGAAGCTCTGTGCGCCTGCGCAGTCAGTCCCTTCCTGTGCCTTAAGGCACAAAGGAACCAATGCTGGCAGAGAATGGGACAGACCGCGCAGACTCAGAGGCACATTTCCTCCAAAATGTCTGCGCTGTCTGTTCTCTGGATCCTGCCGAAGATGTGTTATTACTGAACTACCACGGACTTATTGAGCTTAAGGCTAGTATAACTTTGCATATCGCTAGCTTAGTGATATTTTTTGGGGCAAAGTTATACTAGCCTTAAGCTCAATAAGTCCGTGGTAGTTCAGTAATAACACATCTTCGGCAGGATCCAGAGAACAGACAGCGCAGACATTTTGGAGGAAATGTGCCTCTGAGTCTGCGCGGTCTGTCCCATTCTCTGCCAGCATTGGTTCCTTTGTGCTTTAAAGCACAGGAAGGGACCGACTGCGCAGGCGCACAGAGCTTCTCTTGTAAGCTCTGTGCAGCCCTATGCCTATGGAAGATGTGTTCTTACTGAACTACCACAGACTTGTTGAGCTTAAGGATAGTATAACGTTGCATATCGCTAGCTTAGTAATATTTTCTGGGGCAATGTAATTAACTTGAAAGTTCCGCTTTAAGTTCTTGTGCAGAAAAGAGGTGCAATTCTAGAGCAAACCAACTTCACCATAAGGGATAAATTAAAATTATCTTTGTTTAAGTGAGGCTTTTAACCCCTTTAATGCTAAAGAGGTCACCAGTGAATGGCCTTGCAACGCATTGGAGACCACTGTAGAGTAGAAGGGGTTACAAACCTCCCTTAATTCACTGGGATATTTCTTGTCTCTTATAGGTCAGTTTTCTCCAGAACTTCTCCTCTTTCTTTCTGCACACGGCCTTAACCCTTTGAGTGTCAAGGGGGTGTTTTAACTCCTTCCATGCTAGAGAGTTCTTCACAGTGCATTGTATCTAGCAATGAAAAGGCTAGCTGCCCCCCATTTAATCCTTGAACCCTTTGCATGCCAGACAGGTGCGTGGTACTTTGCACACCCCTCTGGCACTCAAAGGATTAAAGACCAGAGGGGTGCACAACGCATAGAAAAGCAATATGTCACACAGCACTCTCTTTGGTACAGGGTTAAACCAATGAGAATTACGGGAATATTTATTTCTTCCTTGTAATGTAGTTGGGATGCTCCAGAATTGCTCCTCTTAACCCTTTGAGTGCCAGAGGGGTATTCGCAATGCGTTGGCTACCCCTCTGGAACTCAAAGGGTTGAGCATCCTTCCTATAGCCTGATTTATCATTTATTTTCGTAAAATACTTTTCCTTTGCTTAGATAATTTGCTGCAGGAATGAGTGTGTGGGGACGTTTGTTGTTTTAACCCTGTGAGTGCCAGTGAGGTACCCCTCATACACAAAAATAATCCATAACCAGCCATTTTTCCAGTCCAACTATAAAACGATTCCACCTTCATGTTAATAGATTTCCAGAATAATTACATAATCCAGTGATAGTAATGTCTATATTAAAGTTTAACTCCGAGTCGTCTATATGTTTTTTGTAACCTGATGCGCTATGTTTAATTACTTACAGTTCTGTATTTCAAAAGATTATCAAGCTGAAAGGATCCCCCTCTCCCTCCCCTTACTATGCATCACGCTTCCTCTAAGTGTGGTGCGGATGGAGAGCGGGGAGGGACAGTCTTCAGTAAGCAAAAGGAATATCCTGGGGGCAGGGTTTCCCTTATACTGACTATTGACCCTCGCTGCTTCCGTCCAGTCCCATGACCAGATTGCAGCTCTAAGGGGAGGCGGCCAGAAGGTGTGGGAGGGGGATCCTTTCAGCTTGAATATCTTTTGAACTACAGAACTGTACATAATTAAACATAGTGCTACATGTTATAAAAACCATATAGAAGACTCGGAGATAAACTTTAATATAGTTATTACTATCTCCTTAACGACCAATGACATACGTGCCAGGAATGTCACTGCTGTCCGGGCGTTACGGACCGGTGATGGTCCTGGCACATCATGGAATTTTGCGATCACAGCACGCTAACATGGCGCACTTTGATCACTGGGTACGACAGTCAACAAAAAACAATGTGTCTTGGGTCCTCCAGAGTGCCCCACCCCCTTAAGGGCTTAATACAATTTATATGAGTGATTCTTAGCTCCGATCTTCAGGACACAGCAGCGGGTCAGATTTTCAGGATATTCCTACTTAAAGGGATAGTAATGTTTCATAATAAAAGCAGCTCTAATTAATCATCATAGTATTTGGACATTGGATAGTGTTATTTCAATTCTGTCAGAGTTGTAGTTCGAGTAATTGAATGATAAAGTATCCCCCTCCCGCCCCTTTTACTGATGTAACACTGCTCAGCCAGATCAGAAGGGAGGTGCCCAGGTAGACTGCAGAGAGGGACAATCTTCAATTAAGATAAGGGAAAAACCTGAAAAACTTGTCAAGGGGGGCAGGGCTTTCATTGTTCTCATAGGAAGAAGATTGTCCCCTTCTGTTATTTGTCTGGTCTATGGACTGGATTCCACATCTGAGAAGAGGTGGCTTACACTAGGTAAAAGGAGCAGGAGGGGGAAACTTTATCCTTCAATTACTCTTGAATCACAACTCTGACAGTATTGAAATGGCACTCTCTATGGCTCAAACACTATGAAGATTAATCGGAGCTGCTTTTGTTGTGAAACATTACTATCCCTTTAAGTACAGGTGGAGCAAGCAGGGACATCTTGAAAACCTGTACTGTAGGTGTATATGGAGAACTAACAGTGAGAATCACTGAATTACATTGTCACATGTCCTACACCATGTGGTGGGAGAACAGTCTGTTCTGGCCGTCTGCAACTGGCAATATAATACAGAGAGGGAGTAAGAATCAGGCTCCAACTGGTGGCAGATGTTCTTGACTGTCCTTTGGAGAAGACAGATTTGTTGGCAGCAAATACCAGTAGAACATAATAACAAATGCAAGGCCAGAATTGCTTTCCTTATGTCTTAGAGAGAGACAATGGGCAGACGCAGCAACATCTCAGTAAAAGGTCACTGTTCAGTAGCTTATTGGAAATAAGACTGTTGTGGTTGTCTTTAATATCTGTATTTGTTATCTGATTTGTCTCAATTCCTTGCCATAGATTTGATACATATATCTTTAATGGAGAAGTTAACTTCTCCTAATAATAACTCCCTACTTACCATACTATAAACAGAAAATCCCAGTGTCCCATATGAATTTTCCTTTTTGCTTTTCAGTCAGTCCTGGTTGTCGTGTCCATGGAAGGTAGCAGGAACACAGGAGAACAATCTACCATTCAGGTTGTTTAAAGTGATAGTAATGTTTCACAAAAACAGCAGCCCCAATTAATCTTCATAGTATTTGGGCCATGTAGAGTGTTATTTCAATACTGTCACAGTTGTAGTTCAAGAGTAATTGAATGATAAAGTATCCCCCTCCCATTCCTTTTACCTAGTGTAAGTCACCTCCCCTCAGATGTGGAATCTGGTCCATAGACCAGACAGCTCACAGCAAGGGACAATCTTCTTACTGTGAGAACAATGAAATCCCTGCCCCTCTTGACTGTTTTTTTTAGCTTTTTCCCTTATCTTAATTGAAGATTGTCCCTCTCTGCAATCTACCTGGGCACCTCCCTTCTGCTCTGGCTGAGCAGTGTTACATCAGTAAAAGAGGTGGGAGGGGACATTTTATCATTCAATTACTCTTGAACTGCAACTCTGAATTCAAATAACACTCTCCAAGGCCCAAATACTATGATTAATTAGAGCTGCTTTTATTATGAAACATTACTATCCCTTTAAAGGCCCCATTTAACTCAATGAGTATCTGGCTCTCATTATGTAGCTTCTGTGATCCAGAATGTAATCATTGTTATCTTATTAATTACAGCCAATTTTAACATAGTTGATGAGGTTAACCCCTTTGAGTGCCAGAGGGGTACGGAAGCATTGCAAAGCAATGCATTCCGTTCCCCTCTGGCACTCAAAGGGTTAAAATAAAACACATGTTCAACAAGTTCAACCCTTGCCTTATCTGCTTGTTGATCCACAGAATGGATAGGACTTTCCAGTGGATGGGAACTGCAAATTCCATTATCCCCCTCCCCCCATCACCAGCAGCCATTCACTGGTGAGGAGATGATGGGAATTGTAGTGTCCAGCAGCTGGAGAGCTAAAGGCTGTATAGCCCTGATCCAGAGAAAAGTAAAAATGTAAATATACAGCCCATTGAAGCAATTCCCAGCTTTGCTCTAAACTGGTAAAACATTCTTCTCTGACTCCAAAAGGCATTCAGATCTCTCTCTGGATCAGCATCCTATCTGCATGGAAACAACTGCCATCATTCTCTATATGTTCTGAGCTAAAAAGGTATCCAATCATTTTAAACAGTATCTGCAAACACAGCTTTATGAGGGAACATATTCCACATAATTACTTCCCTTGCTGTAAAAAAAATCCCTGCCTTTGTTTTTGTTAAAAGCTTATTTCCTGCAGTCTTAATGGATGACCATTTGTTCTTTTATTCCACCTTTTTGTCATAACATTTTAACAGCCTCTAGTGCAACATTTGTGTCGTCTAAATATCTGAATTTCCCATGACAACAAAGTGACAAAAGATGCTACATGTCCCAGCTCTGACACATTTCCTACTTTCATTCCATGAATAGAGAGTAGCATGAATGGTGGCCTGTCAGGGAAAGGGTTTGAGATGAATTGGTACTGCACCAGACCACCTACTGTGAAGGATGATGTTCTAAGGCTGCTTCCCTTTCATTGTAGAGTCTTTCCAGAGGTCAGAGGATGATTATTTTGTTGGGGCACAGAACTCCTACATCTGTTGACAGTCTCTTACTTTGTTTACACTTAAAGGGATAGTAATACTTAAGTATTACTAATCCCTATAGTAAAGTCCTATTAAAAATAAATGTATTGCCCCCAGTGTCATCTCTCAAACCTTTATGGTTTGAGAGATGATCGCTCCTAAAGTTGCCCTCTCCCTCCCCCTTCCCCGAAGTCAACGTTGTAGCTGACTGAAGGGAAATCCGGTCATAGATCATCAGGTGGCTCTGCAGCAGAGCCGCGATTGCATTAATTAATTAATTAATTAATTAAATTGGGAACCAAGCACACACAGAAGACCATTTCAGTGAAAGTTTTCTTTTTTATTAACGCGATCGCGGCTGTGCTGGAGAGCCACTTGGAAGTCGTACGACTGGCTTCCTTGCAGTCAGCTAGAACGCTGACTACAGACGGGAGGAAGAGGGTAACTTTAGGAGAGATCATCTCTCAAACCATAAAGGTTTGAGAGATGAAACTGGGGGCAATACATGTATTTTTAAAAGGACTTTACAATAGGGATTTGTAATACTTAAAGGAGCAGTAAACTTTTTTTTTTATGAAAAAAAATATATTGTAGGGATTTTCCTATTGAGTAAAATAAGGGTACTCCCACTGCTGAGAGATTTATATTTCCAGAGTTATTATGGTTTAAACCCATGTTTTTTTACATTAACAGTGCCCTCTAGTGGTCAAATTCTAATTAGATTTCCTGTTAGATTCTAATGGAGAGGAAAGTCAGAGACATACAGTTCCCCACAGAATGTGAAAGAAACTGCCTGTCACTTCCTGTCAATTAGAACTATCAGGAAGTAAACACAGTAAATTCACTTCCTGATTATTTAAACTGCTATAATTTTTGAATAAAACATCTGACAGCGATGGGAGCGACCTTGTTTTATTCAGCAGGAAATGCTCTATAAAATATGCATTTTCATAAATAAAAGTTTACTGCTCCTTTAAGTATTACTATCCCTTTAAAGTGGATCTATCACTTTTAAAACTGTTTTGCCCATTAATTAATCTCAAGTCCTCCCCTCTGTGGGAGATTCTGTCTTGGAAGTATTTGCATAATTATGCCTCCTTATCAATTAATTGCAACCCTCTGGTGGAATCTGTGGTTTTAGCAGCCTATGAAGGTAGAGAGAGGTGGTTATCTGGACATGAGAGTAACTATGCAGCTCTATCTGACCAAACTGCAGAACAAAGAATTATTAACCTGTTTGCAAAACAAAAATCACATTGCACCATGTGTCATATTGTTGCTGGGGCCGTGGCCTACCATGGGCTTCCTGTTTCTGGAGCCTGGGATCTTGTTTGTCATGCATTTCGCTTTGCCAAGGAAGGAGTTAATAATGCATTGTGCTTGGTCTGTAAATAAGAGGTGCATTAAGTCTCTATAAATGTCTGTTTCCTTGGAATTTAGTTAATAACCAGATCTTGTCTGAGACAGAAGTATTGATCTGTGCTGTTCTGCAGTATTATTTCAGACCCTCATCAGCATCCGCTGGACATTTCTGTAACTTTGTAAGCAAACGCTGTCTTTGTGTGCCTTATTCACCTTGTCATGTTTGCACTCTGATCTTAATACACTTCTTTCTGTGCGCTCTCTGCCTCCTGCTTCTTCACTTCTCTCTGCCTCCTTTCTGTGTACTCTCTGCCTCCTGGTGCTGCTGAGCACTCTGCTCCCTGCCTCCCGATGCTGCAGAGTTATCTGCCTCTCATTGCCGCAGTACACTCTGCTCTCTGCCTCCTTTCTGTTTACTCTTTGCCTCTTGGTGCTGCTGAGCACTCTGCTCCCTGCCTCCTGATGCTGCAGAGTTATCTGCCTCTCATTGCCTCAGTACACTCTGCTCTCTGCCTCCTTTCTGTTTACTCTTTGCCTCTTGGTGCTGCTGAGCACTGTGCTCCCTGCCTCCTGATGCTGCAGAGTTATCTGCCTCTCATTGCCTCAGTACACTCTGCTCTCTGCCTCTTTTCTGTGTACTCTCTGCCTCCTGGTGCTGCTGAGCACTCTGCTCCCTGCCTCCTGATGCTGCAGAGTTATCTGCCTCTCATTGCCGCAGTACACTCTGCTCTCTGCCTCCTTTCTGTTTACTCTTTGCCTCTTGGTGCTGCTGAGCACTCTGCTCCCTGCCTCCTGATGCTGCAGAGTTATCTGCCTCTCATTGCCTCAGTACACTCTGCTCTCTGCCTCCTTTCTGTTTACTCTTTGCCTCCTGGTGCTGCTGAGCACTGTGCTCCCTGCCTCCTGATGCTGCAGTGTTATCTGCCTCTCATTGCCTCAGTACACTCTGCTCTCTGCTTCCTTTCTGTTTACTCTTTGCCTCCTGGTGCTGCTGAGCACTGTGCTCCCTGCCTCCTGATGCTGCAGAGTTATCTGCCTCTCATTGCCGCATTACACTCTGCTCTCTGCCTACTTTCTGTTTACTCTTTGCCTCTGGGTGCTGCTGAGCACTCTGCTCCTTACCTCCTGATGCCACCGAGCCCTCTGCCTCCCAATGCCTGCTTGTACTCTGCATTCTTCCTCCATTCTGTGCACTGTCTGCCTCCCTCCCACTTTCTGCTCTTGCACTCTTGCCTCTTGCACTCTCTCTGCCTCTTTTCTGTGTTCTCTTTGCTTCTTACTGCCTCTGTGTAGTCTGCTTTCTGCCTCCTTTCTGTTCACTTTCTGCCTCCCAGTGCCACAGATCAGTCTGCTGTCTGCCTCTTTTCTGTTCCGTTCTCTACCTCTGTTCATGCACTTCCTCTTTGCATTCTGCTTTTTATGCTCTTTTCTTTCTGTGTACTCTGCTTCCATTCACTTTTCTCTGTGCGTCCTTTCTGTTCACTCTCTGCCTCCCAGTGCCTCCATGTACTCTTCTCTCTTCTTCCTTTCTGTGCATGGTCTGCCTCCTGGTGGGTGCTGCCTCTGAGCACTCTGCATTTGCCTTCTTTCTGCGCATTCTCTGCCTCCATGCATTCTGCCTCCTGTCTCCTTTCTGTGCACTGCCTCCTTTCCTGCACTGTCTGACTCCTGGTGCCAGCGCTGGGCACTCTGCCTCCCACTTTCTATGTGTCTGCTTTTCCTCCGTGCACTCTGCTTTTAATGCACTTCTTCTTTCTATGTACTCTCTGCCTCCATGCGAAGCAATACGTTGGATACCTTTCTATCATTTAAGGGGTTAAAAGCCCCATATAAATGAAAGTTAATTTTAATGACTCTTCCTTGGTACTGAATTGCTCCTCTTTATCTTATTCAATACAGCCCACTGAATCAAAATTAATAATTTCCAAGCCCTTTAAGCGCCTGTTAATTTTAATTGCAATCTCACAGCTATTTGGTCTCCTTATCCACTAGTAGCACATCTATGCAATTGCAAACACTTAGGGAAGATTATCTTATTTTCCACGTTTAGCCAAGAATTATCATCTTAATTGGATATGCACTTTATAATAGTTATTTAAATAGAACTTGTACAAAACCGTGTTCTAATCTTAACCTTCAGGTAGAGAATTGGGAAATGTGATAGTTTCCACGTGAGCGCTAGCTAACCCCTTGGTTGCTAGAGACATGCCCAGGGTTAAAGAAATAGTAGCATTAACCATCCATTTACCTTAACAGACCTGGAAAATTCTAACTAGCTCTATGAATTTGGTAAGTAACATAGAAATATAGAATTTGATGGCAGATAAGAACCATTTGGCCCATTTAGTCAGCCCATTTTCCTACTGTAAAAACCTCAAACCTTTTTTGGTCCTTGTTCTTTTCTTAAGTTAAGGACAGCCTTATGCCTATCCCATGCTTAAATTCTGTCATTATATTAACTTCTACCACTGCTGCTGGTAGGCTGTTCCACTTATCTACTATCCTCTAGGTGAAGTAAAAGTTTCTTATGTTACATCTAAACCTGTATCCCTCTAGTTTTAGACTATGGCCTCTTGTCCTAACATTTTTACTGTTTTGAAATATACTTCCCTCCTGTACTTTGTTGAATCCCTTCATGTATTTGAATGTTTCTATCATATCCCTTCTCTCCTCCAAGCTGTACATGTTCAGATCCTTTAGTCTATCCTGATATGTCTTTTCCTGTAAACCAGTCACCATTTTAGTAGCCCTTCTCTGAATTCTTTCTAGAGTATCTATATCCTTCTGGAGATGGGGTCTCCAGTACTGTACACAATACTCTAGATGAGGTCTAACTAGAGATCTGTAGAGTGGCATGACCACTTCCCTTTATCCTCGGACAAGTGTTCTGCCTTGATGGTATGTTTATGAGAATGTAGCCCTTTTGATGCGGGCTCTCAAATGAGCGATGGTTAAGCCCTCTACATGAGAATGTCACACTTTTGATGCGGGCAAGATTCTCATGTCGCCCTTTTCATGTCAGCAACATTTTTTTATGCTCCGTTTTGTTAATCACCCAAGAGTGGGTGGCATTTGAAAATGATACTATGAATTTTGCCCTTGTGCATTTTATTAAGAGAATGCAATGCATTACATACCCCCGGTCTGCAGAAGCGTTGATTACCGTGCACAGTGGCAGGAGTTTGTGTTCTGTCATCCTGCTGCCAGCTGTTATGTCCGGCTCCATGGACCTGACATTCAGTACTGATTGAAGATTTTATCTCTTGAATCAAGGAACAAAAAAAAAAAAAAAATCAGCGGGGACATTAGGATTTTATGGCCATAATAAAATAATTATGGGAGCTATTTTTAGGAAGTGTTACTTTGCGTTTAAGCTTAAAGTTGATCTTTCTAACTGTTCTTTTTTTAATACAAATCTCCATTTTGTTATTTTTCTCCTGTTTTGGTTCTGCCATTCTTAAATCTCTCAGCTTTGTCACTCCATTGCTATAAACAGTAGTTAACTGTGCCATCACTGGTTAACTTCTAATTGTGCTGTGCACCAAGTGAAGAGCAGAAGTTGCATAGCCCTGCGGGTCAAATAGATCTGCAGGGCAAATGGAGAGAGGGAATGGCAGAGTTTTATCTATGGCAACTGAATTCCCGTAGCTAGTGGGTAATTGTCTACTTTTAGAAATCCCGTTCCCCTGAGACTTTACTCTGCGTCTTTAACCCCTGGAGGTCTATGAAGATGTGGAAAACTGAGCTTGTCAATGCACTGATCGCCCTTCTTACTCGAGTGGTTACAAACCCCTGTAGGGCATGATACATTGTAGCAATGGAATATAGAAAGCTGGAATTGGATTAAACATGGTAATCCTGATTCTGCCCTATTGCTTTCCCTTTGGCTAGGCCTCTGCTTTGATGAGGTCAGGGAGCATTTAAAGGCTTTTTTGTTACATAAGTAACCATAAGAGGTGTTGAAAACAAATCCCTGTTCTCGCTGAGATGCAGTATATGGCCTGAACCATTATTAAGGTTTCACAGAATACGGGTGATTCTTACTCTGGTTGAAAACACCACTACAGTAGTGGTTCTCAGAATGTGTTCCAATAAATCCCTTGCTTCCCTGTTAAGTTAAAGGGTTACTTGGAACAAAATGACTATCACACACCTGATAACCGTAACCTAATATTCATAAGTTATTGGCATACCTGAGAACCATCTACTCTTCTGTCTCCAAAG
Organism: Rhinophrynus dorsalis; assembly: GCA_037306005.1. Taxonomy (NCBI): domain Eukaryota; kingdom Metazoa; phylum Chordata; class Amphibia; order Anura; family Rhinophrynidae; genus Rhinophrynus; species Rhinophrynus dorsalis. The sequence goes on from CM074727.1 coordinate 139,855,515, forward strand.
TACCAAGAAAGGAGGGGAAATTATATATTTTGTATAATAATGTGGATTACCTAGAACCTTATCAAGACAGAGAATCAACTACTGTCTCCAGAGTTCTAAAATAGAGAAAAGGCACCCTTTCTAGTGTTACCCTCTATATTTAATAAAAAAAGATAGATAAAACCAGGCACATGGCTACTCAGATGTGTCCAATGTCATTGGTCGACTCACCGTTTGCTTCCAGTCTTCTGTTTTTTGGTGTAGTTGGGAAGGTACAGCCTACATCTGATCGATGTACGCATTTCGTGGGTGAAATACCTGATTCTTCTGGGCAGATTTGGAACTTTCCTAGGTGTGGTTATTGGTAACAACTAACTTTCACATAATAACTGAAATACAGTAACTCTTGAGGCTGCTGTTACTTTGCAAACACTGATACACACATAGAGACACACATACCTTACCTACACACACACACACACATACCTACACACATACCTATACACATATTTACCTGCACACACACACCTATACACATATTTACCTACACACACACATACCTATACACATATTTACACACACACACACACACACACACACACACACACACATATTTACCTACACACACACACACACACACGCACATTTACCTACACACACACCTATACACATATTTACCTACACACACACATACCTATACACATATTTACCTACACACACACATACCTATACACATATTTACACACACACACACACACACATATATACCTACACACACACATAACTACACACACATATTTACCTACACACACACACACACACGCACGCACATTTACCTACACACACACCTATACACATATTTACCTACACACACACACATCTAACTACACACATACACACACTTACCTACACACACACACTTACCTACACACACATACCTATACACATATTTACCTACAAACACATATATGTCTACCTACACCCCCCACATATACACATACCCACTTACACACACCCCTAAACACACACACACACACACACACACACACACGTATATACCTACTCACACAAAGACCACACATACCCATACCCACTTACACACACACACACACACACACACACACACAGATAAACACACACACACACACACACAAATCTGAATTTCCAAATACATCTTCACACTATACAGAATTTTCCCAACTAGTGTCACATGCTGCATATTATATTGTGTTCCTACAGCCATCCGGAGGATGGAGATGAAAATGGTATCAAACTGTGTTGTATGGTAGTTACATCTTGATTTTGGGCTTCAACTTCCCAGCAGTGATCCCTGGTCAGCTGTGTACTTAGCTTTATTAATTGTGTAAAAAGCAATGTGCGCGGCACAGCCCTCTGTTCCTTATCCTTTTGAGTGCCAGAGGGGTGTCCAGGTGTCCATCCTCAAAGGGGTAATGGGTATTTTGATATTGCATATGATGATTGTTCACTAGCTGTGGAAAGAAGGATCCTTGAACTCTTCTGTATAGAGTACAGCCTCCTACCTGTTAAGTGAGTGCATGTTTTATACAGTGCATGTGTCCCACATGTGTGTATCTGAGTGCCAGCTCTAAATAGTAAGGATAACTTTTAAGCTAGATTAACCCATTAAGGGCCAGAGGGATATCTAACACATTGTGAAGGAATGCTTACAACATCCATCTGGTCCTTTAAGGGTTAACATAGACTGTTTGACAGAACTATCATGCATTGCTGATCAAGAATCTTACATCATAACTTTCCATGTGTTTCCTTTGCTGGAGATGTGTCACTGGTGAAGCAAGATAAAAGATCACAGCGATAGCACACAATGAGATATACATATAATAGGTGCAGAATTAGAACCCATCTGACGAAGGAGTGGACCGCAGCAAGGAATGGAGGGGATTCTCCAAGTCCCCAAACTAGGGGAAAAATCTAGAGCAAAAGCAAAAAACCTAAAGCAATCATGCCCTGCTACATACAAATTAAACAAATATGAACCCTGTATAAAGCCCAGGTTTCACATTTTGTTTAATTTGTATGGAGCAGCGCAGGAATGTTCTTTTGTTTTTTCGCCATTACCATGGTTGAAGCACATGGCCCACCCTTAGGGGTGTCAGCCAAGGGTTATTGGCTGACGGCCACTGGGCTGCCCATGGATTGACTTATTGCAGTGAGCAGTACAACTATCTTTGTGGCGACCCCATAGACTACCATGCAGATATTCTCCGCTAAGACAAAACCTTCTTGCGTTTAGAGCAGGAAAGTTTCAGTAAAAAGTGCTTAGCCTGCAAGATAGAAGGCAAAATCACATATGGGAACAGCCTAATTTGCAGCAATGGGGTACAATCTGGTGCCTTTAGCACAGAGTAGAAGTTGTAGATCTAAAAATGCCCTTGTGAACTAGGCCTTAGACCAGGGGTTGTCATATCGGACCTCCAGGTGTTGGGAGGTACAACTCCCATTATCACGGATGATGCGAGTTGTAATCTTCCCCCAGCTGTAGGTCTGACAATTGTCTTCTTCTGCCTTAGAAAATAACCCTGAACCCCAATTGCACATTTTACTTTAGAACCCAGCAATGTTTAGTTACATCAATGCACAATGGGGGGGAAGGGGAACTCCCCTTGCCTCCTGCATAGTTATGTAAAATAATTTATATAAATAGGAGCGTATCATGAAAATATTCGACAGGCAGAACTGAAGATGAGATCTCGTAAGCCCTGGAGCTTTTAGACCAACAAACAGATAATAAGCAAGATTGTGTTGCTATGGAGAGAATGTGAACTGATTCCAGCATCTGCCCTTAGGACGTCAAACCTAGTTCTCATTAGAGGGATTAAGCAGGTCTTTAATACAAAGGTTCTGTGGCTTCTGATTCTGTGGATAGTCAGACAGTTAACCTTTTCACTGATGACATTTATGAAATTATAAACTCATCTTGATCAATTTAAGAAGAAATGAATCTCTCTGAAAATCACTATCCAACTTGTCACTTCTTCTATTTGATCTATAAGAATATTGAACCTTTTGGGTGCTGGAGAGGTATCTAATCCATATCCATTGCTGTGCAAGGGGTTTACCCTTGTGTTTTTGTCTGTTCCTGATGAACCAAGTCCAAAGACGCTAAAGGAAATGTTGGCGAAGCAGAGAGGGCTGGGTGGGATGTGAGCAGCTGATGTCAATAGAAGGAATTGAGAGCAAAGCCTCTCTTCATTTCCAGAGCATCTCAAGAAACTGTTTAAATGGTTTTATTTAATATGTTTTGTTTGAAAATTAGATGTGAGGACAAAGATAAAAATACAGAGTGGATTTAAACTTTTGAAGTGACCAAGAGGCACTGAAAAGACTAAATAATAGTAGAAGAATAAACTAAAATAAATAGGTAAATATAATATAAATCTAAGTGTTTCTAGTTCGCTGTCAGCTGTGCAGAGGGGCGGAGTTAGCCCTCACTGCACCCTGTTCATTCCTGCCATAATCACTGCAGGGACCTGCCATATCCCAGTGATCCCACCTCTCCCATTTTCCCTCCTCACACCCTCTGCTTCATCACTTCTCCAACCTCCCACCATTCACATCCCCACTTTGCCCTCTTCCCACACTTCCCTTTTCCTCATTGACTCACCATCCACTTCGCTTCACTGCACCCCCCCTCCCAACTGACTGCCCTCCCCTTTATTGCCTTGTACTTGCTTCAATACCTCCCCCTCTCCACAGGAGACAATACATTGACAGGGAGAGAGGGAACCCACCCCTTTCACTGCATCACCTCCTGTATCTCCTCAAGTACCTTCCTCTTCCCATATCATATTTCTTTCTGATCCCCATTTGCACCTCTCCCATTTTTCTCCCTTTTACCTCCTTCCCTCCCAATCCCATATGTTTTGCCTGCCCCCTATGTTCAAACACATAGTGGAAGGGCCATCCTACCCCCTTTGCCACACCATTTCCCCCATCGCCTCAAGTGCCTCTTACATTTTCAATCCCCTCCCTCTCACCACTTTAGCGATTTCATTCCCCCTCCATCACTTTCACCAGTTCCCCCCTCCTTAGACATGTGTGCTTCTCAAATGAGCGCCAATCTACCATGGACTCTCTACATGCAGTGGGTAGCTGGCTGGAAGTCACAACATGCGCTACTGAGAATGACACACTTTTATATCAGACATGTGAGGTGCCTCCGAGGTATGTGAACGACAGGGGCATTTGCATACCTGGGAACTTCTCCATTTAGACTCACCAGAGATGGGAGTCCTATGCTGCCACTGGGGTAGATAAATGACACAATTTGTGTCAAAAGGGGTTGGAGCTGAATTGCGAGTGGGGGGTGGGACTTAAAAAGTTAAAATCTTGGAGGAGGGGAAGGAGTCGAAGAGGGCGGGAAGTGGAGGAACACAATGGGAAGGAGAAGTGGGCAGAATTTTAGTAAAAACTCCACACAACCGGAGAATTAGCCACTGCCCTGGAGACCCAGTAATAGTTAAATCCGGAGTCTCCGGGGCAAAACCAGAGCGTTCCCAACTATGGGCATTTGGAAGGATATCTCATGAGGAATCTAAAGGAGACCCACCCACCAGGCCAACTAATATTGTGGCTGTGTGTGTGTGTGTGTGTGTGTGTGTGTGTGTGTGTCACAGGGTCATATAGTGGAGCAAGGCTGGGATGCAGAGACCCCATTTGAAAGAAAGGGAAAAAAAAAAAAAAAAAAAAAAAAAAAAAAACAGATGGGAAATTTTTAATCCAAAGGTAATTACAGCTCAAACTTTTTTCATTATTATTATTAGAATGTCAGCAACAGCAACAATTGCGGTCAGGCAACATTTTCCCTATTGCATTCTATGGGAGAGCCTGAGCTCACGACCCCACAACAGCACGACCTAGTGACAGTTTTTTGTCTCTGTAGTATTTTTCAGTGCAATATATCCCAGCAGTAGAACAACATTTCCAATATAGATTTTATTCACGATGAAACATTACTGCACCTTTAACCTTCCCTGACTGTCTCCCATTGGCTGAGCACATCTGTTTGTACCAATGAATGAAGGGACAGTGTAGTCCACATTCTATTTCAGAACCCAATGATGTCAGAGTAGGCAATCAGGGCCCCAGTTTGACATCTTTGGCCATCTGTGGAAAGATGTTCACTTATGAAGCAAAAAAACTGTACCACTCAAAATTCCCCTTGCTTTAGATTTGGGCTTTCAACACCTTGGGGGAGATGCACTAAGGTGTGATAAAGAGGTGAGGAGAAGACTTCTCCAGTTGTATCACTTCTCCAGTTCCTACATTATTCTGTGGTGCCCATGCACTCAGATTTGGCCAACTGTGGAGATCTTAGTACACAGGTTCCATAGAATAACACAGGAATTGGAGAAGTGCTATCACTGGAGAAGTCTTCTCCACATTATCACACCTTAGTGCATAACCACCCTTGAATGCTAGAGAGATCTCTAACTCATTGAGAAACTTACTGTAGACCTCTGTAGCATTCAGGATGGTGAAAAGCCCTATTTAAACCAGCAGCATCAACCCGCCAAAGTGCATGTGTTTAACTTAACCCTTTGAGTGCCTTGAGGGGGTACACAACGCATTGCAAAGCAATGGATTGAATACCCCTCCGGCATGCAAAGGGTTAAGAATGACTCCTCTTTTATAGTATGCATAATGCCCTTAAAGGGATAGTAACCTTTTAGTTTGACTTATGTTGCAATTGCATGATATGTAAAGTATAATTGCTTGTACATTTTTTGTTTGTTTATTTATTTAAAGGGGAACTACCACCCCTCAACAACTTACGCTTGAGTGGATGTTCATCTGGCGACTAGCTGCTTAGTAGCGCTAGTCGCCAGAAATCTTACCCGGTTCTGCAGATATCGGCGTTTTGCCGATGGTGACAGGAGCAGGAAGCACGGACGTCTCGTCACAGTGACGTCCGTGCGCCTGCTCTGTCAGTCCCTTTTGGAGCCATTCCTCCAAATGGCTCCAAAAGGGACTGACAGAGCAGGCGCACGGACGTCACTGTGACGAGACGTCCGTGCTTCCTGCTCCTGTCACCATCGGCAAAACGCCGATATCTGCAGAACCGGGTAAGATTTCTGGCGACTAGCGCTACTAAGCAGCTAGTCGCCAGATGAACATCCACTCAAGCGTAAGTTGTTGAGGGGTGGTAGTTCCCCTTTAATCTTTTTTACATGTTCATGTCCCTGATAATCAGCTTTCTTTTCAGGCCTGTGAAAGCAAATATAATGATACAATGTAAAAAAAAAAACATAGCATACAAAGTATGGAGTGCTGTAGGGCCAGTGTTACACTGTATAACTATACTACACTGATGGTCAGCTGACCGGAAAACCTCTGCAAACAGAGGTTCGGGGTCTTATGGCAGGGACTTAAAGGGATAGTAATGTTTCAAAATAAAAGCAGCTCTAATTAATCTTCCTAGTATTTGGGCCAATGAAGAGTGTTATTTCAATACTGTCGGCATTGTAGTTCAAGAGTAATTGAATGATAAAGTATCCCCCTCCCGCCCCTTTTACTGATGTAACACTACTCACCTCAGAACAGAAAGGTGGTGTCCAGATGGCTTTCAGAGAGGGACAATCTTTAATTAGCATAAGGGAAAAAAATGAAAAACCTTTCAAGGGGGCAGGTTTTTCATTGTTCTCACAGTAAGAAGATCGTCCCTTGCTGTGAGCTGTCTGATCTTAAGACCAGATTCCACATCTGAGGGGAGATGGCTTACACTAGATACAAGAGGCGGGAGGGGAATACTTTATCATTCAATTACTCTTGAACTACAACTCCAACAGTATTGAAATGACACTCTCCATGGCTCAAATACTATGAAGATTAATTGGAGCTGCTTTTATTCTGAAACATTACTATCCCTTTAATTGTTAAAAAAAATATCAGTATAAACACTTTGACTTCACATGTTATGCACTTGCAGGTTATATAAAGTCTGACTAAAAGGTTTAGTTATTTTAATTTACATAACTCAGCCTCTACTTGGAGACTATTACGTGAATCACCACATTTCCCCACGGGCTTTCCTCACTCAGTATTTTTTAGGCTATTGTGAAGTTCCAGGAATTTGCCTTGTAACTTTCATAAACAAACATTTTCCTCAGCTTTGTGCAGTGACCTGTTTGTCCTAGTGACTTTTATCTGAACGGGAATTTCAATTTCTGTGTCCAGAAATTCAAACAGGAAAGCACTTCTACTTTTTATTTTGTCCCTGGTCTGTAATCAGTCGTGTTCTCGATCATTAATTTCCAGCCAGATCTACAGCATACAAGGAATTGGGATGTACAAGCAACAGAGCCTAATTAGTGCCAAGGCTTTTCCTCCTACTAATCAAAACCAGAAATGAAAACCTCCCAGGGAGGGAAGCAACATTAGCCACAAACAAAATGAGGTTTTAAATGCCCAGTTCTGTTAAAGTAAGATAATTCTGGAACAATTAAACCTGTTAATGTGTTGATTATAAAATGCATTAAGTCTGGGTGTGTAACATTCTTTAGAAAATTGTTTCATTTTAAGGAAATGCGACAAAGTGCTTGGTACTTTAGATAAGGATATTGGCATCAAAGAAGAGTCCTTTCAGAGCCAGGCTCTCCTTAAAGGGATAGTAATACTTCGTTTTAGCTTTATTTTATTTTGTAGGCATTAAAAAAACATGAAGAACGATATAAGTCTTATCTCTCAAACCTTTATGGTTTGAGAGATGTTAACAAGCAAAGTTTCCCCTCCCGCCCCTTTTACCTAGTGTAAACCATCTCTTCTCAGATGTGGAATGCAGTCCATAGACCAGACAGATAACAGCAGGGGACAATCTTCTTCCTATGAGAACAATGAAAGCCCTGCCCCCCTTGACAAGGTTTTCAGGTTTTTCTCTTATCTTGATTGAAGATTGTCCCTCTCTGCAGTCTACCTGAACACCTCCCTTCTGATCTGGCTGAGCAGTGTTACATCAGTAAAAGGGGCGGGAGGGGGATACTTTGTCATTCGATTACTCTTGAACTACAACTCTGACACAATTGAAATAACACTCTCCAAAGTCCAAATACTATGATGATTAATTAGAGCTGCTTTTATTATGAAACATTACTATCCCTTTAACCCTTTGAGAGCCAGATATAGCCAACTCAATGCAACACAATGCGTTTGATACCTTTCTGGCACTCAAAGGTTTGTCTTCTATCACTTGGCTAGTGATCTACTTACAGCTTTCTTCCCTGGGTCCCGTTACAGCCCAGTGCCAGATGAGGGGGTCTCCCCAAATGGCCTTTTTTTTACTAATGTTTACCTAACCTACACGTGGAAGCAAGAACATGTAAAGTAAACAAAAAAATTGGTGGCGCGCCTATAGTGTGTTATCCAGTACACACTTGTACTTCTCACAGCATATAAACAAAATGCAGTCACGATATATTATTGCTGAACTGTCAGTCATATGCCAGCAAACAACTTCTAAAGCTTGCAGGGTACTTTACCCGTCCCTGCTTGGGTGCCGTTATTCCTCTCCTCTCAGAGTCTTTCAGTTCGTCATTGACAGGCAATTCACAGTTTGAACAAAATATCCCCAAAATAAAAAGAAATATATATTTTTTCCAATATACAAGTGTATATTGGATAAAACTCTATAGGCGTTCCACCATTTTTGTTTCCATTACATGTTCTTGGTTCCACATGTTGGCTGACTGACTGTCCTTGGTAGTGGAGCTGCCATCGGATGCTGATAAAGAGGGGGCACTTGGTAACCTGTCGCCGAAGCGATTATAGCTGGACTCCACATAAGTGTTAGGTCCAGCAACTATTCTTGTGAGTGAATTTCTTTATGGTGAAAGGTGGTGGCGTTTTTATATGAAGACTAGTTGAAGAGCCTGTTACACGGGTCACAGTGCCACTGCCAGCCGATCGCGGGGCAGTCATGCTCAGTAGAGACTGCCCGTTCCGCGGCTGATACAGAGCTGGACGCTCCATCGGAGCGTCCAGCTCTGTATAAGCCACAGCGCGGGCAGTCTCTACTGCACATGACTGCAGCACTTGTTTACGTTTTGAAGGCACAGTGTGTCTGTGCTAATTCCTTGTACAGTATAGTAAATTGTTATTTGAGTCTATCTCTTACTGCCACATACATTCATAGCATACCATGTGGTAATATTGGCTCAGCACAGAAACAAATTAGCATAAAATGCCTCACTGTGCACTGCATACCCCTCTGGCATTCAAAGTGTTAATACCACACATCTGTTTTAAACTATTGAAAGTATATTGCATTTTTTTTTCTTTAAATTGCTATGTAAAGAACTTGGTTAAAGGGATAGTAATGTCAGAAAAAAAGTATTAACTATATGGTATATACAATTAAAAGAGAGTACTTGCACTTATTCATATCTCTCAAACTGTTATGGTTTCAGAGATATAGAATATAAAGTTTCCTGGTCCCTCCCCTTTCTTCTTGAAGTGCTGTAAAGATGTCAGAAGCAGATTCTGGTTGCTTGACCAGATAAGGCTCTTTAGCAGCGCCGATATAACTATATCTAAAGATAAATACTTAATTTGGAACGGTCTACAAAGTGTGCCTGGCTTGCAAGCACACTTTGTAGACCGTTCCAATTAAGTATTTATTTCTAAATAGCGTGCTGAAGAGCCTCTGTCTGTTCAAATGACTGATATCTGCAGCTGTCAGCTAGATGGCAGACTTGAGTAAAACAGCCAGGAAAGGTAACTTTAGCAAGTTATATCTCTCAAACCATAAAGGTTTGAGAAATAAGACTTACATTAAAAAATATTATCAATGTCTACAATATTAAATCAACTTAAAATTAACCATTACTATCCCTTTAAAGTATATCTCTGAAACACAGAAATAGTTAGTAATTTGTGATGCATTAGATTTGAGGCCAATTCACAGCATCGCTTAAGTGATAACCAGTTGGTAGCATATGTGTGTTGCTGTTTAACAAGATCACGGAGCAGTAGGAAAATTCACTGCTAAGTGGAGGGTGTCTATTTTTGGATGGTTGGGTCTGCTGAATCCCTTTGCGAATTAAATAATTTAATACCTGAAATGTAAAAAGTCCTTCTAATCTACCATTTGAATGAGCTGTGAAATAGGATCAGCACAAAATGCCTGACATGTGAAAAGGTTAGTTTAGCCTACTTCCAGGATTTCCTGATCAAAGCCTTGATCCTATCACTTCTCCCACTGAATGCCAGTGTTAAAGGAACGTGAACTCCTACCAATGAAATTGGTTGAAATAACCTTAAACCTTTAAAGCAGAACTTTAAGCTCTTACTAAGTCACCCTGCTTTCATTAAGTGCATGGCGACTAGCTTGGAAATCCACCTCTTACCTTTAAAAAAGCAAAGATTCTAAAGAAATCCTTGTTGTTTGGAGACCAGAACCCAGGCTACAGCGCAGACATGTTGTCTGCCCACCTGCACCATCAGTCCTTGTCTCCATTGAGTAGCATTGCAGCGTACCACATGGTAACTGGAAGGGACTGAAGGCACAGGCGCACAGACCACACTAACCTGCACGCTAGTCTCCAAACGGTAAGGATTTATCACAGTCTACCTTAGAGGCCTAATTATCCTGTGCTTCTTCCTCTGTGGTGTGTTGGCCGGCATAGTTGCAGCCACCTCCGCGTTGCCGACATCATGAAACAGGCAATGGCTGGGACACCTGTTTATGGGCCCATTCTGTGTGGCCTAATTGGGTCCCGCCTTCTCCTGCTCCTTTATAAACCTCCCTGGGCCTGGGAGTCATTGCCCTTACGTGGTATTTCTGATATTGTCTCTTGTGCTCTGTTGTGACCTGTGCTTTCCTGAGAATCCACTCTGTGTATGACCCCAGCTTGTCTGACTACCCACATCGGTTCTGACCTGTGGCTCTGGCTGACTAACTCGCTCCGTGTATAATCCCAGCTTGTCTGACTACCCACATCAGTTCTGACCCGTGGCTCTGGCTGACTAACTCGCTCCGTGTATAATCCCGGCTTGTCTGACTACCCACATCGGTTCTGACCCGTGGTTCTGGCTGACTTACTCGCTCCGTGTAGTCCCCTGTTTGTCTGACCTCTGGCTCCTGCTGCCTATTGTTCCATCTAGTCCCCGGCTTGTCTGACCTGCGGCTCTGGCTGACCACTGGCATTATACTCTCCAAACTTGCCTGACCATCAGTCTCAGTGTTTCATGGTTCAGGTCTGCTTTCGCTCCCTGTTGTTTCTGTTCGGCGACCCAGGGTGGAGACTTGTGCCTCAGTTACCATTCCCTCTGGTGTTCCACTCGCACCACGGTCCTAGTTTCCTGTATCTCGCAGTAGTGCAGTGCGCAGCACAGTGTGCAGCTCCGGGTAGTAGCCTTGGTCATATCATCCTGTGTTCTGGGGTTGTGTGGGCTACACTATTATTACTGTACTTATTAATTAAAGGTGGATTTATATGTTATATTCATGTCTGTCCTTCTTTGCCTGAAAACCGTGACAGGATTTCTTTAGAATTTGCACTTTTTTTAAAGGCAGTAGATGGATTTCCAAGCTAGTTGCCATGCACTTAATGAATGCATGGTAACTTAGTAATAGCTTAAAGTTCTGCTTTAAGGAATGGAGGGGTGTGTAACAAATTGCAAAGCACTGTGTTTCATGCCTCTGTGGTCCATGAAGTATTAAATACCATGCACTCACAGTTAGCATCTGTAACAGTCTATATATATAAAAATGGAAGTGGTTTCTAGTTTGTTTCAGCCATGCCCTGGGGTATTAAAAAGGAGTTATGAGTTAGGTGCATCCAATGGGATGTGGCTGAGGGCATGGTGTATTCTCCGACTGACTGAGGAGGAGTGCTGAGGAGGAGTGCTCCTCAGCCAAATAGAATACACTTAAAAAAAAATATAAAACAATTTAGGTCTAGTGGTGTGGCATCAGGACACCTTCTGATGCACCCCCCCAGCTATTAATCTCTAATCCAAAAGCTGATTCAGGTGGGAGATCAATAGAGGTGACACAGGGGAGCCGTGTTTTCATCCGTTTCATCATACTAACTCATCTGCCCATTGACTGATACTAACTGAATATCTAAGAACAGATTTACCAGCTACACAAATAAAGCAACACAGTGAGCTTATAAGACTTGTTTACCCCCTTAAGGACCAGCGGTCCCGGGGCGTGCCGTCCCTTAAGGACCACATAGGAAACTTTGACGTGCCGTCCCACGTGACTGATCACGTGGGGCGGCACGTCAAACGGGGCACTGGAAGAGATTGCTCCGGTCTTCGAGCGATCAACTTCAGTGCCCGGTACGAGCGCGGTGAGTAAAAGTACGTGACGTGCCAGGACCGTCACTAGACCTTAAGTGCCGGACCAGCATGACGGTCCTGCCACGTCAGTGGTCCTTAAGGGGTTACAATTATCTGCAATTGCATTTTATGTTATCTTCTTGTTTTGTTTTTGATATTCGTCACTTTTAATATGTGACAAGGTATTATTTAATTATTTAAGATACATCCACACAAACTATACAATAAATTAGACTAAGACCAAAGGTACATAAGGGTAGAAAACCTCAAGATATAATTATTCTATGGAGTTGCTATATATTCTAAGATCAAGAAGCTGAAAGTAGCGTTAAGCTGCAGTTGTCTCTCTATTGACCCCCCAGCCAAATTGTCTTTAATTAATTAAACAAATATGTAATTAACAAAAAAACAACAACATAAGGATTAACTACATGGGCAAAGCTATACCAATAATGTTAAATCCCTAAAATATAACCCTAAACTTGCTTTTTAACACTTTGGTAACCTGTCATATTCAGGGAACATTGAATTTATTTTGTGCGGTTGGTAGTGACAGATAAGTGCAAAACCCACCCGGAGTAATTTTGACCAGATCGACAGCAGAAGGAACAAGTGAAATCCCTGTTTATTTAAATTAGGCATTTAATGATTCTAGAGAGGGCACTGGAGTCATCTGTAACATTCAAGACCTTAAAGGGATAGTAATACTTCGTTTTAACTTTATTTTATTTTGTAGGCATTAAAAAACATGAAGAATGGTATAAGTCTTATCTCTCAAACATTTATGGTTTAAGAGATATTCACAAGCAAAGTTTCCCCCTCCCGCCCCTTTTTCCTAGTGTAAGCCATCTCTTCTCAGATGTGAATCTGGTTGTAAGACCAGACAGATAACAGCAGGGGACAATCTTCTTTGTATGAAAACAATGAAAGCACTCCCCCCCCCCCCCCTGACAAGTTTTTCAGCTTTTTCCCTTATCTTAATTGAAGATTGTCCCTCTCTGCAGTCTACCTGGGCACCTCCCTTCTGATCTGGCTGAACGGGGAGGATACTTTGCTTGTGAATATCTCTTAAACCATAAAGGTTTGAGAGATACGATCATTCTTCATGTTTTTTTAATGCCTACAAAATAAAATAAAGATAAAATAAAGATATCCCTTTAAAAGCCCCATTTAAATCTGAGTGAATTTCTGTTTGTTTCCTATGGTGCACTTGGGTTTTCTCTTGATTTGCTCCATTTTTTTGCCAAGCACATCAGCCTCACTGACTGACTGTCATATGCACCTTGGAACCCTGTGGATCATATTCTCTCCCATATGGTCTATGGAGATGAGTGTGAAATCTCATTATTTGGTTATAGTGGGTGTACAGGCTCATTTGCTGAAGGTGGGTGTGCATTCTCATTATTTGGTGATAGTGGGTGTGAAAACTGTTAGCTCCACAATGGGTCGTTTGTACACGCCTCAGGTAGTTTAGGGGGTTAAGGCATTAAAGTCCTCTTGGCAAAATAGTTTCACCGTGTGTACATTTGGGTCTCTTAAAAACAACAAAAATCCATACTAGAAATGGTTGTACCCATGTTACCTTTTTTACTTTTTAGTTGTCTGCGTGTTTTTCATTACTGGTGGTAAAGCCAACTAACAGTTCACTTGCAGAACTGAGAATGAGGCTGTTCTAAGTAGAACTGGAGTCATTTAGGGGAAATTAACATTCCCCACTGATCAAAAGGAGGCTTTTAGCCCTTTCAACCCTTTGAGTGCCAGAGAGGTATCCAACGCTATTGGCATGTAAAGGGTTAAATGATGGGTATCAAACACATAGGTTTAAATCAATGGGAATGTTGGGAAATTTTGTTTGCCCCTTCCGCTCAAATTGATTTATTCCTGAATTGCTCCAGACCTATGAAATACATAATCCTCAGCGATGGCACTAACAAATGATTTTATTGTTATCCTAGTTCTAGAGGAAAGTGGATCAGACATTGCTCAGGAGGAATTCTGCTTATGTGGTTCCTAATGTTATGGTGCCTAGTGTCTTCATCCTATATAATAATTCGCTAAATGTGTGTTTGTCAGAAGCCATCATGCGCAGTAGAGACGGCTGCGTGCGTTGCAGTCATTCTCACTACAGACTGCCCGCACCACAGCTGATAACGGAGCGGGGCTCCAAATTCAGACCATGGTCCTTTCTGCACACCGAAGATGCGCAAAGAAGACTACAGTCTGACCTCGGAGCTCCCCACTCTGTATCAGCCGCGGCGCGGGCAGTCTCTACTGTGCATGACTGCACCGCGGCCATTGCTAGGTGTTACTGTGGCCCATGTACACAGGCTCTTCAACTAGTACAGCATAAATACCAAGAAAAATATGCAATGATTCCTGTATTCAAGATGGTAATTGTGGACAAAGTCTTAATATTTACTGTGAATAATATATACTATTTATATACTGATACATAGATCTTTATACAGATTTAAAAAATCATATATAGCAGTCCTGCTAAATACTGTCATGCCTGCCTTCAAGACTGATTGAAGATATTATCTCTTGGGCAGAAAAACAAGGTCAAAATTCACAGTTTTGGTGGTGTTTTTTTTTTTAAAGTGAATCTAACGCTTTACAACAGGCGATTTTGAAAATGCTTTCAAAATCATTTATATTTGTTAGCCATTCTTTTTTTAAAACTACAGTTTCTAAGATATTTAGCTTTCTTTTTCAATTTGTGCAAATTAGCCAGTACTTCCTGATAGGAAGTGACAGTTGGGATGGGGGAGTAGAATATTAGTATCTTACACACAAGGCTGTGCCAGCTACTACTACCTAATTAGCATACACTGATAAATAAATAAAGTAAACATCTCAAACTATATTTTTAAATAAAGGATATCTAACCTAAATATAGGGTGTTTTGAAAGCGCTTTAAAAATGGGCAAAATTATAAGATGTGAATTACACTTTAATATTGCAAATAGTTATTTCGTACCGGGAATGGATTGATTCAATAGCACTGTAAGTTCTTTGGGAATGAAACCGTTAATATGCAGTAGTGTATATTAATAGTAACACGTGAGGGGTAGAATGTCACTCTGTCGGGAGCGATGTTCACACAGCCATCATAATGGGGAAAAAAGGCAAATCATAGGTTGGTGGTCAACAGGACAGCACTTTCAGAAGTAAATCAGTCACTTTTTAAAATGTATCATGAAGAATTAAAACCGGTGGCAAGATGAGCGTGATTAATACTGCCCTTAACCCTTTGATTGCCAGAGTGTTATGCAACGCACTGCAATACAATACATTGGATACCTTTTGAGCACTTGGAAGGTTGAAAGCATTTTTATCTATCTTTTATTTGGCTTTAAAACAACGTTTTTAAAGTGATAGTTTTTTGCCAGTTAATCCCATATTACTACTTCACAGTCCTATCCTGTTATATAAAAGGCCAGATGTATGGTTGTCAGATGCAGTCATGCGCAATAGAGACTGCCTGAAAGGACAAAATGCGCCATCTTCCCAGTCACTCTCACAGCCCTGTGTACCTGGTGTCCGTTCCGGTATATGAAAGAGCCCTGGCCTAGGTCGAGCGGTGTGTAGCTGAGCCCGGAGGTGCGAGGCGCATTCACGAACCCCCTGCTCTGGGTCAAAGTGCGCTTCTGCACGCACACCCGAGACTGACAAGGTAGAGGCACGCTCGCTCTCTTGGTACCTCATTGCATTGTGTACCCTTCTGGCACTCAAAGGGTTAACCCATTCAGTCCCATTCACTTTGGCCTGTGTACAGGGGTTTTTATACTAGTCTGCTAATATTATTTTAAATTGTCTTCTCGGAGTTTAACCCCTTAAGGACTGGGAAAATACTGAGATGGATTTCACTTAAGGACCGGAGCAATTCTGACCTTTTTGACTAAGTCTTGGTTCAACAGCGTTTTCCTTCTAAGTCTTTTATTCCATCCACATAAATGATATACTGTTTTTTGCACACAAATAGAGCTTTCTTTTGATACCATATTTATATGGGTAGCCCACTGTTTATTTTTGTAAAATTAAAGAAAATGGTAAAAAAAAAAAAAAAAAAGTAAAAAAAAAAAAAATCCCCGTGTCCCTTTTTCCCCACCCCATTTTCTCACTTTATCTATGACATTTGGTGGTATGTATAAGTGTATTACATGGCTCCACAACAATTGCACACCCAATTTTGTTTATTGCAATGTTTTTTGGTTTGTTTTTTGAGGTTTTTTTTTTTTTTTTACAAAAAAAAAAAAAAAGTGTGGTGTTTTGATTTAAAAAAAAAAAAAATTGATTTTAGCAGGTCAGAAATGGACCTGCATTCAGCCAGCCTCCAGCACCAGCAGTGAAGGGGTTAATACCCCCAGCTGCTGCATATTTTTTCACCACTAGGTGTCTCCTCTCTGCTTTTCTCTCCCTTACTTTGATCATAAGGGAGAGACAGGCAAAGGGAAGACACAGAGGCAGTGTGTAAAGCGCACTGCCTCATTCTTTCAAAATGCCGGTACATGTGATTGCATCTGCAGCGATCACATGACCCGGCACAAGTGACAAGGCTGAGACTGAACGTCTGGTACCAGAGCGATCAGTCTCAGCCTGCAATGAATGAGTGCACGGAGGCGCGCTGCTATCATTTAACACATAATATGCCAAGACCGTCATAGGTCCTTTAGGGAAGTTTACCCATGAAGATCCTGGCACGTCATGGGTCATTGAGGGGTTAAACCATTTTGATTTTGCAGGAAACAAATGACAGCAATATGATTGTAAAGTGAACAGCGACCACTTTAGGAATACATTTTCCATTTGACATAGATGAGTTGTAGGCCTCTCTAGCATTCAATGGGTTACAATCCTTATTTAATTCACTGTGCATTAGGGATTATTTGATTTGTCCCTGATGGTGCAGTTGTTATACTCCAGAATTTCTCCATTTATGTATTTATACATATGCACTAATGACACTGGCTATAGTGCTTAAAATTATAACTAGAAACCGTGATGACCGTACATGCAGCATACCTCCCAAGTGTCCCTGTATAGGAGATATTAGGGGTCCATACCTCCCAAGTGTCCCTCTTTAGGAGATATTAGGGGTACATACCTCTCGAGTATTCCTCTTTAGGTGATATTAGGGGTCCATACCACCCAAGTGTCACTCTTTAGGAGATATTAGGGGTACATACCTCCCGAGTGTCCCTCTTTAGGAGATATTAGGGGTACATACCTCTCGAGTATTCCTCTTTAGGTGATATTAGGGGTCCGTACCTCCCTAGTGTTCCTCTTTAGGAGATATTAGGGGTACATACCTCTCGAGTATTCCTCTTTAGGAGATAGTAGGGGTCCATACCACCCAAGTGTCACTCTTTAGGAGATATTAGAGGTACATACCTCCCGAGTGTCCCTCTTTAGGAGATATTAGGGGTACATACCTCTCGAGTATTCCTCTTTAGGTGATATTAGGGGTCCGTACCTCCCTAGTGTTCCTCTTTAGGAGATATTAGGGGTACATACCTCTTGAGTATTCCTCTTTAGGTGATATTAGGGGTCCGTACCTCCCTAGTGTTCCTCTTTAGGAGATATTAGGGGTACATACCTCCCGAGTGTCCCTCTTTAGGAGATATTAGGGATACATACCTCCTGAGTGTTCCTCTTTAGGATATATTAGGGGTCCGTACCTCCCTAGTGTCCCTGTATAGGAGATATTGGGGTTCCATACCTCCCAAGTGTCCCTCTTTAGGATATATTGGGGGTCCATACCCCTCTAGTGTCCCTCTTTCGGAGAATATTAGGGTTCCATACCTCCCATGTGTCCGAGCAATAAAATTGAAAATAATGGTTCCCAATCTAAATGGTATTAATAGATAAAAAAAAAAAAAAAACTGACTGACACTTTGAGTGAACAATTAAAACTGGTTTATTTGGTCCATGTTTTGGCTCTTGATTAAGGCTCTCGGAGCCAAACAAATTGATCAAATAGATCACAGTTATCACTTTCTACTCAAACAGATTTAAGTTTGTTTAAGAATTTGGGAGAATGGTGGTAAGTAAAAGACAACTGCTCAGAATTGCAATCACTATGCCCAGGTGTAGATAGTTCCCTAGCCTCAATATTGATATTAATGTTTATCCACGATAAACATGACCTTGAATATAACAGGACATAATGAACAGAAGAAAGCAGCTTAACATTGTAAATACTGACAGGCTGTAGCTTATGTGCAGTGGGTGCAGGGCAAATGAGATGCATTGGAGCATAGAAATAAATTATACAGCAAAGAGATGGGAAGATTTTGTAATGTTGACAAAACAAATCCTATCCCTTATTATTTAACCCTTTTAAGGACAAGAAAGGTAGAAAAAGCACTGTTTTATAATGCATTACATGCCCTTCTGGTCCTTAAGATATTAATGGTTTTCATACCAATATAAAATCTTTCTGATTTGGCCGACCTATTGTTTCCCTTGAATACATGGAGCCACTGTGAAAAATTGCCGTAATTCAGTGGCAAAACATCTACCACATATTACTATTTATGTATTTGTTTTATAGCATCAACTTATTCAGCAGCATTGTTCAATGGGGAATAAATATACATATATATTAAATATTAACCACATAAGGACCAGCACTCCTGGGACGTTTCTGTCCCATAAGGACCACTTTGATCTTTGTCAACGTGCCGGTACATGTGACCTGTTGGGTGTACCGGCACCCCACTTTGGGGCCTAAAAGAGATCACTCCAGTCTTGGAGCGGTCAATTTTAGGCCCTGTTTTTACTTACGGTGCTCCCATTGGAGCGATGTAAGTAAAAAGTACGTGACGTACTATGACCGTCATCTGTCCTTAAGTATTTAAGGACCATGACGGTCATAGTAAGTCACATAGTCCTTATGGGGTTAAAAATGGAATATAGAACATGGAAAACAGAAGGAGCAGAGGGCCCTGCTCATGAGATCTTACAGTCTAGAGGAAGGTAGGTGGGACACAGAAGGAGTAAGAGCTATGGGGGTGTAAGCGCCTCCTGCCACATCAACTGCCGGTCAGCGGGCAGGAGAAAGACGTGCTTATGAGTGCAGTCATCCAAGAAAGGGGTGGTTCTGTTTGAGCGAAAAAGATTATGTGAACAATGAGGTCGTGATGGGTTGTAGGTGGGAGAGTGATATTAGAAGGGAATGAGCATAAGCATAAGTTGGACAGGATGTTGGTCTGACCTCACTCACTCATAATGGTTATGGAGGTAGCTGATGGACTTCACTGAAGAGGTGAGTTTTCAGGGAGTGTCTGAAGGCTGGGAAGAGTCTGATGGGACAGTGAAGGATTCCAGAGCACAGGTGCAGCACGGGAGAAGTCCTGTAGGCGGGAAAGGGGAGGATGTAATCAGAGCTGTAGAGAGATGAAGGTCATGTGTGGTGCGAAGATGGCAAGTGGGAGTGTATTTGGAAATGAGAGATGAAATATAAGGGTTGCAGTGTTAGTAAGGGCTCCATATGTTAGCACCAGGATTTTGAATGTAATTATATATGCTAATGGGAGCAAGCGTAGGGATTGACAAAGAGTAGTGGTGTTAGAGAAGCGATGTGTGAGGTAGATTAGTCTTGTTCCAGAGTTCATTATGGATTGTAGTGGGGTTAGTCAAGAGAGAGGAAGGCCAATTAATAGTGAGTTACAGTAGTCAAGATGGGACATATATAGGACACAAACATTTCCACTGGTCTTAATGGGCCTTTTAACCCTTTGAGTGCTACAATGGGAGCCACATTGCATTACAATGCTTTTGATATCTCTCCACCATTCAAACGATTAAACACTTGAATGCTAGAGAGGTCTCAAGAAGAAAAACAGAAACAATTCTGTAAATTTGTTTTTTGGTCAGAACTGGTCAGGAAACCCAGAGTATCTCTTGAGAAATAGTTGTATGATTTGTAAAGAAAAAAAATAATTAATAACTGCTCCCTTATCTTTATACAACACATATTTCAGTCGAGGGCAGTCGTCTCATCATGGTAGGGATATTCTCTCTCCTTGCCTAATTTGTGACATCTACCTCTCGCCAGGCCCACTCCCCTCCTTTCTATCTCCTTGGCCTGGTCATGTCTCTTCCATGTCCTTGGGCTTATAACTCTACTTTCCTTATCTTTGGCCCACTCCCCTCCATTCCTTGTTCTCTGCCCAGTCTGGCCCACTCCCTTCTCTTCTACTCTCTCTCTCTCTTACTCTCTCTCTCTTACTCCTCCATTCCATGTCCTTGGCCTGCTTAACTCCCTTCCATGTCTTCTGGCCTGTTTGGCCCACTCTCCTCACTTCCATGTTCTTGGCCTTACTCCACCCCCTTCTTCTCATGTGGTTGACCTTATACCTCCCTTCCATGTCCTTGACCTTACCCTCCCCCCCATCTTGACTTTGGTCCATGTCCCTCCTTTCCATATCCTTGACCCGCTCTCCTGCTTTCCAATGTCATTGGCCTTTTCTCTTCACTTCTATGACCTTGACCCTCTCTGTTCCTTTCAATAACCTGATCCCCTGTCCTGCTTTCCATGTCCTTGGCGCTCTCTTCTTTTCTATGACCTTGACCCACTCTCCTCCTTTCCATGTCTGTGGCCTGCTCCACTCACTTTCATTTCCTTGGCCTGCTCCCCTAATTCCCATCTCTTTGGGACACTCCTGTGTTACAGTCCACTTTTTCCACTCCCTTTGACACCTCCCCTTCCCCTCTACTCCTTCCCATCCACTAGTCTCCTCCTGCCCCCCTCCCCACCGTAAGGCGCTTATTTTCCACATCCTGCCCCCTTCCAGCTGTTCCTTCCGCAGTTCATTCTGTATCAGTTCAGAGAGACCCAGAATTTTTTGCATATACTCTAATATTTAAGGAGTTAAACGCCTTATTCGAATCAGTGGGAATTTGTGTACTTTAATATGAATTTCTAACTTTGTAAAACAATTGGTCATCTATGTTTCTTGTTTTCAGTAGCTGTTGTGGGTAATGTTTACAAAGGGAAGTAACTGTAGCATAGTGGTGCCCCCTCCAAAAAGAGAATTTGTTTGCAAAGGGAATATGGAAAGCAGTAAGGAAAGAAGGGATTCTCTAAATCCCCAAAAGAAAAAACAAGAGCAAAAAAGAGAGGCCTTCCTGTGCTAATCCATACAGATTACTCAAAACATAATAAACCCTGTGTAATGTGTATTACGTACCTATCTGGGTTATTTCAAACAAATGAGGGTTTTGTAGCATAATTTGGCCAAAAAATTGTATAAGCTCACTTGCCACACCAAGGTACCTCAGTTCCAAGATAGTCTTAACAAATACATGCTAAGTTCTAATAAATCCTGTATAAAAAATGTAAGTTAAAAAAATTTAAAGTGATAGTAATGTCTAAAAAAAACTTGTTTTGCATTTAGAAGAGCTCAAAAAGCTGATCTAAATGCAAAAAAACGTATCTCTCAAACTGCTATGGTTTAAGAGATAAGGGCGTTTGAAGTTTGGTTTCTCCTACTGACAGCTGTAAAGCTATCAGCAGGAGATTCGTGTCGGTCGACACCGTGGCGCTTGAGAAGTGCCGGGATCTCGTTACTTACACGGAATCCCTTCAATGGAATGGTCTAAAATGTGTGCCTAGTGTTCAGGCACATGTTTTAGACCATTACAATAAAGGGATGCTGTGTAAGTAACGAGATCCCGGCACTTCTCAAGCGCCACAGTGTCGACCGACACGAATCTCCTGCTGACAGCTTTACAGCTGTCAGTAGGAGAAATCAAACTTCAAACGCCCGTATCTCTTAAACCATAACAGTTTGAGAGATACGTTTTTTTGCATTTAGATCAGCTTTTTGAGCTCTTCTAAATGCAAAAAAAGTTTTTTTTAGACATTACTATCACTTTAAATTTAAAATTAGGTTGACGAAGCGGCTTATGTGGAAACACATATATGTTGATGTATTGCAATTAAAACCTGATAAAACACTGAATTATAATAACCCATCTAACCCCTCAAATATCCAATATTTTCTTGAGAAAATTAGCCTGTTTTTAAACAGGAAAGAAAAAAGTTTTGCAGGAGGTAGATGAAGGCCCAAAGGAGAGTGAATGCCACCCCACTCCACTTATATAGGTCTGTTGTGGGTAATGTTTACAAAGGCAAGTAAATCTAGCATAGTGGTTCCCAAATCTGTTATCAAGGTGCCCCACTCCAAAATGAATACATTTTTATTAATACCATTTATGAGCACAGGTGGTTCTTTAGCACAGAAAGATGTCACAGTGACTGAAACACTGGTCCATCTATCCAGGCCCGGACTGGCCTTCGGGAATACCGGGCATCTGCCCAGTGGGCCGGTCCGGGCTTTAAAAAAAAAAAAAAAATAACGAATGAACTTCCACCACCGCCCCCCACCCCATGGGCTGCTCAAAAAATAAAAATGGGCCACTCAGCCTTAAATGCCCGGGCCTATTTTTTTGTCCCAGTCCGGGCCTGCATCTATCAGCTGAAGAGAAGATCGTGAAATCCTTCACCATTGGGGATGCTTGAGGGTGGGAAAACAGTGATCACAAGCAAAGCAACTGAACCACTTCTAGCAAAGCAAACCCCCCTACAGAAGTGGTTCTTATCCAGGGTGCCTTGCCTCTTTTTACAGCTTTGACAAAAGTGTCAAAGTTAAGTTTCTAATGTATATGTTTGGAAATTATGCATGATGTGCTCTTTGTTGTCATTTTGCCTGTGAGACCTAAGAATAGTAAAGCAGAACTTTCACCTTTAATAAACCGTGTCTCCTATTATTAGTGTAGTGTAATGGTTTGTAGATTGCAGTTTTTTTTTCTGTACATCCATACTTTAGGAGAAATTCGCTCTCAGAATTAGATTCCTGTACCCATTTCAGCGGCACAGGACTTCCCAGTCCTGAAATTCTACTTCCACCTCCCTCCCAGCTTTCCCAGGGATCACGTTCATGTGTCCCTTCTTATTGATGTGCATGCCGTCTATCGTTACATCATCATGTCTATCGTTACCGCAAGCTCTGTAAACGGATGGTGTATTTTAATGCATGGACGTACCCAGATATTCGCTGGAGTCTTCAGGCTCAGGAGGCCTTCCCTTGGGCTCCCAACAGTCCCATTTGTAGAAAGGAACCTATTTATTCCTTTGGTCAGATGATGGCCAGTGAGGCGGGAGACAGTTCTGGGCACATAACATGTAAAAGTAGATACTTTTCCCATGAACAGGAAGAAAGCAAGCAGAAGGCTGTGACTAAACTTGAGGATCCTAAATGTTAACCTGTATTTGGGGGCAGACCTCCACTCACAATTCTGCTGGGGGCCACAGTTACTTAAAACTGCCCTGGCCCTGGAACTGCTCCACTGTTCTTTTGTACAAATGGCCAATCGTCAGGCTCTGCTTTCCCATTAAGCAGAGTAGACCACTACCACCATAGAGCACCAAGATTTGAGGGGAGGAGCCTAAACTTGGGTACACCCACATTCTGAATTCTGGGTGTAGCTAGAGCAATCCCAGTGCCCCTGCACAAGACGCCTTCTCCTAGATTATAGCAGCAGTTTTTTATTTGTCTTTTCAATTTGTATAATCCTTTGCTGGAGATTATTTAACCCCATGTATACTAGCGATGTCTCCACTGCATGGCTATGTTATCCAGAGGAGATTTCTCCAGCCCCAAGGGGTTAAGAGCTTTCTTTGTGTGCTTGTATATTGCATACTAAGGACCTTATGTATTAAAGCAAACCAAGACAGTTTGGGGGCAAACTATTTGCACGATTAGGGACAAATAAAAATTCTGGTTGAATTACATGTGGTTTTTAAAGGGATAGTAATGTTTCATAATAAAAGCAGCTCTAATTAATCATCATAGCATTTGGACTTTGGAGAGTGTTATTTCAATTCTGTCAGAGCTGTAGTTCAAGAGTAATTCAATGACAAAGTATCCGCCTCCCACCCCTTTTACTGATGTAACACTACTCAGCCAGATCAGAAGGGAGGTGCCCAGGTAGACTGCAGAGAGGGACAATCCTCAATTAAGATAAGGGAAAAACCTGAAAAGCTTGTCAAGGGGGTCAGAGCTTTCATTGTTCTCATAGGAAGAAGATTGTCCCCTGCTGTTATCTGTCTGGTCTATGGACTGCATTCCACATCTGAGAAGAGATGGCTTCCACTAGGTAAAAGAGGTGGGAGGGGAAACTTTGTTTGTGAATATCTCATAAACCTAAAGGTTTGAGGGATAAGACTTATATCGTTCTTCATGTTTTTTTTAACGCCTACAAAATAAAATAAAGTTAAAATGAAGTATTACTATCCCTTTGCAGTGTGTTGAAATCTATCTAGCATTCAAGGGATTAAAATGCCCCCATTTAAATCAAATGGAATTTTGGGAAAGTTTATTTCTCCCTCTTATACAGTTAGTTTGCTCCAGAATTGTTCCGGTCTGCATTGATACCTAAGGTCCTAAGTGTATTTCCTCAACTAGGCAGCAGTTGCGGGGAGGAATCAAGTATGGATTGTGGGAGTGGCAATGGGTGGGGATAAAGGAACATTGGATGTCTTGCCTAGGGTTTTAATGGAACACTAAACACTAATACAGCCTAGTAATAATATGACCCCTATGGATCAAATCTGTGTGGATGATTCTCCAAAATTAATCTTTAATTAGTACTGGTTGTCATATCCGTAGATGCAGGCATAATTCTTTGTTGCAGGACACCTGGAAGCTAAACCCCTCCCACTGAAAACTTCCTAAGAAAACCACGGGGTGGAACTGATTCCTGGAGCCCTGCCAAAAGAAAAATGTCTGCCTCCATGGACATGATGTTCAGTACCAGCTAAAGATTAATTTAGCATTCCTTTAAATCCAGCAGGACTGCTTTATATCACCAGTCTTGCTCTTGTTATATAAAGAAGAAAGAATCCAACATTTGAATTTCCTTTAATTAAACTCTGTATCGCTGATTACCAACTCTAGCCTCAGGCATTGCCATTTGTTTGAAACGTAATGAAGACAATTTGTATTTGCTCCAATGTATTCGGCTGGCAGATTTTCATTAGTTTTTATCTCCCATGTGAAATGTTATTAGCTAGCGCTCAGCAATTCCTTATATTTTGTAATTACATAAAAAAAAAAAAATAGGGATAAATATGTACCTTGATGCAAAGCAGTGAGCGCAGGTCGATATACAACGCAATAAACTTTTACATATATTTGTGCAGAAATTGTAATTATGTCTTGCTATAATGTCGTGTTTCAGGATTAACCATTTGGATGCTAGAGGGTTCTCTGACATTTTTCTTTGGATACCTCTCTAGCATTTCGGGAGGGAAATGGGTTAAAAATCCCTTTGAGTGTCAGTGGGGTGCACAAAGAAATGCGTTGTGTACCCCTCTGGCACTCAAAGGGTTAAAGGTGTAGTAAAGTTTTCTTATGAAAAACTATTGTAAGGCTTTTCCTGCTGAGTAACATATGGATACTTCCACTGCTGGCAGTCATTCACTCAAAAAGTTATTACTGTAGAAACTCTGGAAGTGATGGAGCTGTTGCTCTCGCATTCTATGGAGAACTGTAGTGAGTAGCTTACCTCTCCCATAGAATGCATTAGAATACTGTCTGGCAAACAGTTTGGACACCGGGTGACATTGTTGATATGACTCATAATAAAAAAAATTAAACAAAACAGACATAATAACGTTTTAATGTATCATTTCCATCCATGTGGTGGAAATACATCTGTACATGTGCAATTCCTTTCATATGCCCAATAGTTAAAGGGACAGTCCCATAAAAACTTTTTATAGTTTTGTAGAGGTGACGAAAATAAACTGAATGGCATAAGTTAAGCCCTATCTCTCAAACTGCTATGGTTTGAGAGATATAGGCGTTGAATGTTCCCCTCTCCCTCCCCTTCTCCTGATGTCAGCGGTCTGCTGACAGCAGGAGATCCCGGTCCGGGGATCAGCTGATGGCTCTGCAGCAGAGCTGAAATTGCATTCAAATTACTTAATTGAAAAGGTCTACAAAGTGTTCCTGGTTTGCAAGCACACTTTGTAGACCTTTCCAATGAAGTAATTATTTTGCAGTAACGCAATTTCGGCTCTGCTGAAGAGCCTCCTCATGTCGGCCGACACGGATCTCCTGCTGTCAGCTTTACAGCTGACATCAGGAGAATGGTAGGGTGGGGGGAACGTTCAATGCTTATATCTCTCAAACCATAGAGGTTTGAGAGATAGGGTTTGTGCTATTCAGCTTATTTTCTTCGCTACAATACTATAAAAAGTTTTTATTGCGACATTACTGTCCCTTTAGAGGGATATTGATACTTCAAATATTTAAGCTTTAATATTGAAGGTATTAAATAAATAAAATAAAGCATCCATGTCTTTTTCTATAACTTATATAGTTTAAGAGTAATCGCAATGTAAAGTTTACCCCTCTCGCCCCTTTAAGCTACGTCAGCACTCCAGCTGACAGACTTGGATTCTGGTCCGCAGACCGGACAAATAGCAGTGCATACAAAGAAAATATTAATGACAATGATCTTCAAAGTGTGCCTGGTTTGAAGCAGTAGACCGTTCTCATGAATATTTTCTTTGTATACAATACTATTTCGGCTCTGCAGACGAGCCCATCCGGTCTGCGGACAAGAATCCAAGTCTGTCAGCTAGAGCGCTGCCGTAGTTTAAAGGGGTGGGAGGGGTAAACTTTACATAGCGATTACTCTTAAAGGGATTAATGTTTCATACTAAAAGCAGCTCTGATTAATCATCATAGTATTTGGACTTTTGGAGAGTGTTATTTCAATTCTGTCAGAGTTGTAATTCAAGAGTAATTCAATAACAAAGTATCCCCCTCCCACCCCTTTTACTGATGTAACACTGCTCAGCCAGAGCAGAATGTAGGTGCCCAGGTAGATTGCAGAGAGGGACAATCTTCAATTAAGATAAGGGAAAAACCTGAAAAACTTGTCAAGGGGGGCAGGGCTTTCATTGTTCTCATAGGAAGACGATTGTCCCCTGCTGTTATCTGTCTGGTCTATGGACTGCATTCCACATCTGAGAAGAGATGGCTTACACTAGGTAAAAGGGGCGGGAGGGGGAAACTTTGCTTGTGAATATCTCTCAAACCATAAAGGTTTGAGAGATAAGACATATCGTTCTGCATGTTTTTTTAATGCCTACAAAATAAAGATAAAACGAAGTATTACTATCCTTTTAAACTATATAAGTGATAGAAAAAAGACATGAATGCTTTAGTTTATTAGTTTAAGCTTTATTAAAGCTTAAATATATTAATTATTAATATCCCTTTGACACTTTAAAATTAGTGAGTTGTGCAACATGTTGCTTCGCAATGTGTGCGCAACCACCTGATCCTTACATTATTGTTTTGTGAAAAATTGTCACACTGTTGCTAACAGAATATAGTGCACAAAAATTAATATCCATTATCTGAGTTAGAAATAAACTACTGATTTTTTTTTTCTTAATGTAATATTTATTTAACCACTTAGATTGCATCCAAAGGATTCTAGTGCCTTTATCAGTATCTAAAGACTATGTTTAGTTTGGTTTGATCATTTTGTATACCTTATCTATTCTCTGTTCCAGATCCTAAAGTTGAGCTTTCTGTGAAATCTGAAGAATTGGCTGTGGTCTCCTGGTGACAGACTGGCAATCAGTGTAAGTACTAAACCCCTTGTATCTCATCACATCCTTAAAGGGGAATGACCACCCCTATACAAGTTAAGCTTATTTTAAAGGGACACTAATGTCCCAAAAAATTATTTATAGTTTTGTAGAGCTGAAACTATTAAACTAAGTGCATCAAACCCTATCTCTCAAACCACTATGATTTGAGAGATCTAGGGATTCAAAGTTCCCCCCTCCCTCCCCTTCTTCTGATGTCCGCGTCTAGCTGACAGCAGGAGATTCTGGTCCCGCGACCAGCAGGCGGCTCTGCAAACCAGGAACACTTTTTACACCTTTCCAATGAATGAATTCTTTAGCAATAATGCGATTTCGGCTCTGCTGCAGAGCCTCCTCGAGTTGTACGACTCAATTCTCCTGCCGTCAGCTTTACAGCTGACATCAGAAAAAGGGGAGGGAGGGGGGAACTTTGAATCCATATATCTCTCAAACTTCACTGAAACGGTCTTCTACATGTGCTTGGTTTGAGCGCTATCATCTCTCAAGCCATAAGGGTTTGAAAGATAACACTGGGGGCAATAAGTTTCTTTTTAACAAAGCTACAATATGGGGATTAGTAATTTGCAAGTATTATCCCTTTAAGGTAACATTGTAACTCCCACTGGTCTCTTATATCCCGCCTGCATCCACCTCTTCTTGAACATGTTACCTAGAGTGTACTAGCTTTCCAGCACTTTCAGGTCACTGATATTGCCTTACACACATCTGAACTAGCAATACACTGTGTGTGGGCTGTACTGCGAGTGGCTGGGAAGGAGGAGAGCGTTACATGAGGTGATTTGCATGCGCCGCACACTGCAGACAGGTGGACTATGGGACAGTGACTGACAGGCAATGAAGCAGGCAACGCATGTGCAGTGGAGCTCAAAAGTCAAAATGGCTGTGGTCTGTTTCTTCTTGGGGCTTCCAATAACGGTGATATTTAGGAATAAACACAACATTCATTCATGTTTAACATATGTATCAGGTTTACAGTAGGGATATCTACTTGGATAACCCAGGTTGATATCCCATAATAGTTCCGCTTTAATTTCTTTTTTTAAAGCTGTAGTTGGTCTAAATTGAAGTAATAAACGACCAATTAGAGCTTTAAAAAAAGAAATTAATAAACTTTTACACATATTCGCTATATAATGTAACTATTCAGGCTAACTTGTATAGGGAGGATACATCCCCTTTAATCCTTATCTAGCGATAAGCTTAAATCTTTTGTTATTTTTGTTTAAAAAAAATGAAAACCAAGCTGTGGCGAAATCTACATTGTTAAAAACGAGCCCGTGCCTTCCGGACACACAATAGTCACAGCTGTGTACCGCAGTCTGTCAGTCTTCTTCTGTTTCTCCCCGTCTTGTTCCAACCCCTCCGATGAGTTCTTCATGTAAGCTGGCTGGAACACGACCATGATTGGGGAGGGAACTGAAGAAGATTGACAGGCTGAGGTGCAGAGCCGTACCCGCAGTCTGTCTGGAAGTAAGGCACAGGCTCGTTTTTAACAATACAACATACAAAATGTGAGAGGCTTCTGAGAACGAACAAACAGCACAATGACCTGTCCTACGGCTAGTCACCGCTCAGAAGCATCACGTTTTAGCTCTCTAGTGCCATTGCAGAGGAGAAATTTCCATGTACATATTAGACTAATCCCGGTCAAAAGGGCGGTCCAGTTCCAAAATGACAGGCAAATCTCCCCCACACGGGAACACCAGCTAACCCCCAACGTACATTTCGGCCTTGTTGGGCCTCGTCACAAGGGTGCAGCTGGATTCCCTAGGCACTGAGAGCAAGAGGGAAATTTCTCCTCTGTAATGGCACTAGAGAGCTAAAATGTGATGCTCTTGAGCGGTGACTAGCCGGAGAACAGGCCATTGTGCTTTTGTTCGTGCTCAGAGCCTCTCACATCATTTTTTGGCTTGTTCGTTTTTAACAATGTAGATTTCACCAAAAAAAAAATAACAAAGGATTTAAGCTTATCGCTAGATAAGGATTAACCCTTTGAGTGCCAAGTGGGTACATTGTACGAGTTTGGACAGCTGTACCCGCTGTGCCAAGCTCGTACAATGTACCCACTAAAATGCGGTCACTGCATGAGCCGGTATAACCGGCATGCAGTGGCCGCATTTTTAAAAAAAAAAATGTGGGCAATCGTGGGGGGACATGAGGATCACTCCTCATGTCCCCCCTGTTATTGATCTCCCAGCCGATCGCGCTGGGAGATCAATAAAAGAAGAGGAGAAGCGCAGCTGAGGCGCAGCTTCTCCTCTTCTTTGTCTCCTACCCGAACTTCCGGGTAGGAGTGGGCGGGACCGGGGAAGCCTCCCAACGTCATCAGTGACATGTCACTGATGACGTTGGGGAAGTTTCCCCGGTCCCATTCACTCCTACCGGTGGTAGGAGTGAAAGGCAGGAGAGCTTCTGCTCTCCTGCAGTCGCCAAATTGGTCTCCCAGCCTATCGGCTGGGAGATCAATTACTTAGGGGACACCAGGAGGGGTCCTGATGTCCCCCACGAGGTCTGAATAGATAAAAAAAAAAAATAATAATAAAAAAAAAACAATAGTAACCCTGTGAGTGCCGCAGTGGTCCCCAGCACATTGCTTTGCAATGTGCTGGAGACCCTTGTAGCACTCACAGGGTCTTTTCTTTGGGGGTTTTTTTTTATTTTTTTAAAGACCTCATTGGGGGGATCAGGGGGGATCCTGATGCCCCTCAATGAGGTCTATTATTAAAAAAAAAATAAATCAATTTTTTTAACCCTGTGTGTGCCACAGGGGGGGGTCAAATGCACCCCCCCCCTCCTGTGGCACACACAGGGCTTCTATCATTACTTTGTTACTAGAGATTGTTGGGGGGCCATCAGGATTTGTCCTGATGGCCCCCCAACAAGCTCTGATTACAAAGTAATAATAAAAAAAAAAATTAACCCTCTGAGTGCCAGAAGGGTCCAATGCATTGCTTTGCAATGCGCTGGAAACCCCTTTGGCACTCACAGGGACATTTATTTTGATTCCTTTTTTTTTTTTTTTTTTAAGACCTCGTTGGGGGGAATCAGAGGGGTCCTGATACCCACCAATGAGGTCCATAATAAAAAAAAAAGTAAAGAAAAAAAATTAACCCTGTGTGTGCCACAAGGGGGGCCAATGCAGCCCACCTTCTGTGGCGCACACACAGGGCATTTATCATTACTTCGTTATCAGAGATTGTTGGGGGGCCTTCATGATTGGTCCTGATGGCCCCCCAACAAGCTCTGATTACCAAGTAATGATTAAAAAAAAAATTAACCCTCTGAGTGCCAGAAGGGTCCAATGCATTGCTTTGCAATGCGCTGGAGAGCCCTTTGGCACTCACAGGGACATTTATTTTGATTCCTTTTTTTTTTTTTTTTAAGACCTCATTGGGGGGAATCAAAGGGGTCCTGATACCCACCAATGAGGTCCATAATAAAAAAAGTAAAGAAAAAAAATTAACCCTGTGTGTGCCTCAAGGGGGGCCAATGCAGCCCCCCTTCTGCGGCGCACACACAGGGCATTTCTCATTACTTCGTTATCAGAGATTGTTGGGGGGCCATCATGATTGGTCCTGATGGCCCCCCAACAAGCTCTGATTACCAAGTAATGATTAAAAAAAAATTAACCCTCTGAGTGCCACAAGGATCCAATGCATTGCTTTGCAATGCGCTGGAGACCCCTGTGGCACTCTCCGGGTCCCCTGTTTGTGGACATATATATATATTTTTTTACTAAGACCTCATTGGGGAGGGATCAGGGGGTCCTTATGCCCCTCAATGAGGTATATAATAAAAAAAATAAAAAATAAAACACAAATTAACCCTGTGTGTGCCACTAGGAGGGGAGTTCAATGCCGACCCCCTTCCTGTGGCACACACAGGACTTTTTATCAACACTGGTAGTCACAGATCTCCCATACACACTATCAAACACTGCCCCACCATCCTTGCTCCTCTGCTCATACCCACACACACTGCCTAATCCCTCACCCTCCCACATACTTTGTTACACTTGTAGTCACAGGTCCGCACGTACACCGGCTGACGCCCTAGCTTCTTTCATCTGTTAGCCATAAAATCACACATACACTGTTTGCTTTACCATTTCTGTTTCACTGGTAGCTACGCTCCTGTAGCGTAAATTGGTATGTCAACCCACAGCAGTGGGGTACCATTTTTCTTAGGCTGGCAAGAAGTCCTCCTAGGAAATCCCACGCCATTGAACCATTTTAGTATCTTTGAAGTGACTGATGTGTAAAACAAAATTTTATTTTTTCCTGTAGCACCACATTCTGGAAATAGTTGTGCCAACTAACTTAGGGGTAAAAAGGCAAGTGACCCCTCATTAGATGCGGCAGGTTGTCTTCTTTCCAAAATGGTATGGTTTATCTACCTTTTCTTCAATTCTGAAGGTGTTATAGTCATTTTCGTACAGGCAAGTCAGGTTTGAGAAAATGTTAGAAACATCAGAGGTTGTAGTAGGTGTAGTTTTCTACTTCTAGCACCCCCTAAGGTAGTTCAACTCATACCAATGGGGTGTCATTTGACTCCTAAGAGCACTAGCAAACAAATGCAGTAGAAAATTCCATGGTTTTCACAGCGCTCCATACATTTGAAGGGGCAGAAATGTAAAAAAATGCAATTTTTTTCCTATATCGCCTCCTTCTGGAAACATTTATGCACACCAGTATTGGGGTAAGAAGGCAAGTGACCCCTCATTAGATGCGGCAGGTTGTTTTCTTTCCAAAATGGTATGGTTTATCTACCTTTTCTTCAATTCTGAATGTGTTATAGCCATTTTTGTACAGGCAAGTCACATTTGAGAAAATGTTAGAAACATCAGAGGTTGTAATAGGTGTAGTTTTCTACTTCTAGCACCCCCTAAGGTAGGTCAACTCATATCAATGGGGTGTCGTTTGACTCCTAAGAGCACTAGCTAATGAATGCAGTTGAAAATTCCATGGTTTTTACAAAGTTCCATACATTTGAAGGGGCAGAAATGTAAGAAAATGCCTTTTTTTTTCACTAGCGCCACCTCCTGGAAGCATTTGTGCATACCAGCCTTTGGGTAAGAAGGCACGTGACCCCTCATTGGATGCGGAAGGATGTTTTCTTTCCAAAATGGCATTGTTTCTCTACCTTTTCTGCATATCTATTATGGTTATAACCATTTTAGTGCAAGCAGATAATTTCAAAAACAAAAGTGTCAGGTTTACGTACGTGTTCCTAGCACCCACATATTCTATGTTAACCCACACAAATAGGCTACCATTTTTCTCATGTTGGTAGCAGGTACTGAATACAGCAGGAAATGTTATGGTTTTCAAAGATTTTAGTATCTTTGAAGTGGTGGAAATGTAAAAAAACATGTATTTATTCCCATAGCGCCACCTTTTGGAAATATTTGTGCACTTCAGCCCAGGGGGTAGAAAGGCAAGTGACCCCTCAATTGATGCGGGAGAATGTCTACTTTCCAAAATGGTATACCTTTTATACCTTTCCTTCATGTCTCTAACAGTTATGGACATTTTAGTACAAGCTGCCATTTTCGAAGAAGCAAACAGGTAGGTGTAGTGATGTGCTTCTGGCACCCCTAAGGTAGGTCGACTCATTCCAGTGGGGTGTCATTTTTCTCCTAAGAGCACTAGCTAATGAATACAGTTGGAAATACCATGGTTTGCACATATTTCAGTACATTTGAAGGGGCAGAAATGTAAGAAAATGCCTTTTTTTTTCATTAGTGCCACCTTCTGGAGGCATTTGTGCACTCCAGGCTTGGGGTAACAAGGCAAGTCACCCATCATTAGATGCGGCAGGGTGTCTTCTTTTCAAAATGGTATGGTTTGTGTACCCTTTCTTCACTTCTGTAGTTGTTATAACCATTTGTGTACTCACAAGTAATGTTTGAGAAAATGTTAGAAAAATTTGAGGTTGTAGTAGGTGTCATTTTGCACTTCTAACGCCCCCTGAGGTAGTTAAACTCATACCAATGGGGTGTCATTTTTCTCCTAAGAGCACTAGCTAATGAATACAGTTGGAAATACCATGGTTTGCACATATTTCAGTACATTTGAAGGGGCAGAAATGTAAGAAAATGCCTTTTTTTTTCATTAGTGCCACCTTCTGGAGGCATTTGTGCACTCCAGGCTTGGGGTAACAAGGCAAGTCACCCATCATTAGATGCGGCAGGGTGTCTTCTTTTCAAAATGGTATGGTTTGTGTACCCTTTCTTCACTTCTGTAGTTGTTATAACCATTTGTGTACAGACAAGTAATGTTTGAGAAAATGTTAGAAAAATTTGAGGTTGTAGTAGGTGTCATTTTGCACTTCTAACGCCCCCTGAGGTAGTTAAACTCATACCAATGGGGTGTCATTTTTCTCCTAAGAGCACTAGCTAATGAATACAGTTGGAAATACCATGGTTTGCACATATTTCAGTACATTTGAAGGGGCAGAAATGTAAGAAAATGCCTTTTTTTTTCATTAGTGCCACCTTCTGGAGGCATTTGTGCACTCCAGGCTTGGGGTAACAAGGCAAGTCACCCATCATTAGATGCGGCAGGGTGTCTTCTTTTCAAAATGGTATGGTTTGTGTACCCTTTCTTCACTTCTGTAGTTGTTATAACCATTTGTGTACTGACAAGTAATGTTTGAGAAAATGTTAGAAAAATTTGAGGTTGTAGTAGGTGTCATTTTGCACTTCTAACGCCCCCTGAGGTAGTTAAACTCATACCAATGGGGTGTCATTTTTCTCCTAAGAGCACTAGCTAATGAATACAGTTGGAAATGCCATGGTTTTCACAAATTTCAGTACATTTGAAGGGGCAGAAATGTAAGAAAATGCCTTTTTTTTCATTAGCGCCATCTTCTGGAGGCATTTGTGCACACCAGGCTTGGGGTAAGAAGGCAAGTTACCCCTCATTAGATGCGGCAGGTTGTCTACTTTTCCGAAATATATAGTTTTATATAGTTATTCCACTGTTTTAGGGTAGTTTTACCACAAAAACCCTAGAATGCGCATATTAGTTTATAAAGTTGAAAATGTCATTTTGCGCTGCTGGTGATTAGGGCTCTACGCTAGCCATGGACGTAGGTAAAACTATACAAATTTGGTATTTTTTTACTCAGGGGACTCGAGGCTTTTTCAAATAATTGAAACTTTTTCAATCAAGGTAAATATTTTTGATACATAGTATGTGATTTTAGCAAAATGAGTAAATTTTCACTTTTTTTTGTCATTATGACATCATAGCTTTTTGCACGATGTAAAATTCTCTTCATGTAAGGTATCACAAGAAAGCTCAATTCGTTCTGAAAAAAACAATATATAGTTTTCCATATGTAACTAAAAATCCCCAGAGGAAATCAAGCCTAAACGGAAGGATAGCAAAAATGTTGAAAAAGTGTCTGGCCTGCAGGGTTCAGAAAATGGCCCGAGCCTCTGGCACTGAAGGGGTTAAAACAAGCTAAACTTGTATAGCTGTGATAGTTCCCCTTTAAACTACCATGGAATTAAAACTTCTTCCATATTTTTTTTTGAAGCTTTAACCCTCTCTAGCACCAATGTGATTCACTATAAGCAACAACTAATTATAGTGCCCCCCCCCCCATAGTCTGTGATTGTAGCTCAACACAAACATTTCCATACCCAGAGGCTGCTGTCCAATGATATTGAATCTGTACTGGGTGAAGGATACTGGATTGCCATGTTATATAATGACCTGAATTCAGCATTTAAGGATCAGATGAATGTGTTGAGCATTGCAAAGTATATCTATCTGGACCTTAAAGGGGACCAGTCACCTTTAATTCAAGTTTGCGTATTTGAAAAACTTAATTAACCCCTTGAGTGCCAGTGGGTTACAGAACGCATTGCTTTGCAGCAATGCGTTCCATACCCCTCTGGCACTCAAAAGGTTAAAAACTGCCTATGTATCATGTTGGCTAACAGACCAGCTGATACATAGTAGATATTGATACTTTTATTTACATTCAGTGATCTCTCTTTGTGGTGCCATATACTAGTTTATTTTATATTTAGCTGTCAGTGTAACACTGCTTAGTTAACACACAAATCTCACACCGAGAGTGACTTTAGTGTCTGCAGAAATAAAAGTATCAATATCTTGTAAATATGCATCTGCTGATGTTTTGGGTAACATGATACAAAAGTACCTTTCAAAGGGATAGTAATACTTAAGACGTAAAAAAAATATATGTTGTAGGATTTATGTCCCTGAGTAAAACAAGGGTACTCCCACTGCTGAGAGATATTTTATTAAAAAATTATAACTGCTGAAACTTGAATTTTTTAGGTGCAATATCACAGTGGCCTGAAAATTTACAGTGGTGCTTTTGCTACATCATCCTATGGAGATTTGTAGTCTACGGACCAGAGCAGTCCATAGGATGGTGTAGCAACAGCGCCACTGTAAATTTTCAGGCCAGTGTGATATTGCACCTAAAAAATTTCAAGTTTGAGCTGTTCTAATTTTTTAATAAAATATCTCTCAACAGTCGGAGTAGCCTTGTTTTATTCAAGGACATAAACCCTACAACATATATTTTTTTACATCTTAAGTATTACTGTCCCTTTAAATATTTAAATACTATAGTAGTGTGCATTGAGCAACATTTTGCAAAGCCATAAAGTCAGGGCTGGATTTACACCCCAGGCGCCCCTAGGCAAGGCACCCTATTTGCCTTTAGCTCCACCCAGAGCCACACCTCCCTCTCACATAATCACATCCCCAGTCCCATCTTGGCACAAAAAATATCTGCAAGGACAAAAAATGCTTTAAACCCTTGGTTGCTAGAGAGATCTTATTGGAGATCTCACTAGCATCCAAGGGGTTAAATAATAGCCTATAAAGGGGGTTATAAAACTGGTACAGGGCCATTAGGATTCCTCTGGCCACACCCAAAATTCAGAATCTGGGTGTTGCCAAAACAGCCTAAGCATTCCCTGAAATTTTGGGAAATCCAGCCCTGCATAAAGAGTTAATTACATTTTCAAATATGCAGACTTCAGATATACAAGGTAACAGGTCCACTTCAAACCCTTTGAGTTCCAAAGGAGTGTGCAGTGCATTCCAAAGCAATGCATTGCAAGCCCTACTACAACGCTAAGAGTTATTGAATAATTATAGCTCATTTAACTGTAGAGAGAAGCTGAATTTTTCTAGCAATGATGACTCAAAAGCCAATCAAAGAGCAGCGGTCAGATTCCATTTGAAAGTATGATAAACTGTTGACTTTCTAGAAATAAAATGTACAGCTACCAAAAAAAAATCACAGTGATACAAGCTATACATACGTCTGGTATTAGAAAAAGGTGATTGCTTATGCAAGACCAGTTTGTGTGCCAGAGAGGTGAGCAACACAGTCCAGTGCAAAGCACTTGTCACTCCTCTGGTACTCAGAGGGTTAAAGTCAACCCTATCTTATATAATAATTCGCTAAGTGTGTGTTTGTCAGAAGCAGTCATGCGCAGTAGAGACGGCTGCGCGCGCTGCAGTCATTCACAGTACAGACTGCCCGCGCCACGGCTGATACAGAGCGGGGTGCTCCGAATTCAGAGCGTAGTCTGCACCACTGCCGTTGCTGGGTGGCACTGTGGCCCGTGTATATGGGCTCTTCAATTAGTCACCTATAAAGAACTTTGGAGATTGTGAAAGAGCATTTATTACCTCTCGCTACTCTTTGGCAATGCACAACAATGCATTATCCATTTCTGCCAGATTGTGTCCATGAGCGGAAGAGGTGATGTAGGGTTAAGACAGGCGGTGCCTGCAAGATGTGCCTTAAAGGGATAGTAATACTTGTAAAAAAAAAAAAAATGCAGCTCCAGTTCTTTATACTATTTGTCCCACGTAGCTCTGTATTTCAATACTATCAGTCTTGTAGTTCAACCACAGTTGAATGAGAGAGGCTCCCCCTTCCACCCCTTTTAGCTGCCTCCCATCAGTTGTGGAATCTGGTCTTGGGACCGGACGGATGCAGTGAGGGACAATCTTCATGCAGTAAACATAAGGAAAACCCTGCTCCCCTTGATGAGCAAGGGCAGGATTTACCTTTTGCTTACTGAAGATTGTCCCTCGCTGCTCTCTATACGGACTGGCTTGGAGTGGCAGAGTGACGCAGGGGAAAGGGGCAAGAGGCTATTCCTTTCTCATTAAATTGTGGTTGAACTACAAGCCTGATAGTATTGAAATACAACGCTACATGGGACAAATAGTATACAGTATAACTATCCCTTTAGTAGCATAATGTATCAATCTAAATAAATCGGACTAGTTTTCTAAATAACACATAACTAATGCAACTTATAGTTGAATTTGAAGTCTCTTTAAAATTTACAAAGTTGTTTTTAGGTGACAGGGTTCCTTTAACAATATTTTTTAACACCTTGGAAGCTAGTGAGGACTCCAGCACATTGCTCAGCAATGCATTAGAGACTTGTCTAGCATTCAGGGTGTTAAGTATGGATTGGCTGGGGTCATCTTTTTTGTGATACCAAACAAATAGCTTTTCAGCGAAACGCGTGGGTAGTGGAAAGGTGAAAACAAGTAAAATAAATGTTACATTATTCCTTATAGTATGTTTTTTAGGTTCAATGTAATCTGCTGTGTGTGCGTGATTGACACTCTCTTGTCATAATCTGTCTTGAGTTTTATACATCTATTAAACCACCGGGACAAGCCAGTGAAATTCATGTCAGATTGATTAAGAAGGCTTATTATGTTTTATTATTACAAGGGACATGTGAGTAAATCACTGGTAATAGAAGGTGTAAACAGACTTTTTGATGGGTCTCAGGATTCAAAATGAAGGTTCTATATACAGAAGTACTCTATACTTTTATGACATTTCATTAGCTATTATTACTCTACTTTTTGTATTAAATCAATGCAAGTCTCTCGGTAGCTGCACTTGAAAGAAAAATGTGTTTATTCTTTAAATGAAGTACAGAGGGTTTAACTCTTTGAATGCCAGATAGATATTCGACACGTTGCAACGCCGAATGTGTTGTATACCCTCCTCTCAGGCACTCAAAGGGTTAAAGTAGGCATGGGCAACCTGAGGCCCTCCCGTTTTTGAGGATTACAAATACCATAGTTGTTGCGAGATGATGGGAATTGTAGTTCTTAACAACTGGAGGACCCAGGCTGTTCATCCTCGATTTGAAATGTGTAAAAACATGTTAACCCCTCGGGTGCCAAGAGGGTGTGCAACATATTCGTTGAGTAGTCTGGCATTCAAAGGGTTAAAGTTTGTGAAGTACTTTTCACTTGAAAGGAATAGTATCTCATAAATATATTGCAGCATTTATCCTGTCAAGTTAAAACAAGGGTCCCCCCGCTGCTGAGAGATGTTTTGTTGAAAAGTTATTGTAGCTAAAACGTGCATTTTTTTTTTTTTTTTTTGCTGTATTACTTACATGCCCTGAAATCTGATGGTGGCGCTGTTGCTACTAGTCTTCGAAAATCTGTCTTCTGTGACAATAATCATTCATGGGCAAAAACCATACATTTGCAATAACTCTTCAAGCAATGCAATGATTACCACTCCAGCATTCAAGGTGTTAAAAATGTGAATGTTCGAGACCCTGTCACCTAAAAACAACTTTCAGGTCAAGAGCGCTTTGTGTCATTAACAGTTAAAGCAGTGATAGTGATACAATGTAACACTATCACTGAAGCAGAAACATTGGGCCTCCAATCTGTTAAATTTAGCATATAGAGCAATTACTGCTGCAGTGATACTGTTACATTGTGTCACTTTCCCTGCTTTCACAGTCCCTGACGGAACACTCTCTCGTAACAGACATCCAGCGAGCTCACTGTCAGAAATATGAAAGTGAAAAAACTAATAGAAGTTTTTAAAAAGTAACCTTTTGAGTGCCAGAGAGGTTTACAACTCATTTCTTTGCAATTTGTTGCGTACCCCTCTGACACTCAAAGGGTTAAAAGTATAGGCAGTTTTACTGCCATTTTAAGGTGCAACAGTAGAAGTGTAAATGGATATATAAACGGAGACAAAAGGGAAGGTGTGTGTTTTGGGGGGGTGAAAATAGGGTGTGTATGATGCGGTAGAGTGCAGTTATCTCATCTTCCCACTATAGCAGAGAACAGACGGCTGGCCGTAGGAGAAGCCTCCCTGGGCCACAGCATGAGGCACAGGGGAGGGCTGGCCTGGGGGGCAGGGGGGCAATTGCCCCCTGGGCCAGTCATATGTCTAGGCTGGTGGGCCACTCCCGCTTGTTGCTGCAAATGTAGCTACAGTAGTGATACCACAGAGCTTACAACTGACAGGGAGCTACAATCCAAGTAGATCTACAATCCTATATAATAATTCGCTAAGTTGTGTGTAACGCCAGACATGCGCAGTAGACACTGCTGCGCGTGCGGCAGTCATACGCAGTAGAGACTGCCCGCGCCGCGGCTGATACAGAGCTGGGCTCTCCGAAGGAGCGTCCAGCTCTGTATCAGCCGAGGCGCGGGCAGTCTCCACTGCGTGAGACTGCCCCGCGACCGGCTGCCAGAGGCTCTGTATCGGCCGAGGAGCGGGAGACCCGCGACCCGCTGCCAGAGGCACTGTGGCCCGTGTAACGGGCTGTTCAACTAGTAGTAGCATATTCTATTAGATGGTATCACTAGTGTAACTCTACTTAAATTGTAATCTCTGTAGTTGCACCCATTTCAGTTGTAAGCTTTGTGGTATTGCTTGCCTTACTTCACAACACTAACCTTTTGAGTGCCAGAGGGGTAAGCCACACATTGCTTTGCAATGCGTGGCATACACCTCTGGAACTCAAAGGGTTAATGGCAATTGTAAAATTAACAAAAGTGGGTGGGCTGGGACATAGGGTGACCACATTTACTTTCTGCCAATCAGGGACACTTAACCCTTTGAGTGGCAGAGTGGTACGCAACGCATTGCAAAGCAATGCGTTGCATACCATTACTGCATTATGAGTACAGCCTTATTACTGCACTGTAAATACAGCCATATTACAGCACTCTGAATATAGCCATATTACAGTCCTGTTACAGCAATCTGAGTACAGCCCTGTTGTTGCACTGTAAATACAGCCATATTACAGCACTCTGCATACAGCCATATTACTGCACTCTGAGTACAGTCCTGTTACTGCACTGTGAATGTAGCCCTGCTACTACACTCTAATTACAGCCCTGAGTGTTACTGTACTCTCAGTATAGCCCTGTTACTGCACTGTGAATACAGCCATATTACAGCACTGAGTAGACAGCCATACAAAAACATCAGTAAAACGTAACCTTTGGGCTTTATTCACAAAAGGTCTATATGGTCATATGCATAACACATTTCATGCAATACTTTACTATTCATTTGTATGATAGATAATAACATTCACACAGTATACATGTTTGATGTATAAATGCATACTGTGTTAACCCTTTGAGTGCCAGAGGGGTATGCAATGCATTGCAAAGCAATGCTTTGCGTACCCCTCTGGCACTCAAGGGGTTAAATGGAACAAAAAGTTTACTAACTAGTCATAATTTAATAATGATATTAAACTTATAATGAAACTTTGTATAGTATATTTGGGGCTTATGATGAATACCATGATTAATCTACGGAAATACACAAAGGAAAAGGTAACAGATATGGTTGTGCCCTAGTGTATTATATTATATCTAGAAGATCGTAGTCCTGCACAAACAAATATGCTGTCAGATCACATGTGTGATGGGCAACAAATAAGGCACTTATGGGTTATAAACTTGACCCAGACTTGTGATGCTGTACAACGGGCCACCCCTTCTCAATCCGCTCTCCCCAAACCACATGCAGAACAAGACACAAAAGGGAGGGGGGCCCAATAGTTTAACACAATGACAAATAAGCTGTATAAATAAATGAAAATACACTTGCATATTCCGATGGTCAGCCAAAGGGATATCCAGATCTGACTGAGACAGCATGTGGAGAAATTACACTGTCTCTACTCGGTGTTTCGATCCCTAGACTGCAAAGCATGCTGGGTAAAACAAGACCTGGATGCCTTCCAAAGTCAAAGTCGATTTATTAAAATAAAAAATCTAAAAACATGTATCAAAAAGTGTCTTGTCTATCACTTCTTGAAACAAAATTTTAGATTTTTTATTTAAATAAATCGACTGACTTTGGAAGATCTCCAGTTCCTATTTTTCACAAGATTGTTTGCAGGCCTGGGATTGAAACACAGAGTGGAGATGCTGTCTCAGTCAGCTCTGGATACCCTTTGGCTGACCACCGGAATATTTGAGTGTATTTTAATTTATTTACACATCCAGTTTGTCACTGTGTTACATTATTGGGTGCCCCCAATTGTTAACTTACTATTACTTGACAGTGTCAGGATTCAGGAAGGACTCGGGACTAAAGAGACTAAGTTAGGAAGTCACTGCCTACTCAGCCATGGGACTCTGTCTCTGCTGCAGCGTGTGGTGTTCTGTTATTCATTCCAGCCCTCTCCTCTCTCTGAAACTTTCTTTCTGTCTTCCTCCAAGTTCCTTCCTCCGCCGCGTCTGCACTTCAGCTGCCTCATTGCTCAGTCTTTGAGTCAGTCACTGCTCAGCTCATTCTTCTTGCAGTCTTGCTCAGTGCTGCCTCACTCACAATCACACAATCACGTGGCATGCGTCAGCGTATCAAATCACATGCACATGCAGACCAGCCAGCCAAGGAGGAGAGGAATATTGTGCAAATACTCTCTTCATAGGCTGGTGGTGGTGCGTGATTGTCGTTACTTAAAGAGTAGGCTGCCACTGTGATGACTGAACCAGCTGGCCTGCAGCACCGAAAAGAACAGGGCTGACCTGACAGTGAGTGACTTTATTGATTCCGGGACTCTTTATTGTCCCGGTAGGGTATCATTCGGGACGCGGGACACACCACTAAATTAAGGGACAGTCCCGGGCATTCCGGGACACGTGGTCACCCTACTGGGACAGTGGGCTGGAACAAGAGTAGAATCGGGCCACTTGTTTGTAGTTGCCCTCCAGGCCACATGTTGCCAGCCCTCCCCTGATGAGGCACCAGGGCCACCTACTGCCATCCGCTTCTCTACATATTCTGCATCAATACAAAGTGAAGCATGTTTAATTCACATGAATGATATTATGTTTCTGCAGTTTATGCAATAGATCTGCAATGAAATACAGTAACACAGTCCTATTTATCCACTGTATACTGCTACCTTTTTTTCTGAAAACATTTATTGATCTCACTTTAACATCTTTTAAACCTTTGAGTGCCATAGAGGCACTGGATCCCTTTCTGGCGCTCAATGGGTTAAAGGAGCCGTAAGCTTATTATTTATTTTTTTGTTTGGATTAAAACACATGTATTATAGAGCCTTTCTTACTGACTAAAACAAGGGCAGTCCCACTGCTGTCATTTGTTTTATTCAAAATGTATAACCGTTCAGATAATCAGGAAGTGAATTTACTGTGTTTACATCGAGGAAGTTCTAACTGACAGGAAGTGACTTGGCAGTTTTTATGGAGAACTGTAAGTCACTGACTTTCCTCTCCACTAGAATGTAACGGCAAAACTAATTAGAATTTTACCACTAGAGGGCACTGCTAATGTAAAAAAACATGGGTTTAAACTGTAAGAATGCTGGAAATTTGAATCTCTCTGCAGTGGGAGTACCCTTATTTTACTCTGTAGGAAAAGCCCTACAACATATATAATTTCTTTTGTTTTTCTAAAAAAAAAGTTTACTTCTTCTTTAAGAAAGAAATGTTCTCGTTGGCTGGCCGGACGAGGTTCTGTTTTTCCAGTATTCTGATTTAGTGTAACAAGAAAAAATGGAAAGGAAATTAATGAGAGGCAGCAATAAGTATTATATTGATTGATTTTGCTTTATAAAGGTATAGAGCATTATTAAAAAGTATAAGGAATAATCAGATATTAATTTATAGCTTCACACGTAATAAATCTTTAAAAGCCACATTTTAGTCAATAAAAATTTTCATTCCCCCCACTGAGTTGGTTTGCTCCAGAATTGCAGCTCTTTCAACTGATAAATATGGCTCATTGGTCCATATTTATAAGAGCAAACCTGGAGTTATTCTGGAGTATATAAACTGCACCATAGGGGACAAATAAATATTCCTAAATTCCCATGCACTTGAACAGAGCTTTTTAACCCCTTGAATGCTAGAGAGGTCTCCAATGCATTATGAGAACGCTCTCACTCAAGGGGTTAATAGCCCAATTAAATTTAACAGGAAGTTTTATTTGTCCCTTTATGCAGTTTGGTTTACTCAGAATAACTCCAATTT
This sequence comes from Rhinophrynus dorsalis, assembly GCA_037306005.1. NCBI lineage: Eukaryota > Metazoa > Chordata > Amphibia > Anura > Rhinophrynidae > Rhinophrynus > Rhinophrynus dorsalis. The sequence continues at coordinate 139,899,846 of CM074727.1, forward strand.
TCTCTCTCTCTCCCCCTCTCTCTCCCTCTCTCTCTCTCTCTCTCTCTCTCTCACTATATATATATATATATATATATATATATATATATATAAATTGAAGTGAATCTGGTTTACTGTCGAGTGGTGTGGCTGGAAAATGCTGATTGGTTAAGGCATAGCCCCCCTTCCTCCTCAGCCAACCACTGCTGCCACTTATTTAATCCTTTAATGACTGCCTGATAAGGGGGTTGGCGGACGTATAGGACCACGGCACTTTGCTGAATAATAGGATGGCAGAGCGGCAAGAAGCCACGATGCCATCCCAGAATTCCATAATATATCGGGACCATCACCGGTCCTTAAAGGGACAGTAATGTCCCATAACATTTTTTTTTATAGATTTGTAGAGGGTAAAAAAAATTCATTGCCACAAACCCCATCTCTCAAACTGCAATGGTATGAGAGCTATTCGCAGTCAAAGTTCCCCCCTCCATCCCCTTCTCCTGACATCAGCGTCCAGCTGACAGCAGGAAATCCCAGTCCGGGGACCAACCGGCGGCTCTGCAGCAGAGCCGAAATCCCATTATTAGAAAATAATTACTTCATTGGAAAGAACTACAAAGTGTGCCTGGCTTGCAAGCACACTTTGTAGACCATTCCAATGAAGTATTTAGTTCTAAAGAGTGGGATTTCGGCTCTGCTGAAGAGCCTCCGTCCGGTCAGATGACCGGATTCTACAGCCATCAGCTATGCGCTGACTTCAGTGAAACTGCCAGGAAACTTTAGAAAGGTATATCTCTCAAACCATAAATGTTTGAGAGATAAGCCTTACATCATTTTTTTAATGTCTACAAAATTAAATAACTTCAAACGAACTATTACTATCCCTTTAAGAACAGGCTATAGCAAGAGCTGAGATTTAACCACTAACGCTGCCGATATTTATGGTGCTGTTTCTTTATACACTGCAACACAATTCTAATTTGGATCACGTCAATTTCTTCTCCGTTTTTTAAAAATGTCAGTTGACTGACTTTTGTACTTAAATGCCACAAACCATTTATATGTATACTTCCATCTCTATGCAGCAGTTTTACAGATCCTTATTAACCCCTTAACAACCAGCCGATGCAGAGTGCGGGTGACCATTAATCACCACAGGGTAATTTTCTTGTTTGTTTGTTTTAATTGATTCCGGGAATTCCATGATGTGCTTTCATCTGTCCTTAATTGCCCGTACCGGTGTGACTGTCCTGGCACATCAAGGGTTGTTAAGGGGTTAAGCCAGTTTAATACACCCCTCCCCATATAGCTCTTCCTTTTGAGGTAGATTCAGTCCATTCAGGGAGCAGCTGAAGAATTTTCTCTGCGTGGAGCCTAGTTTAACCCTTGGATTTCCAGTGGTATGTGCAAGTTGTGCACCCCTCTGGCACAAAGCTTTAATATACTGTACTTGCACATTTGTTACTGGGTGTTGTCACAGTTTCCATGTAAACGTGAGCATTGCTGCCCGAATTCAGTTCTCTAGGGCACGGCTGTCCAAATTCAGTCCTCTAGGGCCACCAACAGTGCATGATGGAAGGATTTCCCTGATTAAGCATGGGGGGGGGCACAATCAGAATGGAATGATCCACTGATTAACTCACCTGTGCTTAATCTGGGATATCCTTCCATCCTGGCCTGTTGGTGGCCCTTGATGATTGAACTTGGAGAGACGTGCATGTGAGTATAACTATTGCAAGTAAAATATATTACCAGCGGTATTATCCTATCAGGTGTGTGTATGTGGGGGGGGCTCTAGGTTTATAAGGGCCCTAATCAAAAAAATTCACATGACCCCAACCCCCCATACTCCAGAGTTGGTATCTCTAATAAGACATTTTCCATCTGATTTTATTTACATACAGCGACAGTACTGTGCTGTTGGACTCTCTGGCCATGGTAGGGCCGTAAGAAGCCATTATTCTGTTTATATTGTAGCGCCACCACTGATATCAAGTGCTATCTGTTCTTCTACATAATTCACATCAATAGGAAATATTTGCAATGCATTGCAAACCTCACTAGCATTGAAGGGGTTAAAGCTCCAGTTAGTTCATGGATATTTTTCTTTCTCCTCTATAATGCAGACAGTTCTAGAATTCCTCCACGTTGCTTTTATACATAAGACCTGTTGTGACTTAAGATGGTTTATTTAGAATTATCGCTAGAGGGGAAAGTTCCATTTCATGCGCAGGAATCTGGGTGAGTTATTTACATCCTTCAGAGAATTCTGGGTGATTGGACAGGACTACCACATTGCCTTCTGCAGTGAGGTTAAACTGAATGATATATTTTTTTTCCACCAAAATATCGGTCAAATCTCCTCTGCACTAGAGAAACTGCAAAGCCGCAGGCATACGTTTTGACCCTTAGTGGCCAGGCAAATCTCTTCTGCATGAGAAAAACATATTTTTACTCAGTCACCTAAATCCATTTCTAGGAAAATATACTTTTTTTTTGTCTTCCCACTGCCGACTAAAACAATGAGACTTTTGTTATATTTTTCATGGTGGGGAAAAAAATCAGTGGAATTTTCAGCTGACTGTCCGTTCATTATAAAAGACTTTGTCAGTACAGTATTGACTTTCACTTAACACTGCAGGTTGGCACATTGAAAGAGACCAAACAAAAAAAAAGATTATTGGTAATTCAGGAATGCTGTCTGCTCTTGATTCTTTGCTTTTTATTTCAAGACATTTCAAGGACAGAGAGGTAGAAATGGCTCTCCTTGTAATGAAAACCCATAATCAATTCTGTGTTATGTATTTAACGTCATCCATAAATATATTGGTTCGGAAACAATACTCTACGCAGGCATCAGGTGACACACTGAATTAGGTAAAGTGACCGGTGAAGGAAATGTACGTTAATGCTGAATATCGTATTGATTCCTAGGTATAAATAGGAGAATGTAAATAGCATGTTCATATTTCATTACTGTTGCAGATAGATTCACTATTTCATCTACAGACCTAGATTTCCTTGGATGCTAGTAATATCTCCAGCACATTGCAAAGCACTTGATTTGACCTGTATCCCCATTTATTAAAACATTTTCTCTTTTGTCCAGTGTGGAACACAGTAACCATGGGGTAAGGTTCCCTTGGAACTCAAAAGGGCAAGGCACTTAAAAAAAGCCAAGACCTTTAAGGCAGAAACGCTCATCTTCCCTTCCAGCTTTACCCCCACAGCAAAAGAATAAGGCACTTCTTAGTTTTAAACTTCTTTCTGTTACATCCAGTATGGAACACAGGAACCACTGGGTTGAGCTCCTCCAGGAGGGCAGGTCACAACACAAAAGACAGGGTGTCTGGGGAGGAGACTCCCTCCTCTTCCTCCAGCTAAACCCACAGATCGAATTCCAGATTTATGTGCTGCCAAGCTGAAAGGAAGCACAGTGGCCACCCTCTTTTATAGGTTTAAGGTTTTTTTTAGGATGGTGCCTGTTCTGCTCATGGACAAGGCACCCTCTGATCTCCACAATGGATGATATGTCCATTCCATGGAACTTTCACCAGTCTTGTGTGTTTTCTGTGATTCCTTTCATCCCCAGGGTGATCAGGATGGAGAAGGCGCTAGTACTAGTAATAGCCCCGTTCCAGCCCAGGCGGGCTTGGTTTGTAGACCTCATCAGTCTGTACATTCAGGAGCCTGCCACCCAGAATGGACCTACTGCTTGAGGGTCCTTTGTGGTATGAGGATGTGGGGAGGCTGGCCTTGACAGCATGGCTCTTGAGGCCACAATTCTGAAACTGAAAGGATTCTCCGATGTTATCTCCACCATGATCCAGGCTAGGAAGCCAGTCTCCTCTAAGGCATACCATATGGTCTGGTCCATTTTTCACTGGTGGTGTTCTGACAAGAATTTGTCTGCACATTTCTTTGATCTCCCTATGGTGGTGTCAGGATGAAGTCAACAAGCGTCTCCTCTTGAGCTCCCTCATGGTACAGATCTCCGCTCTTTCTTTTCTTTTCAAGAGATGCATTTCAATTATTCCGGACATAAAGACCTTTGCGGGGTGGCTCATGCCTTTTCCACTTTTAGTAATCCCACACCTCAGTAGGATCTTAGTTTGGTTTTGAGTGTCTTTCAGGATACCCCTTTTGAGCCTCTGGCTTCTATCTCTTTGCCTCAACTGATGCTGAAGAAGTCAGTTGTTGTTTCATCAGTATAAGGTGGTACTTTGTACCTCTCAGAAGCTCCTTACGAAGGTTGTTTTGGATTTTTACATCACTCAGGATATTGTTGTGCATTCATTGTGTTCTGACTCATCATCCACGCATGAGAGGGATCTCCATCTGCTGGATGTCGTGTGTTGTCTTAAATACTATGTGCATCACACTCAGCCTTTCCGCAAGGCCAACTGTTTTTGTCATCCCTGAGGGTCCATGGGTGGGTCAGGCTACATCCAATGTTACCATAACCTCTTGACTCAAGGCTACCATATGCCAGGTGTACGTGATCAGGAAGAAGCCTGTTCCTTTCTAGATCACAGCGCACTCCACCAGATCTGTGGTGCCAACTTGGCCTACAAAAAAACAGGCCTCAGATGAACAGTTGTTCAAGGTTGCAACTTTGTCCTCCTCCACACATTCACCAAATACTATTGTTTCAATATTCTGGCCTTGACTGAGGCCAGCTTTGGCCAGAAGGTTCTCCAGGCAGTTTTGCCCACCTGAGGACACAGGAGGAGTTACAGCTGGACACTCTTAAGAGCTGGACAAGACTCTGCTCTCGCCTCTTATGCCATGTCCCTTCGATGGTGTATTCAAAGTCGATGATGGCTTCACCGTCCTTTCCTAACGTTGGGATGTCCCATTGTCATACCATAATGGGTGGTAATCATCAAGGACACCGGCCTGATGGGATAGTGAGCTGCCCTGGGTCATCCCACATCGCAAAGGGTCCAATCGAACAAAGCGACAGCAGAGGGATTTCTGGTCAGTGACAGTGAAAGCATGATAGTGATCCAATGTAACCCTATTCTTGGGGCACTGCATGTTCTGTATTCTGCACTTTTCTCCATTGTGTTGCTATTTTATTATTATTATTATTATTATTTTTACATTGTATCTATTTTACATTGTATCACTCTCCCTCCTTTCACAGTTTCTGTCAGAAAACTGTCTAGAAACAGATCCATGGAGCTCACTTTCAGAAACGTAACCGTGTAACTCAGCAGGTGAAGATGAAAAAAGTAGGAAAATTGATCTGACAAGTTATCCACTTGCAGACTACGTAAATTAAAATAAAAGGTTATAATATGTTTATTGGGTGTGTGGGGAGGGTGGAGTGAGGGGATTAATGTCAGAGTTGGAGCGTTTTATAGTTCATGCATAATCTTGTGTTCAGAATTCTGTGCAGGTACAATAATAGGTGTTTTATGTAGATCCGGGCTGAATGAAATTCCCTGATGATTTAAGAACTTCAGTCCAGGTGCTTGTAGCTACAGGTCAATTCTTGCAGTCTTTTATGCACGGCAACAAGAAGTTAGACTGGCTGTTCTTACCTCCTCTGGGAGATGAGCCATACATCACATTGTCACCATCACTGGTGAATCACACAGCACAGTGCTAGGGGGTTATTTGCACACCCCCTCTGTCACTCACAGGGTTAAAGGAATAATTTACTTTTAACAATGTGAATAGCCTTCTGCATGTCAACCCTTTAAAGGGATAGTAATACTTCGTTTTAACTTTATTTTATTTTGTAGGCATTAAAAAAACACGAAGAATGATATAAGTCTTATCTCTCAAACCTTTATGGTTTATGAGATATTCACAAGCAAAGTTTCCCCCTCCCGCCCCTTTTACCTAGTGTAAGCCATCTCTTCCCAGATGTGGAATGCAGTCTATAGACCAGACAGATAACAGAAGGGGACACTCTTATTCCTATAAAAACAATGAAATCCCTGCCCCCCTTGACAAGCTTTTCAGGTTTTTCCCTTATCTTAATTGAAGATTGTCCCTCTCTGCAGTCTACCTGGGCAGCTCCCTTCTGCCCTGGCTGAAAAGTGTTACATCAGTAAAAGGGACGGGAGGGGGACACTTTGCTTGTGAATATCTCTTAAACCATAAAGGTTTGGGAGATAAGACTTATATCATTATTCATGTTTTTTTAATGCCTACAAAATAAAATAAAGTTAAAACGAAGTATTACTATCCCTTTAAAAAGATAGTAATGTAAAAAAAAAAAAAAAAACTCTGAATAGGATTGTTAATTTTAATTTGTTACAATGCATAGCATATTTTTAAATCTCGTTACCTTCATATTTTTCTTCAGATTCAATTTAAAAGATTCCCCCCTCCTGCCCCTTTCCGTTACGTCAGGAAGAAATCTCAGTCAGTCGCTTGACGGGACATATCGCAACAAGGGACAATATTGTTTCTGTCTGTATAGGGAAAACCCTGCTGAAGCTGACACAATATCGTCCCTCGTTTCGAATCTGTCAGAGGTAATGGAAAGGTGCAGGAGAGGGGGTCTTCATAATTGAATTTGAAGAAGAATATCAAGGTAATAAGATTTTAAAATAAGCTATACATGATAACAAATTAAAATGAGCAATACTATACAGTTTTTTTTTTGTTTTTTTTTTGCCATTACTATCCCTTTAAGGACCAAAGTGATATGCAATGCAGTGCATCCCTCTGGTCCTTAAAGGGACACTAATATAGAATAAAACTGTATATGGCTTTGTAGATTAACCCCTTAACGACCAGCGGTCACGGGGTGTGTGGTCCTTTAAGGACCCGATAGAGAATTTCGGCGTGCCACCCCACGTGACTGATCACGTGGGGCGGCACGCCGAACTGAGGGACTGAAAGAGATCACTCCGGTCTTGGAGCGATCAAATTCAGTCCCCGGTATTACTCACCACGCTCCTGCAGGAGCGCGGTGAGTAATAGTACGTGACGTACCAGGACTGTCACTGGTCCTTAAGTGCCGGACCAGCGTGACGGTCCGGGTACGTCACCAGACGCTAAGGGGTTAAAAAAAAATTATGTGGCACAAATCCCATATATCCAACCTTTATGGTTTAAGAGATATTTGGTGCTAAAGTTCTCCCCTCCCTCCCCTTCTCCTGATGTCAGTGCTCTACTGGCAGCAGGAGATCCCGGTCCTGGGACCAGCTGGCGGCTCTTCAGCAGAGCCGGAATAGCGATTTTGTAAAATAATTACTTCATTGGAATGGTCTACAAAGTGTGTCTGGTTTGCAAGCACACTTTGTAGACCGTTCCAATTAAGTAATTCTTTTCCAGTATCGCTATTTGGGCTCTGCTGAAGAGCCGCCGGCTGGTCTCAGGACCGAGATCTCCTGCTGTCAATAGAGAACGGACGTCAGGAGAAGGGGAGGGAGAGGGGAACTTTAGCACCAAATATCTCTTAAACCATAAAGGTTGGATATATGGGATTTGTGCCACATAATTTTTTTTAAACCTACAAAACAACAAAAAATGTTTATTGGACATTACTGTTCCTTTAACCCACTGAGTGCCTGTGAGATTTCTAATGCATTGCATTGCTCTCTGACTCTCAGTAGGTTGAAGTGGGAGTTAGAATAATGCTTTGCATATAGAACATATTGTTAGTAGAAAAATATAATTGCTTGTTAAAAAGAAAAGCAGCAAAGCTAATTAAATGTGATGAGGCATCTAAAACTGCATGTATTTTCTGAGTACCAATTTCTCTAGGCACATTTTTTTTTTAGTGACACTGAGACAGACATAATTCTTTACTAAAGAACATATAAGGCTGGGCTGTTCAGTAGATAAAAGCATTGGCAGGTTATATAAAATATAAAAATCAAAGAGGTTTCTGGTTCATTGTCCTTCCCGGGGTTGCAGGAGAGCAGACAACTGCTGCACGCAGTGAATCGAGGCAGGCGATTTTCACAGGAGTAAAAGCCCCCTGCAGTGTTCCAGCGAGTCCCTGATATGCATGGTGCCACCAGTTGAAAAATCAACTCTGTGCATAATTTTCTAGTGATATATATATGTTGGGTGGTAGGTCCCAGTGAACCAAAGTTTTTGGGTCTGTATCTGCCTGGGACATCCCTGGACTAACAATGGACATAGTAAGACATTTGGGGGCTCCACCCCCTTTGTGTCTTACTATGTCTATTGCCAGAGGGAACTTTTTTTTTTTTTCTCCAAGGGAAAATCTATACAGACAGGGAGTGCTTTGAGGAATGCACACGGGGTGAATCCCTGCATGTATTTGTGCAGACATTCCCTGCAGGGACTTGCTTAGATTACCACTCCTCACCCTTTAACTCTTTATGCCCCCTCTTCACCTCCCTCTACTTCCATGTGGATGATCGTGGTCCCCTCCCTCTCCCCCTTTCACTGCTCCCAAACCCCTTCTTATGGTTCTCGCCCTCTGCCCATTCACCTCCCCGCTCACTGTTCATGATTCCCAGACACCATCCCCTGTTCATTGCACCCTGTCCCCCAGAAACTTCCTTCTTACTTTCCTTGCATTGAGACGGCTGCTAATAACTCTTTGGGTGCCATATGGATAAGCAATGTAGTGTTTTTCTACTTTTTTCCCCACATTATCACTGCATGTTACTGATCTCAATGTATGTCTCCACGTGGTGCTCCATTATATAGAGCCACCAGAGAGCTTCACAGTGTGTGTGTGTCCATCTGGAGATAACTGTGCTGTGGACACATATAATGGCAGTGGGTAATGGAGCACCTCATGGAGATACAGACTGAGCTCTGGAGCCTGCATTGATACTGGGGAAGAGCCTTTACTTTAGGAATAGCAGAACACCTTTTAAGAGCCAGACAGGTTAACTCTGCAGCATGTCACTCACCCCCATGATACACAGGTTTATTAGCAACGGTCTGCATCCTGAGTAGGAAAACAGGTCTGTCTTAAAACTGTGGAATTCACTGATCTTGAACAGAGGTTGATTCCTAGGTAACCCTGCACACAAAGGCTAAGTTCACCTATAATCAGGTAATACCCTGCCTTCCCTTCTACCAATATAGCCCAGGCCAGATTTAGCTCCACCCACAAACTGCATCATTGGCCACTCACACCACCAGCACTTGTTTCACGGGTATGCCCCCCTCCTCCATCATGTCTTTCTATTACCCTCATTTCTCCATATCTCTCTCTCACTCACCCTGTCTGTGTCTGTGTTTCATCCACCTCCTCTAACTCTCTTCAACCCCTTTCCTCCATGTCTCTTAGCCATCTCCTTCATATCACTCTATCAGCCACCTTCGATGTGTCTCTCTCACCCTCAAGGCTGTTTTAAGCATTTACCCATGTCCCACCATCAAAAGGGGGCCCGCCAATAGAGGTCCTCATTTCACATTGGCTGGGAGCCAAGGCAAGGAACTGGCAGTGGTGTAACGCCAATAGAGGTCCTCATTTCACATGGGCATGGGAGCCAAGGCAAGGAACTGGCAGTGGTCTAACTCACTGAGCTGTGGAATCATGTGGAGGAATGCGGGTATTTGTTGAGTTCACATCCAATAAGATTCAGTCTTCAGTTCTCTTCGGAGGAACAGCAGATGCTGGCTCTTTTTATTTACGGAAGGTATGGTGAAGATAGAGGACAGCTGCCCAGCAGTCTGGCAAGTTGCTGTTCACCACTTAAGTTTATTGGACTACCAACTTCAGGGGCACCCCATACAGCTTTGGAACTCTGCCACCAAACACAGGAACAGGAATCAGTTCTTCAGTTCAGCCTCCTTCTCTGCCATGGTGCATGCTGGAGCGGGAATGTAGGGTGGCTACTAGGCGACCACTTGATGCATACTTTCCAAGGAGCCATGATACTAAACACCACAGGTGTTAAAAGGGGCTCATGGTCCAGTAGAACAAGACTAGGTTGTCTGTGGTATTTTGTGGTGTTGTTTTTTTTTGTGGTATTGTAAGGGGGCTCGTTAGTATGAGCTTTGCCCAGGCCCAAGTCTGAAAGCAGCCCTGCCACCCCCTATGAGTCTCTCTCACCCCCCCCCCCCCCGTTCTCTTTCACCTGCTCCTGAGACAGTTTATGTGTCAGTTTATGTTTTGATGTGTAGCTGCCAGTCGTCAGCTGAACAATGCTGGAGTAACAGACAGACAGAGTATATGTGGTTCTTTGGCTTCCAGTGGGACAGTGGAACAAGGCTGGGGTGAAAAACATTTGGGGAAGATACACTAAGGGGTGAAAATGAGGTGATAAAGTGGAGATTACTTCTGCAGTGATATCACTGCTCCAAATCCTATCTAATGCTATGGAGCCAATGCGCTAAGATTCCTCCAACTTGAGAGATCTTAGTGCACTGGCTCCATAGAGTAATATAGAACTTGGAGAAGTGATATCACTGGAGAAGTAATCTCCACTTTATCACACCTTAGTGCATCACCCCCCTTATTTGTGTGATTCTGCTTTTGTCTTTGTCTACAGCTCTCTATATTAAGTGATAGGAACAGCACCATCTACTGATCAGAATAGAACATTGCGGTTCAATTAAAAAAACAAATTTGACTTATAATAATAATTTTTTAATGAAGCATCTCCCAGAAGTTGGATTACCATGGTTTTTACTTGGCAGGAAGCCTTATTTAACATATATTTTTGATTTAAAAACAAAAATATGTACTGTTCTTTTAAAGCAGAACTACCTCCTCCACTAAAGTCACCCTGCAATACTTAGGCAGGTGGCGATTAGCTTACTAATCATTATTGTACCTCTTAAAAGTGCCCACGAATAAAGTTATCCTTAAGCTTCTGAGACTGGAAGCCAGGCAGCGCTGCGGACATCTTGAATGCTCGCCTGTGCTGTCAGTCCTCTTCACCCTTCACAGGCATTGCACTGACCGGACGGCTCCGGAAGAGACTGACGGTGCAGGCGCACAGGCTGCAGTGACCTGACTGTCAGTCTCAGAATCTTAAAGGGATAGTAATACTTAAAATGTTAAAAAATATGTTGTAGGGTTTATCCCCCTGAGTAAAACAAGACTACTCCCATTGCTGAAAGGTGTTTCATTCAAAAGTTATTAATTTTCAAAGTTGAATTTTTTAGGTGCAATATCACAGTGGCCTGAAATTGTAGAGTGGCGCTGTTGCTACACGATCCTATGGACAGCACTGGTCCCGGGACCATAAATCTTTTGAATGAAACACCTTTCAGCAGTGGGAGTACTCTTGTTTTACTCAGGGGGATAAACCCTTCAACATATTTTTTTTTTTTTTTACATTTTAAGTATTACTATCCCTTTCAGGATTACTATATTTGTGGGCACTTTTGAGAGGTAAAATAATGATTACAAAGCTAGCCACCACCTGCATAAGTATTGCAGGGCGACTTTAGTGGAGATGGTAGTTTCGCTTAAAACAAATATCCTGAAAATATGTACTTTTTCGTAGCTCTTGAAGATTAAGTTTGACTATGACTGATCTAGATCTACCTGACTGCAGCATGAACGGCACCACCTAGATACATCATTCTGTTAAATTAAGAGGTGCTTAAGAGTGTTAAGACACTGTTTAAGTAGTGCTGTAGAAAAATGTATTTTTAGTTTCCATTTAAGCACACTGGAATTCCATCCTGTACATTAGCTTTCTGCAAGTGATGTATGGGATGTGTAATGTCCAAGAACTGCAGATTATATTCGCTGCTAAGGACATTCAGCATTCGATCTGTTTGACACCATCTCTGTGGTATAAATTTCATGCATTATGTGTGAACATTGCCGAGGGACGTAAAATACTGCAATTGGAATTGGCCCAGGAAGGCAGAATAATGCATTATTAATTGGGCCAGGTCATTAAAAGGCAGCAGAAGGACCTAAAAGAAAGAGAGTCTGCACATAAGCCTGAGATGTGACCAGACATACATTCAGACTGATAAAGGCACCGACACCCTGAGGTCATTAAGCTTTGGGAGAATTACTCCAGGCTTTTATGTCAATGTGGCTTTAACCTTTGAAGGATCAAATGGGTGTCGCAATGTGTTACACCCCCCTGTGATCTTTAGATGGTTAATTGAACCCTTTTGATTCCCAGTTGGTTTGCGACAAAAATTTGCACACCTCTCTGGCATTCAAAGGGTTTAACACAGTGGTTCTCAATCTTTTTTTTGCTCGGGGCACCCCTAATATATTTAATGTACTTTATCAAGGGCATAATGAAGGGTACAATACATAAATATGCAGTTTTTATTAAGTCTTGTAATCATAATGACAAAACTAAACATGTTGTGCATAACTATTTCTATAAATCTTTATTTAAATGTCCATTTTTTGTTAGTCTTTCTAGAAAACACAGGGCACCCTAAGTTGATGTGCTGTGCCACGGCACCCTGGTTGAGAATCACTTGTTTAAAGGGATAGTAATACTTCGTTTTATCTTTATTTTATTTTGTAGGCATTAAAAATACATGAAGAACGATATAAGTCTTATCTCTCAAACCTTTATGGTTTAAGAGATATTCACAAGCAAAGTTTCCCCTCCCGCCCCTTTTACCTAGTGTAAGCCATCTCTTGTCAGATGTGGAATGCAGTCCACAGACCAGACAGATAACAGAAGGAGACAGTCTTCTTCCTATGAGAACAATGAAAGCCCTGCCCCCCTTGACAAGTTTTTCAGGTTTTTCCCTTATCTTAATTGATGATTGTCCTTCTCTGCAGTCTTCCTGGGCACCTCCCTTCTGCTCTGGCTGAGCAGTGTTACATCAGTAAAAGGGGCGGGAGGGGGATACTTTGTCATTGAATTACTCCTGAACTACAACTCTGACAGAACTGAAATAACACTCTCCAAAGTCCAAATACTATGATGATTATTTAGAGCTGCTTTTATTATGAAACATTACATCTCACCACAACAATATGCGCGGAAGGATCTTTGTAATATCCTTAATTTTTCACACCTCTGCAATGCATTGGACAAATAAAAAGATTATGACAAATAAAATAATGCCTTAGTATGAATAAAAACTCTACAGAGAGCAATACATTTATTTAATATGAAAATTGAGGGTATAGGGAAAAGGCAGCAAGAAACAGGGGGTCAGCCTATCTATAGAAAGAGATCTACTGCCCTAAATCTACAGCCTGTCTATAGAAGGGCCCCTAAATAGCCACCCTTGGTGACTGCCTAGTGTGTCTAGTGGTTGCACCAACCCTGACTTTGAGAAGTACTTTTCTATTCAAATGCACAAAGTAAATAGAGGAACAATTCTGGACCAACTGCACCCTAGGAAACAAATCAAAATGATCTTTGGTATAAACGGGGGTTCTTTAAGTAAAAGTAAACATTAAAAACCTAATCTATAAAAAAAAATTGGCCATGTGTCCCAGAGTAATGCTATGGTTCTTCAGTAGTTCTGGTGTTAATATTTACCCAGTCTCTTAACTGCTCCCACTGTATGAAACGAGTAGTAGGGAGACGTAGCCTCTACTTGTGGTGTTAAATGGAGACGGGCATTATAGGAGAAAGGACTGTTGTCTTAAGCCCCCACAGAACCGGTGCGCTTTCTCAGAGTCAAAATCCCATAGATGTGTTAGTGATGTAGGTAAGAGGTAGGAAGATGGCAGGGAGTATAGGTTGGAGGGATGAAGACAGGCACAGGACAGGAGGAAAGTGAGCAGAGGGTCCCCAATCAGGGAGGAATAAGAGAAAGAGGGTGGAGAGAGAGAGAGAGAGAGGGCATATGAGACACCTGCTACATCCTCCTCATCCACAGTCACCACGGCAACAACTCCACGGCACACAAGGGGTGGATGATTCTCATGTTGGAGCAACAGTTAACTGTTTACCAGAGCAAACTCACAACTCGATCATCTGATAAATAATTTTTCTGAAAACATGAGGATCATGTGAGTTTCTGTTCAACCACAACATTTGCCTCCCTTTTGCATCCTGCAGAATGTAGTTTAAAATGTAGAGACCGTTTCCAAACCTCACCATACAATATGTGTTAACACTTTGAGTGCTAGAGTGGTACGGAACGCATTGCAAAGCAATGCGTTCCGTACCACTCTGGCACTCAAAAGGTTAAATCATGAATCAAACAAATGCAGCACGGGGTGGGAATCAGATGTCACATTGATATAAATCTGTTAGTTAAACAATTTAACCCTTTGAGTACCAGAGATGTAGCCGGCGCATTGCTTGCAATGCATTGGATACATCTCTGGCACTCAAAGCATTAACATGAGAATTCCTATAATGATTGAAAATCAACATTTCAGGGAACTCGTTTGCATGTAACCCTTTGAGCGTGAAGTAACGGCACTCAGAGGGTTAAAGGGACTGAGACTGTATTCTTTCTTGTGTTGCTTTGTATATTCTTTAAGATTGCACCTCTACATGTTGCTAAAGAAGAAATACAGTTCAAACCATTCTTGAAAATGACACACTTAAACACACTTAAAGGGATAGTAATACTTCATTTTATCTTTATTTTATTTTGTAGGCATTAAAAAAACATGAAGAACCGATATAAGTCTTATCTCTCAAACCTTTATGGTTTAAGAGATATTCACAAGCAAAGTATTCCCCCCCCCCCCCCCCCGTTCTGCCAGATCAGAAGGGAGGTGCCCAGGTAGACTGCAGAGAGGGACAATCTTCAATTAAGATAAGGGAAAAAGCTGAAAAGCTTGTCAAGGGGGGAAGGGCTTTCATTGTTTTCATTGTAAGAAGATTGTCCCCTGCTGTTATCTGTCTGGTCTTACAACCAAATTCATATATGAGAAGAGATGGCTTACACTAGGAAAAAGGGGCGGGAAGGGGAAACTTTGCTTGTGAATATCTCTCAAACCATAAAGGTTTGAGAGGATAAGACTTATATAATTCTTCATGTTTTTGTAATGGCTACAAAATAAAATAAAGTTAAAACTAAGTATTGCTATCCCTTTAAGGTGCAAATCCCTAGCCTACACACGTGTGATACTGTTACAAACAATTTGTGCCATAGTGGACAACAGACAATTGAGGAAGCGGTCCATAGTTTCAGGATCAGAGTGGTGTGCAGTGCATTGCACACCTCTGATGCTGAAGGAGTTAAAATCATTAAAGCTGGAGAAGCAAATGGCAAATTCTGACTGTTCACTATAACATTCGACGTGTTATTTGTGTTTGAGATAATGTTGTCTGTTGGATGGATTGTCCACTGTGGTGTAGATGTTTGAATATAGAATTTGACCATATCAATGCATATTTTAAGAAGATTAAAAGGACAAGACGTCCTATATTAGCATAAGGGATGGGTATTAAAGGGATAGTAATGTTTCATAATAAAAGAAGCTCTAATTAATCATCATAGACTTTGGAGAGTGTTATTTCAATTCTGTCAGAGTCGTAGTTCAAGAGTAATTTAATGACAAAGTATCCCCCTCCCTCCCCTTTTACTGATGTAACACTGCTCAGCCAGATCAGAAGAGAGGTGCCCAGGTAGATTGCACAGAGGGACAATGTTCAATTAAGATAAGGGAAAAACCTGAAAAACTTGTCAAGGGGGGCAGGGCTTTCATTGTTCTCATAGGAAGAAGATTGTCCCCTTATGTTATCTGTCTGGTCTATGGACTGGATTCCACATCTGAGAAGAGATGGCTTACACTAGGTAAAAGGGGCAGGAGGGGAAACTTTGCTTGTGAATATCTCTCAAACCATAAAGGTTTGAGAGATAAGACTTATATCGTTCTTCATGTTTTTTTAATGCCTACAAAATAAAATAAAGATAAAACAAAGTATTGCTATCCCTTTAAAAGCCACTGTATGTAGCCAAAATACTGTAGGAGAACTGAAGCATTCCTGCCCATAAGATTAACCCATGCATGCGTCTCATGGTTATTTGATGTATGATACCACTTTATCTATAGGAAAGCTTGAATATGACCTTCTGTAAACATTATTCTCTTTGGCCTTGGGTACACATCAATTCTCGAGATGGGCAATGTTACCTGAAGGCAACTTTATCTAGAGAATGTTTTGCCAGTAAAATTACATTGCAATTTCTCTAGTTTTCAATAAAGTTCTGGAGAGCTGTTATAGTAAATTACATATTTTCACAACATAGAGAAACAATATAAAGAATTCTATGCCATTATAATTTTTTTAGATACAAAGAAGCAGTTATCTTTATATATTTTAGACTAGGAGAAGATTGGATATTTTTCTGGTAAGTTATACCAGGTTTCCGGTGCTCTGAAGGAGAAGGCAGATAGACCGGTTTCTTTCTTGTAATGTGGTATACTCTGTGAGATGTTAGCAGTGGAGCGGAGGTTATAGTTAGTAAGGAGAGCTGGAGTGAGCATTCTGCTCAGGTAGTCTGGTAGCTTTACAGAGAAGAGGTTATAAACTTGGTAAGAAAGATGAAGATTTGAGTGTTAGCCATTTTAGTTCTTTAAACATATCACAATTATGGGTGGTGTAATTACAGTGGAGTACAAAACAGCATAGTGAGTTATACAGAGTATTGAGTTTACCAAGATGGATTTGTGATACAGAAGCATATACTACATCCCCATAGTTTATCACTGGTATTAGCATCTGTTGAACAATATATTTTCTTCCCTGGGAATTTAGGGTTTGCTTCTAAACAGATCGCCTATGTTAGGATAAAGTTTGGATGTTGATTTATCAATGCAAAGGCCAAAAGTGAGGTTTGGGTGAAGCCACATAGCAAGATATTTGTAGGAGTCAACCAGGGCCATGTTACTATTAGACTTTGTTACAATAGTTAGATGGATATGGCAGAGTTTAAGTAGTTTGTGCTTTCTACCAAATACCACTGTTTTGTCAGTATTTAACTCCTTAAGGACCATGTGATATGACCACACCTGTTGTTTCTCTTAAGAGTTGCTGACAGCAGGAAACATCAAACTTTGAATGCAGATATCTCTCAAACCATAGCGGTTTGAGAGATTACTTTTTTTGCATTCAATACAACTTTTTAAGCTCTACACAATGCAAAATATTTTTTCCGGGACATTACTGTCCCTTTAAGGGTTAATACTTACCCGGTCACATGGGTAAACCCACACTGTAGTCTACAGTCTTGGGAAAAGCAGCATCTAATTCTTATTTCTGATCATCGGCTGGCACCACGGGATTGGACTGACATCTCAAGCCCCATAAAACCATTTCTCTAACTCAGAACAGAAATTCCTGTCATAAAGAATGCAACGGTGAACACTTTTGGCCTTCTGAAGACCAGATTTAGGTGTCTGGACATGTCCGGTGGAGCTCTACAGTACAATCCCCTTAAACTTACTTACAGCACTCCCGCTGGAGTGCTGTAAGTAAAAATGGGGTCTGAAATTGACTGCTCCAAGACTGGAGCGGTCTCTCTCAGACCCCTGCTCGGCACGCCGGAACACGCAAGAGGTCACGTGTACCTGCACGTTGACGAGGATCAAAGTGGTTCTTAAGGGAAGGTAACTTCCATGCACAGCTGGTCCTTAAGGCTTAAGAACAGTTTGTTTTTAGTTCTCCATCTTTTGGCTTCAGATAAATAATTGTGTAACACTTCCTCAAGTTGTGATATGTTTGGATTTTTAGTGTAGATTATAGTGTTGTCTGCATACATTATCACTGAAGATGCTTTGCAAACTGTATGAGGATCATTTTTTTAAATATGGAAAATAAAGAGAGCGAAGAAGCCCTGGGGAACCCCACTTGGTGATGGAACATGGCATTTTAACTTACATGATTACTTGGTGACATCCATTTCATAGCATCTGCATCATTTCAGTACAGTGCAGCCTAGGCATATGGGAAAATCCATCTTTCATGTTCAAGGATAAAGGGAGGGAAGTTGTTACCGCTCTGCAATAGTAAGCCAGGGGTATCTACAATTCTTCTCCAGCAATAGACAAGAGTCAAGCAGGATTTCAGAACTATGTAATGATAAACTTATCTTTAAGTAAATTGATTGATTGTAATTATTTGTGTTACTGTCAAATATGCTTGTATGCAAAGAATTTCCAGATGACCAGGGCTGGATTTATATTCTGGCGCCCCAAGGCTAGGCACTCTAGGCTCTCTTAGCTCCACCCTTGGCCACACCCCATTTTTCACATGACCCCACCCTCAGTCCTATCTACTCTTTCAGGCACAGAAAATACCATTGGCCTATAACAAGCAAGAACAAAAAATATCTTTAATCCCGTGGTTGCTAGCATCTAAGGGGTTAAATAATAACCTGTACCGGGGTATAAAACTGGTGCAGGGGCAGTGAGTTTGCTTTGGACACACCCACAATTCAGGATGTGGGTGTGACCATCACAGCTCTGGCACTGCCCCTCAAAATCTGGAGCGCTAGGCAGTTGCCTACTCTGCCTATAGGGAAATCTGGCCCTGCAGATGACTTGGTTTAATCTCTGTACACCTCCATGGGAGTCCTTATCATGTGGATGTTGCACAGAGACCTCCATGAATGGATCAAGGTCAGTATCACCTAATAAGCCTCTGTCTGCAGCAATGTTGTGTAAAATAGCACATACCAGGATAATTCTAAAGTTTAAGGGGATTGTACTGTAGAGCTCCACCCGACATGTCCAGACACCTGTTCTGAGTAAGAGAAATGGTTTTATGGGGGCTTGAGATGTCAGTCCAATCCCGTGGTACCAGCCGATGATCAGAAATAAGAATTGGATGCTGCTTTCCCCAAGACTGTAGACTACAGTGTGGGTTTACCCATGTGACCGGGTAAGTATTAACCCTTAAAGGGACAGTAATGTCCCGGAAAAAATATTTTGCATTGTGTTGAGCTTAAAAAGTTTTATTGAATGCAAAAAAACATCTCTCAAAGCATTATGGTTTGAGAGATATCTGCATTCAAAGTGAGATCCGTGTCGGCCGAAACTGAAGCTCTGCAGCAGAGCCGCAATCACGTTATTTAAAAAGAAGGACTTCATTGGAATGATCTACAAAGTGTGCTTGCAAACCAGGCACACTTTGTATACCATTCCATTGAAGTCATTCATTTTAAATAACGCGATTGCGGCTCTGCTGCAGAGCCTCCGTGTCGACTGACACGGATCTCCTGCTGACAGCTTTACTGCTGACAGCAGGAAACATCAAACTTTGAATGCATATATCTTTCAAACCATAGTGGTTTGAGAGATACTTTTTTTGCATTCAGTTCTACTTATTAAGCACTACAAAATGCAAAATATTTTTTTCTGGGACATTACTGTCCCTTTAAGCAACTTAGAGGTAGTACAGTCTTTTAGCTAGGATAGGATTTTACCATTTTATTTCATTTAAGAATGCTGCTCTTAAGTCCCCCATGGGATCACAGCATAATACATCTCCCCCAATGTCTAGTAATGACTGCTGCATATATTCAGTCTGTTAGTTCATCCTTACAGGGAAATGTTTATGGATCATTCCTTCTATAGACCAAAATGTATTAATGTCAGCCACAAGTTTGTAGGATAAGTCCCTCCTGGGACTAAAGGGCACTAATTATAGGCACAGGTTTATGGATCAGTCCCTCCTGGGACCAAGCGTACTAATTACTGGGACATGTTTATGGATCAGGATACAGAAAGCACAAGATGAACGATTCTGGAGCAAGCCAACTGCACTACGGGGGACAAATAAAGCTAGACAAAATTTCCATTGATATAAATGGAACGCTTAACTCTTTGAATGCTAGAGAGGTCTCCAACACATTGCTCCAGAATGTGTTGGAGACATCTAGCTTTTACCCCTTTGAGTACAAAAGAATGCATTGCTTATCCCTCTGGCAAACAGAGGGTTAAGGGTTTAAATGCCCTATTTAAGTATCTAAGAATTTGTATTCCCTTGGTGTATGGTGTGCTCTAGAATTGCTCATCTTTTCTTTCTGCATATGACCCCAGTTGTACTCCTTACAAGCGCATATAGGGGGACCGTTCCCCAAGGACCATGATGTGCTAATGGTATTGATATGCTGAAAAGGTCAATTCCATCTTAGACTAATGTGAACTAATGGCAGTGACATTCTTAATAAATAAATCCCTCTCAGAACAAAAGGTTACTAATTGCATTGACAATTAATAGATCAGATCTGTATGGAACTATGCCCCAAGAATAATTGGATTTTTTTTTTTTAAGCGGAACTTTCATAAATATTAAAGTGCCCCCCAAATCATCATTAACAGCGATACGCATATAAATACTTTTATTATGCTGAATATGTCTGGCATTATTAAGAAATACAGCTTTTTCGGCAGCAGGGATCTTGCTGTAGTGGCATCAGTGCGCCTGCACTATCAGTCCCTTCCTGTACCTTAAGGTACAGTGGAACTTCCCCTCACCAATCCTGGAGGAGACCAAGACAGGACAGAGCAGACTCATAGATGCCTTTTCTCCAAAATGTCTGCGCTGATGCCCACTGAGTTGTATTTCAGACTTATTCAGCATAATAAAAGTATTTATATGCGTATTGCTATGTTTAATAATGATTTGGGGGCACTTAATTTTGATGAAAGTTCCGCTTTAATTATTGAATTGATTTGCCTAGGTGTGTGTCCTTCAGAAATCAGTTACTGATTTTATTTACATTATATCCCTGTTTTAGTCTACTAGTTGTTTTCAGTTTACAATCTGGTAAAGGCAATTGACCCCTATGAGCCATTCACAACTATTGAGGCCCATTGCTTACTGTGAGGAGGTGTAACCACAACAGGTAGCACAATATACGTGACTGTAGATATGGAAAAATGTGTAAATACCATGACTGGAATTAGAAATTCTACAGGTGTATCAGAGGGTAGAAACAATTAAAGAGGGTCTGCCTCTTTAAAAACAGTATTTCCTATTAATTAAAAATAAAATGTTTACTTGACATTACACACATTTAGTAAGTTTTTCTAATATGTACATTTTAATGTTTAAAGAGGTTATCACCTTTCCAGGTCCTCCCCTCAGTGGGAGCTTCCATTTTGAAAGTGTGAGCTTGATAATTCCTTATCAGTTTATTCCACCCTCTGGCGGTGGATGGAGACCTTTCTGGGAGCCCAGATGTTAAATAATGGCCAGTAAAGCAATATGTAAACTGTCGAATAACCTGTCTACCATAAACCAGGAGCATGGATTGCTCTGGACTCATCCACAAGGGTCAGAGAGCAGTTGCCTTGCTAATCACTGTCTGGTCGTCAAAAGCTGCAGGTCTTATGGTACAAGCCCCATTTCTTGTTGACAGCTAGAGACACGTATTGCGCTAATTACCCTACAAGCAATGGTGCAGATGTGCTGAATTATGCACTGACAGGGCAATAGGTTGATCTAGGCCTTAAATTCTGATGAGGTTAGAGTCCCTAACTACTAAACTAAAATATCAAAATCCATTACTACTTTTTAGTACACAAAGAAAAGTAGGGGTCACATGCACATAATAAAACTGGGTTCATGCTTGCAGCCACAATATCGCTACAATTTATCTCTCTCTCCCCATCTCCATCTCTCTTGCTCCCCATCTACATCTCTCTCTCGCTCTCCATCTCTCTCTCGCTCTCCATCTCTCTCTCGCTCTCCATCTCTCTCTTGCTCTCCATCTCTCTCTCCATCTCGCTCTCCATCTCGCTCTCCATCTCTTGCTCTCGCTCTCTCTCTTGCTCTCGCTCTCTCTCTCGCTCCCCATCTCTCTCTCTCTCGCTCCCCATCTCTCTCTCTCTCGCTCCCCATCTCGCTTGCTCCCCATCTCGCTTGCTCCCCATCTCGCTCGCTCCCCATCTCCATCTCTCGCTCGCTCCCCATCTCCATCTCTCGCTCGCTCCCCATCTCCATCTCTCGCTAGCTCCCCATCTCTCGCTCGCTCCCCATCTCCATCTCTCGCTAGCTCCCCATCTCCATCTCTCTCGCCCCCAATCTCTCCTATCCATTGGTATAATTAGTAATTGAAAGGCCTTTAGGTGCACTATCACAAAAATAGTTTTACAGAGGTATTAGAGCCTGTTGGACCCTGGGTTCCCGGTGCAACTGCACCCTCTGTAGCCCCTTCTCCTCTCTCACTCTCTCTCTCCTTCCCTCCCCATCTCTCTCCCTCCCTATCTCTCCCTCTCTCCATGTCTCTCTCTCGCTCATTTAATTCATGGTGCAGTGAGGTTCATACACTATGAATAACTGGAGCAAACTGCCAGCACCCTAGGGGACAAATAAAAAAGTTAATTCACTTAAATGTGGATTTAAATCCTGTGAATCCTGGAGCGGTCCCCAGTGCATTGCACACCAATAAGTTGGAGACCTCTCTAAGATTCTAAGATTCATGGGTTTAAAAATCAGATTTAAATTCATGGTAACTTGGGAACTTTATAATTGTAACAGTTTAATTCAGAATTTACTAAATTTTTCTGTGCATATGTCCGACAGGCAAGAAGAACCGGGTGCAGATTTCTATAGAAAAGCTATTAAGACATATAATGAGAAGTGTGCTCTGATTCAGAGCAATGCCTTGCAGGGAAATAGATCAGAATAATGAAGCATTCAGCCTTATGCAACCATAGATCAACAAATTAATTATTCATCTCTTACAGAATTTCATGCAGTTGCTATTTCAAGGTAATGTTCTTCTTAATTTGTGCCTTATATAAAGCTTTTTTTTTTTCTTTTTTTACTTTTGTGGTGGCCGGTAAAGGGGCAACATACAGAATATACATCATCTAGGTCAGACGTGTCCAAACGTTTTTCAGGTCAATAAAATGCAGGAAATTGCACTCAAAGCTTAAAGGGATAGTAATGTTTCAAAACAAAAGCAGCTCCAATTAATCTTCATAGTATTTGGGCCATAGAGAGTGTTATTTCAATACTGTCAGAGCTGTAGTTCAAGAGTAATTGAATGATAAAGTATCTCCCTCCCGCCCCTTTTACGTAGTGTAAGCCACCTCCCCTCAGATGTGGAATCTGGTCACCTGACCGGACAGCTCACAGCAAGGGACAATCTTCTTACTGTGAGAATAAGGAAAACCCTGCCCCCCTTGACAGGCTTTTCAGGTTTTTCCTTATGCTCACAAAGATGGACACCACCTTTCTGTTCTGAGGTGAGCAGTGTTACATCAATGAAAGGGGTGGGAAGAGGATATTTTATCATTCAATTACTCTTGTACTACAACTCTGACAGTATTGAAATAACACTCTCCATGGCCCAAATACTATGAAGACTAATTGGAACTGCTTTTATTTTGAAACATTACTATCCCTTTAAAGGGATAGTAATACTTGAATATAATTGTATTTTATATTGTAGCCCTTCAAAAAACATTAAAAATTATATAAGTCTTATCTCCCAAACCTTTATGGTTTGGGAGATATTAGCAAGTTTCTCCTGGAATGACGTCACTGCTCTAGCTGTCAGATTTGAAATCCAGTCCACAGACCGGTCGCGGCTCTTCAGAAGTGCAGAGATCATGATCTTTAAAAATAATTTCTTCATTGGAATGGTCTACAAAGTGTGCTTGCAGTCCAGGCACACTTTGTAGACCGCTCCAATGAACAGATAATCACCTGTTTTAAAGGCACCAGAGCCCCAGCATAGGACCTGAAAGGCAGGATTACACGTATGGAGATTTACTGATTCTTATGTGAAATCTGTAGCTATATAACTACCTTACATTCTTCTTATATGCATTCTAAGCAGAATATGTCTTCCAGACTGATAAAAAATCCTTAAAGGGTTAGTATTGTAAAAAAAAAAAAAAAAAAAAAAAGTTTTTCACATTTAGAAGAGCTTAAAAAGTTGAGCTGAATGCAAAAAAAAGTATCTCTCCAACCCCTATGGTTTGAGAGACACAGGCCTTTAAAGTTTGATGTCTCCTGCTGACAACTGTAAAGCTGTCAGTAGGAAATCTGTGTCGGTCGACAAGGAGGCTCTGCAGCAGTGTGTCTGGTTTACAAGCACACATTTTAGACCATTCCAATGAAAGGATTCGTTGTCAATAATGCGATTGCGGCTCTGCTGCAGAGCCTCCTTGTCAACCGACACGGATTTCCTACTGACAGCTTTACAGTTGTCAGCAGGAGACATCGAACTTTAAATGCCTGTATCTCTCAAACCGTAGCGGTTTGAGAGAGCATTTTTTGCATTTAACTCAACTTTTTAAGCTCTTAACTTTTTTTTGGCATTACTAATACTTTAAAGATGACTGTGTCTTTCATTGTCACATTTTTGTTGTTTAACCCTTTAAC
The DNA here is from genome assembly GCA_037306005.1 of Rhinophrynus dorsalis. Classification (NCBI taxonomy): domain Eukaryota; kingdom Metazoa; phylum Chordata; class Amphibia; order Anura; family Rhinophrynidae; genus Rhinophrynus; species Rhinophrynus dorsalis. The sequence continues at coordinate 139,923,989 of CM074727.1, forward strand.
TCCTTAAGGACCCTTGACTGTCCTGGCACGTCATGGGTCGGCGAGCCATAAGGACCCATGAAGTGCCAGAACCGTCATGGAATTCAGGGCTCCCAACGCGGCTTCATGCCTTTCGGGGGGAGCCCTTAAACAGCTACGTGTAAAAAAAAAAAAAAAAAAAGGTCCTTAAGTGACGGCCACATGTGCGATCGGACAGCCCTTAAGGAGTTAAGGACCAGATGGATGTGCAGTGCATTGCTTTGAAATGCACTACACATCCTTCTGGTCCTTACAGGGTTAATGTAATTTGCATGAAGGGACATATTGGCGATGTCTAAGGTTCACAGGTTGACCTCAGGCCTTAGTTGCTTTGCTACGTAATTGCTATTCTTTTCCTTGTGCATAAGGCCTTCTATCAGAAACTAGAACACATACACACTGATCCTGTCACTGATATAACACATTCATACAATGTTTCTACACTGAGCCATATACACAAAGAAAGGGACGTTTTGGGAAAATAAAAATTCTTACAATTTTGATTGATGTAAATAGGCATTATGGAGACCACGCTAGCATTCAAGAGCTTCGTAGCCCCATTTATATCAGTGGGAAATGTTTATTTATCCCCTATGATACACCTGGGGTGCCCTAAAAGTGCTTTACTTTACTTAGGACATAAGGCCCACTGATTAAACCAAAAAAACACAATGCGTTTTCCTGCGCTCCATTTCTGTCTGGTCGCTCTTTCTCCCCCCCCCTTCCTCCTCTCCATCCCTCTCTCTCCCACTTTCCAGATGCCCCAGAGGTGTAACTACAGGGGGGTGTAGAGGGTTCAGTTGTTCCAGGGCCCAGCATCCGAGGGGACCCCAGGATTTAATTTTTCTATTATGTCTCTGTGAGAATATTTTTGTTGGGGCCCAAAAATGTTTGCACCCAGGCCATCCATTGACTAATTTCTCCACTAATCTTCCCCCTTTCTTCACTTTCCTCCCTCCACCCCCCCAAATCCCCCCCCCCCCAATCTATCTACCTTCGTCCTTTCTTCTCCTCCCATTAACCTGGTTTCTGAGACATCTTGAGGTAACCAATCGACTATATATCTCTACAGGGAGCCAATCAGCTGGAGACCCCTATAAAGTTGGAAGTGACTGGAAGAACTGAGAGAGTCTTTTTTTTTTTTTTTTCTATTATAGACGTGTGTCCTAATTCTCTGTTGGGTGTCACTGCATGACTTCACCACATGCCAGAAATAATTAGGAGACGTTTCAGCACACTTGGAAGTTTATGTGCCTGTTAATCCCATGTATAATGTATATGTTGGCAGAGGCTCCAAAAAACATCAGACAGGTATTGTTATTCTTGGTACAAGAAGCTTTAATCAGCAAGCTAAAAGTCAGCAGTTTTTGAGCACACCAACTTCACCATGGGGCCAAATGAAAATTCCCCACAATTCCACTGAATATAAATTAACACCTTAAAAGCTGGAGAGGTTTCCACTGCATTGCATCAAACTGAGGGAATCTCCAGTATTCAAGGGGTTAAATGTCCCAAACTACCACGTCTCCCTGAGAGTGTTTTTAACCCTTTGAGTGCCAGATGGGTGCGCAATGCATTGCGTACCCCTTTGGCACTCAAAGGGTTAATGCTTAGAGTCTTTATTCTTTCTTTTATGCATATTTTGTTTGAATAAAATTATGTGGGCTTTTGATTATTGATCTGGGGTTGTTTGCCTCATTTAAGAGTCTTTCCTTTTGGGTAGCATTCAGCAGCTGTGGAGCCAGTGTTTGCGTAGTATAACTTGTATGGAGAAAACCACATTGCCCAGAATCCTCCTGTTCCCAGGCTTTTTGCCAATTGGATGGGCGGTAATTTGGCTGCCATCTTACTCTTCCATTGCTTTCTATGCAGAGGCTGACTCTCCTCCTCTCTCTTCTCTATTTTGACCCTTTTCTTGCCAGATAATTACTTTTTTGGGTCTTTTCAGGAGGTTTGATTAACTGTTCTACTGCTTTGAACTAGTTTGTCCTAGTTTAAAGTTAATTTTTCTGGACATGTGGACACATGTCGAAACCCAAACCTAAAGATTCAGGGGCTTCTTTAACTCTCCTAACTCATTGTTCCTTATGCCATGCTAGGCTTCCACAGGCATGCTCTGGGACCTTGTTTCCCTCATGAACTGTGGCCCCTAATACACCTCTGTGGCCCTCCAGCACTGATCAAGAGCCAGCTTGGGTTAAAATGCCAATGCCAATCAAAAATATAGCACTTCCTATGGAGGACACTGCAGGACTTAAGGGCCAGACCGACAGATACCTCCACTCTTTGTTAAATGCTAATTTTTCAGCCTCGGGGGCAGCTCTTCTATCTGGTTCAATAGAGTATTAGCCGTATGGTATGAATAGCTCTCATACGTTATCCATGCTGATGTTCCTAAGGAGGAACTTTTGGTCATTCTTGCCAATATTTTGGAAGCAAATGCATATCTCTTCTGAAGCGACCTTCGATGCTACCAGATTTTCTGGTAAGTCCCCTCAGTATTGTCTGTTGCCATGCATCACACCTTGTGGCTAAAGATTTGGTCAACACACCGCTCTTTCAAGAGATCCTGAGTGTCTTTAACCTTTGCAGACAAGAATCTCATTGAACCTGAACTAAATAAGGTCATCAATGATGCCAGTGGAGGCACGAACATGCTTCTGCCTCAAATTTTTTTACAGACTTCTCTTTTTTACCAGGAAGATGCATGGATTTCTTTGCACCCACCAGTTCTGGGAGCAGAGGGTTCAACTCCATCAGATCTCTTTTGTACGACCCACCTCAAAGCCCAAACAGGCTTAACAAAGCAAAAAGTGTACTCCAAAGCCTAAGCCTTAAAAACCATCCTCAGCATGACTTGTAGGGACTTGGGCTGTCCCTACCTGTCAGAGGTTGCCTGCATCTTTTTCAGTACGTCTAGGCATCTTTCATGACAGACCAGTGAGCTTTGCTGTTTTTTTCATAAGGGTAGCACATAGATTTCAAGTACCTTACATCACATCATTTCTTTTTGTCAAGGGGTCCTTAAGAGCCAGAGTGAGTGTGTCTGTTTTTAGACACCATCTCCCCTCTGTTGGACAACCAGGTTCCTGTCCCAATCAAGGAATGCTGTTGGTTTCTAATGTTTTTTTTTTTTAATCTTTGTGTTCCTCAAAAAGAATGGTGGCTGCCAGCGTATCATGGGCTTGAAATGCCTCAACCATTACTAGGTAGCCATGAGTTCTAAGATGGAGTCTCTACGCGCTGATCTCAGCTATGAGTCTAGGCAAATATCTAGCCTCTCTAGATCTTTAGGATGCACACCTGCATGTACTTATTCATCTAGAACATTAGTGTTTCCTTCTCGTCGCCTTCACATACAGTCACTACCAGTTCCACAAACTGCCCTTTGGTCTGGCGTCAGCTCCAAGAATTTTCACAAAGTTCATGGCTGCTCTGGCCTCATATGTCCATTCTCAGGGAATCTCTCTGACTCCATGTTTGGACTGTCTTCTGATAATAGACATTTTGTCTGCCCAGGTCCAGTAGTGTGTTTGAGGATCCAGGATCCAGCTGCGAAGACCAGGTTGCAATCTTAAGAAGTACTCACAAATTCCTTTGCAGACCTTGTATTTCCTGGGGATGAGGTTCAACAGCCTGCAAGTGTTCTTCCTGGAGGGTAAGATCAAGATCTTGTTTCTGGATATGTCCCAAGCTTTAGGATAGCCCTCGTCAATAATAAGGGATTGTATGAGGATCCGGGGATACCTGGTGTCTGCTCTGGAAGAAATTCCTTATGCTCCATTTCACACGAGGGAACTTCAGCTGAAGGTGGGACCTTCATCATTCCCATCTGTCTTACTCCATGACCTCTCAGATGAGGGAGGATCTATGTTGGTGGATACACTGTCCTCATCTGAATCTGATGCGGGGACACTACTTTCTCACAGCAGAATAGAATGTGGTCACAACAGATGGCAGCCTGTGAAGCTGGAGAGCAGCTTTAGGTCCCCTGACAGCTTAGAGACATTAGACTGTAGAGGAGTGTCTTCTTATCACAGTATCCCTAGGAGGCCTAGCGATTTCGTGCTTCCTTTTTTTTGCTGTGTTACTGCTAGCTGGCATGGACGCCGGATACTTCCACATTCCTGATGTATTTTGGAGTGAGCACTGTTCGTGTGCTTGTTTATGGGCTTCCTACTGATTTGCCTAATTGGTTCCCGCCTTTGGCTGCTCCTTTATAAACTTCCCTGGCCTAGGAGTCATTGCCCTTATGTGGTGTTTCTGATAGTATCTTGTGTTCCCGTTGTGACCCGTGCCTGACCTCTGAATCCACTTCGTGTAGGCCTCTGCTTGTCTGACTCCCCACATCGGTTCTGACCTGTGGCTCTGGTTGACTAACTCACTCCTTGTAGACTTGGCTTGTCTGACCATTAATGTCAGTGTTCCGTGGCTCTGGCTTGCTCTCGCTCCCTGTTGCCTCTGGTTGGCGACACCCTGGGTGGAGACTTGTGCTATCATCTACCGGTGCTCACCCAAACCTATTCCAATATCCTCCTGTATCTTGCAGTAGTGCACAGCACAGTGTCCAGCATCCGGGTAGGAGCCTGGATCCTACCTTCCTGTATTCTGAGGTTTTGTGGGCTACATTACTATTACTGTGTATAACAGATAAAGGTGGCTATATTTTAATACTGTTGTCTGTCCTTCTTTTGCCTGAATACAGTGACACTTCTGTCATCACATCCTGAAGATTTGGGCCATTTGCCTGACACTGTTTCTCTGGTTTCAAGTGTTGACAGGAACCCTGGTGTGAGTTCAGCCTAAAAATTCAACTGCAGTAGCTTACATCAAATGCCAAGGAAGAATTTGAAGTGAGTCAGCCTGGACAGAGACTTGGTAAATTCTTCAGAAGGTGCTAAGAATCACAGGGGTTCTATATGGTTGCCTTTTGGTCTTTAGACATTGGAACACTTAAAGGGATAGTATTACTTCAAAATTACTATCCCCCATATTGTAGCCCTTAATAAACTGAGTTAAATTACACCAGCGGCATCTCTCAAACCTTTATGGTTTCCTCTCCCCTGCTGTCAGCGTTCTGCTGCCAGCAGGGGAATCCGGTCCCAGGACAGGCGGAGGCTCTTAAACAGAGCCGATATCTCGTTATGGAAGGAAAAATGATTCATTGAAACAGTCTTCTACGTGTGCTTGGTAACCAAACACACGTTGAAGACTGTTTCAGTGAATCATTTTTCCTTCCATAACGAGATATCGGCTCTGCTGAAGAGCCTCCACTTGATTCAGAGACCGGAGAGGAGACTTTGAAAGCGGCTATCTCTTAAACCATAAAGGTTTGAGAGATGCCGCTGGTGTAATTTAACTCAGTTTATTAAGGGCTACAATATGAGGGATAGTAATTTTGAAGTAATACTATCCCTTTAAAGGGATAGTAATGTTTAATTTTTCAAGTAAATTCGAGTATTCTGTATTCTTTTTTTATAACGATGTGTAGCAAGAAAACGTTATTAAACGCTGCCGTTTTTCGTTTACAGTCTAATAAAGTTTCCCCCTCCCGCCCCTTCCACTTACCTCAGCAAGTCAGCCTTGACAGAATGCGACTAGTGACAATCTTCTTCCAGCATAAGGAAAAACCTGCCCTCCTTCATCAATGGGGCAGGCTTTCCCTTATACTGAAAGCGGAAAGATTGTCCCTCGATGCAGCACGTCCGGTCCGCGGACCAGATTCCAAATCTGAGGGGAGGCTGTGGAAGTAAGTGGCAGGGGCGGGAGGGGGAAACTTTATTATAATGTAAACGAAAAACGGCAGCGTTTCATAACGTTTTCTTGCTACACATCGTTATAAAAAAGAATACAGAATACTCAATGTTACTGGAAAAATGAAACATTACTATCCCTTTAACATTCCATCTATGAGTATGGTTTCACGCCTAGAAGAATTGGTACAAGAGCTGGATAACATTAATTGTGATATCATCTGCTTATGTGAGACTCATAAAAAAAAAAAAGATGAAGATTTGTTAACATTACAAGATTGACACTGGATATTCCAGGAAGAAACTACTGATATGATATGAAGGAATCAAATTTTTGATTAACAAAAGACTGACCGATTCAGTAGACAGTATTTGTGAAAGAATTGCTTCCTGTGCTATCAAGCTAAACAGTTGCTATGTTCTTTAAGTCATTCAAGTTTATGCTCCTACAAGTAGCCACAGTGATGATGAAGTCGAATATTTAATTTATGATCATTTAGAACGCCTCTACAAATAGGATAATTAACATTACAAATTTATAATGGGATATTTCAATGCAAGAATTGGTAAGATCCAAAATGGTGGGGAAAAAAATGATCGGACAATATGGATCTGGAAAAAAGATGATAGAAGTAACCGACTGATAGAATTGTCAAGAGAAAAAAAATTCAGTTAAATTTTCATATATTGATTGGAGGAATTTGATGTAAGCTCTGTCTATTCTTTGGTTGATCAGGGCATCGATTTATTGCTTTCTTTTTCACTGAGTTAAAGGCCTTTTCATAGTCAATGAAGGCTGTGCATAATGGAAGGTTGTATTCATTATGTTGCTCTAGAATTTGTTGCACTGTCTGGATATGGTACATTATACTGAAACAGCTAATGAATCTTGCTTGCTCTTTAGGTTGTGCTTATCGAAGGTATCCAAAAAAGGGATAAATAAGAGAACCAATTAGGTTGACTATCTTCACATAAGTAATAAGATAATTTTGAGAACTTTACACTGTACTAGGTATTGACACGCTACTTCTCAGTAAAGAATTAATTAAAATAATCAATCCCGCATATTTGTGCAAATTATATCTAATTTATGAAATACAATATACTATATGTAAGTGTACTCAACAATGCTATAAATGCGTGGCCAGCATTTACAATAGATATACAGTAACTCAAACCACAATTATCACCATTAGCATTACCAGCAATTAAAGGGTTAACCACACACAGGTATATTCAGAGATATTAAATAAAAATAATTGAACTCTGCAGCAAAGTAGTATAAACTATACTAATTGAGGAAAAGAGAAGAAAGCTCACAGTGCTTACTCACCATAATATATCCATATCATATTATAATTTAATATAAGAATAAAGTTAGAAATATAGATAGCGGCAAGGAATGAGAGGGTTCTCCAGTCCCCCTGACATTAGGCCTAAACCCAAAAGTGAAAACACATACAAAAAAGACAGCCCTGCGCTCCTCTATATACTGTGAACATAAGTGCCCTGAATTAAGCATATGTAATAACTCTTAGTAAATCTAAGTGAATATAAGTGAGAATTTTGTCCCACAGATTGGCCAATCCATGTGTAAGCTTACCACCACGCCAAGGTATCTCACTTTGCGGTAAGTCCTACTCTAATACACCTATAAAGAGCCTATCTAAATTAAAAATACACATTCTCTGAAGATAGGTATTATAATAAACGCGTCAGTGGGGACCCTTTGAATATCATTTTGATGTTTTTCTTTCTTGTGGGTCCCAGTGTAATGCAATTAAAAACAACAGACATACAACAAGACAAAAAAAAACAAACAAAATAGTTGTAGAGGGAGGACTTGCCTGATACATGGCCCATAAGGGCCTGCATTGAAAACTATGTTCCATTTATATCCTTCCCCACAAGTCATGTGAGGAGTGGATGATACCAAACAGACAAGGGAGATTGCATACTGGAACAGGCCAAAAAAGCCTTGTTCTTAAAGGTAAGTGAGATACCTTGGCGTGGTGGTAAGCTTACACACGGATTGGCCAATTTGTGGGACGAAATTCTCACTTATTTTCACTTAATTTACTAAGTTATTATATATGCTTAATACAGGGCACTTATGTTCACAGTATATAGAGGAGCGCAGGACTGTCTTTTTTGTATATACTAATTGAGGTTTAAGGTACATTGTCAGGTGACTCAGCTTTAATATTAATCCAGGTCCTCTGACAATTTCCTTATACCATATATAATAACCAAATTTAGAGAAACTAACTGGAATAAAATCCCAGTTTTAGATCACTATAATTTAATTATCTATTGATTTCAAATATTGCATACATTCTGAATAAAACATATAAATTGCAATTAATATAGACAATAATCTATAATACCAAGACTATACCTAGAATCAATCCAATAATATATGTCTACACAGTATACCAACTTCATGCAACATATATCATTAACATGACCATAGCAATCCAATATAAAACCTGTATGGTACTTTAAGGGTTAATCCAGTTAGAAATATGATGCCACACCCAAGATGGTGACTTCTTTTGTCTAGTGTGAGGTTTACATAAACTTCTCACTGTACAAAAATGTATACCCAAAACACACACAAAGAAATCCAAAGAAACACCTCTAATAGACAAATAGCAGTTGAAGGGTTAATAAACAAATTCAAAGAATTCCCCCGGATCAAATGTTAGCTATAACAACCTTTGTAGAAAATCAATATATTCTAGAAATATCAAAGATTATATTAACTAATATATAAACAAGGATAAATAGATCTCACCGCTATCCTGTTTTAACATGTATCTGGCAAAATATAACAATTTACCAATTAATTAATTCTGCTTAATTCAGAATTACTAGAGCCAATATAGCTTATTATAATTGGTCACAATTGGGTGGCCAGTCCGATTAAGACAAATTATAAGAAAAATTGTTTCTTCAAATATAGAAGCAATATATATTTGATTCTGAATTTTGCAGAATTAAAATAAGGAAAGATATAGTTACCTGTCCAAGTGTTTCTTAGGATCTGTATCAGCCAGCCCAGAATACTTTTCATGAAAACATAGCAGGAATTGAAGAGCCAGGAACCAAGAGGAAAGGCCCCTTCTCTCTCAAAACTTACACAGTTATAATGTAAAATTACCCTTATCAGAATCTTCTCTGATTGGATAGAGATCCATCTCATTATGCAGTGACATCACGCATATTATTATGGAAAAATTCCAGAACACTAGTAATAACGCTATGTAACCTAGAGATGGCACTCTTACTCTACATTAAAATTCTAGACATGATCATTTTTGTGACATCAGTGATGTATTGAAGAGGTCATTAGACGTCATATACATGTCATCCTGCTAGACTTTCCCACATAGGAGTATCTCTGTCTCAGATGTTTTGTCTGTAATAGAATCATTTATAATCGTAAAATTCACTTAACTATTTTCACTCCCATCTAGGTAAAGAGAGACCCCTTTTATCTCTAAAATGGAGTCATTGTTATAACATGAGATCATTACACACATCTTAAAACCAGACTTTCAGAGAATTTGGTTTAAAAGAAAAAATAACTATTTCTTCCCCATCATGGCAATGTCTCTGACATGCTGCATCAAGTTTTGTGTCCATTCTTCTTGATAGTACATTTGTGAAAACCTTAGACCACTGGCAATAGGCGTATTGGTCGGTAGATTTTTAGATCCACCTTTCACCTTTTTTGTGCATTAGGATGACATCTGCATTTTTCCACGTTTCAGGCACTTTGGCGAGTCATAGGACACTTAATAGTAAGTTACTATCCCTTTAAAGTGCCTTTACTTGTATTGAGGCTTCCACCTGCCCCCATGTGCCTACTCTGTCCTGATGGCCCAGCAGTTCTTAAAGTGAACAATAACACCTGATAATACCCACTTTCTTTCTTATGAACAGGATTCCCTGTTAGGCCCTATTAATGTTGCCCTTAAAGGGATAGTAATGTTTCACAATAAAAGCAGCTCCAGTTAATCTTCATAGTATTTGGGCCATAGAGCGTGTTATTTCATTACTGTCAGAGTTGTAGTTCGAGTAATTGAATGATAAAGTATCCCCCTCCCGCCTCTTTTACTAATGCAACACTTCTCACCTCAGAACAGAAAGGTGGTATCCAGATGGCTTGCAGAGAGGGACAATCTTCAATTAAGATAAGGGAAAAGCCTGTCAAGGGGGCAGAGGTTTTTATTGTTCTCACAGTGAGAAGATTGTCCCTTGCTGTGATCTATCCTGTCAAGAGACCATATTCCATATCTGAGGGGAGGCAGCTTACACTAGGTAAAAGGGGCGGGAGGGGATACTTTATCATTCAATTACTCTTGAACTGCAACTCTGACAGTACAGAAATAACACTCTCCATGACCCAAATATTATGAAGAGTAATTGGAAATGTTTTTATTTTGAAACATTACTATCCCTTTATGAATCTTAACCCTTTAAGGACCTAAGAGTTAATTAGGCTCACACACACTGCCATTAGGAATTTGTGGCCATAGTAAAGTAAGTGTGGGGGGTTTATTAATTCTGTAAATGGAGCTAGCTCTCCTTTAACCCACTATTATGGGCCATACACACAGGAAAATTAAGTGGCGCAGTTCAACCATACAGTAGGGGGACACAAACCTTTCCATTGATGTAAATGGAATTGAAATTGTATGGATTTAACTCTTTGAATGCGTTGTAATGCTTTGGAGACCCTTTAGCATTCAGCCACTTTAAAGCCTCATTTAAATCAATGCAAATTTGGGGATTTATTTTTTTTTTGCCCCCCCCTCCACCCCATTGTGCAGTTGGTTTTATCCAGGATCACTTCATTTCTCTTTTGTGCGTCAGTCCCTTTAAACGAGAGACATGAAGTCTAAAGCAAAAATTGTATCAACTTTTTAATCTTTTTTTTGTTTCCGTCAATGATTTTCTCGCAAGGCAGGAAGTCCCCGAGGTGTGAGATGTTCTCTGATGCATCACACAGACTTGTGTTCTGCTCCAAGAGCCATAGTATATTACTGTGCTCATTTCAATATACCTTAACTGCTTCTGTATCGGCATTTAACCTTTGAGTAACAGAAAGGCAATAGGTTGGATACCTCTCTGGCACTTGAAGGGTTAAAGGAACATTAACCCTGTTTAATAATAATATCCCTCTTCAGGGCTGGTTTTCACAATTGGCAGAGTAGGCAGCTGCCTAGAGCTCCGAATTTTGCGGGTGTGGTCAGAGCAATCTCGGTGCCCCTGCACCAGTTTTATACCCACTTACAATCTATTATTTAACCCCTTGGATGACAGAGAGCTCCAACCCAATGTGTTAGAAATCTCTCTTGCAACAGATGGGTTAAAGCCTTTTGGCTTTTATTGTTATTGGTCAAGAGTATTTTCTGTGTTATGAAACAGTGGATAGGACAGGGCATAGGGACGTATGAGGACTGGGGTGTGGCCATTGGTGGAGCAAAGGGCACCCAGAGTGCCTTGCCCTTGGGACACCTGGGATGTAAATCCAGCCCTGCCCTCTTACCTTATGGTCAGAATATCCTAGTGGTCTTTATGAATGTTGCCGGTGTGCCTTGTGTCAAGAGGCGACACCTTCATTTACTCTGGATCACATCCATGAAAGTTAACATGACTGTTGCTAGCTGGTCGTCTGGACCTCAAACCCCACCCACTAGATCTTCCCAAACTGAACCAGGTAGAGTCCATGAGTCAATTGTCTGTTGTAACTGTAGTTGCACTTATGTAGAAGTTGGAATGATAAACTGGCAGTATGGGAACTGTATAAACAATTCAGGCAAATAAACAGTATCTGAGGAGATAAGATTAGGTGACAACGTGTGACATATCTGACACCATCCCTTATGCCCACATAATTTTGAGGCAATTTTAGAATTTATACATGAAATAAGTGCACAGTTAATATGTTTTAGCTTTATGATTTTATATTTAGTACTAATACAGTTTGGAGTTTTTATGAGGTGCAGCATATAAATTGACATACCTGGGAACTTTCAAACTGGGCTGATCCTGAGATCGTTGGAATATTAATTAATTCAGCAGAGTCGCAATAGCGTGATTTAAAAAGAATTACTTCATCGGTACGGTCTACAAGGTGTGCTTGCAAATCAGGCTCTGCTGAAGAGCTGCCGGCTGGTCCCAGGACCGTGATCTCTTGTTGTCAGTAGAACGCAAATGTCAGGAGAAGGGGAGGGGGGAACTTTAGCGGCGAATATCTCTCAAACCATAAAGGACTGAGAGATGGGACTTTCTCCAGATACTTTATTTTTTTAACATCTACAATACTGCATCAACTTAAAGGGATAGTAATACTTTGTTTTAACTTTCTTTTATTTTGTAGGCATTAAAAAAACATGAAGAATGATATAAGTCTTATCTCTCAAACCTTTATAGTTTAAGAGATATTCACAAACAAAGTATCCCCTCCCTGTTCAACCAGATCAGAAGGGAGGTGCCCAGGTAGACTGCAGAGAGGGACAATCTTCAATTAAGATAAGGGAAAAAGCTGAAAAACTTGTCAAGGGGGGCAGGGTTTTCATTGTTTTCATACAAAGAAGATTGTCCCCTTCTGTTATCTGTCTGGTCTTACAACCAGATCCACATCTGAGAAGAGATGGCTTACACTAGGAAAAAGGGGCGGGAGGGGGAAACTTTGCTTGTGAATATCTCTCAAACCATAAAGGTTTGAGAGATAAGACTTATATCATTCTTCATGTTTTTTTAATGCCTACAAAATAAAATAAAGTTAAAATGAAGTATTACTATCCCTTTAAAGCGGAACTTTCACATTACATCAAGTTTTGTTAGGGTAGTAGATATCCCCAAAGAGAACAAGAAAATGTATGGTTAATGTTGTAGGAATCATTTTATGTAATAAAAAAGTACCTTGTGTGTAAGCTTCATGCTCCTAAAGAGCTCGGCCATCTTGCCGATAACCTGTAACTGCGCATGTGTGAGCTCTCCCTGTGTCTGTCAATCACAGTGGAAGAGACTGCCCACAGTTCTTTTTAAGTTACGTGTACAAGTGTATGGCTCACATGGAAATCATCTGTAGTGATGATTCGCACCTCAGGCCACCTACACAACATCTTGCATGACGTGAGACGGATAGTGCTAGTTTGCTCCGAGTTCACCTTCTGAACTAACCATGTGAAATGTGGTATATGATCGTTTGTGCAACAATGACTACCATGGCTTGCCACACATCTGTTTGGGCCGATTTTCAGGATATACAAATTTCTCTAGAAGGCTGCATATTTATATACTGCAAATGTGTTACATGAACGCACTCGCACTATACTAGTATGACCTGAACGCGCAGGATGCTTGGAGCGTGCCAGGTCACATGGTTACAAAAGACTGGACAGACGATTCCTAAACATGCTGTGTGGGAGTGACTTGTGTACCTTATGGTACAGAATCTGTACTGCATATGCCGTTCATGACGTCAGGAGGTACAAACTTTAATTTGCTTTTAAATGCCTTACATACATTTATATACTATTTCACACATATAACGCTATACAGTAGAGGGAGACTATAGGATACAGACCTAATCTTGATGAGGTGAAAGTTCCCCTTTAAATACTGGTATTACTAACCCTTTAAAGACATCACAGCCTTATCACACATAAGACAACCAGGACTTCTCTCCCCCTTTCTGGGAGAAATGGGACCAATTTAGAGACTAACAAAGCAGTTAAATGGAGCAGATCATGTAGTAGATAACCTTGGAGTCTTCTCACCCTGAGATTTTGATCAAAATCCTGAGTTTCAGGGTCAAACCCTGAGAGATTCCAGATATGTATTTTAGAGACTCAGTGGGGTCCTCTTCTATATATAGTACTGAACGGGTCTTTCCTTATGCGATGACACTAGTCATCTAGCACCTTTTCTATTTTCTTTTCTTCTCTTAGGGCGAGATGTTCAAAAAGTGGTCATAATGAGCAAAATGTCAGTTCATGAGTTGTTGGTAAAAGAAGAATATTTTCAGAAGTAAATCTGTCACATTTGAAAATGCGTCTAAAGAATTAAAAATGACGGTAACAAGATCTTGATGAATATTGCCTTTAAAAATTCTGATGTAAAAAATGTCTTTGGTTTTGTCTTTGAAATGAACATTTTCAAAGAAACAGACATTTTTTGTCTTTGAAACGACAAATTGCCTCTCCCTCCTGCCAACAGTACTATAATTTGTCTTCTCCAAGTTTAGACCATTTTTATTTTGTTAGGAAAAAATGACGTTAATCAGACAAAAATATATTGAAACAAATATTTTTTTCTGAAAATACCATACAATATGACAGTATATTAAACCACGCCCACTTTTAAGGCTGCTTTTTTCCCTTTGATGGAGATGGTGGAATCGGATGCAAAAAATGAAGGAAACATGTCTGAGAATTGATGGACTGTGGCATAAGAACTTTTTTTGGGGGTTACAGACTATTTCAGTCACCACCACTTTCTGAACATCTCGTTTTTGTTAGAGTCCATGCGTTCCAGAAGATTTCTATGTGCAATGGGAGGAATATGAGGTACATTAGTCTGCTTCCAGAACTACATGGACATGTTCTCAATTGAAATAAGGCACGTGAGCAAAATTCACAATGGCCGTTAAGATTTCCTAGCCATAGAAAGGTAGGTTATTAGAAGACATTAGTGTTCCTTTAAAACTTCGTTTGGTTGAGTAATCGGTAATATCCTTATTCTCATTTACTGCTGTAAACTTATATTGCACTCTGCTCTGAATTTTCACACTCAAATGTTGTAGCTTAACCCTTTGGGTGCCAGAGGGATATGCAACATATTAAAGGATTAAAGCAATAGGAAATTCAGGGCTCTTTTACAGTGGTGACAGAACTGTAGCAACCCTCTGGTACCTTTCTCTTACACTGTACCATCAGTCCAGATGCAACAGGTGTGTGTCTGTCAACCGGCCTCTGGGAACACCAGCAAAATATTATTTGCCTAGCGCCCATGTAGGTCAGCAGTTAATTGGAGGTTAAAATGATCATCACAACTTCCAACATCACTAGTGTGAGCAGTCTGTCAGCGGCCTTAGAGGGTACTGTGCGGATCTATCCTGTAACATCTTTACCGTGTTCCTGTGTCAGTGCAGTAAATGTACAGCTTGCTAGATTTTGGTATGTTCATGTCAGGCAGTAATCACCACTGTGAAAGGCATTGCAGTCCAGCATTGCACTTTCACAACAGCTACATTACTAATGCAACATTGCTGTATCGGTGTCTCTCTTGTGAATGGGACCTACAGTTTTAACTGTAATATCTTCTGAACTAAGCATCACCTAGCAATGTGATTACCCCTTCTTTTTTACTCAGCCATATAATATATATATTATTTCCATGATAAAACTTAATCAAACATTAGAGGAAGTATTTTTAACACTTTGAGAACCAGAGGGGTATGCAACACATTGCAGAGCAATGCGTTGCATACCCCTCTTGCGCTCAAAGGGTTAAGTACTTGGAAGCTAGAGACGTCTGGAATTCATTGCCCATCACCCTTGGCACTCAGCTGACCAATGCAATACCTCTTACACTTGCAAGCAGCTCTCTTTTTCTCTCTTTCTCGAATAAACTGCAGTGTTAACTTTTTCATTGCCAGAGGGATGTGCGACGTATTGTTTTAATGTTCTGCACACTCCTCATTATAGCTCAAATGAAAAACTGTCTACCTCCTGTTTCAGAGATAATAAAGGTACGCTGCTTTTGTTTATACCCACAATTTGGCTCTGTGGTGTGGTCAGCACAGGCAACTGGTTGCCCCCAGGCAATGGTCTATTCTATATAATCAGAATCAGTCTTGCTCATTATGTAAGATGCATTTACACAACTAATGGAGTATTCTTGTCTCAATAATCCATATCAGTCTACCAAAATGCCTTCATTTGTTTATTGTCCTTTGTTTCTTAATATCACCGTCCTATTCATAGTATTTCTATGACTGGCACTACATCTACCCTGGCAAGGAACTTCACTTGTGGAAAGCTGTCAAAAATCTGTGTTGCTCTTCACAATCTGGTTCTGTTCCCTGCCAAGTCCCATTCTTTTAACTTCGTTGATACCGGGCAGTGGAAGCTGATAAGTTTTCACATTTCCTCTATTTGAATACTCTGGCACAAATACACCAGTAAAATTACTTGTTTTATTTACTGAAACTCAATACACAAGTGGTCTGAAGGGATTAGAAGATTCCTTATTTGAATAACAGACACGTCTCAGTCTCAGGTTGTCCTTGGGAAAGTCACATTTACTTGAGGAAGGGTTTAGAATGTATTCTTCATTGTGCTGTATTGTTTTCTGTTCTTATTTGCATGGAATTGTAGGAATGCAATGGAAACATTATTATAAGCTTTGTATTCTTTGCTTAAAGGGATAGTGATACTTTGTTTTATCTTTATTTTATTTTGTAGGCATTAAAAAAACATGAAGAACGATATAAGTCTTATCTCTCAAACCTTTATGGTTTGAGAGATACTCACAAGCAAAGTTTCCCCCTCCCGCCCCTTTTACCTAGTGTAAGCCATCTCTTCTCAGATGTGGAATCTGATTGTAAGACTGACAGATAACAGAAGGGGACAATCTTCTTCCTATGAGAACAATAAAGGCCCTGCCCCCCTTGACAAGTTTTTCAGGTTTTTCCCTTATCTTAATTGAAGATTGTCCCTCTCTGCAGTCTACCTGGGCACCTCCCTTCTGATCTGGCTGAACAGTGTTACATCAGTAAAAGGGGTGGGAGAGGAACACTTTGTCATTTAATTACTCTTGAACTATAACTCTGACAGAATTGAAATAACACTCTCCAAAGTCCAAATACTATGATGATTAATTAGAGCTGCTTTTATTATGAAACATTACTATCCCTTTAATCCACTGGTTTTAAACACCAGCTTTGGGTGTTACATTTTTTTCTGTGAAGTCATTGACAGAAATGTTTAATATACATTTGAAACCCAACTTTATGGAAATTATTATGCACAATATACACAATGTAATTGTGACACTGAGACCTAAGAATCTATACTTTTCTGTATTGTGCCCTTCATTAAAGGATTAGTAATGCTTCATTAGAAAAGCAGTTAAGATTGTTCTTCGTAGTTAATACTACAGAAGTCCGACATTGCCAGTGTTCTTAACTTTTTAGTTACGCTGAAATTATATTATAACGTTTACCCCTCCCTCCCTTTGTCCCAATGTCCGTATTCTTTGACTTACATTTGTCAGTGGATCACAAAGAGGGACAATCTTCAGTTAGAATTGGGTAAAACCTGCACCAGACCTTCATCAAGGGGGGCAGGGTTTTCAGTATATTGACAGAAGGAAGATTGTATCTTGTTGTGATCTGTCAGGTCTGATGACCAGTTTTCAGACCTGAGGGGGAGGTGTCTTACACTCGGGAAAAGGGGTGGGAGGGGTAAACATCATAATATAACGTCAGCATACTAGAAAGTTATGAACACTGGCATCATCTGACATCTGTAGTATTAACTATGAAGAATAATCTTATATGCTTTTCTAATGAAACATGACTACGCTATAAAATCTTATGCCTTGTATTTGCTAACCAGTAAACCAACGTGCCTCTTAGCATCTATGATGTTTACTGGTCATAAGCAGCCTCTTTCAGTGCAATCACATATCTCTGCTGGTCACTGTCCTACCTGGGAATTCTCTGTCTCTGTCTCGGAGACTCTGGTTTTTAGTGTTAATTGTAGACTCTCTGGGGACGGAGACTGATTCTCTAGTTGTCGTGAGTGAACTGAGAAACTCTGCCCATTTTCCTCTGTCCCACCCACTTACTGCCCACTTCCCTAGTCCAATCCCAGTTATACCTTGTCCACCTGATTAAGCCCCACCACCTTTATGACTTGAATTGCGTCATTAACGTAAGCCTGGTCGTAGCCCATGAGTCGTGTCTGGGAGTCCCACAGGAAGAAGTTCCCAGGCATGGACATTGTGTTGATTCTTTGTTTCATGGGCATTTAACCCCTTAGGGACCTTTGATGTACCAGGACCGTCACGGTCCTTGAACTACTCAAGGACCGATGACGGTCATGGTACGTCACGTACTTTTTACTTACAGCGCTCTACCGGGAGCGCTGTAAGTAAAAATAGGGCATGAAATAGACCGCTCCAAGATCGGAGCGATCTCTTTCAAGCCCCATAGTGACGCGCCGATACACGTGACAGGTCACGTGTACCGGCGCGTCAAAGTGCCCCTATGCGGTCATTATGGGACAGAAATGTCCCGTGACCGCCGGTCCTTAAGGGGTTAAGAGCAAATTACCCCTGGTCTTGTTATCCACTTTCTTATGTATTTATTTAGTTGTAAGACATATATACATGTTACCTACAAGTAAAGTTCATGTTTCTCCTGAACTGTGGAACTATGAACATTCTAAACATTTAGTGGTGCAATGTGACAAAATGGAGTTATTCCTGTATTTGTGAAAACATTTATAAGTAAAGTAGATAGAAAGTTGTTACAGATTCTGATGTACTTTAAAAGAACTGAAGACATTCTAGATCAAGACACTGAACCACAATTTCTCTAAAGTGTGGTGAAGCAATGCCATGAACACCTCTCTAGCATTCAAAGATTTACAACTTCCCACTGATTTAAGTAGGTTTTGTATATCTCCCCCCCCCCAGTTCATTAGGGTAGATGTGCTAATAAGAATCTATGCTAAAACAGGTGCTGGTACAGATTTCTTGGTACTACTCCTGTCTAAGGCAATTTAGACCTAATACACATAGGTGTTTTGAACGTACAATTTTCACCTGTTCAAAAAACGCATAGAGTAGAATGCATTGTATCATATGTGGCAGTTCAGGTGAGTGTTAATCAAAACACACTACACAGACCGACGCAGCTTGCCGAAAATGTTGTTCCTTGATACATTACTGCACCATCAGAAAAGCACAATGGATTCCAAAGGGCGTGCATTACCATTACATGTTTTCCTATTTATCTTGTGTAGTGGGAGCTGCAGTGTCATCACTTCCTGTGTCAACATCACACAGCTAAATAAGTCACAAAAAACACCCACATGCGTGTAAAAACACAAACGCATGCTAAACATGTTTTAAGCAATTGTCATGCGAAAAAAAAGAAGTGTTGCAAACCACATTTGTGAACCTAGCGTTAATAAGCAACTCACGCTGAAAATTATCTCCATAACTTCAACTGCGCCAAGGCGAGGGTGATGTGGGTGTGCATGAGCATTTCTCATGCTCCTTTTCGCTATGACTTGTTTAACCCTTTGAGTGCCAGGGGGGTGCAACGGCACTCAAAAGGTTAAACGTCATGTATTTTAAAGTTTTTTTCCAGCCCTCACAGGGAAGTTGGGACCCTCTTTACCATGCCTAAGAATCGAACCGTATAATTTATATTACACCATATACAAATAGCCTAGGTGACCGATTTCTCAGATATATTTGGAATCCTTTATAATGTAGAGGCTTCAGATATTCAGTGTTATGGTTAGAACCGTAAAGGAGCAGTAAACTTTTTTTTCTTTTTTTTTTTAATGAAAACACATATTTTATAGAACTTTTCCTGCTGAATAAAACAAGGTCACTCCCATCTCTGTCAGATGTTTTATTCAAAATTTATAGCAGTTTAAATAATCAGGAAGTGAATTTACTGTGTTTACTTCCTGATAGTTCTAACTGACAGGAAGTGACAGGCAGTTTCTACCACATTCTGTGGAGATCTGTATGTCTCTGACTTTTCTGACTTTCCTCTCCATTAGAATCTAACAGGAAACCTAATTAGAATTTGACCACTAGAGGGCACTGCTAATGTAAAAAAAACATGGGTTTAAACTGTAATAACTCTGGAAATATAAATCTCTTGGCAGTGGGAGTACCCTTATTTTACTCAGCAGGAAAATCCCTACAAAATATATTTTTTCATAAAAAAAGTTTACTGCTCCTTTAAGTGGAACCAGAGCAAATCCATTTGGTAATTGGCCTCAGTTCTGTTTATCTGCATTTAGTATCTGTAAATGGGAAATTCCATGCTTATGATAGGTATTTTATTTTGCTTGTACCTAGTAGTTTAGCTTCTAGTGGATTAAGAGGATTGTTTGAGTTACAGCAGGGAGTAGAAGTCTATTAATTTATAAGGTGAATAAGTGACAGGCACGCTAGACTGTTAGCAAAGTGATGAAATAATGGGCTTGAAAGTGGTTTCTTTTAGTTACTAGACTTAGAAACTTATTAACTCCTCAAGGCCCAGAGGGGTTTGTAACATATTGTGAAACAATGCACTGCACATCCATCTGGTTCTTAAAGCGGAACTTTCAACCTCTATAAAGTCGACCCTGCTATAATTAAGCTGGTAGTGACTAGCTTTAGAATATATCTATTACCTCTGAAATGTTGGCCATTCTAAAGAAATCCATCATTCAGGGCTTATAATTTTAAGTCCTTTGCTACTATCCAGACCTGAAGTTACTCGCCACTGCAAGCCATAACATACCCACCAGGGCTGAACTTCTACTCACCAGGGCTAAATTTTCACTCGCCATTGGCTAGTGGAGAGTGGAAATTTTGATGGCATCATTGTAGGAGACTGACGGCCAGGTTAGCGCAGTCTGCACGCCTGTGCAGTCAGTCCTTCCGGTTACCATGTGGTATACTGCAATGCTTCTTACAAGAGACCAGGACTGATAGCACAGGCGAGCAGACAAGATGTCTGTGCTGTAGCCTGGGTTTCGGTCTCCTACAATGATGGAGTTTAGAATGGCCTACATTTCAGAGGTAATAGATATATTATAAAGCTAGTCGCTACCTGCTTAATTATAGAGGACGACTTTATAGCGGATGAAAATTACACTTTAAGGTTTTGAAGAAGTAATAATGCTAAGCTAATATATTAAATTATATTTTATAAGGTTCTAATATATATAGTATCTATGTATGTGCTTGCATCATGATGTTGGAATGACCATGGGGGAGATTCACTAAGCGGTGATAGAGAAGAGATGACCTCTCCAGTGATATCACTTCTCCAGTTCCTTTGTTATTCTATGGAGCCTATGCACTAAGATTTCTTCTATTCTGGAGATCTTAGTGAATAGTCTCGATAGACTAAAGGGAACTGGAGAAGTCATCTCCACTTTATCGCCGCTTAGTGAATCTCCCCCATGTGTGTACATCAGCATTTGCAGAGGTACATTGGAACACAGTACTGACTCGTCTTCCAGGGGTAAATTTTGCAACTTTTTTTTTTTTTTCTCCTTTTTCTTAAAGGGATAGTAATGGTAGCAATAAACTAGATAGACGAGTCTTCTTTATAATAAATGTAACACAGTGCTCTATTTTTAGCAGTTCACTTTTCTGTAGTTCATAAGATATTAAATGTAGAAGGATCCCCCTCCCGCCCCTTCTGACCACATCATGCTGAATCTGCAGTCTGGTCCAGATGGATGCAGTGAGGGACAAACTTCACTAAGCAAAGGAAAAGCCTGCCCTCCTTCGTCGGTGGGGGGGGGGGCAGGGTTTTCCTTATACTTACTCACTGAAGTTTGTCCCTCGCTGCATCCGTCCGGTTCCAGAACCAGACTGCAGATTCAGTGGGAGGCGACCATAAGGGGTGGGAAGGGATCCTTCTACATTTAATATCTTAAGAACTACAGAAAAGTAAGTTGGTTAAAATAGCACCTGGTGTTACATCCTATATAATAATGCTATAGGATGTTTTGTCAGAAGCCGTCATGCTCAGTAGAGACTGCGCGTGTTCGGGCAGTCTCTACTGCAGAGGACTGCATCGCATTGAGCAGTGAGGTAGTGGCCACTTAAACCTTTGAATGCCAGAGTGGTAGGCAACGCATTGCAAAGTAATGCATTGCGTACACATCTGGCACTCAAAGGGTTAACATTACACGGACTTGGCCCGTGTACTCGGGCTTTTACACTAGTTTATTATAAAGAAGACTCGTCAGTCTAGTTTATTGCTAACATTACTATCCCTTTAAAGGGGAAAAATTGGCCCTTTCCACAAAAATTCTTGCAAGAACTATATTGGAACTTCTACACACCCCTATTTTGAAGTCCCATTTAAAAAGGATAAAAGGGTCAACACAAAACCCATATTGAACTATTAGCACTGCCCTAATCGCTATGGCAAGAGCTTTCCCATAGTTGGAAACTCATCAGTTCCCTCTTTGCATGCCCTGCAGATTTCTGAGTGATGTCAGCTTCTCACTTGGATCTTATGGTAGAGGAAATAGCACTGCTGTCCTCTCCATAGAAGCCTGGTGTCTGCAAATCTGCCATCACTGGACTTCAGTGTAGATGACAGAAATGTCCCATAAGTTCTGAATAAGTATCTCATATCATCCAGCCCTGCAGATCGTGGAAATCTGCAGGTGTAACGTACAGGAAACAAGTGCGTTTTAAGCTATGGGAACTTGGTTCCCACAGCTGTAAGCACACTCCCTATAGTTTAAAAGTATCTTATATGGGTCCTTTCTTGACCCTTTAAATCAACGGAAATTTTTATTTTCTCTTTATGGTGTGGTGCAGAGTGATTTCTCCAGAACTGCACCAGTTATTCTTACTACATTAACGTCATACTATTGCTTATGATGTTTTGCAGGTTTACAGCAGGCTGTGGGAAGCCATTTCTTTGCTCTCCTTCCTTCCTGTTGTCTTACTGCCTCCGAGGGGAGTAGCAGGTTCCCAAAAGTCCCAGGACTTGAGTCAAACTAGGGCAAAATGTATTATTATTCTGGAGTAAACCAGCTGGAGTATAGGAGAGAAATTAGCATCCCCATAGATTTAAATGGGGCTATTATCGCCTGGAAATCTAGCAAGATCTCCAACATATCTTAGACCTTTAGCATTCAAGGTGTTAAGTGTCTCATTTAAATCTAAGGTAATTTTGTGAATGTTTGTTCCCTATGATGCGGTTGGCTTGCGCTATAATTGCATCGCTATAGCTGACTGAATTGCACCTTTAATGCATTATCAGTGCACTGTGCAGCCCAAATGCACCATTGTCAGCAGGTATATCTATGAAAGCAGCTCCATAATGAACTCTGCTATATAATAGTAATATGCATTTGAGTATTAGTGTATCTTTAACCCTTATGGTCCGGCCGATCGCGCACCATGCATCATTTTTTTTCCGCTCACCCATTTCAGGGTTTCCCGAACAGAGTGCAGCTGTGCAATTCCATGACGGTCCTGGCACAGCATGGGTCTTTATGGCTCTCAGATCCATGACATGCCAGGACCGTCAAGGTTCCTTAAGTGGTTAAGGGAAAGAATCATGTGATTTATATATATACTAGTTGAACAGCCCGTTACACGGGCCACAGTGCCACTGTCACCCGGTTGCGGGGCAGTCACACACAATGGAGACTGCCCGCGCCGCGGCTGATGCAGAGCTGCACGCTCCTTCGGAGCGCCCAGCTCTGTATCAGCCGCGGAGCGGGCAGTCTCTACTGCGCATGACTGCAGCATGCTCAGCAGTGTCTACTGCGCATGTTGTGCGTTACACACAAATTGGCGAATTATTATATAGGATATATATATATATATATATATATATATATATAAATCTCCTGCTGAGTAAAACAAAGGTTCTCCCACTGCAGGAAAGTGCTTCATTCAAATAATAATGCAGCTAAAATGTGCATTTTTGGTGGGCTTCAGTAATTTCACGGTCTGCCCTTTTAAGGTGGCGATGTTACTATTTTTCCTATGGAAGGGTTATGTCACTCACAATAGCCTTCAATAGACTGCTTTAGCGACAGCACCATCCTAAAATGGCAACACATGGAAGGACTACACATAAACACATTAAAACACTCACATACAAGTTTAAGTTTTAATAACTAAATAAGCATCTCCCAAAAGTGGGATTTTATTTTCCGCAGGAAAAGGTCTAAACATATAAAATTCCACATACTGCTTTATACTTTCCCTTTAACTTGTTTTCTGACCACTAATTTCAGTCCACCAAGGACAGGAGTAGGCATCTCTTGTCTCTTCTAGTGTGGGGAATAAACTTCCTCAACCAGCCCCTGGTCCAGAACTGGACTACCCAACCCTGCTCCTCAAGAGCTACCGAGATTTTTTCAGGACATTCTGAATGAGCACAGACTAACCCCTTAAGGACGGCCAATCGTACATGTGGCCGTCACTTAAGGACCACAGACCTTTTTTTTTTTTTTTTTTTTTTTTGCGGCATCCGCTTCCGGTCTCCCCGAACAGTGACGGTCATCTCCCAGAGCTCTGCATTAGTAGAGAACCGGAGGGAGATTGCGGGCTCCAGGTGGAGGGTCTCACGGGGGCATCCGGGCCCCTGGAGTGACGGGCCTGGTCACAGGTGCGACCCCTATAGTTACGCCACTGGTTTAGAGACTAAGCAAGCAGTCAGTTGCACAGATAATAAAGTAGGATAAACTGGCCTTTCACACAGAGACCTTGTGTGGTGAGAGACGAAGACAAGTGGTGGGTATAAAGCAACAGGATATATTTTCAGATATTTAACAAAGAGTTTTAAGGAAAAAACCTTTGGCCATGCAACAGTTAATCATTTCTTCCTGCAAGTCAATGATGACCTCACCCCTGACAGTAAAGCTTCAGGATGTGGTGAAATCTAATCTGCCCCAATCTGGACTGACTGAGAGAGGAAAAAGATAAAACCTAGGCGTGGTGAGGGAGGAAGCCCAAAATGTCGGCTTGAATTCATTAGATAAAGGAGGAGAAGCAAAGATTATATTTACATGCTCATTTTTAATATATTGCAGAAAAGATAGCTCATTTTTCTAGGTTTCAAGTACACTCGCCTGTAAAATTAGCAAATATTATTATGCATGAAAGTTACACTGCCTCAGAGGCTTTTATTTTGTTGAGTCTGACTTTATGTGGAAGTTCTTTCGACAGTCTTTGAGGAACTGTAACTAACTATTAATTAAACTCATACTGACTTGCCTGGGAAAGTATCATTCATACACCATTACGGTATACCTATCCATATATCAATGTTGTATTATATCAGCAGTTTCCTATACACAGTGATCTCTGAAAGTGGATCTATCACATTCAGAGATAGATGAATGCTCATTAAATAGAGCACTTAGCAAAAAAGTTTAATATGTTTGTAATTTTTGAAAAAAAAAGTTATCTGCGCAAAAATTCAAGTTTTAAAACACGCCCAGCGGCCTACTTCCTGCTTGCAGCACTGCCTCTGCTACCGTCCCACTACCTAGCATCCTCCAATGACGAAGGCTTTCTTTCTCTAAGCTGGATCGATCTCATTGGCAGAGATCGATATTTAGCCAATGAGATCGCTCCAGCTTAGAGACAGACATCCTCCGTCATCGGAGGATGCTGGGTAGTGGGATGGGAGCAGCCTCTGTGCGGCAAGCAGCTTGCCGCAGCTGCAGGCGGAAGTAGGCTGCTGGGCACCTTTTAAACTTGAA
Organism: Rhinophrynus dorsalis; assembly: GCA_037306005.1. Lineage (NCBI taxonomy): Eukaryota > Metazoa > Chordata > Amphibia > Anura > Rhinophrynidae > Rhinophrynus > Rhinophrynus dorsalis. The sequence continues at coordinate 139,949,274 of CM074727.1, forward strand.
TTTTTGCATCGATAACAGTTTTTTTACAAAAATGACTAACATATTAAACTTTTTTTGCTAAATACTCTATCTAATGAGCATTAGATATCTATATGTGATAGATCCACTTGAAGTCTGACTCCAGGTCACACATCCTCACAACTAGCAGTGGGCTTCAGTAGACCTTAATGGCTCATAAAGAATCCAAGTTGTGTTCATGAAAGTGAGTGAAACCTAAACAACTATCACGAGACTGAAACAGAGATCTAGTGCAAATAACTGACTACTGTATGAAGCACATCTAAGTCCTTCTGATACTTCTTTAGAGGCACTTCTTAGAGTATAGGTCTCCTTTAAAGGCAAGCATCACCAAACATTAGCTATACTTCATTAACTTAAACATATCTAACCTTCCTTTTCTATCTGGTCTGTATAGTTGTGAGTGTTGATTTTTATAAGCAAGATACTTTATAAAATCGGTAACAGAGTCACAGGGCCAGGGCAGATTTTCATCACAGAGCATGTGAGGTCAATGACTGGGTACCTTTTTGTCTGGTTTTACATGAGACAAGCAGAGCAGTATACCATAACATACTAGCAGGCAATACACTGTTCCACAGATCAGCAGGGCAGTGCACCATGACGAGACCAGCAGGACAATGGACCACTGCATGAGAACAGCAGAGCGGTACACCATTACATGGCACCAGCAGCGAAATGCACAATTCATTGAGATCAGCAGCAGTGCAATATACTATTACACGAGAACAACATGGCAGTATACTATTACGCGAGAACAGTGGAGCAATAAACTATTACATGAGAACAGCAAGACAATGCACCATTATGTGAGATCAGCAGATCAATATACTATTACATGGTACTACCAGAGCAATACATGATCACATGAGACCAACGGGTCAATACACCAGGGCTCAAAATTTCCACTCGCCTCCTCGCATGTGGTGAGGAGAAATTGAGTGAGGGTGAGTGGAAATGTCCCCTTTCCCTAAGGTGACCAGATATCCCCGATTTCCAGGGATAGTCCCCAGATTGAAGTGCTTGACTACAGCAGCAGCACCCTGAACAGACGCGCCTAAGAACAATTTGGTCAAACTCAGAATAGCCACCCTAAGCAACAAGCATCTGTCTAGTCCTGGTCTATCATCCTGTGTGACAGGTACAACAGTTCAATAAAACTAGTGGCTGTAGTGGCACGCCTGAGTTCAGTTCGGGGGTGGGGGGCTGTCTGGTATCTGTCCTGCCTGGCCACATGGTGCTTTGCGGACAGGGAGTTCAGGGACAAGTTATCATACTGCTGCCTGAGTGCCTGCCTGGCTTCAAAGTGACACCAGAGGTGGCAGGCCAGGAGAAGGATGGCCTAGTTGAAATTTTTCCAGACTGGCAGAATAAGGTCATGATTAGGTACTGTGATGTCTGATTTGATTTAACCCCTTGAGTGCCAGAGGGTTATGTAACGCATTGCAAAGCAAATCGTTGCGTACCTCTCTGGCACTCAAAGGGTTCATGTATTTTCAATACATTCTTGGGCAAGGGGTGTCCGGGTTAGAGAAGATGATAAACTAGCCAGCGCTTGGAGGAGAGGCTGGAAATGTCCTGAACACACTGCAAAGCAAGAATACCTAAATCATTAAGCCACATTCACATTCCTGACTGTCAGTCATTTACAAGGTGGTGACTCTCTCCTGATATCTAAGAGAATCGGATAGCACTGCGGCCCTCTCACATCTCCCGTCAGTCTCCCCGCGCTGACTCGCAGGATATAACACAGGGCTGCAGTACGATCCGTCATGGTCTCAGATACTGGAAGAAACTACCTTATAAATTAGAGCAGAGCAGACATGAAACTACTGAGCTGTGGGTTTAACCCTTCAAGTGCCAGAGTGATCTGCAACACATCGCTTTGCATACAATCCTGGCACTCATGGGGATAAAACCAGAAGTTGAATGATTAGGTGCATTTAAACTTTGTGTGTGAAATTAGAGTTAAAACTTTTGTGTGCCAGTTTAATATTTTATGATTCCCTCTTGTCTTCCCTCCTCTCCCCCTCTTCTCTCCTCTGTGGTTCCCCCTTTTCCAGTCTCATGGGAACCCTCCACCAAACACACACAGACACACACAAACATTAAATAGTCCGGTTAACCATTTGAGTGCCAGGAGGGTGAACACTTTGCATAGCAATGCCTTGCACACCTCTCTGGTGCCCAAAGGGTTACCTTTTTTCCTGCTATTGACTCCACTCAGAACAGCTGTGTAATGTATTTAATTAATTGAGTGCTAGAGGGGTGAGCAATGCATTGCTATGTCCTGTCCTGCCCTGTACCCCAGTTAACTCGGACAGTGGTAGCTTGTGCCTCTCCTGCTTGTAGTAATAGATATAATCTCCATAGAATGTACTGGGAAAGTTACATGTCCCACTGCAGAAGTAAATTCATCATTCAGCCTTGCTTGTATCGCTTGCCGGAGGTCCTGTTTATGTTCACAGCTCTGCCTCATATGATCAGTCATTGATCACTGTGACTGAGCCAGATATGTTAATGTGAGTGGTTTTGTAAACCCTTTGAGAGCCAGAGGCATACCTCCCAAGTGTCCTCCTTTAGGAGGGGGCAGTCCCTCTTTGAGACCCAAATTCCTCTGTCCCTGTTTCCCACCCAGGTGACTCTCTTTTTTAGGTAATCAGAATGTGTGGTGTATATATGTGTTTCACATTCCTCCACATTAATGTTTGTATAAACGTCAGTATATGTGTAAGTAAATTAATCTGTGTAAATAAAATACTTTGGACAGGGTGTGGAGGTGGATAGGGTGTGGACAGCAGTGTGATTTCATCAATGAGAACTTGAGATGGGTGGGGTTAAATGCAGTGATATGGGTGTGGTTAAAGGCGGGGATATGGGTGGGGCTAGGAGTGGAAACTTGTGGCGAGTAACTCTTCAGGCCTGGCTAGTAGCTCAGGACTTGAAAATTTGAGCCTTGCAATACACCATTACATTCTACCAATAGAGTAAGGCACCATTATGTGAAGCTAGCTGGACAATACACCATTACATTCTACCAATAGAGAAATGCACCATTATGTGAAGCTAGCTGGACAATACACCATTACATTCTACCAATAGAGTAATGCTCCATTATGTGAAACTAGCTGGACAATACACCAGTATATTCTACCAATAGAGTAATGCACCATTATGTGAAACTAGCTGGACAATACACCATTACATTCTACCAATGTAGTAATGCACCATTATGTGAGACTAGCTGGGCAATACACCATTACATTCTACCAATAGAGTAATGCACTATTATGTGAGACTAGCTGGACAATACACCATTTCTTGCCACCAGCAGGTCAGTATACCATTTCTTGCCACCAGCAGGGCAATACACAATTACATGACACCAGAAAGGCATTATACCATTATGTTCTACCAGCAGGACACTACTCTGTTACATGCCACTAGTAGGATGATATACCGCTACATGGCACCAAAAGAACAGTTTACTATTACACGCTGCATGCAGAGCAGTACACAATTTCTTGCTTCCAGCAATACAATAGATCATTACATACCACCAACAAGACAGGATGCAATTTCTTGCCACAGCAAGGTAGTGCATAATTACTTGCTACCAGCAGGGGGCTCTACACCATTACAGAATTAGACGACCTGGTGTCTTTCTTTTTCACAAATTACATCATGGTGAGGGTATTATATTTCTGTCATGCTCCTCATTCCAGTGGATGATCTTGACAGACTCCCTCCACTCAGTGAGTAGGAGATGATTTTCTCAAGTAGAAGTACTTTATATAGCACTTTATCATTGTACCGTGTACTGCAGTCTAGGTATATAACAACTTCTGTTTTGCTGTTTCTTTGTGTACGTGGTTATGCAGAGCAGTACTGGTGATTCCTGGGGATGGACTTTCACTATACATTGTTCCTTTAAAGGGATAGCAATGTTTTAAATTAAGTATATTGCAAAGTCTTCTTTATTATAAATTTAACAGTTTGTGATATTTCTAGTTCGTTAATTTTACGTAGTTCTCAAGTTATTCAATATAGAAGGATCCCCCACCCGCTCCTTCTGCCACGTCACCGCTGCAGCTCTGTCTGGTCCGGACGTATGCAGCAAGGGACAAACTTATACTTACTGAAGTCTGTACCTCGCTGTATCCATCCAGTCCCGGGATCTGAATGAGGATTCAGTGGGAGGCAGCCAGAAGGGGCGGACGGGGGATCCTTCTATATTAAATAACTTGAACAACGGAAAAGAAACAAATTAAAAGCACAGTAATGTCCACTAAACATTTTTTTCTTGTATTATAGATTAAAAAAAAACAATTATGTGGCATAAATCCCATCTCTCAAACCTGAATGGTTTGAGAGATAATTGCATCCAAAGTTCCCCTTCTCTTGACGTCCAGCTGTAAAGCTGACAGAAGGCGATCCATGTCGGCCAACACGAAGAGGCTCTTCAGCAAACCAGGCACACTTTGTAGACCGTTCCAATGAAATAATTATTTTTTAATATCGGTATTTTGGCTCTGCTGCAGAGCCGCTGACTGGTCCCAGGACCGAAATCTCCTGCTGTCAGCAGAGCACTGACTTCAGGAGAAGGAGGGGGGAACTTTCACTGCAATTATCTCTCAAACCATAAAGGTTTTAGAGATGGGATTTGTGCAGCATATTATATATTTTTTTCAATCTACAAAACAAGATTAAAAGGTTTAGTGGACATTATTGTCCCTTTAAAAGGCACTTATTCCTGTAAATATAGCTTCTCTTAAAAACTAGTATTTAACCTTGAAATGTGTCATTGTCACAAATTTCCAAGTCTCTTCTACCCGTTCTGGTGGTACACAAATTTGAAACTTGGGTTCGCCGCTCGAGAGAGTGGTTTGGGTATTCCCTTGCTGCAGCCAAGGCTGGGTTAAAGGTGATGGCCGTGAAGCCAGATGTCCGATCCCAGGTGAGCTGGGAACCTGACCCGGATGGCAATACTGGGTACTGGGGTTGAGGTACCTGGGGTAGTTGGGATCCGATGCCCACTGACAGGTAGATGGAGCAGGCAGGACTGCTCTGCAAGGTACTGGATAATGGTGCAGTTAAGTATCCTTAGTACAGACAGGAAGGCCCCAGTGATGGGCCTGAGGAGTAGGCAGGACTGCTCTACAATGTGCTGGATACTGGTGTAGCGAAGTACCTCTAGCACGGACAGGAAGGCCCCAGTGATGGGCTGGAGGAGCAGGCAGGACTGCTCTACAATGTGCTGGATACTGGTGTAGCGAAGTACCTCTAGCATGGACAGGAAGGCCCCAGTGATGGGCCTGAGGAGTAGGCAGGACTGCTCTACAATGTGCTGGATACTGGTGTAGCGAAGTACCCCTAGCACGGACAGGAAAGCCCCAGTGATGGGCTGGAGGAGTAGGCAGGACTGCTGTACAATGTGCTGGATACTGGTGTAGCAAAGTACCCCTAGCATGGACAGGAAAGCCCCAGTGATGGGCTGGACAGTTGCAAGGAACCGACTGGGAGGCAAAACAATGCGGCACCACGAGGGACGAGAGAGAGGAAAGGAGCGCCTACTCTCTCGCTCTCTGCAGCCGGACGAGCATACACAACTCGCAGCGAACAGCCGCTAGGGAGCACCAATAGCGGAGGCACGAATGTGTCTCAGAACGGCTGAGAATATGGGCACAGCAGCGGGAGAGAGTTACCAGGAAGACAGAGGAGTCAGAAACGGGCCGAGGTCACCAGGAGCGGATAGGCTAATTCAGGTATGCACAAACGTAGTCAGGTACAAGCCAAGGATCGAGAACCAGAGTAAGTCAAGAGTACAAGCCAAGCAAACAAGGAATCTGACGCCAGGAGTCCAAACAGAGCTCGATAATTGGGCGCTGAGGTTTATCAACCAGAGCCTTAAAAAGGGGGTTACACCAATAGAGACTAAGGGGTGGAGATTCGAAAAGAGCAAGCAGAACAGGTGGGAAGCGTGACAGTCATCTTTTAAATTTGACATTTTAGTGATAAATGATTGCAGCCATGGCATTAAAATATTTTATATGATGTGTGAAAAAAATAAACGTTAATTTAAAAATGAGCTGTATTTAAATCTATATACATGAAATTACTTTGTAATCATGTAAAATATAAAAAGTGGACAACATTTAAAATATATTGGGCAGTGTTGGAAAGTTTAGAAGGAATTCCTTACTCTTTCTGCTTGATTAATAATAAATGCCTCTTAAGCCTGGGAGATAGATGGCTTCATTATTTGTGGTGCTCAGTATTAAATCTCCGAGTTTAGGCCAATGTTAGCAGATTTCTCTAGTCTGGGTCTTCTATTTCATCGCTATTCATCTTGTTTAATCATTTATTTACTTCTGACTGCTGCTGCAGTTAAGGAACACCACAGCGCGATTGATTTTTTTTCTTTTAGCCTTTAAAAATGCGTAGAGGTCTTCCTGAAGGTTTAATCCAAATTGACAAGTACAAGGAAGAGGGAATTAATCTCTGTTCAAATGTCAACTCCATATTACAGGAAAGTAATATTATAGGTAAAAGAATGAATCATGTCAAAGGTCTTTCTTATTTGTGCACAGAAATTGCTGACACCTAATTAAAATAGTTACACTATAAAGCTTCTTCCGTTTAACCTAATTTTTTTGCTGATGGAAAGGTCTCATTGTTTTGAATTACAGGACAATGTCCTCCACTAAAAAGGCAAATGTTGACCTCAAGGACATTAGGTCGTCAGTATGATATTGTAATATAGTGTGGCCTGCTTCACAGTTTAACCTCTTAACTACGTTCTAACACTTAAGGATTATTTTTCTTTTCTTTAAAGGAGCCGTAAACTTTTTTATGAAAAAATATATTTTGTAGGGATTTTCCTATTGAGTAAAATAAAGGTACTCCTGCTGCTGAAAGATTTATATTTCCAGAGTTATTACAGTTTAAACCCATGTTTTTTTACATTAGCAGTGCCCTCTAGTGGCCAAATTCTAATTAGATTTGCTGTTCGATTCTAATGGAGAGGAAAGTCAGAGACATACAGTTCTCCATAGAATGTGCTAGAAACTGCCTGTCACTTCCTGTCAGTTAGAATTATCAGGAAGTAAACACAGTAAATTCACTTCCTGTTTATTTGAACTGCTATAAATTTTGAATAAAACATCTAACAGCGATGGGAGGGACCTTGTTTTATTCAGCAGGAAAAGATCTATAAAATGTGTTTTCATAAAAAAAATTACTTCTCCTTTAAATAGTCCTCAGGCAGAGTGACAGTGTTTGTGGGAAGGAGAATTCTAGTGCTCCATGATAATGTACATGCTTTTTTCACCCACGGGGATTAACTTCTGATGTAATTTAGTGGATCATAGTACAGTATAAGAACGTTTTCTTTAGGGATGCATCAAAACACATTTTCCAAGCCTCTAGTTTCTTCACCATGAATTGCCCACGAATACACATCTGGATTATTTTATGACCTATACTAAAGCTGGTGTTTTAAATTGTTGGATGTAAGCAGTCCACAGGGGGCTGACACTGAGCAGTTATAGTTGTGATAGGATAGCTGTTGCATGCAAATTGTTTATTTATGACAAAAATGGGTACATTGCTTTTCTAAATGAAAATATTCCTGTATGGCACTTTATCAAGCAACTTCAGCTAACATAATTGTTCAGAACAATAAAGAAAATTATGACAATTGGTTATATTGCTGACAGGATGTTCATCCAGTGAGATATTTTAATACCTTTTGGAATTAGGAAGCAATGTTGTTTGTCTACTTCGGACATAATTGAAAAAAAAATTTTGTTTGTTTTTTGCCTTCTTCTGGATCAAGAAGGTGATACGGCAAGATCTGAAATTGATGCATGTATGTCTTTTCAACCTCATCATCTGTGTTGCATTTCTACGAATATGGAGTTTGATGGCAGATAAAAGGTCAGTTTGCCTTATGTATGCTGACTGGCACTAATAGCAGAGTTTAACCCTTGGAGTGAAAAGGGGGTGCACAATACATTGCAAAGCAGTGCGTTCCCCTCTGGCACTCGAATGGCCAAAAAGGAATTGTAAAAGAAAAAAAAATGATTTGTTCTTGTGAAACAGAGTATAGTAGTATAGTACTGTTTCCATCAACTGAACAGAATACAATCTATACTGATTTCTCTGTCATCCAATACAGGTTACTGGTAACTTTGGATAGGAGATCTGCCCCTTTAAGTAGGCAGGAACAATTCTAGAAGTGAATGCAGGGGGTGGAGCCTACCTTCCCTCCTTGGCTGCAGCTAGCCAATCCGCTCCATAAAGATTTGTTCCTTGGCGAAGACACAGGCAAGAGAACAGTTCTGCTATAGTTTTAGCTAATTTTTTATTTTTCTGTTAGATATTGAATACCACCATTAGGCAGATTACCATAACTGACAATGCTCTTAGATGTGGCTAGCTCAGTATCCAAGTGCTTTTTGTGGACCTTAAGCCCTGGGGGGAAAATCTTGGGTTCAAGTTCTTTTCTCAGGAGTTGCCCACTGAGGTTTCTTCTTAATGGTAATCTGAAGACAGAAGATCTGCAGGAAAGGTGAGCAACCCTATGAGTGCTGCAGGTCCACATGTCCCACAGTGCCCCTCCGCGCAGGGGTTTTCCTTTGGAGTTCTTATTGCACATTCCTGCACTCATTGGGTTTATCTATATGTCTGTCTGTTGGGTGTTTTGGAGCAAGTTTCTGTGGTAACTTAACCCTTTAGCTGCTGGTTTTACATGTTTTGGGGGTTTATTGACACTTTCCCTACTGGGTTCAGTGTTTTTTGGGTTTGCTAACATGGTCTTTTGATGAATCATGTAATTTTAATTCATAGTTTCAACTTTGAAAAATTTGTGCTTTTACCGCATAGATGCCATTGCTCCATTCACTTCTATGGGACTGTACAATTTGGGACATATCTCTGCAACAGCTCGATGTAGCGACTTCAGAGAGGGCTCATTTTAATTGTCTGCCTTGCTCTGTCATCTGGTTAACGTTTTGTGTGTTGGGGTACTTTTTCTGGGAAAACTACATTTCCCATCATTGCCTGCTTTGCGCACTCGTTTCTGATTGGCTCCCGCCACGGCAGCCATTTTCGTTCCTTTTCCTGGACGAGTATCCTACGCAGGGCTTGGACTCTCCTTCTCTCCTCTGCAGATTAACCCTTTGCCTGCCAGATAAGTGCATTTTAGCGATTTCTGGGGTGAAATTTTAATCTTACACACTGTATTTGGGTGATTCCTTATACTTTAAACATTTTGACACTGTGAGAATGTCTAATCCGTTAGAGCTTGGGGCCAGACCTAAGACTAAGGACTCTGGGGTCTTTGTGTCCCCTATTGCGCATTGTTCCTCATGTCATTCAGGGTTACCTAGAGAATTCTCAGGTCATTTATACCCAGCATGTTCTCATGTCCCTGAGTCTCTCCCAGGAACCTCCAGCCATGCATTAGAGCCAGTTTGGGTGAAGAGTTCAAGGCTGCTACTAGAAACTTCCGGTCTACATTGTAACTCTTTCCATCCCAGTTACAGGGGGTCTTCCAGTCCTGGCAGACCCCTTCTTCCGCCAGATCTTCCCTGCTGAAACCACAGGGAGTACCTGATGTATCGGATTCGTCTGAGGAGGAACTGTTGGTGGATTCGGATGTTGAGGAATGTTCTGCTATGGGCTCCTCTCAGTTTTTTGGGGACCTCTTTGAGGCTGATCCTGATCTCTCGGCTGAGGGCTTGATCACAGCCGTTTTAACTACCCTAAACATTCCCTTAGTTCAGGAGGTTTCTTCGGATCCCTCCTCTGATGTATTTCAGGAGCCTAAAAGGCCCTATACTTGTTTTCCACCTAACCCCACTCTTGACTGCCTTGTGTCTGATGAGTGGAAGTCTCCGGACAGGAAACCTTCTGTGTCCAAGAAATTTGCCAAGCTTTACCCCTTCTCTGAGTCGGCACTTGCTCAGTGGGTTCATCCCCGCAAAGTGGATGCTCCTCTCTCCAGACTATCTAAGTCCACTGCCTTGCCAGTCTAGGCTATCTAAGTCCACTGCCTTGCCAGTCTAGGCTATCTAAGTCCATTGCCTTGCCAGTTGCTGATGCTTCCACTCTGAAAGACTGGACTGACAAGAAACTTGAGGTCTCCCTCAAGTCCATTTTTTGCCATTGCTGATACTGCCATGCATCCAGCGTTCGCTGTGGCATGGGTGAACCAGGCCATTGCAGTCTGGACTGAACAGCTCACCCTGGCTGTCCGTCAGGGTACTCCTACTTCGGATATGTTGCGGCTTCCTGCCAACATTTCTGAGGCCCAGCACTATGTTTCTGCTGCCTTATTTGATGCCACCCGTTTGGAGGCAAGGTTTTCCACCATGTCTGTGGTTGCCAGATGAGCTCTTTGGCTCAAGATCTGGTCTGCTGACACTGCATCCAAGAGTGCGGACATCTTGCCAGAATGACATCCGCACGCTTGCGCTGTCGGTCACAGCCGGGTCTAGGAGTCGTTGCTAGGAGCCGGACGACTCTGTCTGGGACTGACAGCGCGGGCATCATTCTGGCAAGATGTCCGCGCTCTGTGCTACTGACAGCTGGGGAATAAAGCATATATCTATTAAATCAGGTAATAATTCTGTCGACTAGCACTACTAAGCAGCTAGTCGCCAGAAGGGGACTTAGTTAAGCTAAACATTTTGTGACATGGTATTTCTGCTTTAAATAATCTTCTAAGTATCTGCTCTAAACCCAATATTGGATGAATAGGCAGCCATATAACTGTGTCCCCTGGAGCAACCGAACAATAAGAACACAAAAAGACTATCTCTTCTATCCTAAACCTTGTTAGTGCGCAGGGTTAATACACAAAAGTACAAACAGCAATAAAAGATTTTAAAGGGATAGTAAAACTTATAATGTAAAAGGAAGTATGTTGTGGGGTTTATACTGAGTAAAACAAGGATACTCCCACTGCTGAAAGGGGTTTTATTTAAAATGTATTGCAGCTCAAATTTGTATTTTTTAGGTGCAGTATCACAGTTGCCTGAAATTGTACAGTGGCGCTGTTGCTACATCATCCTATGAACAGCTCTGGTCAGTTGACCATAAATCTCCATAGGATGGTGTAGCAATAGCACCACTGTACAATTTCAGGCCACTGTGATACTGCACCTAAAAAATACGAGTTTGAGCTGCAATAAATTTTAAATAAAACACTTTTCAGCAGTGAGAGTACCCTTGTTTTACTCGGGAGTATAAACCCTACAACATATTTCTTTTTACATTATAAGTATTACTTTTCCTTTAAGGAGAGCGCTAGTGATTCTGTTTATGGAATATTATCACATTTAATGAGGCATATACATAACAATAATACAAAGTGCTAATACCCAAAATAATTTAAAGTTCAAAATTAAAAATGAGTACTTCTATATTCAAAGGTAGAATCATTTTAGCTCTAGAAAACAGTGAATTCACTGGAAAGAAGTGTAGAGTTCACCATAAATTGTAGATATCCCCTTCGGATGTCGCCTCACTTGTTAAAGGAGCAGTAAACTTTTATGGTTCAAAGAGCTTTATTGAATCGTATAAAAGAAATACAAAACATTGGCAAATAATGACAATAATAGGATAATACAAGTGCACCAATCCTTGTGTGTAAGTAAAATCAAGTAGCATCATTAAGTACGTAGAGAGATCAAGCAGGTCAATGACCCTTCCCAGTCTGAAAGACCAGGACAAGGAGATAAATTACACATGAGCAAGTATCCATAGTATCCTCACTAGAAATCGCTTGGGAAGCAGAGCATAGAGACAGATCAAAGAAAGGAAAACGAAAAAAGAGAATGAGGTAAATGGAGAAAAAGAGGGGTAAAGGGAACGCAGAAAGGGATGAACAGGACAGGGGATAGAATTAGGGGAGAAAGAGAAGAATAAAGAGGGGAAGAGGGGAGAGAGACCACCAGCACAGAGAACTCTGCAGCCCAAAACGGTAGTACCCTATCCCCTACTAGCAGACAAACAAAATTCTGTCCACGGGGACCAAGTCAACTCAAAGTTGTAACTGGTAGAGTGCCTATCTACAGTTAGCTTTTCCATTATCATCACTCTGGACACTTCAGCTAGCCAGTCTGCATGGATCGGGGCACATTCTGACCTCCAATGTCTTGGAATAGTCTCCCCCGTGGGCGGGCTAGTCCCACCACGCTCGGATTCTCATGTAGAAACACGATTAAGGGAGACAGGTAGACCGCAGCCAAGAACACCGGGTAACAACCTCTCCACCATACTCCAGTAGGTCCACAATTTCGGGCAGCCCCACTAAACATGTTGAAGAGACCCCCTACCCCTACCACACCTCCAGCAGTCAGGTCTGACCGACTGGTAGTACGTGTGCAATAAGTCAGGGGTTCGGTACCAGCGTTTCAGCAGCTTGTAATTAAGTTCTACCGTAGCAACATTTCTGGAACTTGAAATAGCTGCCCTAATAACACGGTTCCATCTGTCATCCGAAATTGGTATCCCCAAATCCGTCGCAGTAAACGTTTTATATGAAAAAATTATATATTGTATGGCATTTCATGTTGCATAAAATGAGTGTACTCCCACTACTGAGAGATGCATATTTCCAGAGTTATTACTGTTTAAACCTGTGTTTTTTTTTACATCAGCAGTGCCCCCTAGTGATCAAATTCTAATTGGTTATCCTGTTACATACTAATGCAGAGGAAAGTCAGTGACTTAAAGTTCTTCATAGAATGTGATAGAAACTGCCTGTCACTTCCTGTCAGTTAGAACTTTCAGGAAGTAAACACAGTAAATTCACTTCCTGGTTATTTGAACTGGTATATTGTTTGAATAAAACAACCGACAGCAGTGGGAGAGACCTTGTTTTATTCAGCAGGAAAAGTCCTATAACATGTAAGTTTACATGGGTCCTGTGAACGGACTTCCTACTCCCTCAGCGGTCAGAGGCCTTTGGTGTTCTCAACAATAGCATAATGCAACACCTCTCGTCATTATGATGATAGAATATAAAACAAAAGTGGGGGTCCAGGTGGGTGAAGAATACATGCTTGAATGCAGAGGAGCTCAAATACTAAGCATTTTGGATCTTTGATACTTCCTCAGGGATTCGTTTCAACCTTAGTTTCTAAATTTTATATATATATATATATATATATATATATATATATATATAAAATATACATACACAGTGCCTTGCAAAAATATTCACCCCCCTTGGCATTTTTCCTATTTTGTTGCATTACAACCTGGAATTAAAATTGACTTTAATTTGGATTTCATGTAATGGACATACACACAATAGTCCAAATTGGTTAGGTGAAATGATGAAAGTAACTTGTTTTAAAAAATTCTAAAAAATGGAAAAGTGGTGCGTACATATGTATTCACCCCCCTTTTCTATGAAGCCCCTAAATAAGATCTGGTGTAACCAATTACCTTCAGCAAACACATAATTACTGTAGTTAAATAAAGTCCACCTGTGTGCAATCTGTGTCACATGATCTGTCACATGATCTCATACATATAAACCTGTTCTGAAAGGCCCCAGAGTCTGCAACACCACCAAGAAAGCGGCACCATGAAGACTAAGGACCTCTCCAAACAGGTCAGGGACAAAGTTGTGGATCAAGGTTGGGTTATAAAAAAAAAAGTATCCCAAACTTTGAACACCCAGTGGAGCACCATTAAATCCATTATTAAAAAATGGAAAGAGTATGGTACCACAACAAATCTGCCAAGAGAGGTCCACCTACCACAACTCACGGACCAGGCAAGGAGAGCATTAATCAGAGAGGCAACAAAGAGACCAACGTTACCACTGTATTCAGAACTTGACTCTTATGTACTCTGTATGTCTCCCATTACCACTTTAGATTGTAAGCTTTTGGGTAGGGATCGCTACAAAGCACCTGTAACCCTGTATTGTTTAAACCCTTAAATTGTAAAGCGTTGCGTACTATATAAATAAACATATTCATTTATATTCAAGGAGCTGTAAAGCTCCACAACGGAAATTGGAGTATCTGTACATAGGACCACTTTAAGCCGTACACTCCACAGAGCTGGGCTTCACAGAATACTGGCCAGAAGATAACCAAAAATAAGCAATCACGTTTGCTGTTTGCCAAAAGGCAAGTGGGAGACTCCCCAAACATGTGGAAGAAGGTACTATGGTCAGATGAGAGTAAAACTGAGCTTTTTGACCATCAACGAAAATGCTATGTCTGGCACAAACCCAACACCTCTCATCACCCCGAGAACACTATCTCCACAGTGAAGCATGGTGGTGGCAGCATCATGTTGTAGGGATGTTTTTCATCAGCAGGACAGGGAAACTGATCAGAACCGAAGGACTGATGGATGGCGCTAAATACAGGGAAATTCTTGAGGGAAACCTGTTTGTCTTCCAGAGATTTGAGACTTGGACAGAGGTTCACCTTCCAGCAGGACAATGACCCTAAGAATACTGCTAAAGTGACACTTGAGTGGTTTAAGGGGAAACATTTAAATGTTTTGGAATGGCCTAGTCATGGTCCAGACCTCAATCCAATTGAGAATCTGTGGTATGACTTAAAGATTGCTACATGCCAGCGGAACCCATCCAACTTGAAGGATCCGGAGCAGTTTTGCCTTGAAGAATGGGCAAAAATCCCAGTGGATAGATGTGCCAAGCTTATAGAGATGTACCCCAAAAGACTTGCAGCTGTAATTGCTGCAAAAGGGGGCTCTACAAAGTATGAGTTTTCTGGGTTTTTTTTGTCTTATTTCTTGTTTGGTTCACACTAAAAAATATTTTGTATCTTTAAAGTGGTAGGCATGTTGTGTAAATCAAATGGTACAATCCCCTCCATTTTAATTCCAGGTTGTAATGCAACAAAATAGGAAAAATGCAAAGGGGAGGTGAATACTTTTGCAAGGCACTGTGTGTATGTAATATATAATATGAATCTGCTAGGATTTATGCTTATGCAATGTATAGGTATCTCTCCCTATCTATCTATCTATCTATCTATCTATCTATCTATCTATCTATCTATCTATCTATCTATCAATAATTCGTTCGTGTTGGACTAATATTGCCACACACCCTGCTATGAATAAATCAAGGCAAAGCCCACATGCTGCAAACTAATTTGCATACATGGAATTATCATAAAGTGCCACGTTTTTCTCATAATCTATTTTACAGAGAAATGGATAGTGTTACATAATGGCAGATTTCAGTTCTCTGCAAAATAAACTAAACTTGTCTTAGGCTGACAGAATTCTTTTAAAACAATCCCGATGGAATCTATCAATGCAGTTGATCCAGCACCCAACAGCTTGCTTATTTTTCTTGTCACATAACCATGTATAATCATCTTAATTGTAACTTTTCCAAGGTTTTTTCTACACACATACCTAAACACACGCACACTTATATTAGGTTTAGTAGAATCTCAGGAGATGCTTAGAGCCCATTTAGAGACATTCAATATGATGGCAGTGACATTTTACGTCAAGCAGTGGTTACACCAGCCCCAGGCAAGATCTGACCTGCTCTCTCAGTATATGTGTAAAATCTGGGAACAAGACAATGACAAGGGGTTGGGGGGGGGCTATGTAGGGAGCAAATGTAACTTATTCACTGCTGGAGACTGTGTGTGTGGTGTGTGTGTGTAGAAGAGAGTTTGTGTGCATCCTATATAATAATTTGCTGGGATGTTTGTCATGATGTAGTCATGCGCAGTAGAGACTGCCTGCATTCGGAAACTCTCTACTGTACATGATTGCATCATGTGAGAGAGGCGACTGGAGAAGTGAGGTAGCGGCCTCCTAACATTACCTGGATTTTGGTCCGTGTACACGGGCTTTTACACTAGTTTAATATAAAGAGAGACACTGTGTGTAGACATATTTGCACTGCAACTCCCATCACCCCCCCAACAGTTTTTAGCTAGTTAAGGATGATAAGACTTGTATTCTCCATACTACTGGTGTGTGAGGATTGATCAGCACTAGAGAGGGCTTCAATAATTAACCCCTTAAGTGCCAGCCGCTCATGCACGATGCACTCACTTAACGATCAGGGACCATTTTTCTTTTCTTTCGGAATCTGATTCCAGATTCCCTGAACGGCATGCAGCCGCGTTGGGAGCCCGGAATTCCATGACGGTCCAGGACTGTCATGGGTCCTTAAGGGTAGAACAACCCATGACGGCCCAGGGAAACCATGGGTCCTTAAGGGGTTAAACAACCTAATTTTAAGCATGTAGCTATTGACATGTCTGACACTACAAAGTTTCATAAAATAAATAAATCACTAAGACCCGATGATACCTTGGGGAGAAGAACATGTACTGATGTACAATTTTTGAATCAGGTTAAATTAATAATATGTGTTCAGTCTGACGAGTCGATAAGTGTTATAAGGTTTCAGATGACGCTACACAAAATTCCAATGATAGATGTGTCCCTGGGTGGTCCAATTCCACGCTTTGAAATCAACATGTCAGATATTCAGGGTAATATATACTTAAAGGGATAGTAATGTTTAGCAAAAAAATCAGCTCCGATTATTCTTCATAGTATTTGGGGCATGGAGATTGTTATTTCAATACTGTCAGAGATGTAATTCAAGAGTAATTGAATGTAAAGTATCCCCCTCCCTCCCCTTTTTACTGATGTAACACTGCTCACCTCAGAGCAGCAAGACTGTCCGAATGGATTGCAGTAAGGGACAATATTCAGTGAGCATAAGGAAAAACCTGTCAACCTGCTCACAGTACGAAGATTGTCCCTTTCTGCGACCTGTCAGATCAAGTGACCAGATTCCACATCTGAGGGGAGGTGGCTTACACTAGGTAAAAGGGATGGAAGTGGATACTTTATCATTCAATTACTCTTGAACTTCAACTCTGACAGTACTGAAATAACACTCTCTATGGCCCAAATACTTTGAAGATTAATTGGAGCTGCTGTTTTGTGAAACATTACTATCACTTTAAACTTACTGAGGCTCATGCATGAAGAACTGGGGTAAAGCAGCTGTTCCACTGGAGAGGAATAAAATTCCATTGGATTTAAATCAAGCTTTTTAACTCCTCAAATGCTAGAGTGGTTTCCCAGCACATTGCTTCACAATGCAATGTAGACCTCTTTGATGGTCAAGTAATTAAAAAGCTTGATTTAAATCCATGGGGATTTTGTAAATGTTTATTTGTTCCTTACGTTTGCAGTTGGTTTAATCCATTACTGTACCTTTTTAGCTTATTACATTAAGCCCTGTTATCTCTTGATTAAGGGCACAATTCATTTTGTGGTCATCGTATAGTAAGCAGCAGGTGATACTGTTCTTTTAAATGGACCATAAGCCCAAATTATAAAAATGCATAATGTAGGGCTTTTTCTAACTAAAACAATCCCAATGCTGAGAAATGATTTTCAGGAATGCTTACAGAAATGTGATGAGGCTAGGGGCGAGATGTTCAAACAGTTGTGATAACTGAGATTGTCTGTAATCAGAATGATGGTCCGTCACTTCCCAGATATATTACTGTCATTTCTTGCATCCAATTCCACAATCTCCGACAGAGGGGAAAAAAGCAGCGTTAACCCTTTGAGTGCCAGAGGGGTAAGCAACCATTGCTCTGCAATGCGTTGCGTACCTCTCTGCCACTCAAAGGGTTAACAGTAGGCGTGGGTTAATCTGCCTTCATATTGTAGGGGATTTTCAGAAACTATATTCTTTTTGCTTTCAATGTTTTTGTTCGACTATCTTTATTTTATTTATTTTTTTAGACAAAAAATGGTTTAAACTTGGAGAAGACAAATTAAGATACTAGGAGCAGATAGGAGTGAGAAGCAGTAGTATGGCATTAGCTGGAAAAAAAAAATTAGAAAATTTTCATTTTAATGAAAAAAGAAACATTATTAAAGGGGATCTATCACCCCTTCACCCCTATAAAGTTTCTCTTAAATGGAAGTGTATATAGCGACTAGCTGGTACACAAGTATAATTTTTTCTTTTTATTCTGTTTTTGGATGAAATTAAGCATGTTAAGATGATCCCTTGTCTTCCTTCCAGAGAGACTGTGGTTACCAGCTCTATACCCGCAGTCTGTCACTCTTCCTCTGTTCCCTTCCTCTATCCAGCCTCCTCCAATAACGGAAGCTTTCTTCCTGTAAGCTGGAGCGATCTCTGGCCAATGAGAGAGCTCCAGCTTACGTACAGAAATCCTCCGTCATTGGAGGAGGCTGGATAGAGGGAGGGGAGCGGGGAAAGAGTGACAGACTGCGGTACATAGCTGTACCCGCAGTCTTTCCGGAAGGAAAACACGGGATCGTCTTAACATGCTTAATTTTGGCCAAAAACAGAATAAAAAAATATGTATATATTTCTATACCATCTAGTCACTATATACACACTTCCATTTAAGACAAACTTGTATAGGTGTGATAGATCCCCTTTAATGTCAGAATTTTTAAGGACATTATTTATCAAGCTCATCTTCCTGCAATATTTAATTCCTTTTGACATTTTCAAATGTGATGGATTTACTTCTGAAAATATTGTGCTTCTTTTACCACCAACTCACAATCCGATAATGATTTCATTATGTCGTCATTTTGTACATTGTGCCCTTTAGGTTTGATTTATTTATTTTTTTTTAACCCCTTAAGGACCCTTGAAGGTCCTGTCACGTCATGGCTTGGCGAGCCATAAGGATCCAAGATGTGCCAGGACCGTCATGGGAATCAAGGCTCCCCGCGCGGCTGCGCGCTGTTCAGGGAGCTCCGAATCATCAGATTCTGGGGAAAAAAAAAAAAAAAGGTCTGTGGTGCTTAAGTGCAGGTAAGCAATCGGCCGGTCCTTAAGGGGTTAAACTAGTTTCCATTTCTCGTATGACAGATTTGCACAGGCTTTTTATTTTATATCAAATACAAACTTTCCATAGGTAAATGTAGTAACAGCGCCACCTGGCAGCAAAACATCTTGAATTCAAGTGATCAGAAAAATGGCAAATTGTTATAACTTTTGAAAAAAGTATATCCAAACTGAGAGAACTCTTATTTTACTCCAGAGGAAAAGCACTACAATATCTCTATCTATCTATCTATCTATCTATCTATCTATCTATCTATCTATCTATCTATCTATCTATCTGTCTGTCTGTCTGTCTGTCTATCTACCATTATGTTTACTGCTGCTTTAAGAATCCAAGAAAAATTACTTCATTTGTAATTGCAGATTGTATGGGACTCCTTCAGGAATATTGCTCTCCTGTAGCGGTGAGGTCAGAGTCCTTTGTGTTCCACTAAAGCACACGGTGAGGATGCAGGAGGTGGTGTTGCAATATTCTTGTACCAAACACTATCTCACCTCCCTCCAGGATACCTAGCAATTACACCTTCTGTGCGTGTAATCCGCTCAATGCGAAAAATGCTTTGGCAAACTCTGTACTCGGCGCAGGTGCATGTTAGAGCAATATAAATGCATTTTACTGTAGTCTCCTAATGAGAACTACTTGGGTGTGAATAATTGGCCTATGCAGCTCTGGCGTTTGGAATCTCAATTATGTTTGTATTCATTTGCAAAGAAAATCTGATGTTTTAGTTAAGAATGGCGGACAATGCGAAGGCAGGCTGGTGTTCTCACAGCCCTTGTGTTGAATGTAGTGGGAACTATGTCTGGTTTTGTCCTGAAAAATAATTCAGGATTGGGTGTTTAACAACAGAGCTTTATTCATTTACTTAGGTTAAAGGGACACTGTGGGCCTTATCCACCACAGAAATGAAGAACAATTCTGGAGCAAACCATTTGCATAACAGGGGAGAAATTAAAATGTCCCAAATTTTAATTGCTTTAAATGCAATCTTAGCCCTTCAAGGGATAGTAATACTTAAAATGTAAAAAAATATATGTTGTAGGGTTTATCCCCCTGAGTAAAACAAGGGTACCCCCACTTCTGAAAGGTGTTTCATTCAAAAGTTATTAATTTTCAAAGTTGAATTTTTTAGGTGCAATATCACAGTGGCCTGAAATTGTACAGTGGCGCTGTTGCTACACGATCCTATAGACAGCTCTGGTCCCGGGACCATAAATCTCCATAGGCTGGTGTAGTAACAGCTCCCCTGCTCCCCGGCTACAACCCGGTTGCAAGACCTGAGAGATGCAGCAAAGGACAAACTTCAATCCGTAAGCATAAGAAAAACCCTTACCTCCCCCGCCCCCTCTTGATGAAGAAGGTCAGGATTTTCCTTTTCTTCCTGAAGATTGTTGCTCCCTGCTCTCCATCCGAACCACCTTAGATGCAGCATGATGCTGCCAGAAGGGGGGGGATCTTTTTACATTGAATATCTTTAAAACTGCAGAAAAGTAAGTTATCAAACATAGCACTCAGAGATCTACTTTATTTTAGACATTACTATTGCTTTAATTGCATTATACTAAACACATGTTCATTCAGATTTAAGGCAGATAGGGACTTGCCTAAATCTGGGGGCCTTGATGGGGCAGGCAAGCTTTACATGCATTAGGCCACAAACATGTAACTATATCTTACTGTCTTTTATCTACAATAAGTCACAGGTTATTTATTGGTAAAGGTCAGAGATACGATACTTTTTTTGTTTCTTTTTTTGTGTATGTAACCAAGATACAGCTCTTTCTGCTCTCCTGCCTACACATATATGTAATTATTTGAATACTATTCATAAACTAGTTTAAGCTCTCTATGAATTTGATTATATTTTTTTAAATAAAAATAAGTAATATTCAGAATAACTAAAGCAAAATGATTGTGCATAAAAATGTTCAGAAGTACTACTATTGAAATGTGACATTCACATTTTTATCATAGTCGTTATAGAGAACAAAGGACACCCTAAGCGTATGTCTCAAGGACACTAAAGTGCCACCCTGTTTCAACTAGTAGAGCTATATTTGAATACTTACAGTTTTGTAGCTCAAGAGCTATTCAGTCCGAAAGGATCCCCCTCCTGCCCCTTTCCCTGCATCTTGCTGCCTCTCTGTCTGGTCTGGATGGAGTGCAGCGAAGGACAATCTTCAGTAAGCAAAAGGAAAATCCTGCCCTTGGTCAAGGGAGGGAGGGTTTTCCTTATACTTACTGAAGATTGACCCTCGCTGCATCCTTCCGGTCCAATGACTGGATTCCAGATCTAAGGGGAGGCGGCCAAAAGGGGTAGGAGGGTGATCCTTTCGTACTGAATAGCTCTTGAACTACAAAACTGTAAGTATTCAAAGATAGCTCTAGTAGTTGAAGAGCCCGTTACACGGGCCACAGTGCCGCTGCCAGCCAGTTGCAGGGCAGTCTCTACTGTGCATGACTGCAGCACACGCAGCAGTGTTGACTGCGCATGACTGCGGCGTTACACACCTTTTAGCAAATTATTATATAGGATGTGTTAAAACAACAAAAAACAAACGAACAAAAAAAAAAAAAAAAGACTCAGACCTCAACTTTAAGGGAATAATAAACCCTCCTGGCATGGTATTCTGATGCAGAAGGAATTGCTCAGCATTTTTAGGCTGGGCTGCCCATATGGATGGAGTCAGCTCAAAATGCAAATGAGTATTTCTCTTTTATAATGTCACTAGGGCTCTGAATGGTGATATTTCTGTGTGGTGACAAGCCATGCTTTTGTTCGTTCTTTTTGAATATTCACTTCTGTGAATACAGTTGGAATAAAATTGCTTAACCTGAATGGCCATGTTACCATGACTGCAATTAAGCTAGTTTTGTTCAAAATGACATACTTACAGAGTCACTCAGCAGATCCCTTAGCTATTTCTTACCAGGTCGGGTGAAGCTTATATCTTTTTTTGGCTTGATCAGAGACTGGTAAAATCAGGTCTCTGCAGGGACAAAAGTTTTCCCTGATCATAATCAATGTTATGGCAAGATCATAGGACTACTGCGCTAAATAAGTTGGGTGGGAAATTTACATGTCAAAATCCTGTCAACACGGATGTAGATGAGTGTCAGCTTATGAAATTTATCTAGTACTGGCTTGCAGAGAGTGGGAGGGAAGAGCAGTATAGAATTTTCATATCTGTCCAGGAGGAAGTGATAGGTGGAGGGCAGAACAGTGTGGAATGTTAGTATCTGATTGAGAGGGAGTGGCGTGTGGGAGAGCAAGAACAGAATGGAATATTAGTGTCGTTCTGACATGCCAGCCAGTACGGTCTGATTTGTATAGACTAACATATATATATATTAAGCTAAATATCTCCTAAACTATTATTTACAACAAAAATAGAAATGGCTAACAAATATAGGTGAACTGTTCCAGTTATATGGGATATATGTGTGTGTGTATGTGTATATATAATTATATACATATATTGTGTGTATCTTTATATGCTTTTGTATTTGTGTTGTGCAGTTCCACTTTTATATGGTTAATTTCCTTTAATCCATGCTTTGCCATGCGTTGGATACCCCTCTGGCACGCAAAGTGTTAAGGGGTGAAGCTCTTGAAAACAGTATTTTTTTCTAGTGCTTGTGTGGTGGTTTGGGGTGGAATGGGACATTTGACAGTAAATCCTATACTTTCCTCTGTTTTATTACAGGAGTAATATCTACCGTGTGTGAAGCCGGAGTGCAATTGCTAAGCAGGTTTCCATGACAAGGTATTCTTTTACTTAATTATCTGTAATCAGGTTGGGTCAATGACACTTTTTCCGTCTGTTTTTTTTGATGCGTGCATAACGCCTGCATGTTACATTATGTTTTCCTGACCTAGTGTAAGCCATGCTTACAATAACATCAGCGGAATGTACATGCTTGTGGTGAGATAAAAGGGAGGAAGATGCTGGATAATTGCAGGGAGTTTTAACTAAAACAATGCATGGTTTATATTATTGCATTATACTGAATACTTTCTGAAAATGGCAGGATATATAATTAAGATAATAGGGTGAATCAGCTAGTGCGATTGCACACCAAGATATTTACTGGAATCAATGTTTGTGTGCTGTGCTAACTTCTATGTACCAAGTATTGATGCCAACAGTTCTCACCAAAAGTTACAAGCCGAGAGAAGTGGGGAAGTGTATGGGCATTTTGGAGTGTTCCCCTCCTACTCCTTGTTTCTTGCAACAATATGCAGAGGATATTGCTATAAAATGACAGTGCATGTATAAGCAATACCTGGGAACTTCTTGTCTTTGAGCCCCAGAGAGTGCTCATGTGATGCTGGAAAGGGGATGTCAATGATGCGATTCAGTCTATAAAATGGGTGGGGCATAACCAGGTGGGTGGGGCTTACACATCTGCCTGTCATAAAGTTGACAGGAAGTGGGCAGAACAGGTTGGAAAGAAACTCACCTCCGGAGAATTGGCCTCTGTCCCCGGAGACCTGGTAATGCAGTCTGAAAAACGAAGTCTCCGGGGCAGATCCGGTGAGTTCCCAGGAATGGGTATAGGGTTGGAGTTTGGAGAGTGCATACCACTGTGTACTGAATCGATCATTAAAGTCTTAACTCTGGTAGGGAGTGCATGCCACTGTGCACTAAATCGATCATACACAATCATAATAAAGGCATACGCCATTGTATCAGAGGTGAACATGGGCTGCGTTCGGACATTCCCCTCAATATATTACTTTTTTGTGTATGCAAGCGAAGAGAGGAAGGCTAGGAAACCTTCGGCTCTTCAGCTTTTGGGGACTATAACTGCCATATTCCCAGGTCAACCACTGGGATTGCTGTTGACACATCCACAGCTGAGGAGGTGGGTGTGGCCAGCACAGACACTCCTCCACTTAAAATGTGGCAGTCTAGTTTTGCTCAAGTTGTTGCACTCCCTTCTGGTCCTTAAGGGGTTAAATATACAGAGGTTGATGTTCTAAGAGACATTGGATTAATTCTGGAACAGACCAACTGCAGCATCGACATAAAAAATATTTAGCAAACTTCAGTTTAACACCTTAAGAACCCATGACGTGCCAGGTCCATCATTGGTAAACTTGCATTAAGGACCCATGATGGTCCTGGCACGTCATGGGATTCAAGGGTCCTTGAATCCATTGCACAAACAAAAAAAACTGGATGGTGCTTAAAGTGGGACTACCACCATAGTTAATGTCTCCCTGCAATAATTAGACAGATGGCTACTAGCTTAATAATAGTTATCTTACATCTCAGAACAAGCCGATTCTAAAGAAATCCTTAAACGGATAGTAATACTTAATTATTACTAATCCCTATATTAAAGTCATATTAAAAAGAAATGTATTGCCACCAGTGTAATCTCTCAAACCTTTATGGTTTGAGAGATAATCGCTCCTAAAGTTGCCCTCTCCCACTCCCTTCCCCGAAGTCAGTGTTGTAGCTGTCTGAGGGGAAATCCGGTCTTAGATGATCAGGCGGCTCTGCAGCAGAGCCGCGATCACGTTAATTAAAAAAAAAAAAACTTTCACTAAAACAGCTTCTACGTGTGCTTGCAAACCAAACACATGTAGAAGACCATTTCAGTAAAAGTTTTCTCTTTTATTAAAGTGATCTTGGCTGTGCTGCAGAGCCACCTGGTGGTCATACGACTGGCTTCCCCTGCATTCAGCTACAACGCTGACTTCACGGAAGGGGGAGGGAGAGGGCAACTTTAGGAGCGATTATCTCTCAAACCATAAAGGTTTGAGAGATGACACTGGGGGTAATACATTTGTTTTAAATATGACTTTAATATAGGGATTAGTAATACTTAAGTATTACTACCCCTTTAATCTTCTAAGACTGACAGCCAGGTAGGTTAGTGCAGTCTGCATGCCTGCGCTGTCAGTCCCTTCCGGTGCCTTACGGGACAGCGCAATGCTTCTTAATGGAGACCGGGACTGACAGCGCAGGTGTGCAGACAAGATGATGCCTAGCTTTAAACTCATGTAGTTCTGAGAGGTAAGATAACTATTATTAAGTTAGTCGCCATCTGCCCAATTATCGCAGGGCGACTTTAACTATGGTGATAGTTCCGCTTTAACTGCCAGCCACAGGGGTTACGTGTGGCTTTAAACCCCTTGATGTGGTTATGTCCCCTATGGTGCAGTTGGTACATCAGCCTTACTGAGCTGTAAATGTACCAACATAATTAATTGGATATGTTATAATTAAAACCCTTGTGTGCTAGGGACAGATGTGTTTGAGGTCAATTGTAATGAAAATATCCATTTATTTGGGATTGTAAACCTTGGGTAGCATTTGTCTTTTTTTACTCAAAAATTAGGTCAGATTTACCTTTCAGGTGCTCATAGCCAGCATGCCCTTTACATACATTTATTACTTGGAATTTCGATGCCTTTAAATCGTGTACAGTTTCTGTTCAATATACATCATACAAATTGTGTTTTTATTTGTGATCCCTTCTAAGTAAACCTTCCAAGCATTCATCTTACTTGACTGGGCCAGTCCTACGTCTGGGCTGGTGGGCCACTGCCTCACTCAGTCTCCCGCTTGCTACTGTAAATGGAGGTACACTAGTGATACCACAGAGCTTACAGCTGAAATGGAGCGACACAAGTGATACCACAGAGCTTACAGCTGAAATGGAGCAACACTAGTGATACCACAGAGCTTACAGCTGAAATGGAGCTACACTAGTGATACCACAGAGCTTACAGCTGAAATGGATCTACACTAGTGATACCACAGAGCTTACAGCTGAAATGGAGGTACACTAGCGATACCACAGAGCTTACAGCTGAAGTGGAGGTACACTAGCGATACCACAGAGCTTACAGCTGAAATGGAGGTACACTAGTGATACCACAGAGCTTACAGCTGAAATGGAGGTACACTAGTGATACCACAGAGCTTACAGCTGAAATGGAGGTACACTAGTGATACCACAGAGCTTACAGATGAAGTGGAGCTACACAAGTTATACCACAGAACTACAATTCAATCTACATGGTATCATTTGCCTCACTTCAGAAAATTAATGTCAATTACAAATTTAGCAAAAGGGAGTGGGCCGGGACAGTGGGTTGGAATGATAGTGGAAACGGGCCACTTGATTTTATGTGCCCCCAAAGCCAAAAGGTGTCATCCCTCCCCTGTATAGGCGGCTAGTAGAGAAAAAGTGATTCCTTTATTGGCTGAGTAGCTTTAGACTGAAAGCTTTCTAGACAACTTGGGTCACTTCCTCAGCAATATTATTGCTTCACAATGCATTGCACACCTCGAAGTTCCTTAAATGGTTACTTAGTCTCATGCACGCTGCATGCTTCAGTTAAAAAAACAATAGCAAGTATCATGTCCTCCTCCGTGGACATGACATCTAGGACTGATTCAAGATGTTATCTGTTGAAAAAAGGGCAACATTTACAGGGGCCATTTTCTAGCCACAATAGGTTTAGTGGGGGGTTATCACATGATGTTACTTTTACTTTAAGGATTCCCTTCCACAGCTGTGCTTGAGAAGTCATTTTTTTCCCTCTCGGTAACAATCCATTGTGAACCACTCCAGCAGGCAGAGGAATTAAGCAATTAATAGTTGAGCCAAGCAGACTAGGCTGGCAGAAGGATCCTACAAGCTGGCACACAAGGCTAATCTCCAAGAGAGACATCGGGGCATGCCAGGGCCCCTTCACTCTAAGGCTGGATATTGTTTCCAGTTATTTATTGAACGCAAAGCATATTAAAGAGTAGAAGATCGTTTCTCACCCAACTTGGGTGACAGAGCAAAAATAATACACACCTTGAGGTAATATATGTTACAGTAATTCGGAAAGCATTTTTACGGGTAAACTGCTTGCTTTGAATGCCAGAGATGCCTTGGATACACCTCTGGCACTTAAGCCCATTTGTGCTAAAGACAGCTCAGGCGCATTGCTTTAAATGCATTGAAGCATACTCCATCATATATGACAGTGATAGGATGGGTATGTGGGGGAGGATAAAGACAGAAATCTATATCCTTATTGGGGCTACCAGGGTAGGAGGAAATGCGGGTACAGCAATGCCCAGCATTTAATCACTTCAGTACCAGATGGGCACACAATGCATTGCGTACCCCTCTGGCACTGAAAGAGTTAATTAAACCCATACTCTGTCCATATCTACCAACATTTCACATGGCCAAAGAGGGACACTTGTGTTTTAGGGGGTGTTGTTGTGGGCGGGGCTTGACCAATAATTTTTTGGCTTTTTCATGACCTGTTGACACCTCCTGTGTAACCTAATAAACGACTTGTAATAAGACCAAAGTATTTATTTACACAGAATAATATATACACACATATACTGAAGTTTAAATTATAATGCCACAGAATAAATATTTTTCATCTTGTAGTGCTTAATAAGTTGAACTAAATGCAAAAAAAACCCCTCTCTCTCAAACCTCTATGGGAGATATTCACTGTCAAGGCCCCCCCCTCCCCTTTCCTTGACATCAGCGCTGTGCTGACTGCAGGGGAATCCTGTCCAGGGACCAACTGGCGGCTCTGCAGCAGAGCCGCAATCTCGTTATTTAAAAAGAATTACTTAATTGGAAAGGTCTACAAAGTGTGCCTGGTTTGCAAGCATACTTTGTAGACCATTCCAATGAAGTAATTTGTCTTAAATAATGCAATTGCGGCTCTGCTGAAGAGCCTCCTCGTGCTGGCACATCTGACAGCAGGAAACGGCAAACTTTCACAGTGAATATCTCTCAAACCATAGTTTTTTTGCATTTAGTTAAACTTATTAAGCACTACAAGATGATAAATATTTATTGTGGGCATTACTAACACTTTAAACAAACATTAATGTGAGTTTTATTGCTGTAGAGCAATGTGATACACTTATATACACACACCACACAGTCTGATCTCCTAAAAAGAGGGACACCAGGGTGGGAAAGAGGGATTTGGGTCTAAAAGAGGCACTGTCCCTCCTAAATAGGGACACTTGGGAGGTATGTCTCTGGCATTCAAAGGGTTATACCTAGAGAGACTTTGCTACGCCTCACTGACGAGGTCCAATAAAGGCAGAAACACAAGACTGAGGTTTTGCTGTAGAGGAGATTTACCTGATATTTCTGGGTGGGACTGTTAATGCAGGTTGGACCAGACATATGACTATGGAAATGTTTATGTGATGGCACAAGAAAGCGAAAAATAAACTACGAAGTGTTATTCATTCTCAATGTGGGCTTGTCACACCTCGTTTTTGTTTATTCATCTCCCTGTGTGGAAGGGCATCCCAGGAATGGGCCCAGCTCTCTTACAGGTTACAGAGATTCAACTGCACCTCCCAGGACAGTCCTGGATTTTAAATGTGTGTCCCATGTCCTGGGCAGCCCCCTTCTGCATACCTCCCAACATTTCAAATTGTCAAAGAGGGACATTTGTGTTTTAGGGGGTGTTGCTCTGGGCGTGGCTGGTGGGATGGGCATTACCAAGAATTTTAAGGCTATTTCATGACCTATTAACCCTTTGAGTGCCTATTAACCTTTTGAGTGCCAGAGGGGTACGCTATGCATTGCTTTGCAATACATTGCCTACCCCTCTGGCACGCAAAGGGATAATACCTCCTCGTGTAAGCTAATAAATTACTTATAGCAAAACCAAAGTATTCGATTTACACCGACTAATGTATAAACACAAATACTGATGTTTAAACAAACATTAAAGTGAGTTTTATTGCTCTGGATCAATTTGATACATTTATATACACACACACATACCACACAGTCTGATCTCCTGAAAAAAGGGACATCAGGGTGGGAAAGAGGGACAGAGAGATTTGGGTTTAAAAGAGGGACTGTCCATACTAAAGAGGGACACTTGGGAGGTATGCTTCTGCGACAGTTCAAAGTCCCGGAATGCAGACTCCAGAGCACAGAATTGTAAATACTAGAAGGAGAACTGCCCCATTGCCTACTGTGACAGGAAGTGATGCCTGTGCTGGGCTACAAGAAAATGGCTTCCAGACAGAGCTCTTACGACCAGCAAGAGAACTGAGCCTTGCTTCCTGATATCAAATAGGAGTTACAGTGCAATTTATTTTAGTGTAATGATAGACTATAAGAAAATGTTTGTCACAGCAGCCAATGGGCTGTCTCCCTTTAGTGTTTCCAACTCTGTGGTGCACCGAAAAAAGAGCCGGTTGATGTCCGGAGATGCGTAGCATAGCTGCACTAGAGCCAAAGACAGGTATTCCACTGCTGTAGTCTCCACAGTGTCCCTGAATGGCATAATGGAAATGTGGTCACCCTACCGTGAAGAGGACCACTAAAGTCTAAAACATGTGCTTTTGTTAGTTTAAAAAAAATTTAGGTTTTAGAATTTATCTATGCTCTTTTTACTCCTTGGATGCTAGAGACGTCTCCAAGGCATTAGGTGTCACTAGCATCCATGGTGTTAAGGTTTTAAAGAGATAGTAGTGTTTCACAATAAAGGCCGCTCCAATTAATCTTCATAGTATTTTGGCCATGGAGAATGGTATTTCAAAACTGTCATTGTTGTAGTTCAAGAGTAATTGAATGATAAAGTATCCCCCTCCAGCCCCTTTTACTGGTGTAACACTGCTCACCTCAGAGCAGCAAGACTGTCCAGATGGATCGCAGAGAGGGACAATCTTCAGTGAGCATAAGGAAAGCCTGAAAAACATGTAAAGGGGGGAAGGTTTTCTTTATGATCACAGTAAGAAGATTGTCCCTTGTTGTGACCTGTCCAGTAGGGTTGCCACCCAGCTGGTATTTTACCGGCAGGCCGGTAAAAAATTGGCTTTTTTTTTTTTTTAAGAAAAGGTGGCAACCCTACTGTCCGGTCAAGAAACCAGATTCCACATCTTAAGGGAGGCAGGTTACACTAGGTAAAAGGGGAGGGAGGGGGATACTTTATCGTTCAATTACTCTTGAACTACAACTCTGACAGTATTAAAATAACACTCTCCAAAGTCCAAATACTATGAAGATTAATAGGACCTGCTTTTTTTATGAAACATTACTATCCCTTTAAGTAGCCAATTGTACGTCATATAAATGGCCATTTCTTCTCTTATCTTGATGGAAGAGTGAATTGTATCATTCTTCCTCTCTAAGAAGCCCAGACATAAACACTGCTAATAGACTTTCAATTCTGAGCAACAAACGGATTTGATTACATCCAAGACAATATCCGTAAAACCCACAGCAACTAATGTTGACTGTATAATATCATATTTTCCTTGTGCGCCTAAAGTAGAGCGACGTATTAAATGCCAAAACATGTTTTTTCTCCTTTTGATTATTCAATGCTTTTGCCAAATGTATGACCTCAAAACTATTTCTGCTGGAGACATAAAACCTGTTTCATTGTGTACTGTAGATTTTGCCAAATTGACATTAAAATGTCATTATCAATAGTGAAATCGCACAGCTGGGGTTTATGGTTCTGAACTTGTTGATAAGGGAGTGTTTCACTTCTGCCATTAGAACCAGATATGGTGCCTTTAAAGTTCATGGTTCCTGTGTTTCTAGACTTTCACCTGCTGTCTGCATCATTGTTTTTTCCTTACAAACCTAGAACCCTTTCACATCAATAATATAACATCCTCTGTTAATTGTTGATATCTCTAAACTGATGTACTGTCTATTAGATCATGTCTAAGCCAGCCAACTGTTCCAAAAGAAACAAAGGATACAGATTATTAACCCTTTGAGTGCCAGAGGGGCACGCAATGCATTGCAAAGCAATGCATTGCGTACTCCTCTGGCACTCAAAGAGTTAATTTAAGTGGGGCTTTGTAACCCTTTGAATGCCAGGCGGGTATCCAATGCATTGCTTTGCAATGCTTTGGATGCCCCCACCTGGTACTCAAACGGTTTAAGTGGACCTGTCACCTTTCAACAAGCTTAATTTGTAAAATCTGTGTATGTTATATTAGTCATTTTCTGTAAAGTAGCAGACCTCCCAACATATCATATGGCCAAAGAGGGACACTTGTTTTAGGTGGTGTTGATGGGGGCATGGCTGGTGGGCAGGGCATTTCCGAGAATTTTTAGGATGTATCATGACCTATTGACACCTCTTTGTCTAACTGAATAAACGACTTAGTGCAAAAGCAAAATATTTTATTTACACAGTCTAAATTATAAACACATATACTGACATTTATATACATATTAATGTGAGTTTTATTGCTGTGTAGCAATGTGATACACTTATATACACACCACATAGTCTGATCTCCTAAACAGAGGGACACCAGGGTGATACACTTCTATACACACCGCACAGTCTGATCTCCTAAACACAGGGACACCAGGGTGGTACACTTATACACACACCACACAGACTGATTTCCTAAACACAGGGACACCAGGGTGATACACTTATATACACACCACACAGTCTGATCTCCTAAACACAGGGACACCAGGGTGATACACTTATATACACACCACACAGTCTGATCTCCTAAACACAGGGACACCAAGGTGAAACACTTATATACACACCACACAGTCTGATCTCCTAAACACAGGGACACCAGGGTGATGCACGTATATACACACCACACAGTCCAATCTCCTAAACACAGGGACACCAGGGTGATACACTTATTTATACACCACACAGTCTGATCTCCTAAACACAGGGACACCAGGGTGATACACTTCTATACACACCACACAGTCTGATCTCCTAAACACAGGGACACCAGGGTGATACACTTATATATACACCACACAGTCTGATCTCCTAAACACAGGGACACCAGGGTGGAAAGAGGGACAGAGGGATTTAGATCTCAATGAGGGACACTTGGGAGGTATGAAGTAGTTTTGATATTTTGGTAGAACTTTATGCTAATTCAAGGCATAGTATGTTAATTAGCTCAATCTGAGGTGAAACTTACCCCTTTGTGCTAGTGTATGGGATCTGTGTAGATTCATTCCTAGCAAAGTGTGAGGTACTAATGGCCCAGCACAAAAACTAATCCGAAGACAAAATACCTGGTTATACAGTGTATTAGTAGATTAAAGGGATAGTAATACTTAAATATTACTAATCCCCATATTGTAGCTATAGTAAAAAGAATTGAATTGCCCCCAGTGTCATCTCACAGACCTTTATGGTTTGAGAGATAACCAAAAGCAAAGCCCCCCCCCTCCCCTGAAGTCATGGTTGTACTGACTGCAGGGATATCCGGTCTTGTTTGCATCAGGCGGCTCTGCAGCAGAGCTGAGATTGCGTTAGTAAAAAAAAATTATTTCACTGAAACGGTTTTCTACGTGTGATTGCAAACCAAGCACATGTAGAAGACCGTTTCAGTGAAATAATTATTTTTTACTAACACGATCTCGGCTCAGCTGCAGAGCCGCCTGATGCAAATAAGACCGGATATCCCTGCAGTCAGTACAACCATGACTTCAGGGAAGGGGGGGGGGCTTTGCATTCTGTTATCTCTCAAACCATAAAGGTCTGTGAGATGACACTGGGGGCAATTCAATTCTTTTTACCATAGCTACAATATGGGGATTAGTAATATTTAAGTATTACTATCCCTTTAAGCAGGAAGGTCTGGTAAACAGACTGCTAACCATTTTGGATGGGGGAGGACTATGTCATTATCATTTTCTGTGGCAATGATGGAACCTGATGGACGTGTTTCTTTTTCAACCTAATTTGCTATGAGGCTATGATCCCCCAACAGATAAAAGTTAATTTATCAGAAACTGTTGCTATTACAAACAAATGGCTAGCACAACACATAGGCACTTCTTAATTCTCTTTAACCCCTTAAGGACCGGAGGTTATGGGACATTTCCGTCCCATAACGACCGCATAGGGGCACTTTGACGAGCCGGTACACGTGACCTGTCACGTGTATCGGCGCGTCACTATGGGGCTTGAAATAGATCGCTCCGATCTTGGAGCGGTCTATTTCATGCCCTATTTTTACTTACAGCGCTCCTGGTAGAGCGCTGTAAGTAAAAAGTACGTGACGTACCAGGACCGTCAAGGGTCGTTCGAGCAAATTTACCCTTGACGGTCCTGGTACGTCAAGGGTCCCTAAGGGGTTAATGAGAAGTTTTATTTCTCCCTGATAGTGTGGTTGGTGCATTCCAGAATTCTTGCATCTCTAATTACATCAACTTCCATGACGTATAAGGACAAAGAAATACATATGGTAACATAGGTTTTGTCTGAACTATCAAATAGCATCTTAATACAATGGCTGATAGTGTCTGCTTCTATTGTTTGTTATGCTTTATCTACATAACACCTGTACTGGGTACATGCTCTATATACAATTGAATTCCATTCTCTTGTTTTATTAATAGACGTCACAGATTTCCTACTAGAAATGTAATTTTGTCATTAGTTTGTTGATCTAGGGAACTATCTCACTGCCTTTTGAGTCAGGAGGGAAAATAGGCGTGCGCACAGGGTGTGCCGCGTGTGCTTAGGCACACCGTAATCGGCCCCGTGCGCACCAGTTTTTCAGAAGTTAAATGTCCGTTTCCGCATATTAATGCGGCTGCGGCACCGGCTTTATACCGTAGCTGCTTGCCACGGCTATCTGCTGCTGACTGCTGTGCTTGGGGAGACCAAGGGGAAGTAGGACAAGCACTCGGGCTCAAACGCTGCAAAAGCCTGCATGAGCCTTCCCTCTTTCGTTGCGGCGCTTAGAGGAAGTGATGTCACTTCCTTTCAGAGCTTGTTATGTTGAGGGAAGGTGTCAGGGAGCGAAAAGTGGGTGAGGAGGCTGCAGACACTGGCACTAACTCGGCTGTATGATGCATGCGTGAGTGTGTTAATGTTTAATGTGTGTGCGTGTGAAAGGTAACTTACACCTAATCATTTATTTAGCACATATATATATATATATATATATATATATATATATATATATATATATACACATACATACACGTGTGTGCTTTTGGGTGCACACCCTAATGCAATTGGCTGCGCTTGCCTATGGGAAAGAATTTTTTTACCAGCTTGAGGCTTAATTGGAAATGGCTTCAGTGTTTTTGTTTTTTTTTCCTAAAACAAATCAAATCTGCGCTCCTCCATACAGACTATCTAAATGTGAACCCTATGTAAAGCATATATTATACCACTTTAGTAAATTTGGGGTCTTTGTTGCATAGTTTGGCCAAAATATGTTTAAGCCCCCCCTGTCGTGTCAAGGCACCCAATATAAGGCAAGTACCTAACTTTATTTTTGTCTTCCTCTGTATTAACAGGGGAGGTTTGGCACGGGCTGTACTTGATGGACGCATGTCTTTTTTCAGCCTCATCAACTATGTTACTATTAAAGGGAAACTAACACTTAAAAAAACTGTTGAAGTACAGTCTTAGACACTCTCTGCTACTCTTGTCTTCGAGTAGCCGCATTATAAATGGATTTGGTGCATCCTGAAATAGCATGCAAACCAGTGGAACTAACACTTTAAAACTTTAGATGGCTACCCCATAGCAGCATTATCATCTCAAAGCTCCTCTGATCACAGATGCAGAGAAGGCAATGAAATGGACCATTTAGAGCTATTAATTTTTCAACAGAATGCTGGCCAAAAAACAAATAGACACGCAGCGGCATAATAATATAACTGTTGTCAGACTCCCAGATGTCTATAGCACTCAGGACACCCATCGCATCTTGGAGGCGTTTCATTCTTTCTTCTCGGATTTATACTGTCTCATGCTCCGGACGTGGTCCCCTCTAAGGTTCTTCCCTATCTCAGGACTAGCAATCTCCTCGCCCTCAGTGACGACCAGAGATCCATCTTAGAGGCCCCGATCTCAGAAGGTGAGATTTCTCAGGTCATCAAATAGCTCAAACCCTCCAAAGCCCCTGGACCAGACGGATTTTCCAGTAAATACTACAAAGTTTTCCAAATGCAACTTCTCCCCTACCTGTCCAGAATCTTTAACTCATTGCCAAAAGGGGCCTCTCCTCCTACATAGTCCTCCTACTTAAAATGAATAAGAATCCCCTTTGCTGCTTCTCATACAGGCCCATCTCTCTCATCAACACCAACATCAAACTGTTCACGAAAATCCTAGAGAACCATCTCTCCTCTATTCTTCCTTCAATAATCCACCCGGACCAGGTGGGATTTGTCTGGGGCTGGCAAGCTTCGGATTGCGTGCAGTGGCACTGATCCATCAACTCAAAGATGTCTGAGATCCCTTCCATGCTATTTTCCTTGGATGTGCAAAAGGCTTTTGATTGGCTCCATTGGAAATTCATGTTTACCACCCTGTGTCAGTTTAACTTTCTTAAAGCCTTTTTATTAGCCATCCGAACATTATACTCCTCGCCAACAGCTCAGGTCTCCATTGCGGTCTTCTCTTCTGCCCCTATTGTGTTCGAGGGGGCACCCGCCAGGGATGTCCGCTTTCACCACTCCTATTCGTGCTCAGCTTGGAACCCTTCACTGCTCACATTCACCAAAATCCGGATGTCGCTGTGATCCCAGTGGGCGATACTCACCACAAACACTCCTTATTCTCCAATGATCTACTTCTGAGTTTGTCCAGGCCACTTACGTCTCTTCCGAATGTCATGCGGGAACTTCACATCTATCAAGGACTGTCTGGGTTCAAAATCAGTCTAGTTAAATCTCAAGCCCTAAACATTAACCTCTCCCACCCCGTTCAGAAATTGCTCCAGTTCATTTTCGATTTCTCTTGGCAAAAATCCTAACTCCGCTACCTGGGCATCAAGCTAACTCTGTCATACCACTCACTTTACTCTGCGAACTAATACCCCACTGCTGCAAACCTTGATGGCTGATCTAGAACGTTGACATCCCTATAACATCTCTTGGATAAGGAGCGTTATTTCTGTAAAGATTAATCTCCTTCCCAGACTTTAATATTACTTTCAAGTCCTACCAATCCCCTTACTGCTGGCCATCTCCAATATGCTCTGGTCGAAAAATCCTGCAGTTTATTTGGAACGGAAAATGCCCACGTGTCTCTTCCAAAATTTGGGCTCTACCAAAAACGCAAAGGTGTCTGGGTTTATCCCAGATTTTCCCCTATTACATCACTTCACAATTGGCCCAACTGGTCCAATGGCACCTTCCATCTTTGGATTTCCTGCCCTGGGTGCAGATAGGGAACTGTTTACTTTCTCCTGTTCCCATACACAATGCTCTCTAGATCCAGAAGCAATCTAGACCCCCCCCCTTCTCTATTACTCCAACAGTGGCCCACTTGCTAAAGCTATGGGACATGGTCATATACAAGAAATCCCTCACAGCTCCAGTTTTCTAGCATGACCCCTGTGCTGGGGAAGCCCATCTTCCCCACTGGCTTAGTTGCTAAGGACTTTCACCGATGGGCTTCTCATAATCATTTTCGTCTTCACCAATTCTACAATACCCACCACCAGCAGTGAAAGGGGCTTGATATGGTATGCCTTAACGCCTTAAGGACCCATGACAGTCCTGGCATTTCACAAACAAGCATGGCCAGCCCTTCAGGGGTTAATCATCATAAACTGTAGATTTTAATAACTCAAAAAACAGGTTTTCTAAGTTAAAATGCCTAATACAACATAGAGGTGATTTTTAGAGAGCATACAAAATCACAAAAGTTCCTTTTAGGAGATAGGATCCATTTAAGTCAATAGGATTTTTTATTAGTCTGTGGGGCAGTCCTTGTGCGCCAGAAATTGTTCCAATCGTCCCATTGTACATATGGCCTGGTGTGTTTCCCAGGTGCCAGCTTGCAGTCTGTTTATATCAGTGAGACTAGTTCTTATGGGTCACATCAAACTGGGATTTAAAGTAAAAACATACATTACAAAGATTTACTGGCTGTAAATCACACATTCATCCATTGATATACATCCAAAAATTTGTAGTCAGCAGGAAAATCCCTTTGAATTCCCCCTCCTGGTTCCTGCCCATTACCAGATGTGTTAGAACAGGTGTTATACAGATTGGACAGTCATCCACCTAACATGTATTTATGGGAGAACTCACAATAATTCTGCCAGAAATAAAGAGATATAGAACTCAATTACAACTAACGAAAGCAGGGATAGTCTGTCTTTGGACACACAGCTGCTGCTGGTTGGCGATGATGTGAATGTCCAGCAGCTGTAGGTCTACAGACAGGACTGGATTTAGATTTCAGACTCCCTTAGGCAAATGACCTTTGCTCCACCCATGATCATGTCCACGCTTGTTAAATTAACCCACCTTTAGTCCCATCCACTGTTGCCTTACAGAAAATATATTTAGCCTATAGTAAACACACACACACAAAAGTGTTTAACCTATTCGTTGCTAGAGAGGTCTCCAATGCATTGATTTACCAATTCATTGGAGATCGTTCTAGCATCCAAGAGGTTAAATAATGTCCATTAAAGGGGAACGTTAACCCATTAAGGACCAGAGGGGTGTGTAACACATTGCTTTGCAATGTGTTGCACACCGCTCTGATTCTTAAAGGGATAAGTGACAAATAAACCAGCTTTCTCGTTCAAAAGAACAATTATAGTTGCATCGTCACCTAGCAAATTAAGCTGAAAAGTGACATGCAGTGGCATGCTAATGGGGTGGTGGTGGGGCAGACCGCCCCGCTTACCACTCATTAGGGGAGTGCCACACTGCTACTCTGACCCCGCTGCCGGATTGCCCTAAGCAGGTACTGATGGCATTAGATGTGCCCTGCCATCCAGTACCTGCTTCCTTGTGTCACATTGCAGCCAATGAGAGAGGAGTGCTTTGACAGGATACTACAATCTCTCATTGGTTGTGCATGGTGTGTGGCGGTGCGGCGCTGTTGTGCAAGGTCTGGAGGAGATGCCTGGGCCTGACACAGCCAGTACAGCTCGTGAACTGGAGCAGGAGAACACATAGGCCTAAATACCTCACCACAACCTCAGGTGCCTCCAGGCAGCCAGCCCTCAACACTGTGTCAGCAGCAGGTGTGTGTGTGTGTGTTTTTTTACATTTTAAAATATAGGATCCGCCCCGGGTGCCAGTGCTCTAGGTACTCCCCTGGTGACACATCAGTCAAGTTAAACCTTTCACACGGTATAACCAAGAAATCCCACAATTTAACAGACCTTATTGTATAAAAAAAAAAAAAAAATCCTCTGCTAAAGTTGAATTATGGGAGTCCAACATTTAATTCTCTTACACGAATATGTTGCAGACTCCTCCAGCACCCATAGGTTAACAGTTACTGTGGACCAAGTTTAATCTGTCTACCGTACACATAGGGATAACAGTGATGGAAGAGTGTCCCTTCTTGATAACCAGGATCCACATAGAATTCAGAGAGCTTTCTCTCAGTGGAGCATTTTGCCACTCCCTAAAGGAATAGTATTGTTTTATTTTATCTTTTCTTATTTTGTTTGTGTATAATATAGTTTTTCCTTGCCTTTTTTTAGACTGAAATTGCTTTTTTGTTGTCTTCCATATTTACAGTGATTTGAGCGCCCTCTACCTGCAGTCTTCAAAAACAGTCTTCTACTCAACTGTATATTCAAACTGTGTGAATGGAGACACACACTTAGGCTGAAGCACTATGTAGGACCTGAACAATTCTGAAACAAACCAATGTTCCATAGGGGTCAAAGGCAAATTCCCCAAACCCCCATTGACTTAAGCCTCTGACATTCAGAGGGTTAAATGTCAGATTTAAATCAATGGGAATGTTATTCATCCTCTGTGGTACTTCAATTCATATTATTACATTAGACTCACAGGCATAATTTTGATGACACTTTGCAGATACAGTTGAGTCATAGACTCACTTTACAGAATGCAGCTAGAGGGCTCCCACATCACTGAAACTGAAGCTAAGATAAGCAGAAAAAAGAACAAAGCTGCAGATAACATGCATTTAAAGGGATAGTAATGTTTCATAATAAAAGCAGCTCTAATTAATCATCATAGTATTTGGACTTTGGAGAGTGTTATTTCAATTCTGTCAGAGTTGTAGTTCAAGAGTAACCGAATGACAAACTATCCCCCTCCCACCCCTTTTACTGATGTAACACTGCTCAGCCAGAGCAGAAGGGAGGTGCCCAGGTAGATTGCAGAGAGGGACAATCTTCAATTAAGATAAGGGAAAAACCTGAAAAACTTGTGAATGGGGGCAGGGCTTTCATTGTTTTCACTGTAAGAAGATTGTGCCCTGCTGTTATCTGTCTGGTCTTACAACCAGATTCCACATCTGAGAAGAGATGGCTTACACTAGGTAAAAGGGGTGGGAGGGGAAACTTTGCTTGTGAATATCTCTTAACCCATAAAGGTTTGAGAGATAAGACTTACATCGTTCTTCATGGGTTTTTTTAATGTCTACAGAATAAAATAAAGTTAAAACGAAGTATTACTATCCCTTTAAGGAACTCTACCGCCTAATAATAACAAGCTTCCACTTACCCTAATCTCCACAAAAAATCCTAATGACCACTATTAAGCAAATCTATGTGGATAAGTTGTCCAGAAATAATAATTAGTTCTCAATATCATGTCCATGGAAGCAGACATAATTCCTTGCTCCTGGGCAAAAACTCCTCCTACTGAAGGCATCTTAACAAGACCAGTGGGAGGAGTTTGGAGTGATTGAGTCCTGAAAAAATAATTGTCTGCCTCAGTGGGCATGATATCCAGTATTTATTAAAGGTTAATTTGGAAATCTAGTCCACACTGAATTGATTCATAGAAGCCATTAGGTGTTTCTGCTCAGAGGAAGATAAGTTGGAGTTTATTAGATGTTGATAATCCTTTCATTCTTAAAGGGATAGTAATACTTTGTTTTATCTTTATTTTGTTTTGTAGGCATTAAAAAAACATGAAGAACGATATAAGTCTTATCTCTCAAACCTTTATGGTTTGAGAGATATTCACAAGCAAAGTTCCCCTCCCGTCCCTTTTACCTAGTGTAAGCCATCTCTACTCAGATGTGGAATCTGGTTGTAAGACCAGAGAGATAACAGAAGGGGACAATCTTCTTCCTATGAGAACAATGAAAGCCCTGCCCCCCTTGACAAGTTTTTCAGGTTTTTCCCTTATCTTAATTGAAGATTGTCCCTCTCTGCAGTCTACCTGGGCACCTCCCTTCTGCTCTGGCTGAGCAGTGTTACATCAGTAAAAGGGGTGGGAGGGGGGATACTTTGTCATTGAATTACTCTTGAACTACAACTCTGACAGAATTGAAATAACACTCTCCGAAGTCCAAATACTATGAAGATTAATTAGAGCTGCTTTTATTATGAAACATTACTATCCCTTTAAAAGACCTTTCTCTTTGGATGCTAGAGACATCTCCATTTATTTGTGAAGCAATGCATTGGAGCCGTCTCAAGCTTTAAAGGGGTTAACGATAATCTGCATTCCTGTTCACCTGTAATTTGGGTCTCTGCCTTTTACATGAGACGAATACAATGCATACCACAGGGTCCAGGTAATTGGGAGAACTAAGCCGTGTTTATACATTCAGTGGTTTCCATTACATCCCTCGGTACTGTAGCCGTGTCAGATGATACAACACGACAGACAAAGTACAAATCCCTACTGTATTGCCTACAAAAATGTGCTACCTCCATTCACGCATTGATAAGTTGTGGCATGGCCGGATTCCAGCGAGACATTCTTTGTCAGAGATGATAATTCTAACATTGTGTTGTTTATGTCAAGCAAAAGAACTCCTTAATTAAGACTAGGAAACTTTGCTTCTAATTGGGTGTTGTCCCTTTGTTATGAGGAACTCGGCAGATTTTTTTTTTTTTTTTTTTACCAACACATTTCAATATTGGGAGAAAGGACAAAAGAGCACTTGTGGCTCATTATGTGAGTGACTTTGTTCTAATTCCATATGACTAATATTTTACCCAGTGTTAAAGAGCTAGGACTGGTAAAACTATTCTGTAAGTTTAATTTCTTTCAAAACGTGGCCTTTTTCAGGACATAAACACAACTGGCAAAACAGGAGTTTAGTTTCATGTTCAGTTTTCTGTTTTAACCAATCATATGGCAAGAAAAGCAATCATGTGATGTCCATATAATAAAAAAACAGGCTCACTTACTTTCAAATGTAAAACAGGTTACTATCCAGATCACGTCTGAACAACATAAATCTTCTTTGGCAATTCAGTATAAGTCTGTACCTGCGTGTCTCTCCCATTCTTCATTCTTCATCTTCATATAAGTCTGTACCTGCTCTGTCTCTCCCCCCTCCAACTCTCTTTTTCCATCTCTTCCTGTGGTCACACCCCTTCTGTCTCCCACCACATGTATCTGTCCCATGTTCCCGCTCCCACCTCAGCTCCCACTCTCTTGCTCCCATCCCGACTGCACACTTCTTGTGCTCCCCTTGTCCCTCCCCCCCCACCACCACCGCCGTCCATAAGTGATTAGTTCTAGATCTACTCAGACCAGTCTAAAATGATTTCTGGGTCCTCTGTAGGGACGAGCGAACATTTTACAAAAAGAGAAAAATTAGAAAAACTGCACTTTGAACCTTACGTGGAAATTCCCACAAAAAATGCAGTTTCTTCACACCACGACACTAAGCCTAGTACCACATCATTAGAGCCACACATACTGACCCACAGGCATGTCCTTCAGTAACTGTAGAACCACACATACTGACCCCCAAACTTGTCCCTCTGCATTCGAAGACATGAAACTATACCTCCCCCAGTTTTTGTCTTGTTGTATCCATAGAACCACACATACTGACCTCAGAACCTGTCCCTCTGTAGACATGAAAAAACACATATTGACCGCATAGCCTTTCCCTGCTGCCTTGTAGCCAGAATCTTTTTTTTTTTTTTTTTTTTTTTTTATTAAAAATGTATTACAGTTCATACTTGAATTTTTTAGATGCAGTCTCACAGATGCCTGGAAGTGTACAGTGGCGCTGTTGCTACACCATCCTATGGACAGCTCTGTTAAACCTCCATAGGATGGTGTAGCAACAGAGCCACTGTACACTTTCAGGCCACTGTGATACTGCACATAAACAAATTCAAGTTCTGGATGCCATGTCCATGGGGGAAGACATGACATTTGATAGTAGGACCACTGGAACTGAACCTCTACTTACAGCACAAGGCAATCTTAAAACAATAGTAATACTTAAAATGTAAAAAAATAAAAAAAAACAAATTTGTAAGGTTCATCCCCCTCCCCCGCCCCTGAGTAAAAACAGGAGTACTCCAACTGTTGAAAGGTGTTTTATTCAATAGTTATTACAGCTCAAACTTTAAGTTTTTTTAGGTGCTGTTTCACAGTGGCCTGAAATTGTACATTGGCCCTGTTGCTACACCATCCTATTTAGATATAATTTTATTTTTCCATTTTATTTCCATAGAATGGTGTAGCAACAGTGCCAATGTACAATTACCTTGTTTTACTCAGGGATATAACCACTAGCCAATGGCAAGTGAAAATGTAGCCCTGGCGAGTAGAAAATCAGCCCTGGTGGGTAAGCTATGGCTTGCAATGGCAAGTAACTTTTCAGGTCTGGCTAGTAAAAGGGCTTCAAATTTTAAGCCCTGTGTATGTATATGTGTATATATATATATATATTTATATAAAATATATTTTTTTTACATCCTTTAATGGACTGGATATTATTAGATGTTCGCTACTGACTACTGATTTGCAGAAACAGAGACCCACCGAGGTGTCCAAAGTATAGTCTGTGACTGAACTGCTCACCTCTACTAGAGTGGCTGAATTCCATTACATAATAAAGCTGTTGGCAATATTTTTCAGTGTCAATTGATAAATCTCAAATTCTGCTGTTTTGTGTCAGCCAGACTTTACTGCCTAATCAGATTAGAATTATTGTTCATTGAACAAAAAAAACATATTGCTGCATCCAACTCTGTGTAATTGACTTCATCTCAGCTTGAGGTGACAGATTAGTGTTATAAATCGCATTCTGCTCCAGTTTT
The DNA here is from genome assembly GCA_037306005.1 of Rhinophrynus dorsalis. Taxonomy (NCBI): domain Eukaryota; kingdom Metazoa; phylum Chordata; class Amphibia; order Anura; family Rhinophrynidae; genus Rhinophrynus; species Rhinophrynus dorsalis. The sequence continues at coordinate 139,992,172 of CM074727.1, forward strand.
TGCATTTTTATGAAGATAATGCTGTAGGCTGTTTGGATCGGTTCACTACAAAAATCAGCTGCTAAGATTGTTTGTGAAAGATTTTGGCAATTTGTTGTCTTGGAAGCCAGACACACAGAGCAAGAACTCAAATATTCAATGCCAACTATCAGTGTATATTGGATTTGCCATAATATATAAACCCCTAATGATTTCACACATTGTCTAACATTCCTATTGCTTGATTAACAACTTTGGAATGTCCCTATTTTTTAAGCACTTAAAGGGATAGTAATGTTTCACAGAAACATCAGCTCCAATTAATCTTCATAGTATTTGGGCCGTAGAGAGTGTTATTTCAATACTGTCAGAGTTGTAGTTTAAGAGTAATTGAATGATAAAGTATCCCCCTCCCGCCCCTTTTACCTAGTGTAAGCCTCCTCCCCTCGATGTGGAATCTGATCCTGAGACCAGACAGCTCATAGCAAGGGACAATCTTCTTACTGTGAGCATAAGGAAAACTCTGCCCCTCTTGACAGGTTTTTCCTTATGCTCCCTGTCTGTGATCCATCTGGACAGTCTTGCTTCTCTGAGGTGAGCAGTGTTACATCAGTAAAAGGATCGGGAGGGGGATAATTTATCATTCAATTAATTGGAGGTTCTGTTTTTGTGAAACATTACTATCCCTATAAGTACCCAAGATGGTACTGGCATGTAATGGAATTCAGGAGTCACCACGCAGCTGCACACTGTTCTGGGACTCCTGAATCGATTCGCGCAAAAAAAAAAATAAATAAATAAAAAAAGCCCCGTGGTTCTTAACTGCCGGACGTGCTTCCAGTTATTTAGGGGTTAATGCATGCTTAACCCTTTGCATGCCTGACAGGCATCTATTGCATTGTGCTGCAGTGCTTTGGATACCTTTCTGAGACTCAAAGGGTTAAAGCACAATACCAAATTCCTTCCAATATATATATATATATATATATATATATATAGTGTTTATAGGTATACTCAGCATGGGTTCCGTGAAGCACAAGACAGAACTCAAAGTAAGACTGAAGGAGAAGTAACACCTAATAATCCAACAGTTAAATTGGCCCTACGAACACACCTCAAAACTCTCTGGATCTTCCCCGGAGACTGCGTTTTATAAATTTGTAGGGATAGTAATGTTTCACAAAAACAGCATCTCCAATTAATCTTCATAGTATTTGAGCTATAGAGAGTGTTATTTCAATACTATCAGAGTTGTAGTTCAAGAGTAATTGAATGATTAAGTATCCACCTCCCACCCCTTTTGCCTAGTGTAACATTGCTCACCTCAGATGTGGAATCTGGTTGCTAGACCAGACAGATAACAGAAAGGGACAATCTTCTTTCTGTGAGAACAATGAAACCCCTTGAACTACAACTCTCACAGAATTGAAATAACATTCTCCGAGGTCCAAATACTATGATTAATTACAGCTGCTTTTATTATGAAACATTACTATCCCTTTAATTACTGGGTCTCAGGGGACAGAGGCTGATTGTCCAGTGATGGTGAGTTTCTTTTACTTCCCACCTTGTTCCTCCCACTTCCTGCCCACTTCTCCTCCTTCCCACCTTGTTCCTCCCACTTCCCGCTCACTTCTCCTGTTACCCCACCCTGTTCATCCCACTTCTCCGCCTTCCCACCCTGTTCCACCCACTTCCCACTCACTTCTCCTCTTTCCCACCCTGTTCCTCCCACTTCTCCTGTTTCCCCACCCTGTTCATCCCACTTCTTCTTCGCAACCTGTTCTGCCCACTTCTCCTGTTTCCCCACCCTGTTCATCCCACTTCTTCTTCCCACCCTGTTCCACCCACTTCCCACCCACTTCTCCTCCTTCCCACCCTGTTCATTCCACTTCTCCTCCTTACCACCCTGTTCCTCCTACTTCCCACCCACTTCTCTTCCTTCCCACCCTGTTCCTCCCATTTCTCCCCCTCCCCACTTCTCCTCCTTCCCACCCTGTTCCTCATACTTCCCATCCACTTCTTCTCCTTCCCACCTTGTTCCTCCCACTTCTCCTCCTTCCCACATTGTTCCTCCCACTTCCCGCTCACTTCTCCTCTTTCCCACCCTGTTCCTCCCACTTCTCCTGTTTTCCCACCCTGTTCCTGCCACTTCTCCTGTTTCCCCACCCTGTTCATCCCACTTCCCACCCACTTCTCCTCCTTCCCACCCTGTTCCTCCCGCTTCTCCTTCCCACCCTGTTCCTCCTACTTCTCCCCATCCCACTTCTCCCCCTTCCCACTTCTCCCCCTTCCCACCCTATTCTGGACACTTTCCGTCCACTTTTTGATACAAACACAATTAAGCCCCGCCCACCCAGGTAAGCCCCACCACCTTTATGACGCAAATCACATCACTGACATCCTCTTGTCTGCAGTACATGAGCCCTCTCTCTGGGGGCTGGAGATGAGCAAGTTCCCAGGTGTAAGTATGAATATTACTTTTACCTTTCTTCAAGTGATAACACCTTCCCTCAGTTCTGGATGTCTGTCCATGGAGGGGTACATGTCAGTTGCTAAGAGGACCACTGAAGACGTACATCTCCCACTTCATATGGAAATATTAACCCTTTATGGATCAGGGGGATATGCAAAGCATTTTTTCCAATACATTGCACACCCCTTTGGTCCTTAAAGGGGTAGTAATACTTAAAATGAAATATATATGTATATTTTGAGCTCAAACTTGAATTTTTTTGGTGCACTGGCCATGGAGAGTGTTATTTCAATACTGTCAGAGTTGTAGTTCAAGAGTAATTGAATGATAAAGTATCCCACTCCTGCCCCTTTTACTTAGTGTAAGCCACCTCCCCTCAGATGTGGAATCTGGTCTTGAGACCAGACAGCTCACAGCAAGGGACAATATTCTTATTGTGAGAACAATGAAAACCCTGCCCCCCTTGACAGGTTTTTCAGGTTTTTTCCCTTATGCTCATTGAAGATTGTCCCTCTCTGCAAGCCATCTGGACACCACCCTTCTGCTCTGAGGGGAGCAGTGTTACATCATAACAGGGTCAGGAGGGGATACTTTATCATTCAATTACTCTTGAACTACAACTCTGACACTATTGAAATAACACTCTCCATAGCCCAAATACTATGAAGATTAATTGGAGCTACTTTTATTTTGAAACATTACTATCCCTTTAAAAGGAACCTATTGTGCTATGTCTAAGTGCTTACTTCTATGAAGTTCAAACGTTATGAAGCACTGAAGGTCCACCGCCCGCTCCTTCTCCTCACATCACTCTGAATCTGCAGTCTGGTGAGGACGGCTGCAGCGAGGAACAAACTTCAGTAAATAAGTATAAGGGAAATCCTGCCCCCTTGACGAAGGAGGACATGATTTCCCTTTGCTTACTAAAGTTTGTCCCTCGCTGCAGCCGTTCTTGCCATCCTGCAGCTTCTGAGTGATGTGAGGAGAAGGAGCGGGCGGTGGACTTTCAGTGCATCATAACGTTTGAACTACAAAGAAGTAAGCACTTAGACATAGCTCAATAGGTTCCTTTTAATATACAGAAGACTTGGGCAACTAATTTTAAATGGACAATACTATCACTTTAAATGGATAGTAATACTTCATTTTAACTTTATTTTATTTTGTAGGCATTAAAAAACATGAAGAATGATATAAGACTTATCTCTGAAACCTTTATGGTTTAAGAGATATTCACAAACAAAGTATCCCCCCCCTGTTCAACCAGATCAGAAGGGAGATGCCCAGGTAGACTGCAGAGAGGGACAATCTTCAATTAAGATAATGGAAAAAGCTGAAAAACTTGTCAAGGGGGGAAGGGCTTTCATTGTTTTCATACAAAGAAAATTGTCCCCTTCTGTTATCTGTCCTGTCATACAACCAGACTCACATCTGAGAAGAGATGGCTTACACTAGGTAAAAGGGGCGGGGAGGGGAACTTTGCTTGTGAATATCTCATAAACCATAAAGGTTTGAGAGATAAGACTTATATCATTCTTCATGTTTTTTTAATGCCTACAAAATAAAATAAAGTTAAAACGAAGTATTACTATCCCTTTAAGTATTACTATCCGTTTTAAGGGTTAAGTTGGCACATACACTCAGTTTGCTTTAGTTTGAGACAGGTGTCATGACTAACATCCAGAACTGACTGACGTTATCACGTGAACAAGGGCAACATGCATAGGGGCTGTTAGTATTTTCTGGCCTTAGTAATGTAGAAGGGGGGATAGTATTTTAATCTATTGCTTCTCCTTGAACTTTGTATCATAACTGAGAGATTTCTCTCCCCACTGGACCTTCAGCCATGACGACGGTCCCAAGGACCGAAAATATCCAGTTTTGATGCAGACTTACCCCTTTGAGTGCCGGAGGGGTACGCCACGCATTGTACTGCTCTGGCACCAAAAGGGTTAAATAAACATGAACTCCTAATAATAACAACCACACATTTACCTTGTTATCATGAAAAAACATTTTAATTGCCTCTGAATTTTCCCTCGCCCCTTGGTTCAATGGATGACATCCAGAAGATGTCATATTCCCAGAGATGGATGTAACAATTACTAGCAGGACTATGGGATCTCAAACTCCTCCCACTAGAACCTTTTTTTACCCCTCTTTCAAACTGAAACTGGCAAAATGCATGAACTTCCAAAGATTACCATGTGCACAGGACAGTATGTGGTCTGGGGACCAGGAGGGGGAGGCACTAAAGAGTGATAAAGAGGAGATGACTGTGTTCTAGACTCTACAAGTCCTAGGTTATTCTATGGAGTCAATACATTAAAATATCTCTAACCTGAGAGATCTTCGTGCATTGGCTCCATAGAATAGCATAGGAGTTGTAGAGTTTAGAACACAGGAGAAGTCATCTCCTCTTTATCACCTCTTTGTCACTTCATTGTGCATCTTCTCCACGAGTCCTACTAGCAGCTGTAACATGCACCTCCATGGACTCAACATCCAGGACTGACTAAAGTGGTTATGTCATGAACAAAGACTCAAGAGCACGGTTGTCCAAGTTCAGTCCTCAAGGGTCACCAACAGGCCAGGAAGGAAGGATTTCCCTGATTAAGCACAGGTGAGTTAATCAGTGGATCATTCATTGTGACTGACTCACCTGTGCTTAATCAGGGAAATCATTACATCCTGGCCTATTGGTGGCCCTTGAGGACTGAACTTGGACAGTCCTGCTCAAGAGCATCTGATCTCTCTCTTTCTCTCCATATCTCTCATTATTATTATCCCTCTCATTAGCTTTCTCTCTCTCGCGCTCCTTATCGTCATTCTCTCTCCCTCTTTCACATCTCTCTCATACCTTTCATTGTCTTTTGCCATCTCTCGTTTTGTCACTTCTTGTTCTGTCTCCTCCCCTATCTCTCTCTCTTTATCTCTTGCTCTCATTCTCTTTCATTATCTGCTGATGTCTCATTTTCTCACCCTCCATTGCGCTTATCTTACTTCATTATCACTCCTCTCTCTCTTGTTCTTTTGTGGCTCCTAGGCCTGTCTGACATGTATTTACCTTTTTACTTTTGAGTCCTCTGTTTTCATCTATAACAATTTATCATGAACCCTTTTCATAGTAGCGACGTCCCCCAATTCTCTAGGTCTATAATTCACTATGTCTCTAACATAGGAGGGGTTACACAACTCAGTCAGTGTAGAGGGGAAGCCTTTGAGCGCAGTCCGCTGTTGTCTGGGACTCAATTAGTTGTAATGTCATTTGCACTAAGTGGATGAGACTGAGAGAGTCATAACCAATCCATTATCCAAGATGTATTACCCCAGAGGATATCTGCACTGTGCATTTATTTTTCCTTTAATATTTAACCCTTTCATTGGCAGAGGGTGATGCTTCATTGTACCTTTATGGTCCCTTTAATGTTTAACCAGAGGGAAGTGCAACACACACTCTCCTGGTAATTATAGGGTTAAACCTTTGAGTGACCCAGTGTAATGCAGCCTATTGCAGAGCAACGCCATAGTTCACTCGTCTGACAGTTGTAAGAAATGAGCACAAACCGTTCCTAATAACCCCACACTTTATCTTAATCTGGGCCGCAAACACTAATGGCCTTTATGAATCACTTCTGAGTGACTTTGTTCTCACAAATTAATTTTAAAGTAGTAATGGATATCATGTTCATGGAGGCAGACCTGAGTCTATTTTCAGATAAACAGAACTCCAAACTCCTCCCACTCTGTTATTCTTAGGAATCTTTCATTGGCCCACTGACCCCTGGACGCAGCCTGGCTGATATTTTTATCAATTTTTTTTTCTACTTCTCTCTGTTTTCTCTGTTCACCTCTTCTTTTAGGCTATTTCATGACCTATTGACACCTCATTGTGTAACTGAATAAATGATTTATAACTTGATCAAAATATTATGTTTACACAGACTAATTTATAAACACATATACTGACGTTTATACAAGCATTAATGTGAGTTTTAGTGCCGTGGAGCAATGTGATACACTTATATACACACCACACAGTCTGTTCTCCTAAACACAGGGACACCAGGGTGATACACTTATATACACACCACACAGTCTGATCTCCTAAACACAGGCACACCAGGGTGATACACTTATATACACACCACACAGTGTGATCTCCTAAACACAGGGACACCAGGGTGATACACTTATATACACACACCACACACTCTTATCTCCTAAACACAGGGACACCAGGTTGATACACTTATATACACACCACACAGTCTGATCTCCTAAACACAGGGACACCAGGGTGATACACTTCTATACACACCACACAGTCTGATCTCCTAAACACAGGGACACCACGCCGCACAGTCTGATCTCCTAAACACTGGGACACCAGGGTGATACACTTATATACATGCCGCACAGTCTGATCTCCTAAACACAGGGACACCAGGGTGATACACTTATATACACGCCGCACAGTCTGATCTCCTAAACACAGGGACACCAGGGTGATACACTTATATACACATCACACAGTCTGATATCCTAAACACAGGGACATCAGGGTTGGGAAAGAGGGACAAAGGGATTTGAGTCCCAAAGAGGGACACTTGGGAGGTATGTGATAAAGAGAGTTAAAGATTACTGCGAGCTGTCAAAAAGAATCAACAGTATTAACTGGGACATTGGTCCTAAGGTTGCCACCTCGCCCTTTTAAAACCGAACAGTTATGAAAAATGCCCTCTGCAGGGCTGCAATGGCTTTCAATGGACTCCATACAGCCCTGCAGAGTGCGTGCTTCATGTATGTTCTGTTTTAAAGGGGTGGGGTGGCAACCTTAACCTTTTGAGTACCAGAGAGGTACGCAATGCATGGCACTCAAAAGGTTAATTGGGCCCCTTATATGAAGAAAATTAGAGCAATTCCGCAACATACAGGGGAAAAACAAATTCCCAACATTTCCATTAATTCAGATGTGTTTTTTAGTCTCTTGAAAACTAGTGAAGCAGTAGATTAGAGACCTCTTTTGCTTTCAAGGGGTTAAAAGCCCTATTTAAAACAGCAGGCACTTCTATTTGACCCCCTTTTGTGCAGATGGCTTGTTTTGTGCGTAGGATTCCTTAATTTTAAACAGTTCATTTGCATGATATGCGAAGGAATACATTGGGGCCTCCCTATCATTCAGTCCTGATTAACCCATTGAGTGCCAGAGGGTCATACACGTTGCATACTCCTCTGGCGCTCATAAGGTTAAATCAGTGGGAATTTGGAGACTTATTATTTATCCCTTGTGGTTAAAAAAACCCTTTAATTCAATGGAAATGTTTATTTGCTGTCTATGGTGCAGTTCATGAATTTCTCATGGGCAGAGATTAGGATTGACACCCAGCCGGTATTTTACCGGCAGGCCAGTAAAAAATTGGCTTCTGCCCAATGTTAAAGGAGCAGTAAACTTTTTTTTATGAAAACACATATTTTATAGAGCATTTCCTGATGAATAAAACAAGAGTACTCCCATCGCTGTCAGATGTTTTATTCAAAATTTATAGCAGTTTAAATAACCAGGAAGTTAATTTACTGTGTTTACTTCCTGATAGTTCTAACTGACAGGAAGTGCCAGGCAATTTCTGTCACATTCTATGGAGAATTGTATGTCTCTGACTTTTCTGACTTTCCTCTCTATTAGAATCTAACAGGAAGTCTATTTAGAATTTGACCACTAGAGGGCACTGCTAATGTAAAAAAACAAGGGTTTAAACTGTAATAACTCTGAAAATATAAATCTCTCGGCAGTGGGAGTACCCTTATTTTACTCAATAGGAAAATCCCTACAATATATATTTTTTCATAAAAAAAGTTTACTGCTCCTTTAAGTCTATGGAGGGAATGCCACGGACAGTATTTTTTTGAAGAAAAGGTGGCAACCCTAGCAGAGATGCCTTAAAGGGATAGTAATGTTTCACTAAACCCTTTAAAGGGATAGTAATACCTAAAATGTAAAAAAAAATATGTTGTAGGGTTTATCCCCCTGAGTAAAACAAGAGTACTCCCACTGCTGAAAGATGTTTAATTCAAAAGTTATTAATTTTCAAAGTTGAATTTTTTAGGTGCAATATCACAGTGGCCTGAAATTGTACAGTGGCGCTGTTGCTACACCATCCTATGGACAGCTCTGGTCTCAGGACCATAAATCTCCATAGGATGGTGTAGCAACAGCGCCACTGTAAAATTTCAGGCCACTGTGATATTGCACCTAAAAAATTCAACTTTGAAAATTAATAACTTTTGAATAAAACATCTTTCAGCAGTGGGAGTACTCTTGTTTTACTCAGGGGGATAAACCCTACAACATATTTTTTTTTACATTTTAGGTATTACTATCCCTTTAACCTCTGCAATACTATGGATATCTCTCTGGCACTCAAAGGGATTTAAACTTTGATACAGAATCCATCTTGTGGTATACACTAAGTTGCCTTACACCATCTTATCCCTGTGGTTGCACGTCTGCTAGGCCCACATGGACACACCTTCACTGCATATAGGATGTTTCAGTATCTCCTTTGGCAGTGACTAATGTGCATAGTGAAATCTAAATTAACACTGTGAGTGCCAGAGGGTTATGCAACCCAAATGCATTACAAAGCAATAGTTTCATACCCCCTGATATGCTAAGGGTTTTTAATGAACAGTTTTGTATTTCTGAGGGTGTGTTTATATATTAATGGGGCTTTTCACTATATGTGCTAAGCTCAGAGTGCTGGCAACGCCATGAGATCTCACAGAACCAAATCTGACTCCCTGAGACTGTCGAATTGTGAATTTTGCCATTGCTTTCTATGCAGTTCTCAGTCCTCCCGAGAACAGTTCTCCATGTTCCAAAGTGGAGAACAGTTTGCTATTTTTCACATTAGCCTGGTTATTAACCTTTTGAGTGCCAAAGTAGTATAAAATGAGTTGCATACCTCTCTGGCATTCAAAAGGTTAAAGGGATAGTTATGTCTAATTTTAATAAAATGTAATCTTGTGGATATTTAAAAAAAAAAACTGGTGCAAGTCCCATCTCTCAAACATGTATAGTTTGAGAGATATATGATGATAAAGTTCCTCCCTCGCTCCCCTTTCACAGATATCAGCCTTCAGCTGACAGAAGGAGATCCTGGTCACGGGACTGGCCGGCGGCTCTTCAGCAGAGCAGAAATAGTGCTATCTAAAAAGAAATACTTCACTGGAATGGTCTACAAAGTGTGCTTGCAAACCAAGCACAATTTGTAGACCGTTCCAATTACGTATTTATTTTTAGATAGCTCTATTTCAGCTCTGCTGAAGAGCCGCCGTCTGGTCGCATGACCCAAATCTTCTTCTCTCAGCTCTACAGCTGACATCTGTGAAAGGGAAGGGAGGGGAGAACTTTAGCACTGTATATCTCTCAAACTATAGAATTTTGAGAGACGGGACTTGCATCAGTTAATTTATCTTTTTAATATCCACAATATTACATTTTATGAAAATCAGACATTACTGTACCTTTAACCGCAGATGTTACAACACATCACCAGCTTTATGCCAACCTTATATTCTAATAACCTCTTTCTTAGTGCTTATGGAGAAGTATATCTTCTTCTCCAAGACGAATTAACCCTTTGAGTGCTAGAGGGGTGTACCACGTATTGGTAAGCATTGCCTTGGGCATCCCTCTGGCACTCAAAGGATTAATCTCCACACATCGCCAGACACACTGCGTTACTATATCAAAGCTTAGTACCTTCCCCCCTCCTTTCTCTCACTAACAATGCATTGCAATGTGTTCAATACTTCTGTTGCACTCAAAGGGTTAAATTCACAGTAATTTTTATTTGCCCCTATTGTGCAGCTGGATTGTGACATTTCTTCATCGCAAGTCAGCCTCTTTCTCAATGTACTCTGTCTCACTCTCTATAACATTAACCTCTTTGGGACCCATGTAGGATTCAAGAGTTTACTTACCCCTTTATTAGACAAGCCTCTCTCTTGCTCAGTAAAATTAAAATATGCCTCTGGATTTGTAAAAATGTGTACCCATGATGCATTACATTTGCCCCCAAATTGCTCCAGTTTTCATTTTATGCACATGGCCCTTTAAGCCTGCATGCCGGCTCCCTGTGGAATCCCAACTGATGACATCACTGTGTGTCTGGGAGGGGAAGTGGGCGGGGGAGTCCCGCAGAAGCCTTTTTTTTTTCTTTTTCTTTTTTTTTTTTTTTTTTTTTACATTATTATTACAATACAAACCAGCTTTGTGCTGGGAAATGGACTCCCGGACTTCCCTGCAGGTCAGGATTAACCCTCCTCCTTGCTTAGATATAAGAAGGCTCCAGACTCAAATAGGGAGACCATTCATGTTAGGGTTACCATGGATTTACTAGCAGATCAGTCTCATCTCAAATGAACCTGAACTTGTGTGCATGAGAGAGGTGGTGGGGAGCATCAGCGTGACCTCAGGGGTAAGGGCTGCCCTGTCAGCAGTGTTCTAACCGCAGGGGGAAGTGGTTTACATGAAGTTGGACTTGGCTTTCTCAGGAACACAGATAGGACTTTCATCTAAATGATCTGAGCAAGTTTCTTCTCTACAACTCGGTAAGTAACACCGGGCAAATATTTCTAGATCATTGTCGTTAACCCTTTGAGTGGCACAGAGGTACGCGACGCTTTGTGAAGCAATGCGCTGTGTACCCCTCTGGCACTCAAAGGGTTAATACTGTCAACGCAGAGCAGTGCATAACCCTCTGGCACTCAAAGGGTTACTACTGTCCCAACACAGAGCTAATTGTCTTTTAACAAAGAAAAATTCTTATTTCTGTTGTGTGTACCCCCTCAGTGTTAAACAGGGTTTTTTTTTTTTTAACCCATTGAATGCTAGAAAGTTCTGTGTTGTAGACCTCTCTAGCATTCAAGGGGGTTTAAAAGCCCCATTTAAATCAACAGGATTTTTTTTTTTTGCACCATTTTTAATGTCATATCCACCTCCGATTCCCAACAAGTGCATCACTGCTAACTGTCCCTTCTTTCCCAGGAGAGACCATGGTTTTGTCTCTTTTTTTCTAGAATCCAGCCCTGTGTACCTGTCATTTGTGCCTGCATTGCATTTCAGTCCCATATTGTACGTGCAAGTCATTAGTTTAACCCTTTCAGTAAGAGAAGGGTATCTGTGCTTTTTATAAAACTCTGGCACTCTATACATGATAATGCTGTTTATTTATATGATTTCAGTGGTATGTAGGTGTGGGTAATATAGTCTGTTGTAGAAGTGCAGTTAGATGTCTGTTGTATGATGTTTTCTGTTGGTGTCTTGCTGCGTGCTAATATGGACCATTAGTGACACTCTAATGTGATTGCCCAGGGGGAATATTGGCCTGTTTTTTTTTTTGTTTTTTTTTTTGTTTTCTGACAAGTATTATAGTCCTGTGAGATAGCTCAGCTGGCTAATGCACGATCTGCAGAATCTGTGCAAACCTCAGAGTTGCAGGTTGTAGTAGTGGTAAGGTAATCTCTGCCTTTCATCCTTCTGAGGTAAATTAAAGGCGCACCATTAAATTAATAACCTTTATATGTATAGCTTGAAGGAGAGAAGAGAGAGAGGGGATATGAAAGAATCATTCAAATACATGAAGGGATTCAACAAAGTGCAGGATGGAAGTACATTTCAAAGGAGTAAAAATGTTAGGACAAGAGGCCATAGTCTAAAACTAGAGGGACACAGGTTTAGATGTAATATAAGAAAGTTTTACTTCTGGGAGGGTGGTAGATAAGTGGAATAGCCTACCAGCAGAAGTGGTAGAGGTTAATACTGTGTGGGAATGTAAGCATGGGATAGGCATAAGGCTGTCCTGAACATAAGACAGGACCGAAAACCAAACAAGATTTGACGTTTTTACAGTAGGAAAATGGGCAGACTAGATGGGCCAAATGGTTATTTTCCGTCTTCAAACTCCATGTTTCTATGCCAAGGCTAAATATATCCTATCCCTTTAACGACAAGAGGAATGTTAACCCTTTGAGTGCCAAAGAGGTACCCATCTGGCACTCAAAGGGTTAATACTGTCAACGCAGAGCATTGCATACCCTGCTGTCACTCAAAGGGTTAATACTGTCCCAACACAGAGCTAAATGTCTTTTAACAAAGAAATTCTTATTTCCGTTGCTTCAGAATACATTGTGTACCCTCTCTGGAACTCAAAGTGTTAAATGGGGCATTTTTTTAACCCCTTGAATGCTAGAAAGGTCTGTTGTAGACCTCTCTAGCATTCAAGGGGGTTTGAAAGCCCCATTTAAATCAACAGGAATTTTTTTTTTTGCACCATTTTTCATGTCATATCCACCTCCGATTCCCAACAAGTGCATCACTGCCAACTGTCCCTTCTTTCCCAAGAGAGACCATGATTTTGTCTCTTTTTTTCTTGAATCCAGCCCTGTGTACCTGTCATTTGTGCCTGCATTGCATTCCAGTCCCATATTGTACGTGCCAGTCATTAGTTTAACCCTTTCAGTAAGAGAAGGGTATCTGTGCTTTTTATACAACTCTGGCACTCAAATGGTTACGTTTCTACACATGATGCTGTTTATTTATATGATTTCAGTGGTATGTAGGTGTGGGTAATATATTCTGTTGTAGAAGTGCAGTTAGACATCTGTTGTATGATGTTTTTTGTTGGTGTCTTGCTGCGTGCTAATATGGACCATTAGTGACACTCTAGTGTGATTGCCCAGGGGGAATATTGTCCTGTTTTTGTTTTGTTTTTTTTGACAAGTATTATAGTCCTGTGAGATAGCTCAGCCGGCTAATGCACAATCTGCAGAATCTGTGCAAACCTCAGAGTTGCAGGTTGTAGTAGTGGTAAGGTAATCTCTGCCTTTCATCCTTCTGAGGTAAATTAAAGGAGTGCCATTAAATTAATAACCTTTATATGTATAGTTTGAAGGAGAGAAGAGAGAGAGGGGATATGACAGAATAATTCAAATACATGAAGGGATTCAACAAAGTGCAGTAGGGAAGTACATTTCAAAGGAGTAAAAATGTTAGGACAAGAGGCCATAGTCTAAAACTAGAGGGACAGAAGTTTAGATGTAATGTAAGAAACTTTTACTTCTGGGAGGGTGGTAGATAAGTGGAATAGCCTACCAGCAGAAGTGGTAGAGGTATGTAGCATGGGATAGGCATAAGGCTGTCCTTAACATAAGGTAGGACAGAAAACCAAACAAGATTTGAGGTTTTTACAGTAGGAAAATGGGCAGACTAGATGGGCCAAATGGTTCTTATCAGCCTTCAAATTCCATGTTTCTATGCCAAGGCTAAATATCTCTCATCCCTTTAACGACCAGGAGTGTTAACCCTTTGAGTGCCAGAGAGGTGTATGTTGTATTGCCACACAATGCGTTGGATACCTGTCTAGCACTCAAATGGTTAAAGGCTCACACTACAAGGAAGAAACCAGTCCATCTGCCTCAGAAAGCCTGGAATAACCTACCCCCCACAAAAAACAGATCTTCTCCCAGTCTAAACCCCCCCCCAAAAACAAAAATAGCGGCTTCTTTGTATCTAAAAATAATATGTAACTCTATATCATTTTTAAAGGGATAGTAATGGTTAATTTTAAGTTGATTTAATATTGTAGACATTAAAAACAGGTTAACATCAATGTAAGTCTTATCTCTCAAATCTTTATGGTTTGAGATATATAACTTGCTAAAGTTACCTTTTCCTGGCTGTTTTACTCAAGTCTGCCATCCAGCTGACAGCTTCAGATTCCAGTCATTTGACCAGACAGAGGCTCTTCAGCAGAGCTGAAATCATTCTATTTAGAAATAAATACTTCATTGGAACAGTCTACAAAGTGTGCTTTCAAACCAGGCACACATTATAGACCGTTCCAAATTAAGTATTTATCTTTAGATATCGTTATATCAGCGCTGCTGAAAAGCCTTATGTGGTCAAGTGACCAGAATCTGCTTCTGACAACTTTATAGCTCATCAAGCAGAAAGGGGAGGGAGAGGAGAACTTTATTTTCCTATATCTCTCAAGCCATAACGGTCTGAGAGATACGAATAAGTGCAAGTACTCTTTTAATTGTATCTACCATATAGTTAATACTTTTTTCTGACATTACTATCCCTTTAAATCTTTTCTCTGTGATGTGTAAATATGTCATTCTTACTGTAAGAACTCTCCAGGACAGGCCTGATAAAGAGACCAAGCTCAATGTCTTCTTCCTGGTAAAACATTTTCTAAATGAATGCATGAACCCTTTGAGTGCCAGATGGATGTGCATCACATTATACCCCTCTGGCACTCAGAGGGTAAAATTAAAATAAATAAAATACATTGCTTCATAGCACATCACATATCCCTCTGGTCCTGAACGAGTTAGCCATTTTAGACTGATGTCATGTAAGCCAGTCTTGACAAAGGGAGCAGTTTCCAAATTCTCGTTCACATAAAGGGATAGTAATGTTTCATAATAAAAGCAGCTCCAATTAATCTTCATAGTATTTGGGTCATGGAGAGTGTTATTTCAGTACTGTCAGAGCTGTAGTTCTAGAGTAATTGAATGATAAAGTATCCTCCTCCCTCCCCTTTTACTGATGTAACACTGCTCACCTCAGAGCAACAAGACTGTCCGGATGGATTACAGAGAGGGACATCTTCTGTGATCATAAGGGGAAAAACTTGAAAAACCTGTCAAGGGGGGCAGGGTTTTCATTGTTCTCACAGTAAGAAGATTGTCCCTTGCTGTGAGCTGTCTGGTCTGTGGACCAGATTCCACATCTGAGGGGAGGTGTCTTACACTAGGTAATAGGGGTGGGAGGGGGATACTTTATCATTCAATTACTCTTGAACTACAACTCTGACAGTATTGAAATAACACTCTCCATGATAAATACTATGAAGATTAATTGGAGCTGCTTTTATTTTGAAACCTTACTATCCTTTTAAATGGAATGTTTAACCCTATGAATGCTTGGCAATGGGTTGGGGACCTCTGTAGCCTTCACAGGGTTAAAAATCTCCTTTAATTCAGGGGAAATTATTATTTGTCCCCTGTGGTCCATTTTTGGGACATTATACTTCTGCTTAGCACATTAGCTAAGGGGAGGGAGGGGGATATTTTATCATTCAATTACTCTTGAACTACAACTCTGACAGTACTGAAATACCACTCTCCACGGCCCAAATACCATGAAGATTAATTGTAACTGCTTTTATTGTGAAACATTATTATCCCTTTAAAATAACCATTTCAATGAATGGGAATTTTTAGTTCTTCCCTCTAGCGCAGTTGGTTTGCTTCAGAATGCCTCCATGTCTCTCTTGAACATGCGGCCCTTAGCCACTGGTTGATTGGCCTGTGTTCATGTGAGGAGATTCGGAGAACCTGAACAGTTGAAAGCCCCTGCATTAGCCCCCGCGAAGCTTCTCTAATTAAGAAAAGATTTGCTGTTAGGATTGCCAGGTTGTCCTCTTAAAACTGGGCGCAAGAAAAATGCCAGCTGCTTGGGTACACACTGGTTTTCTAGATTATCCGTTTAAAAGAGGACACACATGAAAAAGATTTTGTCTATCTTTTATATTTCCAGGCAGTAACTTTGATAAAGCTGCACTGTAGCCACGAAACGCGTAAGCAGCCAAAATTTAAAAGTTATAATAGAAACTGATTTTTGTATTGTTGTATATCCTATTTAATAATTCGCTAAAATGTGTGTAACGCCGCAGTCATGCGCAGTAGATACTGCCCGTGCCGTGGCTGATACAGAGCTGGGTGCTCTGAAGGAGCGTCCAGCTCTGTATCAGCCGCAACACAGGCAGTCTCTACTGTGCATGACTGCCCCGCGACCGGCTGCCAGTGGCACTGTGGCCTGTATAACGGGCTCTTCAACTAGTTATTTATATTAAACTAAGATCTATGAAACTATGTGAGCAGCGGTGTGTTTCCTTCAGAAGACCTGCACCTCTGAGTGGAGGCAGGGTATTACTTTCCACTTGCACATTATGTCAGGACTAGTTGAAGAGTACAACGCTGACTTCAAGGAAGGAGGAGGGACTGGGGAACTTTGCCTTTGGTTATCTCTCAAACCATAAAGGTTTGAGAGATGAACCTGGGGGCTATTAAATTATTTTGCAAATATGTACAAAATGGGGGACAGTAATAATAAAGTATTACTATCCCTTTAAGGATCAGAAGATCTCCTGGTCATTCTGAAAAGAATGTAGAGATGGGGGGATGACAGGCAAAGAGAGGGGAGAGGGCTTCAGTGCTGAATAAAACCAGGATATTCTCCCTCCTGGAGCTCCTTCATTCATTTATTATTTCAGCTCAAATGTATGTTTTTCTTTTACATTTTTTGCCAGTTGGTGTCCAAACGGCATTTTTTGTTTTAACTCTTTGAGCGCCAATGTGTTGGCTACCTCTCTGGCACTCAAAGGGTTAATGACCTCTCTGGAAGAGCCTGATACTTAGACTTTAGCTCCAGTAGTGAAAGAGACAATACAAAACTGCAGTTTAATTAAACAGAAAATGAAAGTTTCATCTGTAATAACTTTTAAAAGACAAATCTCCCAGCAATGGGGTTGCATTTGTTCTACAAAACAGAAACATCCTGTTCTAGATATCAAATCTATCCAAGGGGTTAAAAAGAGGAGGGATTAGTAGGCAACTCTATTTAGAAGCACGCAAAAAACAACTATATCAGGTACTGAGTTTGTACTGTGGATTCTCTTTGATGAAGTGTGAGAATGGGGATTGCTTTTCGCACAACCTTTTTGAACCAAAGAGCTAGAAAAAGTGGATCTACGACCCCATGACACATAATCTGAGTCAGCTGGAAGATCACGTCTGGTTATTGCTGCTGTGGCCAGAGGTCAGGATTCCTCCTGCCTTTTACTGTTAGATGACTCAGGTGTTTACTTCCTTGGTGCAGTAAACTCTTTAAAGGGGAATTGCAAACCACGAATGACTTAACCCTTTAAAGGGATAGTAATGTTTCATAATAAAAGCCGCTCTAATTAATCATCATAGTATTTGGACTTTGGAGAGTGATATTTCAATTCTGTCAGAGTTGTAGTTCAAGAGTAATTCAATGACAAAGTATCCCCCTCCCGCCCCTTTTACTGATGTAACACTGTTCAGACAGATCAGAAGGGAGGTGCCCAGGTAGACTGCAGAGAGGGACAATCTTCAATTAAGATAAGGGAAAAACCTGAAAAGCTTGTCAAGGGGGGCAGGGCTTTCATTGTTCTCATAGGAAGAAGATTGTCCCCTTCTGCTATCTGTCTGGTCTTACAACCAGATTTCACCTCTAAGAAGAGATGGCTTACACTAGGTAAAAGGGGCTGGAGGGGTAACTTTGCTTGTGAATATCTCTCAAACCATAAAGGTTTGAAAGATAAGACTTATATCGTTCTTCATGTTTTTTTAATGCCTACAAAATAAAGTAAAGTTAAAACGAAGTATTACTATCCCTTTAAGGCCCAGCGGTCCTTTAAGGACGACATAGCAAAGTTTGACGTGCTGGCACACGTGACTGATCACGTGTGTCGGCACGCCAAACAGGGGACTGATAGTGACCTCTCTCCGGTCTTGGTGCAGTACATTTCAGCCCCCACTACTACTCACAGCACTCCCGCAGGAGCGTCAAAAATAGGTGACGTGCCAGGACCGTCACTGGTCCTTTTGGGCAAAAACAGCAGTGACACTTTATATTGTAAAAAAATAAATATATTAAATATATATACTGCAGTGTTTATCCTGCTGAGTAAAACAAAGGCATCCCTCTGCTGGGAGATGTTTTATTCCAAAGTTATTACAACTCAAACTTGCATTTTTTTTTGGGGGGGTGCAGTACCTCCATGGCCTGAAATTTTACTGTGGCGCTGTTGATACACCAACCTATGTAGGTTTATGGACAAAAGCTGTGTTCATTGGCTGCTATCTCGGATACACCACCATACATTCTCAGACCATGGAGGTACCTCACCCACAAAATGTAAATTTAAGCAAGTATTATTGAATAAAAGTCTCTCTGCAGGATAAACCCTGCAATATATTTATATGTTCCCATATTAAAGGGGAACTACCACCCGACACAATCTTTAGCATCACTAAGTCCGTGCGCCTGCGCTGTCAGTCCCAGCCAGGTCTAGGAGACGTTGCTAGGAGCCATTTGGCTCCGGCTGGGACTGACACAGGCGCGCTGACGTCACAGTGGCAATATATCCGCGCTCCGTCCTGCCTGTCAGCCGGGGAAGAGAGGAGAAATCTATTAAATAAGGTAATTATTCTGCCGACTAGTGCTACTAATCAGCTAGTCCCCAGATGAGGACTTAGTGAAGCTAAAGATTGTGTTGGGTGGTAGTTCCGCTTTAAGTGTTACTGTCCCTTTGATTTGTTTAACCCTTTGAGAGCCAATGGGGTATGCAATGCGTTCCATACACCTCTGGCACTCAAAGGGTTATCCCAGGTGTGGACAAGGTGAGACCCCCCAGCTGCTGAACTACAATTACCATAATTCATTGACTGGCTATGAATGATAGGAGCTCTATTTGCCGGAGGGCCTCCCATTGCTCTCGTCTAGGTTAACCCCTTGAGAACCAGAGCTGAGCACAGTGCCTTTCGTTACTTGCCATGTTATTGTGACCTTTACTTTAACCCATTGAGTGACAGAGGGGTGCAGAACACATTGCTTTTCAATGCATTGCATACTCCTCTGGCATTCAAAAGGTTAAATTAGGGGAATGTAAACCTGTTTGAGCCTTTAAATTGAAAATAGATTTTCATCTACCCTTTATTCTCTATGGAAATAGATGACTTGAATGTGAAGAATTGTGGGTGGTGTAATATGGCAATATATAAACATGTGTCAGTAAAAAATGTGGTTATCAGTAATATTTTTCAATATACTCAGTAAAAAATGATTTTCAGATGTTAGAAAAACACTTTTCACATGCAAAGCTTATGGTTTAATTCTCAAGAACAAGTACTTACCTTGGCAGGTGACGCTTCATTCATCAATTATCACAGCTCACTCTTCCATGGCCTGCCTTTTTATATTGAAACTATTGGTAAAGCAGTCTATGGCTATTGTCAGTGACAACGTGTCCATAGGGTACAGTAATAACCGTGTCAGACTAAAATGGCAGGCCATGGAAGGGCTGAATCCAAAAGGGCATATTTGGGCTGTAATGACTTAAGATTGAAGCTTCTCTCTACTGTGGGATGTACCCATATTTTACTTTGGAAAGCCCTAAAAACTATATATAAATAAATGATTCCATGTTATGTGATACTTTCCCTTTAAGTTGTATGACGCAAGCTTTTTCCATGTATGACTGAATGTTCAATCATACACTTTCAGTGAACAGCAACCGGTAATGCAGTTGGCACTGGAATGTTTTGTTGCTAATTCTCCAAGGTTATTCAGTCATTTGGTAAGTCATCCTCTTGTTTTCAAGGCGTTGAGCATTGATTTTACTCTGACGTCTTTACGCTATCTAGAAATCATTTAAATCTAGGCTTGCCCTTTTAATCCATTATAATTTGTTCTATGTGTCATTGATTTACACAGACTCTGATTTTGGAAAAAAGCACATAGAAATGTAGATAATTTATGAAGCATACTTGTGGGGTACACTGCTATACATTACTCAGAGTTGTTTCAGCAGAAAGGGATTCTGGGTACGAAATTGCATATGAACATCAGATTTCCACTTTAATAAGAATGTACTTATGTGCTGTTTACAGGGATAGATTTAACCCATTGGAAAATATACATATCCCATATAATAATTCGCTAAGTTGTGTGTAACGCCCGACATGCGCAGTAGACACTGCTGCGCGTGCGGCAGTCATGCGCAGTACAGACTGCCCGTGCCGCGGTTGATACAGAGCTGGGCGGTCCGAAGGGCGCGTGACTGCCCCGCGACCAGCTGCCAGAGGCACTATGGCCCATGTAACGGGCTGTTCAACTAGTCCTATATAATCGCTAAATTGTGTGTAACGCTGCGACAGTAGACACTGCTGCACATGACTGACCCGCGACCGGGTGGCAGTGGCACTGTGGCCCGTGTAACGGGCTGTTCAACTAGTAATATATGTAATCAAATTGACAGCTTCTTTAAGTCTACCGTAGTTAGAGTAAATATAGATATATGGCACAGGCAGCTTGGATTCAGACACCCTCCACACTGTACAATGTGGTTTTAATATAAGAAGTCTGTATTCCACGGCTGCATGCACACACCAGTTTGGAATTTGTTATAACTGTATTGTCTTGCTTCTGAGTGAAAGACGTCTGGACTGTGTGAACTAAGAAAGAAGAAGAGCGATTCCGGAGCAAAGCTACTGCACACATCTCTCCTTGACATTGAGCTCCCTGAATCTTTGTTTGCAGTGAGATTTATGTCAGGGACTGTGAAAACAGCAGGTAGTGGACTATCCCCCGAATCAGGAAAGCCTGCCTACAGTCTATTACATGCAGTGCAATATCCCTGTCTTAAAGGGATAGTAATACTTCGTTTTATCTTTATTTTATTTTGTAGCCATTAAAAAAACATGAAGAACGCTATAAGTCTTATCTCTCAAACCTTTATGGTTTAAGAGATATTCACAAGCAAAGTTTCCCCTTCCGACCCTTTTACCTAGTGTAAGCCATCTCTTCTCAGATGTGGAATCCAGTCCCTGAACCAGACAGATAAAAGAAGGGGACAATCTTCTTCCTGTGAGAACAATGAAAGCCCTGCCCCCCTTGACAAGTTTTTCAGGTTTTTCCCTTATCTTAATTGAAGATTGATTTATTTATTTATTTAGAAAATGTTTTACCAGTAAGAATACATTGAGATTTCTCTCGTTTTCAAGTATGTCCTGGACAGTCCCTCACTGAAGTCTACCTGGGCACCTCCGTTCTGATCTGACTGAGCAGTGTTACATCAGTAAAAGGGGCGGGAGGGGGACACTTTGTCATTCAATTACTCTTGAACTACAACTCTGACAGAATTGAAATAACACTCTCCAAAGTCCAAATAATATGATGATTAATTGGAGCTGCTTTTATTATGAAACATAACTATCCCTTTAAGTGTCCCTGACAGAAAGCAGCCTGGTAACAGAGTCCCAGGGATCTTAACGATCAGGGGCACAAATGTTTATATATATATATATATATATATATATATATATATATATATATATATATATATAATATATTAAAATATGTGTGTAACGATTACAAAAAAATGTATTTTATATAGTGTACACTTGCAGAATATGCAAAGTCATAAAGGAGGTTTACTGACACTTAACCCTTTGTGTTCCATAGTGGTATCCAGTGCATTACATTGCAATGCTTTGGATACCTCTGTGGCCCTCAAAGGGTTAATTGTGTTTCCTTGCTTTTGTTCCTGTGAGAGTCTTCCTTTTGTTTTAATGTGTTTTATGATGTATATATACATACATGTACCCAACACTTGTATATTAGAATCCTACATAGAAAGTCATTCTGTTGAATAAACAGCCTCTTATTCCTATAGGTATCATTTCCCTTTAAATTGTCAGCATCACACACTCTCCCCCTCCCCCAGTTCCTTCCCACGGCTTTTCTGCGTCTTGGTGATATATGTCCAGTATTAATTAAGCAAGCACCACAGACCCAGCGAGCTTTGCTGATGTGGAACCCATTAAACTAGAGGCCGTTTATCAGTTGTTTGCCTACAGTAAAGGAGATAAATGTCTTTTCTCTCCACAAGCTCTGTGTCAGTGACTAACATGACTTATAGTATCTCTCTCATTACTAGCTATGAATTGGAGCATTAATGCTGATTAATGAATATTAACTTGTTCTAATTCATTGCCCATCATGTTTGTCACATTTATTTTATTGTCACTTGTCAAGATATTTTACTGCTCAGACGGCGATGATTTGAGAAGCTTCTGTAGATCGTGCTGCAGTACAGGGCAGCTGTGTGATATAGGGCTGTGCTGGGCAGTGGGGTAGTATGGGGCAGCAGTGGGGCGGTATGGAGCAACACTGGGCATTAGGGTAGCATGGGGCAGTGCTGGCGCACTCGCCCCTCAGAGGCTTCTCCTGTGGCACCCAGTGGGTATAGTGGGAATAGGACACAATTTGCGTCTCTATCATCTTGCCCTATTTTCACCAAAAAAACCTCACATGCCTTATTTTTCCTCACAGCATACCCCCCTTCAGTCATAAGGCTGCCTTTTAACCCTTTGGGTGCCAGAGACCTCTTTAGCATCCATAGAATTAATCTGTTTTTTTCAACCCCAATTTAGAATTTTACAGGATAATTATGAAGTTTTGCTGAGTCTTATCCTATGAGAGAACACTGAGTAAAAAAGCCTGTGAGCTGCACTGTATAGTCACCAGACAGCTCCTGTCGGTCACTGGGGGGGTAGATAACTGGAAAAAAAGCGGTGTTAAGTTGAAGGTGAATGTGTCCATGATGAGACGCGTTTCGAGGAGCCACTGCATTTCCTCTCCCTTCTCTCTCCTCTTTCGTCCTCTTTCCTGTATGGAATTACGGACATTGGCTTATTGTGATTGGTCTGTGTATCCGCTCTAATGAAAGAGGTGCATAGAGGATAATATATTTCAGCTGGTCAAGTCAACTGCCCCACATTGTATAAAGGACAATTCTCCAAATTCCCATAGTTTTAAAAGGGGATTTGAACTCCTTGAATGCTAGAGAGGTCCCTAATGCATTGCAAATTAATTCAAGGCATTCAAGCCCCATGATAATCGG
The DNA here is from genome assembly GCA_037306005.1 of Rhinophrynus dorsalis. Taxonomy (NCBI): domain Eukaryota; kingdom Metazoa; phylum Chordata; class Amphibia; order Anura; family Rhinophrynidae; genus Rhinophrynus; species Rhinophrynus dorsalis. Next base: position 140,015,413 of record CM074727.1, read on the forward strand.
TGGAAATGTGTCCTTGTTCCCTGGTTTGAAGTTGATTTGCTCCAAAACTGCTCCATTTCTCCTTTGTTCATCAGCCACTCTGTTAAAGATGAGGGGATGTTAGCTAAAACCTCAGTAAAATAGTCCATTCTTTGTACAGATTGGTTCTTCTCCACATCCAAGGTGAAGAGCTTGAATCTCTTTACATGGTGGTACATGAAATGCTAGGAGGGACGGGGACACGTATACACGGTGTCCTACTGATATGTCGCCCTCTATTTGGTGACCATCAGAAAGGTGAGATCATAATGTCACCCGAATCAAAAGGTCGACATTTTGATGTTGCACGTTTAAAGTGATAGTAATTCCTGCTGTTTATAAACTTTAATGTTGTAGACATTAAAAATATAAATCCAATGATGTATGCATTGTCTCTCAGACTTGTATAGTTTAAGAGATATAAGGTTTTAAAGTTCCCCCCTCCTGCCTCTTTCACTGACGTCATCCTCTAATTGACAGCAGGAGATTCGGGTCATGCTCTATCTAAAAAGAAATACTTCATTGGAACGGTCTATAAAGTGTGCCTGGTTTGCAAGCACTCTTTGTAGACCTTTCCAATTAAGTATTTCTTTTGGCTGTGCTGAACTGCCACCATCGGGTCACACAACCACCCCTTTTACCTACTGTAAACCTCTTCCCCTCAAATATGAATCTGGTTCCTTGACCGGACAGCTCATATCAAGGGACAATCTTCTGGCTGTGAGCATAAGGAAAACCCTGCCCCCTTGAAGGAGGAGGGAAGGTTTTTCCTTATACTAACAGAAGATTGTCCCTTGCTGTGATCCATCCGGATGGTCTGTGCAGCTTTATATGGGTAAAAGGGGCAGAATGAGGACACTTTGATTCAATTACTCTTTAACTACACATCATAGAGAATGATAACACTCTACATGGCCCAAAAATTATAAAGAATAATCTGAACTGCATATATTTTGAAACATTACTATATCTTTAAGCACAGGTAACTCAAATACATTGACTGAGCCACCGTTCAAGCAGGGATATCCTGAAAGTCTGGCTTGCTGGCATCACCCAATGACTAACTTTGAAGAATACAACATTAGACTATGGGTTTTGAAAATATCTGACATTTCAGGAAGGAGGTCATACTGATTTGTTACTAAAAATGCATCAGACTCCCCTTTGGTGACTATGAACTAAATATAACGATTGGCAAGCCCCTGTACAAAATATGTCCAAGATTTCTAAGAATTCCAAGACAATAGTGATGTTAGTCAGATTGTTTAGGAAAGAGCAGTAGCTATTTAAACTCATACTCTAGGGATATGCTTAGCTTTCCAGTAAATAGTGCATACAACTCCGGTAACATAACTTGATTCTGGAATGTTAAAATGGAAACCAGACTCATTCGTTGCTGAATTGTGAATCTGTTTAATGGTACTGTTACTCAGCGGATGCAAGACTGGTGCTTTGGTTGTAAAGAAATGGGCAAACATACTTCCTGTTAGTCTATGAAAAATTCGCTAGGGAGGGAATGTTCTAATATGATTCAGCACTAATGGGTTTGTTCATACCTCCCAACATTTCAAATTGCCGAAGAGGGACACTTGTGTTTTAGGGGGTGTTGCTGGCGGTGTGGCTGGTGGGCGGGGCATTATCAAGAATTTTTAGGCTAGTTCATACCTGTTGAGACCTCCTTGTGTAACCTAATAATTGACATAACAAGACCAAAGTATTTTATTTACACAGACTAATTTATAAATACATATACTGACATTTAAACAAACATTAATGTGAGTTTTATTGCTGTGGAGCAATGTAATACATTTATATACACACCACACAATCTGATTTCCTAAAAAGAGGGACATCAGGGTGAGAAAGAGGGACAGAGGAATTTGGGTCTAAAAGAGGGACACTTGGGAGGTATGGGTTTGTTTGTGCAGCATCCACCTATTTAGTAACCTTTCTACTTCTCCCCTTAATAACACTAGGAAACATGGAACAATAGGGCCCTTACATCCACACACACAAGAAAACAAGCTTTGCGAGGCATTGTGTACCCCTCTGGCCCTCAATGGGCAACTTGGGAACTCTCCGGATTTGCCCCGGATACTCCGGTTTTGGCACTGCGTTACCGGGTCTCTGGGGCAGAGGCTGAGTCTTCCGGATGTGGGGAGTTTCTATTGAAACTCTACGCACTTCAGCTTTTTCCCCCGGTGTAGTTCTTTCCCCCTAGCCTTCTTTAAAGCCCTCCCCCGGCACTCGCGTTAAGACCCGCCCCTTTTTGACACGATACGTGTCATTCTTCACACCACCCATGGCAGCAGAGGACTCCCCTCCGGGGCGACAACAATAAAAAGTTCCCAGGTATGTCAATGGGTTAATAGACATTATTCACAGTCAGTATGCATGAGCGAGTTGCGTTCGGGAGTTTGTTTCCTTTCCTGGATGTAGATTTCATGTTTCTCGCTCCATACATGGCCTCTGTACATTCATCTAGGCCTGTACAAATAGCTGTACTGAAAAATGCCTCCATCTTTGAGCTCTGCATTGTAAATCTGTGAGCGCTGGCATCGCCAGCTTAGCTAGAAACCATTGGCCTTTAAAAGAAAAAAAAAATATTATTTTTCTGGGCTTTTGTCCAGGCAGACAAAGGTAGCCCGACACATTAAAAAGGTAATTATTTCACTTTTGTGTCGAACTTGGATTTAACCCAAGCTCTCAGGAATAAAAAGCAAGCATGTTACCCACTGTGTCTTGAAGCTTAACAGCTGGGTATGGAAGAGTATTCTGCTCAATCATTTAAACCTTGGCATGTCAGAGAGGTACCTCGGATATCTGCCTGGCACTCAAAGGGTTGAAGGGTGAGTAATCACTTATTTAGAAATGTACATATTTTGCAAGTGATTAACCCGTCATGGGTAGATTCCACTTAAGGACCCATGACGGTCCTGCCTCCATGAACGTTGCCATCATTTATTCCAGGCTGAGACTGAACGCTCCGGTACCGGAGCGTTCAGTCTCAGCCCTTCTCAGTTGTGCTGGGTCATGTGATCGCTGAAGTAGCGATCACATGTACTGGCATTCTCAGTCAATGAGACATGCGATTCACACACACTGTCTCTGAGTCTCTCCTCAACCCGTCTGTCCCTTACCAGCAAAGTAAGGGACAGAGAAGCAGAGAGGAGACACCTACTGGTGTAAAAAAAAAAAAATTAGCAGCTGGGGTTATTAACCCCTTCACTGCTGTGTTGGAGGCTGGGTGTTAGCAGGTCAATTTTTTACCTGCTAAAATCAACTTTTGTTTTGTTTTTTTGTTTTTTTTTTTGTTTTTAAAAAGACACAACACAATTTTTTTTTTTTTTGCAAAAAAATATTTTACTGAAAAAAAAACAATATGTCAATTACCAAAAGTAGAAGTGTGATTGTTGTGGAGCCATGTAATACATTTATATACACCGCCAAATGTAATCAATAATAAAAGTGGGAAAATAGGGTGAGGAAAAAGGGACATGGGGATTTTCACCGAGGGGGACAGTGCCCACTTAAAACTGCCCATACCTGGTCATACCTCTCATGCAGTCTCCATAAAAATGTAACCCATTGTACCCAAATGATCCCAAGAGAATCATTTTTTTTTTTTTTTTTTTATAAATACAGTTTTCTTTCATTTTACTAAAATAAATGGTGGGCTATCCATATAAGTGTGGTATCAAAAGAGAGCCCTATTTGTGCGTAAAAAATGGTATATAATTTTCATGGGTAAAATTAAGTACTTAGAGGGAAAACACTTTTGAACAAAGACATAGTCAAAAAGGTCAGAATTGCTCTGGTCCTTAAGTGAAATCCACCACAGATTTTCCCGGTCCTTAAGGGGTTAATATGTAAAATCAAATTGCCTACATTTATTTATTTACTTATATACTTGAGAATGAGCTGCCTGGGTCACTGCTCCCAGAGCGTACTCTTTATGCTTTCGTTTTTACACTGCTTTGATTCTACATTGTATAAATACCTTCCTTAAAGCAGAACTTTCACATAGTATAAATTTGCCTTCCAATAAGTAGCCTAGCTTCATAATACGTCTATTACCTCTCAGAGACTCAGAAGTGTCAGATTCTAAAGAAATCCTTAATTTTTGGAGACTGATGGCCAGGTTAGTGCCACCTGCGCCGACAGTCCCTTCCGCTTACCTTGTGGCACAGTGCAGTACTTCTTAGAGGAGACAGGGACTGACAGTGCAGGCGCGCAGACAAGATGTCTCTGCACCAATGCCTTGCTTCCGGTCTCCAAAGATTAAGGATTACTTTAGAACCTGGCACTTATGAGCGCTAATAGACGTATTATGAAGCTAGTTGCCATATGTTTAATTATTGGAGGCCAACTTTATATTATGTGAAAGTTCCGCTTTAACAGTCCTGGACAGTTCGCTCAAAACCAATCCAGGGAACTCAATATTATGGTAAAAAAAGAAAAAGAGAAGCCTATTGCTCTCCATCACCTTCTGGAGGGATCCCAGAGGTTAAATATTACTACTGCACCCCACAATAAATGTTATAAGGAATGACACTAATAAAGGTAGTAGATCAACACGTAAATAGCTCAAAAATATTAAACATATTAATTGGGAAAAATAGGCAATATAATACTTGTCAAAAGTCCGTATAATCATGAAGTGTCTGGTCCTTGGATGTAGTAATAATGCACCTTAAACCAAGTGATGGTGATCTCAATAAGTTTTAAAAAATGTAATCATAGATTATCATGTGATATACATACTGTGTACAAACAGGTCTGAAAATGCAGTCTTACTTTAACCACTGTCTGTAGTCCATTCAGTATAGATATTGGATGAATTGGGATGAGTAATGAAAAGATGAGGAGATTAATCTTGAACTACAACTCTGACAGTAATGAAATAACACTCTCTATGGCCCAAATACTATGAAGGTTAATTGGAGCTGCTGATTTTGTGAAACATTACTATCACCTTAAAGGGATAGTAATGTTTCATAATAAAAGCAGCTCTAATTAATCATCATAGTATCTGGACTTTGGAGAGTGTTATTTCAGTTCTGTCAGAGTTGTAGTACAAGAGTAATTCAATGACAAAGTATCCCCCTCCCGCCCCTTTTACTGATGTAACACTGCTCAGCCAGAGCAGAAGGGAGGTGCCCAGGTAGACTGCAGAGAGGGACAATCTTCAATTAAGATAAGGGAAAAACCTGAAAAACTTGTCAAGGGGGACAGGGTCTTCATTTTTCTCACAGTAAGAAGATTGACCCTTGATGTGAGCTGTCTGGTCTATGGACTGGATTCCACATCTGAGGAGTGGGGGCGTACACTAGGTAAAAGGGGCAGGAGAGGGAAACTTTGTTTGTGAATATCTCTCAAACCATAAAGGTTTGAGAGATGACTTATATCGTTCTTATATCGTTTTTTTTAATGCCTAAAAATATTACTATCCCTTTAATTTGTATAGCAGAAGGATTTATCAGGAAGGTGTCCTACTTGCAGCAGTCTGTCTGTCTTATCTTATCGTATCTTGCTAGCTAGCAATCTATATACGTTTAATCTCTGTTGTAGGCTGCTACTAATATTTTTACAAGCTGATAAAGGCTGGTGTCTATTGAAGCCCATTTTTTGTTGTCAGGGGGTATGCAGACTTCAGTAGAGATCACTGTATTCGGGGAACTGTGCATATAATGCAGATACGATGTAGATAGATCTGCCTGACTGCTGTATGCATACCTGGAATTTTTCAGAATGATCTGACCCTGAGATCTTTGAAATTGTAACTCTTAAGGTTCCCCCAGAATGCAGATTCTGTAGTCATCAAGAGAGCCTTAGAATGCTACTGTATGAGAGTTGGTACTGTGTTAGCCTTAGAAATATAGGAGGACAAAATTTAGTAAAGTTGATACCTTTATTGGCTAATTAAACTTATATAAAATGCAAGCTTTCAAGACTTCTTAGGTCTCTTCATATAACATGCCTGAAGAAGAGATCTAAGAAGTCTTGAAAGCTTGCATTTTAACCCCTTAAGGACCATTGACGTGCAAGGACCGTCAAGGCGGTCTGGCACTTAAGGACCAGTGACGGTCCTGGCACGGCATGGAGTTCAGGGCTCCTGGCGCGGCTGCACACCGCTCCGGAAGCCCTGAACCGGAGTTAAAAAAAAAAAAAAAAAAAAAAAAAAAAGCCCCGTGGTCCTCAAGTGCCGGCCGCACGTGCGCACGCCGGACCTTAATGGGTTAAATCTGTTTAGTTAAACAATAAAGGTATCAACTTTACTAAATGTTTGCCTTTAGAATGCTACAGAGAACCATCTCTGCTTGAACACATGGTAAAAAAGCAGGACTTCTTTCACTGCCTTTGTGTTAGAAACAACACCAATTCAAAGGAGCAGTAGACTTGTTTTAATGAAAAACTATGTTATTGAGCTTTTCCTGCTGAGTAGAACAAGGGTACTCCCACCACTGTCAGTTGTTTTAGTCAAAAGTTATAACCATTAAAATGTCCAGGAATTGAATTTACTGTGTGTTAACCTTCCTGATAGTTCTGACAGGAAGTGACTGACCTGTTTCTATCACATTCCATGCAGAACTGTTTGTTACAGACTTCCCCTCAAATAGAATAACTAATTGAAATTTGACCACTAGAGGGCATTGCTAATGTGAAAACAAAACAAAACAAAACAACAACACAAGTTTAACCCCTTCGCGTCCTGTGACGTACCCGGACCGTCACGCTGGTCCGGCACTTAAGGACCAGTGACGGTCCTGGTACGTCACATACTTTTACTCACCGCGCTCCTGCAGGAGCGCGGTGAGTAATACCGTGGACTGAAATTGATTGCTCCAAGACCGGAGCGATATCTTTCAGTCCTCCTTCCGATGTGCCTCCCCACGTGATCAGTCATGTGGGACAGCATGTCGGACGCGTCTATCTGGTCCTTAACCCCTTAAAGACCGGACATTATGGGACATTTCCGTCCCATAACGTCCGCATAGGGGCACGTTGACGAGCCGGTACACGTGACCTGTCACGTGTATCGGCGCGTCACTATGGGGCTTGAAACAGATCGCTCCGATCTTGGAGCGGTCTATTTCATGCCCCATTTTTACTTACAGCGCTCCCGGTAGAGCGCTGTAAGTAAAAGGTACGTGACGTACCAGGACCGTCAAGGGTCTTTCAAGCAAGTTTACCCTTGACGGTCCTGGTACGTCAAGGGTCCCTAAGGGGTTAAAGGACCAGACACCGCGGGATCGTTGGACCCTAAGGGGTTAAACTGTAATAACTCTGGAAATATGCATCTTCCAGCAGTGGGAGTACCTTTACTACTCAACAGGAAAAGCTCTACTATATATATGTATGTATGTATGTATGTATATATAATTTTTATGAAAAAAAAAGTTTACTGCTCCTATCATTCAAGGGGTTAAAAGTCCAAATTAATTGAGCAGGGATTTTTATTTGTCTGCTATGCTGCAGTTGTTTTACTCCAGAATAACTCCAGTTTTTATAAATATGGCCCTATGAGACTGATATACTGGGGCAAACTAACTTAACAGCAGGGGACAAATAGACATTCCCATTTGTCCATTTAAACTTTTGAAATGCTACAGGGTCCCCAGTGCAGTGTAGACCATTGTTCTATAACCTCCTATTAGCTCTTTTTTAATCTTCCTTCTTGATCTCGACAGCTATGCTGATACAGGTTTGCCTGAAATATTAAAAACAAACAGAAAAGATGTGTATCTAAGTAAAGGCTTTTATCTCCAGACAGCAGTACATGTTCCTAGTTCTGCTGACGCATTTCACTCACAGATTTGTTACATTCAAAGCTTCCTGCCACCACTTCTGGCATTCTTATTATTGATTGACAGCTGGTAGTGCACAAAAAAGTGCCAAAAGTTTTATGCCATGCCCTTCTATCAATGATTTGTTTAAAGTGGAGCTGTCACTTCTATTTAACTTTTCAAAGCTCTTTATTATTAAATGATCTGTGATTTGTGCTGTTTATGAAAACCCTTTCCTGGGATTGCTACCCCATCTGGAATAAAGTATGGTATTGTCGTGGGAGATGTAAGATGATATTTCTTTGGATACAACTTGTATCCAGTGTAATATACTGATATTGTGTGACTTATGTACATAGTTTATTAACATACCTTAAAGGGATAGTAATGTCAGAAAAAAAAGTATTAACGGCAATTCTTAAAAGGATAGTAATGGTTCAAAATAAAAGCAGCTCCAATTAATCATCATAGTATTTGGACCATGGAGAGTGTTATTTCAATACTGTCAGAGTTGTAGTTCAAGAGTAATTGAATGATAAAGTTTCCCCCTCCTGCCCCTTTTACCTATTTTAAGCCACCTCCCTTCAGATGTGGAATTTGGTCTCTTGACCAGACAGCTCATAGTAAGGGACAATCTTCTTACTGTGAGACAAAAAGAACAGAGGGGCGCAGACCCATCCAAGAGCGTCACTGAGTACACCAGAATATTAAAGCCCTCCGTCAAATAAATGCTCACCGGACTTGAGTTAACAAATTGCACAAGAAATCTGCGATGATCACACTCTAGTAGACTCCAACTCCCAGCGTCCAGTGTATATCCTCCATCAGGAAAAAATTATGCAAGTACTAGCCAATAATGCATTATTAAACAATCAGTATCGTATACAATACAAAGAAAAGTGGTCTCAATTAAAATGTTGATGAGAGAGAAAGCACTGCAAAATTAGCCCAACATATTTTGTATTATTATATAATACTTCGTCAGGGACTTTGTCTCTTTTTTGCATATAGCTTCCAAAACATCTTCTTACTGTGAGAACAATGAAAACCCTGCCCCCCTTGACAGATTTTTCCCTTATGCTAATTGAAGATTGCCCCTCTCTGCAGGCCATCTGGACACCACCTTTCTATTTTGAGGTGAGCAGTGTTACATCAGTAAAAGGGGCGGGAGGGGGATACTTTATCATTCAATTACTCTTGAACTACAACTCGGACACTATTGAAATAACATTGTCAATGGTCCAAATACTATGAAGATTAATTGGAGCTGCTTTCGTTTTGAAACATTACTATCCCTTTAAGTATACACTAAGAAGGCTTTTTATACATCCCCCACTGTTCCTGATCTTGCTGGGGAAGCAGTTTTCCTTTGCACTCTTCACTTCCTGGTCAGGAGATTGTATCCACTTTTCAAAAGAAGGGAGGGGTTTGCAAATAATATATATCTCTAATTTTCTTCCCAGTGTATCCCTAAGCTAATCGTTTCAGTGGGTATCAAACAAACACTAATATCCCCTAATAATACACTCTCATTTTCCTTCAAGGGGCAGTAAATGGTTAATGAAAGAACATTTTTGAATGATTGGCATGCCACAGAGTTATGGGAACTGTGTTCCGGTAGTTTATAAATCTTCTGTTCTTACTTGGTTTGCCTTGCAGATCACTGAGATCTGCAGGGCTGGCTGACATCAGTTCCTCTCCGGCTACTCATGGTAGTTGAAAGTAAGTTTGCTCTCATATCCATACAAGCCCTGTGTTGGGGAATCTGCCATCAATGGGCTTCTATAGAGAGGAGGAAAATCTCCCATGAGTGCTGAGGGAGAACAGTGACTTCCAGGACTGACTGAAGACATTATCTCTTGAACAAAAACATTAGGGATAAATTCATAGGGTCATTCATACTTCTGGCCATTCCAAGGTAGGTGGGAGGTTGTTAGAAGATGTTGGTTCTCCTTTAACAGCATTTTATTTTGTGGGCTTCTCTGGCAGCAAACGGGCACATTAGGTGGTGGCAATTTCCTGTCCTGCTGTTGAATATGCCCCTTAATCAAAGTGGAAAAGGTCTCTGAACTTCTTGCCAAGCAATCTAATTAAACTGTACTTTATCCTTCAGTCACAGCTCCGCTTGTGGGCCAGGCCGCATTCATAGTTTCCAAGCAGGTGGCAAGCAGTGGTGAATAGGGCCCGGTAATTGTAATGTTCAGCTTTGGTAGTGTGAAATCACGGCCTCTTGTAAGAGACCAGGGACAGCTGTAAAGAGCTCGTCTTGGGAAACCTGCTGCGGACTGGACGTTTCTGAAAGCTCCAACAGCGCTATCAAATAACATTACAGATCTACAAATACATTAGGGGGTTCAAAGAGGTACAGGAAAGTAGAATGTAGAACTCTTTAAAGACCAGAGAGATGGATGTATCGCCCACTTCTGTTGCCCTTAAAGGGACAAGGTGCAATTCCGGAGCAAACCAGCTATACCACAAAGTAGGGGTGTCCAGGTTCGTCCCTCAAGAGTCCAGGATTTAACCCTTTGAGTGCCTCAGAAAGTTGGATACCTCTGTGGCACTCAAAGGGTTAAGGATTTCCCTGCTTGAGCACAGTGGGCCAATCACAATGAATGAGTCACTGAATAACTCACCTGTGGTTAATCAGGGGAATATTTAAAGGAATGGTAATATTTCACAATAAAAGCAGCTCCAATTAATCTTCATAGTATTTGGGCCATGGAGAGTGTAATTTCAGTACTGTCAGAGTTGTAGTTCAAGAGTAATTGAATGATAAAATATCCTGCCCCAGCCCCTTTTACTGATGTAACACTGCTCACCTCAGTGCAGAAAGACTGGATGGATCACAGATGGGGACAATCTTCAGTGAGCATAAGGGAAAAACCTGTCAAAGGGGGGCAGGGTTTTCATGGTTCTCACAGTAAGAAGATTGTCCCTTGCTGTGAGCTGTCTGGTCCCAGGACCAGATTTCACATCTTGGATGAGGAGGCTTACACTAGGTAAAAGTGGTGAGGGGGGATACTTTATCACTCAGTCTGAAGATTAATTGGAACTGCTGTTTTTGTGAAACATTACTATCTCTTTAAATCCTGGCCCGTTGGTGGCCTCTTGAGGGCCAAACTTGGACATCGCTGCCGTATGGTAAAAACAAAACTTCCTACTGATTTGAACCCATTGGATGCTATAAAGGTCTCCAGTATTCAAGGAGTTAAAAAAAGACCTATTTTAAACAATGATGCATTTAGTAATTTTTAATTGTCCTCTCTGTCATTGGTTTCTCCAGAATGACTGTATTCCCTCGTAGTACATCAGCCTCAATATGCCAGACACATCTCTAGAGCATACAAGGAGTTAGAAGGATACTGATGTGAACCTGTTTTTTGTGATGGATAAGCTTCTACAAATGTTTCATAAAGTGATGTTATAAAAAGAGTTTGTATTTTTCAATCTCTTTTTCTGCGTGTCTTGAATGACCTTATTTTACATAATCATGTGGCTCTATGGCAAAATTAACCCTTTGATTACCAGAGGGTTACTGTGCTGTATACCCCTCTGCTTCTCATTGGCTCAAACATGGAAGGCAGGTTCTGCTTGCAAATATAATGCCATCAATGAAAAGAGATGCAAAGGCCCCTCTCTCCTTTCTGACGCATTTCATGAGTCATATCAGTACCGCACCTAGAACAGGGATAGGCATTCCTTTGGCTTTCCAGCTGTTACAACAAATCCCACCATTCCTAACAAGCCAAGGGCTGCTTAGGGATGATGGGAGTTGTAGCTCCCAACAGCTGGAGAACCAAATGTTTCATACACATGGACTAATAATAAGGAACTTTTAGTCTAGTCTCAATATGTGTTGGAAGTGAGCACAGGGCCTCTCATGTCACATTGCATTTACATTTTTTGTATTATATTTAAAAGGCTATTGTAGTCAGGGCCTCCGGTGCCCATGATAATACCCAAGTAGTGGGTCTTATATGCAGAAACCCCAGGTCCCCGAGACCTGGGGTGATGACGATGCGTCCAGCCTGATTAGAGAGTTAGCTTAGTGTAATATGTGAAAAATGGGGGAGGAGAAGGGGGGGACCAGAAGCGACGGCTCGCCGGATGCAGCGAAGCCTCTGGGTTTAATACCCTGCGGCTCCTCCCACAAATTCAGGCGAGCCTTCCACTTGTAGTCAGGGCCTCTGATGCCCATGATATTACCTGAGTAGTGTATCTTATATGCAGAAACCCCAGGTCCCCAAGACCTGGGGTGATGACGATACGGCCAACCTGATTAGAGGGTTGGCTTAGTGTAATATGTGAAAAATGGGGGAGGAGAAGGGGGGGACCAGAAGCGACGGCTCGCCGGATGCAGGGAAGCCTTTGGGTTTAATACCCTGTGGCTCCTCCCACAAATTCAGGCGAGCCTTCCACTTGTAGTCAGGGCCTCCGATGCCAATGATATTACCTGAGTAGTGTATCTTATATGCAGAAACCCCAGGTCCCCAAGACCTGGGGTGATGACGATACGGCCAACCTGATTAGAGGGTTGGCTTAGTGTAATATGTGGAAAAATGGGGGGGAAAGAAGGGTGGGGACCGGAAGCGACGGCTTGCTGGATGCAAGGAAGCCGCTGGGTTTAATACCCTGCGGCCCCTCCCACAAACTCAGGCGAGCCTTCCACTTGTAGTCAGGGCCTCTGGTGCCCATGATAATACCTGAGTAGTGGGTCTTATATGATGACGATGCAGCCAACCTGATTAGAGGCCAAAAAGAAAAGACACAAATTATCATTGAAAATTTATTGCATTTAGCTGGACAGTTTAGACAGAGCAGTTTTAATCTCTAGATGCGGATTGGGAATATATCTAGTGAAGCAATGGGATTTCCACCTTTCTAAATGCTGAATAATATGAGGTGGAACGTTATTCTTAGAGGCTGCCGAAGCAGCTCGTATTCTAAAAGAATGACCAGCAAACTCCATTGGGTTGTAACCCAGGCGAGTTAGGAGTAACCTGATCGATTTAATGAAAGCCTTTATTTGAAGCAGTCTATTAGTAGTAGGCAACAATGGGCTGTCAGCTGACTGATCAGAGAAGAGACTAGAAAGGAACCGAAGGGCTTGGAAAGGACAACAGTCATCGTTAGTGGGGAAAAATTTAATATTTACTCCTTCGCCTCTTTGATCCATTTTAGAGTGCGAAAGATGTAAGTTAAAGTATCCTGCGTGATCGTATAAGTCCCCTTTTTTGAGAAAAGTTTGTTGACCGGGAGAGGCCAAAAATTCACCTGGTCTCAGAAACCAGAAAAACCCCAAACATATGGCTGCTAACAAAATACAATTGGTAATAGGATCAAAAGGGCCTGCTTTCAGAGTGTCATAAAGTTTGTGAAAGAGCGTGCCATCAATGGGAAGCCTAGTACGGCCGGTGCTAGTGGATTCGTAAAAAGGCTTTTAAGAAATAGTTTAATTTGGTAGGATGCAAACAGGGAAGGAGTGTTTGGTTGAATTTGAGTTAGATGATGTTGTATCCCAGCAAAATACAGCTTGATGGTAAAGGGTGACAACTTAAGAGACTGGTGACAATAAGCCCGGAAAGCGAGAATAACTGGAACTGAGTATTGGCAGGGTGATTTAGTGATAACAAGAAAATGATGCAGGCCGGACCATGCTTTTCCATAGATTTGAGAGTGCTTGGAGCCAGACCACGTAGCATTATATTATTCACTTTGGCCAAGAAGTGGCTCATTTCAGGACTAGCTCTTGAAACTGTGGGGGAGATAAAGGATTGTTGTTGGCTGACAGCATTAATCTGAAGAACTCCTGGAAATTAAGACGGGACAGGGCGTCAGCTGATTGGTTACAGGAACCTGGGAGGAAAGAGCTATGAATGCTAAATTTATAATACAGAAACAACCAGGTCAGTTTGCGTAGGAATAACATAATGTATTGAGATGAAGATCTACTTGAATAATCATTAAGCTTGTAGCTTGATTATCAGTTTTGAAAGTCACCGCCTCCCCTGTCCACAAATGACCCCACAGTACCGCTGCTGATACTGATATAGTTCAAACAAGGCTGATGTATGAAGGAATTGCGGAAGGCTTTGGATTTCTGAGGGCCAGGGAGCTGCAGACCATTCTGAATTGAAAATTGCTGCATAGCCCTGGGAGGCTGATGCGTCTGAGAAAACTACTGGGGATTCATAGGCCGAGGAAATAGGGAGTGGCCATTCCAGTGGTTAAAAAATTAAAACCACATAGACAAATCAGATCTCGCAGCTTCACCTATGTAAATGGGAGTGAACTCATCCGGAGCAGCAGGAAGGAGAGAGAGGAGGTGGGAAATAAAGGATCTCCCTTGAGGAATGATGTGCGTAGCGAAATTTAAGTGACCTAACAAGGACTGTAATTCCTTCTTAGTACGTGATGGACTGGAAATAAATTCGTGGAGTATGGCTTGGATTCGTACTAATTTGCCGGTTGGCAGATAGGCTTCCATCTTGACTGAGTCAAGGCAAATTCGTAGAAACTGAACAGAGGTGACAGGGCCTGAGATTTTCTTGGAGGCAATGGGGACCCTCAATTCCTGAAAAAGGGACATGAGATTGGACATACCGGCTGGATGCTCTGTGGGAGACTCTATGATTAGGAAGTTGTCCAAGTAGTGAATCATGTTTGAGCAGTGAGCATGAGAACAGATGATCCAGTTAAGTAGTTCGGCAAAGCAGTCGAACAGTTTGGGACTGCTTTTAAGACCGAATAGCAACCTCACTGTGAAACAGTATAATTCACGCCATTTCATGCCCTGGAGATGCCATAGTGAAGGGTGAACCGGAAGGAGCTTGAAGGCATCTTCTATATCGACTTTGGATAACCAGCAACCTTTCCCTGCCATTCTCATCAGGGTCATGGCATCATTGATAGAATGGTATTTGAGGCGTAATTCTTCTGAAGGGATTAGAAAATTGATACTTGGCTGCCGGGACGCGTGAGGGGCTGAAAAATCTACTATCAGGCACTTTTTAAGAGAGAATTTCTTGGTGGCGATGCCCAATGGATTAGCTCTCCATACTGGAAAAGGTGGTGACTCGAATGGGCCGATGATGAATCCCTGATATAACTCTGATTTGAGGAGCGTGTCTACCAACTCCGGCTCTGAAATTGCAGACTGTAAGTTAGGGAGGTCTAGTGATTCTGAAGGGCATGCAAAGAGACCTGTGTGAAAACACTCTTCAAAACCTGATATGATGAAATTAGTTAATGTGCAGTCTGGATAAGTAGCAATAAGAGACTGCAATAAATTGAGATTAACTGAAGATAGTCATTTATTGTGCCTCGGATTCCTCGGTCAAATAGCTCGGGAATGAGACCTACGGCAGAGAGAGCAAACATGAGCCATGCAACATGCACTGAAAAAACATTCCCTAGCATTTAAAGTTGTTGAGTATCTCCTATATAGTGCATCTTCCAGCCTAGTTTATCCATGGACTGTTGTGGGGAGGCGGGCATGTCTATAGGGTGAGCTGTTGCTAAAGCTACTGCTGAGGAAGTAGAAGGACCACTGGACTCGGTCAAAGAGCATAGATTTTGAGTATGGTTTGCAGACTTGCAGAGCTGACAAACTGGGGCTTGGATACTGGCGAAGTGCCTGCAAAAAAGCTCATTATCCAGCGAGCTCCAATCTGTCCTGAAATTGAATTGAGCCAAGGCAGCAGCTGCCTTGGCTGAAAAAGCCTGGTGGTAGTCGTAAAAGTGGAAACCTCCATACCTGTACCCTAGACCTACAATGAGGTACAGGTATTGGTCTAATTCCTGCCTGTGAAGAGGGAAGGAGGAACAAAGAACATCTCTGAATACACTAAAAGTCAGGACAAATTCTGCAATAGACAGTTTTTTGGACAGCCTAGGGTCTTTGGCTTTTAGTGTAACTGAAACATCACCGCAGTTTATGGTGCAGTTGTCAGTCAGGTCTTGTGTTGAGATAAGCAAAGAAACTAGATTAACGTCTCTTCCATCCAGAATATCCTTCCGGATATGAGCCAGAATCATATGGGCTGAGGAAATTTGCGGATGTGCCAAGAAGGTGGGGTTACCTTGTGAGGGATTCGGCTGATAAGGAGGCTGCCCTTCAGGTGGGAACCGGAAATTGTTCTCCAGAGCCCGGATCCTATTCTGCATATCTGACATTGAGGTGGTAATATTGGACAACATCTTCGTCATGTGATTCAGTTGTGCAGAGTAATCTATAGAATGCGGGGGAGCAGGAGTAGGGGGAGGAGTGTGAGCCTGGGATGGGAACAGCAGTCTGAATAGTTCTGCCTTCCTAGCAGTAGCTGGGTATGGAATGTGGCACCTGGATAATTCGGCTGTTATTTTAGATATAGTCCAATCCCTAAAAGAGGGCTGAATGGAAGGGGTCTGAGCCTGGGGGGGGGACTGTTGTTCCTTGGAATGGCGGACATTTCAGCCGGCATTATCTCTGGCTCCATCGATCCTTGTGCTGTTGATTCTTCCTTCCTATCAAGAATAAAATACATCATCAATAGCAAAACCTGTTGCCATGTGGATGTTAGTAAAGCATGCAGTGTAGAATTCTTCCGGAGGATGGAGTCCTAATGAATAGGCCCATTCCCCTCTCAGCCCATTCCGCCTCGAAAACATCATAATCCATCATCAATGGACCCATGAACCGTGTGCCCAGGGGCTAGCTGCGGCTGATACTGCTTGACAGGGAGACAAGGCACCTTCCCAGATGTAGCTATAGGTGTTTTATGAAACATGCTTGGCCATAGCCAGTGAAGTGATAATGTAGACATGTTAAGCTTGCTAAACTAAATAGGACCCTTGATCCTGGCGATTGAGATGATCTGATTCTCTAAGCACCTTATATGATCTAAACCCCTTGATGGCCTCAGCGATTGAGGAGAACCTAATACCCTACGCACCATGTCGGCCTCTGCGATTGAGGTAGGTGATACCTTCGACCTCTTGATGGGAGGAAAGATAAAAAAAGGAGAAAAGCTAAATTTGGCTAAAAGTAAAAATGTCTCTGAGATTCTACCAATAAGTTGTTATACCGAAAGCACTTTATCGGCCTCGGCGATTGCGGTAGGTGAAACCTTCAGTTTCTTGACGGGAGGTAAGGTATGAAAACTAATATTCAGACACTGACTATCCTGCAATAAATTAACACATGAACTTGATGGATGCAAATTTGACGTGATAGTGACGTGAAACGAGAGGAACTGAAAACATGCTGTCTGAAGTATGATTAAAAACTGGTAGATGCATAATGCGTACTGCTGAGTACCTCGAGAGAGGTGAAGTGGAAGGTGCGGTTAGGCATACAATAATAGCAAAACATACCTACTTACCTGGTTAGTGAAGGAGTAGATCACAGAATAGCTGAAACGGAATAAGCTAAATCAGGAAACCATAATGAAATCATAAGGGAGGACTAACAAACCGCTTGAGGCGATTATAAAAGGGGGTGCTAAAAACTAATATAGAGAGAAATAAAATGGTTATAGATTGAGCATGATCCATAGCTGATACCTGAACGAAGCCTGAAGAGATTTGGTCTGTAGAAGTAAAGATGGGCTTGAGGAAGCGAACTGTACCCAAGACCATCTTTAACCTGCAAGTGAACATATACCAGAAGGAATAAGCTTAGAATTAAAATTGAATTCTTGACAATCTACTGGGAGTATAAAATGAGACACGTGGATCCCAGTTCCTCCAAATCCATGGAGGCTCAAAATACTAGTATACATGAATGATTGTAGTAATAAGTATAGACATACCAGGATTAAGGCAGCTGGGGGGGTTAGTCCAATGCCAAAGTTGATACTGTAGATCTTGGTTTCCACAACTGGGAAGTACATATATAGAAAGGAACTAATATATAAAACTTGACAGCTACTCCAAACTGGGTAACGTACAGTAATAACTAAATGTTAAATAAAAGCATGCACTATAGTACATGCAATCTATTGTGAGGACAATATAACTTAAATAAACATGCTGTATACCTGTACCACGTAGGCCAGGGACTCTGACACTTGAGCACCATAGTTGTAGTATAGAGGTTATACATTATCTGACAATGGAGCTACAATATTGATAGCAGAATAGTATAACTACAAACTAATGAACATCTCTAAGATTGTAAATGTAATCAAGCATCTAAAAATAAAGCAAAACCAACAGGTACAGGTTACATACTCTTGAGTCCTCTGGTATGTGACTTAGCTGCTCCATCTTATACTTGTTCCAATTCCTCTGTTAGCATAATTCACATCATTTAGTTGTAAAGACCTAATGCAATTAATCGGAACCTAGGAGAAAACTTGAGACCATAGCATGGTTCTAGTGCAACTGCATGCAAGTGTACTTCTAGACAGGGGGGAAACTGGAATTGTACTACTCTACCGACTCGCTTGACATGGGAGAACGCCTGTGATGCTCCACTCTTGGTACCAAAAAGTAGACAAAGAATCGCTAGCGTCATTGACACATATAAGGTATACATATAACATACTCTTATCAAAGCTGGTGAGATAGCTCAGTGGTAAAGTCCCTGACTGTGGAGCCTGTTCAAACCTCAAGGTTTCAGGTTCGTATCCCAGCAGGGTCAACTCAGCATTTCATCCTTCCGAGGTTGATAAATGAGTACCATTGATTGGGTAATAATAACATCTATTATTTCAGCTGCTGATTCGGTTAATTCCGACAGTGTACGCTGAAAGCGCTTTGAGTCCCACTGGGAGAAAGGCGCTATATAAATACTAGTTATTATTATTATAAAGCATACAGTTGTATTTTGGGGATAGTCAAAAGTAGAGTGACAGTTGTGGTCAGGATATGATGATTAACCTGGTAGCTGGTGAGCGTTCAAAGTTGATGTGTAAGAAGCCAATGCTTCCGGGTCACATAGTGATGATGTCACTAGGCGACCACGGGCCGAATCGGAGTGCCTAAAGCAGTGGTTCTCAACCTTTTTTTGCTCATGGCACCCCTAACACACAATCTAGAACTTTCAGGGCACCCCTAGCATGTTTAATGTAGGACATAATGAAAGGTACAATTCATAAATATACAGATATTATTAGTTCTCACAATCATAGTAATAAAAATAAACATATTGTGCAGAACAATTTCCACATATGTACATTTAAAAGACAATATTCCACTTTTTTTTTTGACAGTCTTCATAGAAAACATGGGGCACCCTAATTTGATGTCCATGGCACCCTGGTTGAGAATCACTGGCCTAAAGGGCTGGATAAGCAAGGCAATGGGGGTTTAGCAATGAGCACTCCAAATAACAGTATGAGCGAAAAACAAGTGAAGAGTACCGACCGTCTGGATGAGCTGGTACAGCTTAACGATACCTTCCCTTCGAGTGTGTGAGGGACATAATGTCTAAAAGTAATTCGCTGAGTCTTCTTTATATTAAAATTAACAGATTGCGCTATATGTAAGACATTACTTTTGTGTAGCTGTGGCCACGTCACTGAATCTGCAGTCTGGTCAGGACGGCTGCAGAGAGGAACAATCTTCAGTAAGCAAAGGAAATCCTGCCCTCTATCGTCAAGAAGGGGCAGGGTTTTCCTTATATCTAGAAAAATAGAGCTCAACAACAAGAAAAGAGGAGGGCAAGGAATCCTCTAAGTGTAGTATATTTAATAAAGCATAAAATAGTTAAAATCACATAAGAAACAATTCCCCCCGCTCCCATTGCACTTACAAAACGCCCATCTTGGGCTTGATGCGTCTCAGGGGTCCCAACCCCTCTATAGCCATGTAACGGTGTCCCTTGGTTCGATCCTCTGGTCTTGGCTCCGTAGTTACTTCTGGAGATGCTCCGATCGTTCTGTGACGTCTTTGTAGATGTCTCTATGATGGTTAGTCTGATACCATGGGCCAATCGCCCGCTGGAGACAGGTACACTCCAAGAAAAGTAAAGTGCAAAAAATACTCGTGGAGCAAAAGACGCTGTGTACAGCGTTCTACCGGGAGACCTACGTTCGGGACCAGAACCTGGGAAGACTCACAGGGGCCGGGGAAGGGACCTGGCACACAACCAACAGCGGAGGGTGAGGAGAAACACCCTTATACTTACTGTCCTCGCTGCAGCCCGTTGAGTCGCACAACCCGATTACAGATTCAGTGGGAGGCGGGGATCTTTATTGCTTAATAACTGTTGAACTACATAAAAGTAAGGTCTTACAAATAGCATAATCTGTTAATTTTAATATAAAAAAGACTCGGAGAACGACACTTATATAGACAACCCTTTAATTAGGTTTGCTAATTTGTTCTATATTGAATCTGTTTCTTATTATTTAACTCTACTGTCTTGAGAAAAACTCTATAGTTAATTGTCAACTTGGAGTGCTGCCCTATATTTCACTCATCTGATTTATTCTAATGTTGTACAGAGCTCTAATTACATAGACCCAGGGTCTTATTCATCAAGCGAAACAGGCACCATTCTGGAGAAAACCAACTGCAACATAGGGGAAAATAGACATTGCCAAAAATCCCACAGATTTAAATTAATTTTCACCTCTTGAATGCTAGAGAGGTCTCCAACACATTGCATATCAATGCGTTTGGAGACCTTTCTAGTATTCAAAGGGTTACAAGCCCCCATTTAAATCAACAGGAAATTGAATAATTCCCCCCCCCCCCCCCCCCGATTTTGCAACTTGAAGAATAAGACCCTTAATGTCAGTGACTGATTGTAGCGAGGGTGGCAGAGTATTTCCTAGCCCTGCCTTAATAGGGATAGTAATGTTTCACAAAAACAGCAGCCCCAATTAGTCTTTATAGTATTTGGACCATGGAGAGTGTTATTTCAATACGGTTATAGTTGTAGTTCAAGAGTAATTGAATGATAAAGTTTCCCCCTCCCTCCCCTTTTACCTAGTGTAAGCAGCCTCCCCTCAGATGTGGAATCTGATCTCTTGACGAGACAGATCTAGGGTTGCCACCAAGCCGGTATTTTACCGGCAGGCTGGTAAAAAATTGGCTTCTGTCCAATGATAAGTCTATGGAGGGAGTGCCATGGCCGGTATTTTTTTGAAGAAAAGGTGGCAACCCTAGACAGATCACAGCAGGGAACAATCTTCTTACTGTGATCATAAGGAAAACCTGCCCCCCCTTGTCAGGTTTCTCAAGTTTTTCCCTTATGCTCACTGAAGATTGTCCCTCTCTGTGATA
Source organism: Rhinophrynus dorsalis (assembly GCA_037306005.1). Classification (NCBI taxonomy): domain Eukaryota; kingdom Metazoa; phylum Chordata; class Amphibia; order Anura; family Rhinophrynidae; genus Rhinophrynus; species Rhinophrynus dorsalis. The sequence goes on from CM074727.1 coordinate 140,036,433, forward strand.
CATCTGGACAATCTTGCTGCTCTGAGGTGAGCAGTGTTACACTAAGGGGTAGGAGGGTGATACTTGGTATTTGGACTTTGGAGAGTGTTATTTCAATGCTGTCAGAGTTGTAGTTCAAGAGTAATTCAATGACAAAGTGTCCTCCTCCCTCCCCTTTTACTGATGTAACACTGTTCAGCCAGATCAGAAGAGTGGTGCCCAGGTAGACTGGCGAGAGGGGCAATCTTCAATTAAGATAAGGGGAAAAACCTGAAAAACTTGTCAAGGGGGGCAGGGCTTTCATTGTTCTCATAGGAAGAAGATTGTCCCCTTCTGTTATCTGTCTGGTCTATGGACTGGATTCCATATCTGAGAAGAGATGGCTTACACTAGGTAAAAGGGGCAGGAGGGGAAACTTTGCTTGTGAATATCTCTCAAACCATAAAAGTTTGAGAGATAAGCCTTTTATTGTTCTTCATGTTTTTTTAATGCCTACAAAATAAAATGAAGATAAAACAAAGTATTACTTTCCATTTAAAGGGTTTAGATGTGTAATGGGTGGCGTTTGTGTCTTGTGGTCTTGCTTGCTTCTGTCATGGCAAGGGCAAATTCATAGGTGCCTTTAGGATTTTCTAACCTAGTAAGGTAAGTGAGGGTTTATTATTAGACTGTGTTTTGTTTTAAAGTGACCATAGGCATTACACTGGGGTGAATCTAATGCCCTCTGTGACATTCCTTATGGAACGTTCAGTCCATGAGTTCTTGATCCTGTCATCTGGGTGTGGACTTAATCCTAAGTGTGGTGCCTTCTCTCTGCCTGACTGGCAGTATTGCAAAAATACCTGTGCATATGCAGTATTGCTGATGAGGCTTGAAAACTTTACATCAGTTGAAGACATGATCTTAACATTTGATACCAGTACTCAGGCCCCAGCACAAGATCTGGGAATGACCAGATCCATTCTCATCATGCCAGGGTTGTGGCAGAATTCCCCTTTGTGTTAACAGTCTGTAGAATAAGAGTAGTCAATCTCTAGACCTCCAGTTGTTGAAGAAAAAAATTCCTATCATCCCCAGCAAGTTGTCAGATTGAAGATGACAGGGAGTTGTCCTTCACAGCTGGACATACAAATATTGACTACTACTATACAATCATGATTCCACTGTAATAGTGTAAACTGGGGTGGGCCACATGTGGCTCTCCAGCTTTTGCAGAAATACAACTCCCATCATCCTGTCGGATGAAGGGAATTGTAGTCCAGCAATAGCTAGAGGACCTCACTTTGTCTAGCCCTGGTGTAAACTGTCATTAATATGTCATTTAGGTATTTAATGTAACACCTACATCAGACCAGATATCTTCATGGACGTGTGACATACAACACTGAAACAGCAATGTATAGACGCTTTGAAAATACTGTTGGACCAATGTTACGATGGATTATTTAGTATCTAGTTGCCAAATAATGGTATCTGGTATCACCAGCACCTGAAGCATATCCCACCCACCTCAGTGATGACATGTACATAATTATCCAAATTCTATGGTTATCACTATCTTTTATTTATTAAAATAGCAGTAAGCTTTTTTTTTTTTTTTTGGTTAGGAAAAATATATTTTTTCTGCTAATACCAGGGTACTCCTGTTGTTGTGAGATTTGCTTATTAAAAAAGTTGTTACAGTTCGTATTTCTTTTAAATTTTAACATAGTCTTCCTATTGCTTAGTATGTTGAGCATTTTATGCATACAGAATGTGAGAGGCTTCTGAGGCTGCTCAGAAGCATCACATTTTAGTTCTCTAGTGCCATTACAGAGGAGAAATTTCCAAATACGTATTAGACTAATCTCGCCAAAATGGGCAGTCCGTTTCCAAAATAATGGGCAAGTCCCTTCTGCACCAGCTAACCCCAGACGTATGTTTCAGGCTTGTTGGGTGTGATTAGTCTATTATCCATGTGGAAATTTCTCCTCTGTAATGTCACTAGACAGAGGCGTAACTAGAGCCACGTGGCCCTGGTGCCTAAATCTCCTACCTCCCTGGTGGTCCAGTGGCAGAGTACAGGTCTGTGCCACCTTCTGCACAGACCTCTTCTCCCGCGTGATCCTCTTCAGTAATGCAGAGTGCTGGAACATGATGTCATCTCCCAGTGCTCTGCATTACGAGAGTGCCGGTCTGCCAAAGCGAATACTGATATCCCTCCGGCAGACCGGCACTCCTGTAATGCAGAGCCCCAGCGCTCTGCATTACTTAATTGCGGGTGTCAAACGAGGGGGTAACAGGGGGCAGCTGGGCCCCTGGAGTGACGGGCCAGGTCGCAGGTGTGACCCCTATAGTTATGCCACTAGCACTAGAGAGCTAAATTGTGATGCTCTTGAGCGGTAACTAGCCGCAGAACAGGCAATGTTGCTTTTGTTCAAACACTCTTTGAGTCTCTCCCTAAGAGTAAAGGTTAATCCAGTAGTGGACCCCTTGCTCTCAGTGTTTAGGGAAACCTGCTGCACCTCACTGACAAGGCCCAAACAAGACCAAAATGTACATCTGGGGTTAGCTGGTATTTCCTGTGCAGAGGGGACTTGCCCATCATTTTGGAGACAGACCACCCCTACGATTAGTCTAATATGCATGTGGAAATTTCTCCTATGTAATAGCACTAGAGAGCTAAAATATGATGTTCTTGAGCAGTAACTAGCCGTAGAACGGGCAACATTGCTTTTGGTCATACTCAGAGCCCCTTGCATCCTCTGGCTTGTATGATGATCATTTGTAAGTGGCTTACCTTAGTAATACTGCACTTTTATACATCCCACATTGTACATTATGTATAAAGACAAAAAGGAGCAATTCTGGGTTAAACCAAATTCAGCATGGGGGGGGGGGGCAAAGGAAAACTTCCCAATCCCACATTGATTTAAATGGGGCATTTAACTCAATGAATACTTGGGTTGGAGACCTCTCTAGCATTCCTGAGGTTAAAAGTTCTGCTTAAATTAACGGGAATGCTTATTTATCCCCTATGGTTCGTTTGGTGTTTTCCAATTTAAGTTTATGCATAAGACCCAACTGAGTTGAGACTTGTAACCCTTTGAGTGCCCGAGGGGTACGCAACGCTACCCCTCTAGCACTCAAAGGGTTAATGGGGACGAAAATAGCTGATATGAATACCTTGGACACATCTGTGTTGCCCCAGACTGCCTATCTCTCACTAGAGGCAATAGGCAGGGTCTGAGCTGATTGAAACGTGTCTGCTACAATAAAAAGCAAACACATGACTAATTGGAGTATAACACAGAAAGGGCCACTTTGATCCATGTCTGCCTCACTTCTACAAAGGCACCATAAAACACCCATGGGAGGGACGGCAGAATTAAAAGGGGATTTTTTCCTACCCTGTGGGAGGTATATAAATCACTTAAGCCTTCCTCTTGAAGTTTATTATGTTTCTTAAAAAGTCCTTAATCACATTACTTTCCTGAGGGTAACCAATAAAATATAGATCAGTTTGTAGGTTACAAGACTCAGGGTAGGAGTCATGACCTTGGAACAGGAAGGAGTGAGCGACTTGTGACTTTTAAGCTGTTGTGGCATACTGAGCAAGTGTTTAAAGGGACCCTGTCACCTAAAACAAAGCTTGGTGATTCTGAAAGAACTTTCAACATCAACTGTATGTTGTACTGTATGTTTTTATTTAGAAAACTGTTTTTTGAGTTTAGATATTTAGATTATGCTGATTAAGGCATGCCACACAGGCACTTCCTGTCACGAGACTATATATTATTTTGCTTTCACTGACACTGCTCAGCAATTCATTGTTCCACTTTACTAGGGCTGCCAGATGGGGCACTTATGTATTCTGCTTCAGGGACTATTACTGAGATGTAAAGAATCTCAAGAATCTATGCTTTATGTTTTTCATGTGTGTCACATTTTAAAGGGATGGTCTGGCATCCCTATCCTAGTATAGAAATGATTAAAGGGATAGTAATGTTTCACAATAAAATCGGCTCCAATTAATCTTCATAGTATTTGGGCCATGGAGTGTTATTCAAATACTGTCAGAGTTTTATAAAAGTTCAAGAGTAATTGAATGATAAAGTATCCCCTTCCTGCCCCTTTTACTGGTGTAACACTGCTCACGTCAGAGCAGCAAGACTGTCCGGATGGATCACAGAGAGGGACAATCTTCAGTGATCATAAGGGAAAAACCTGAAAAACCTGTCAAGGGCGTCAGGGTTTTCATTATTCTCACAGTAAGAAGATTGTCCCTTGCTACAACCTGTCCGGTCAAGAGACCAGATTCCACATCTGAGGGGAGGCGGCTTAAACTAGGTAAAAAAAAGGGCAAGAGGGGGATACTTTATCATCCAATTACTATTGAACTACAACAGCATTGAAATAACACTCTCTGTGAGCTGCTTTTTTTGTGAAACATTACTATCCCTTTAAGTGCCAATGAGGGAGGTAATGTAAGGCTTAGACAGGATGTGCCTGCACTGCATACCTTAATTAGCATAAACCATAAATCTAAATAACGCAGTAAGCTCTTTTCCTAAATAGAAAATTGTTAGTACAACATAGTGGTTCTGACACCTTGGGGTTTCAAAAGAGCATGTAACCTATAAGTGTTTATGTACACAAGTTTCAAATACATACATATCTAAACAGTGCCCTGATTTAAACTTTTTATCTGTCGTGGTCCATTCAGTGGAATATTTAATAGTTCACAGCAGGGTAGTCAATTGTTTAACTTCCAGCTGTTGAAAACTACAACTCCTATCATCCCCCAACCAGCCAACCATAGGAGTTGTAGTCTACAACATCTGGAAGTTCAAAAATTGGCATTCACTGGTGCCAATCCACTGGCCTTGCAGCTCTCTAGATCAGTCAAAGTATTACTGTGCTGTGCTCATGTGTATGTCGGTCACTTAGAATCATCCACTAATTAGATTCTTTGTATTTTTACAACCATTTAACAGCTGTGCATGTGTAACCCACGCAGGTATTCAAAGTGTTGCAACACTCAACACATTACCGATTCACTTCAGTGGGGATGAGGTTTCTGCAAGAACTACAGAATTTTCTAGTTCAATTTGGGCATTCAATATTGGAGCCATGCAAAAATGCATGTCTCCTCCCTGAAGGCTTTTGGAGCTCATGATAGAAAAGTGTTGTTTATCTCCTTGAAGGATGAGAGGTTTGTGCACGACACTGTGAGCAGCTGTGGTGTACATCCCATTGGCCGTTAAGGGTTAATGCCCCTTTATAAAACCTTTGCTGGGGATGGGGCAGTAAAAGATCAAAGGAATGAGCTTTTACCTATGGGAACAGAGCACCCTTAGCTTAGTGACTTGAATGCTAGGAAGGTCTATAATGCATTGCTCTCAAGCATTCACGTAGTTAAAACTTTCCCTTTCCCTCTACATTTGCCCTGCAGATCTCCATGATTTGCAGGGCTGGGTGACATCAGAGCCTCTGGGAGAGGAAATAAAATTTTTATCATCTCTGTTGAAGCCACGTCTCTGCAAAACCACTGACAGTGGTTTTTATCCTGTTCTACAATTTTCCCTATAGGATAAGAAACTGTCAGACAAGGGCAAGAAAGATTCAAAGTACTGTAAATGATGAAATGTCATATCAGGAAATCTCTGAATTGAGGTTATGTCATGTCTCCTCCACCCACACTTCTCTTACCTCCTCCTGCAGAATATAGTACTTTTGACATTGTGAAAATCAATCTGATAAAGCAGATGGTTCAAAATTCTCTTCATATACGTACTGCTGACATTTTGTATGGTTGAAACACTAGAGTATAAATATTGACCTTTTGCCTATTTCATTTACAGCACCGGTGACTTAGAGTGAAGCCTTCTGGTAGAGACGCAAAGTAGTCTGAAGAGTACAATCCACAAGATGGCGCAGAGGCAGGTTTTTGTTCTTGCACTACTCGTGGTGATTGTCATGCCATCGATAGAAGGGGATTTTTCTTTCCTGTCCAAACAGCGTCTTAAAGGAAGATTTCAGAGGGACCGTAGGAATATCCGCCCAAATATAATTCTCGTCCTTACTGATGATCAAGACGTAGAACTTGGTAAGAGAGCATTTTTCTATTGCTGTGTTTTTCTATTGAAGCAAAGAGAGGCAACTGTATTTTCCCTGAAGGCCATGTATGTTGTCCTCGTGTGTCCCAAAGGGTCAAAAAGTATGGTTTAAAATTCTGAAAAAGTGTTAGAAAAAAAGATCTGTGTTGGTCGACACGGAGGAGCTTGAGAAGTGCCACGATCTCGTTATTTACCACAAATCCCTTCATTGGAATGGTCTAAAACTGGTCTAAAACGTATGCCTGTTTTTCAAGCACTCGTTTTCGACCATTCCAATGAAGGGATTCTTGGTAAATAACAATATTGCGGCTCTGCTCAAGCACCTCCGTGTCGGCCGACACGGATCTCCTGCTGACAGCTTTACAGCTGTCAGTAGGAGAGATCAAACTTTAAACGCCTGTATCTCTTAAACCATAGCGGTTTGAGAGATACGGTTTTTTGCATTTAGCTCAGTAATGTGGACATTACTAACACTTTAAGGATCCATGCTGTGCCAGGACCGTCACAACGGTTCCTGCGGCACTTGAGGACTGGTGGTGGTCCTGGCACGTCATGGAATTTACGTTATGGCTGCCCACGTCCCAGATCGGGTGGTCTTTAAGGGTTTAAACAAACATTACTGTGAGTTTTATTGCTGTGGTGCAGTGTGATACACTTCTATACACACACCACACAATCTGATCTCCTAAAACAAAAAAGGGACACCAGGATGGGAAAGAGGGACACTTGGGATGTATGCATCAGAGGCTGTCTCCTGCAGAGAGATAGAGAGAGAGATAGATTGTGTGTTTGTCTCTGTGTGTATGTGTATCTGTGTCTAACTTACATTACACAGGCAACTCTGTGTTTCATTTGCAAGTTATAGAAGGGTCTGTAAAATTGTTGCAATGGGATGTAAGTGCATATAGTATTAAGGCCAGTTACATATTTTTTTATTTATATATTTATTTTTAATGAAAAGTGGAGAACTGGTCAATGTCAAACAAGAATTGTCACAATATACGTGTAAATAAATTCTCTGATTGTGACAAAAAAAGGCAGTTTTATTGGCTGAATCTTAATGCCATCTATAACCTGTTCTTAAAGGGATAGTAATGTAAAAAAAAATATTAACTATATGGTAGATACAATTAAAAGAGAGTACTTGCATTTCACATCTCACAAACAGTTATGGTTTGAGAGATATAGGGAAATAAAGTTATCTGGTCCCTCCCCTTTCTGCTTGACGAGTTGTAAAGCTGTCAGAAACAGATTCTGGTCACTTTACCAGATGTGGCTCTTCAGCACCGCCGATATAACAATATCTAAAGATAAATACTTAATTTGGAACGGTCTACAAAGTGTGCCTGGCTTGCAAGCACACTTTGTAGACCGTTCCAATGAAGAATTTATTTCTAAATAGTGTGATTTCAGCTCTGCTGAAGAGCCTCTGTCTGTTCAAATGACTGGAATCTGAAGCTGTCAGCTAGATGGCAGACTTGAGTAAAACAGCCAGGAAAAGGTAACTTTAGCAAGTTATATCTCTCAAACCATAAAGGTTTGAGAGATAAGACTTACATTGATGTTAATGTTTTTTTAATGTCTGCAATATTAAATCGACTTAAAATTAACCATTACTATCCCTTTAGTGGAAGTATACAGTACAAGATGTTGAGTTATATGTATGCGAAAATAAAAAGCAAATTTTCTCAGACAGCAACATATTTATAAATGTGGCTTTACCTCTTTATAAACATGGCCTGCCTCTATTCCCACTTGTGAATGGTAATGAGAGTTCTAAAATATGAAGAATGTTTTTTTTTATACATCTCCCCATAAATGTCATATCACTCACAGTGTGCAGGGGAAGTGAGTTTTATGTTTTTGCTGAGCTCAGATAAAGTGCTTGCATGCGATGCATGCTCACCACACCTTGTTTTCTTTTCAAACCACTTTTAACACTTTCCTGTTTGCGTGAGAACGGGCAGACTTTACTTAGAAACAGTTACACAGATGCGGTGTGGGAAAGCAGCATGAAATGTGTTCTGCAGCTGGTAATAACCTAGACCAGATACTGTACTCAGTGAGTGATGAGTGCATGGGAAGATGGGACTGTCCTTATACCAGAATGTATATAAACAGTGTGACATATTTATTACTTGGTGTTTTGCCAATAGAGATTCTATGTCCGTTCCTGTTCATGATTAAATATGTTGGGGACATCAGTAACATCCAAGCGGTTTAAAAACTATTTGAAAAATGTAGATTGCCTTTCTTCACTATTTAAAAAACTTCAGATTGCCTTTTTTCACTTTTATCACTGTCTATATAAGTGTCATATTCCTTAGAATTGTTTTATTCTTGCAGAAAGCCAAATGATAGCATACACGGGGAATTCATCTATAGAACATCTGCTGGCACACGCATTAACCAACACATTAAGGCTCTTTGATACAGAGCTACCGAGCCATCAAGTCCCCAGACACGGGCGTATGTCTGGAACCACTTGTCAAATCCTGTAACACCATTGATTGAAGCACAGCTTTCATTATTTAGAATGCTGTGACACTAAGGTGATTGCTTTCTGCAGTTCAGGAACAATTCCATAGTCTGTTGTGCCTAATGGTCATTTATGCCAGTCTGCACGGCCATTTTAACCATTTGGGTTCTTTAATACAGGTGATTTTGGTAGCAATACTTTTTTGTAGCAAATGTTGGTGTATTTTTAGGGCCTTATTCTGAAAAAGAAGCCTAATTATGGAGCAAAATAACTGCTCCATAGGGGAGAAATAAAACTTGCCATCGATTTAAATGGGGCTTTTAAAAACCTAATTTCATGCAATTTTTATTTCTTCCCTATGATGTAGTTGGTTTGTTCCAGAATTGCTTCTTTTGTCTGTTGTGAATATGACCCTTGGTGCTACAGTGTAGCATGTTTTATTCCAGGTATCCTATTCTCTCATTATAAACAAGTGTGACAAAATGGCAGGAAAAACTCTCCTGCCTGCGATAGTTGTGTGATTTCAGTGAGGTTCTATTGAAATCCGTAGTATGTGTTTGTAGCTGTTATCACAAAGCTGCATCGTTCTTCATTTCTCTGCAAAAATCGCTGTGCATGTTACTTGTATGGAATGTTCTACAGGAAACCGGTCAATGCAATGAATTGGATACCTCTCCGTTCACACTGGCAGCACCAACACATCAATGTCATGCTGGGTCTGTTACCCGTTGTAGTTTGCGCTATGTTCCTTTCAGATGGCTGACTATCGCCTTGTGTGAAAACACCAAAGTTCAAAATGCTGCAGCCTTACTGTGTTCACACCGAAACCATGGACGTAACTACTGGGGATACAGTTACAGTGGGGCCCAGCATCCAGGGGTCCTATCTGCCTGGCGTCCAATAGTTTCTAGTTATTCTTCTGTGAAAATAACTGTGTTGCAGGGCTCCAAAAATGTTTGTACTGGGACCCTAAACAACTAGTTATGCCAATAACAGGAATGCAGTAAAGGTCTGCCTATGGGGCCGCCATCAGACCTTACGCATAAGCTGAGATGGAGGTTGCATTGTTCATTGTAACCTCTAAAGAATGGCCAACTCAAATTGGCACAATCCAGTAATATTGGGTGGAGCTCCCATGGTCTGTCTCTAAGTCACCCTTCTTCTGCATCTGAATAATCAGTTTAATGCAGGAGAGAAGCGAGTTTAATAAATTGGGCAACTGATCTGTTGCTTGAGGCTACAGCAGCTTTGTCACCCATGTAAACAAGGCCTAACTCATTATTTTTTATGGGCTGGTGTCTCTGTGACATCTCTCTAGGCAATCAAGGGGATTGAAGCTCCATTTAAATCCCTGGGGAATTTCATTTCTCCTCTGTGGTGCAGTTTGTTTGCTCCTGCTAACTGATTATGCTCCTATATTGTTGCACTGTTTCGTCCCATTACTGTTTTCTTTTCCTTCACTATTTGGTCACACATTTGGGTGTTTTTTTTGTCACTTTTTCAAATTCAGGGTGTCAATATTCTAAAATCTCTAGTATCAGGACTGCCATTTTGGGGGGTTACAGGCAGCACCAGTGTATGGGACCCAGCCAAGCAGGGGGCCTGCCTACCAAATCAGACATGGAGCCCCCACAGTCCCTCGTGATTTGGGGGGTTGCTATGTCAAAAGGGGTCCGCAGATGTCTAGATTGGCCCATAGGGATTCTGGAGGATCTCTTGTGGAACCCCTTTTTAAGTTTATTCTGTAGATAACGTAGCACAGAACTAGTGCACACCTCTGCCACTTTGCCCTGTGTTTCATATCATACTGTATAGTGGAGCAGTTCCACGGGTTCAGTCTTTAAATATATCTGCAGGTTGCAGTTCAAATGCATAGGGTGGGTGGCCCTGGCTTTCTATTTTTATTGGGCCTCACAATTTCTGATGGCAGCCCTGTCTATGATCATTTTAACCCCTTATAGGCTAGAGAAGCAATGTATTGAAAACCTTTTTACAGCATCTATTAGATTAAAGAAACACTTACACCTGCAAATAAAATATTCCATTTACAGTAAAACAATCTGGCAGGAAAACCTAATAGCAACTATGGGTCAGTTCCCTGTAGTTTAATCATGTCCCTGGAGGTAGACATGATTTGTTGTTTCAGCACCCAAAATGCCTACCACTGAAGTATTTGAAGAAGAAAGTATTTGAAGAAAGTAGGAAATTAGTGGGTGTTTATTATTAGAAGCTGTCAATGTTCCTTTAAGGTCTTTACAGCCTATATCTGGGGTTCTCAACATTTATCTCGCTAAGTATTGGGGACGCCAGCTCCAGTTGGGATTATGGGAGTTGTAGTTGCAACAGCTGGAGGTCCAAAGGTTGCCTGCACCAGGCCTAGATACTTGTACCTGCTGCCGCAATGATTGCTTGTGACGTGAAAGTGGGTTCTTAGTTCTTCTGGCTAGCTAGGAGTTAAAATTAGGTCATTCTTTGGGTGAAACAAATGTTTAGCTGTGTCTTGTTTTACAGAGTCTTAGTCTGAAAGGTTGTACTGATTAAATATTAGTTTGTTTGGCTCCAGGTTTAAATATTTTAAAGCTGGCCTAGTTAAGTTTGGCTGAAAGTGTATTCTGGATCGTAGACTACCACAGACCTGTCATCCTGAATTAGCTCGTATGCTGCATAGGAAGATTAGATCATATGTTTTCATATCAACGATTGTTGAGTTATGAGGCACTTGTCACCGCCGAGCTTTTATTAAAGCAGGTTACTGTTCTCCAGAGGAGACTTAGACTCGTACATTTGTGTCTGCACAGATGCTTCTGTCATACCCAACGAATCATTTTAATGCAGTGTTGAGAAAACATTCTTCCAGGTCATCTTCTCCTGAAGCGCTGGTTAATAGGCAGATTAAATTGTATCTCTACTGTTTCTCAGTGGCCTTGTAAGCAATAGAAGGAACAAAACGAGGGTGCAGTTTTACCGGGACATGCAAATTTGGAATTTTCATTCAGTTCTGACTTTGTCTTTCTCTGGTACTAGTGACTGCCGCATGGCACTGCCTGTGTGATTTGGTGCTCCGTTGTCTGGTTTCATGTAATGGTATACTGTCTGCTGGTCTTCAATAGCGTGTGTAGTGCTGGTATATTTTGGGTTGGACAGCATCTCTCTCTTCCCCCTCCCCCCTCTCTCTTCCCCCCTCTCTCTTCCCCCTCTCTCTCTCTCCCCCTCTCTCTCTCTCCCCCTCTCCCCCCCTCTGTCTCTCTCTCTCTTCCCCCTCTCCTCCCTCTTCCCCCTCATCCTCCCTCTTCCCCCCTCTCCCTCTCCCTCCCCCTGTCTCCCTCTCTCTCTCTCCCTCTCCCCTCTCTCTCTCTCTCCCTCTTCCTCTTCTCTCTCTCTCCCTCTTCCCCTTCTCTCTCTCTCCCTCTTCCCCCTCTCTCTTGCTCCCTCTTCCCCCTCTCTCTCTCTTGCTCCCTCTTCCCCCTCTCTCTCTCTTGCTCCCTCTCTCTCGCTCCCTCTCCCCATCTCTCTTCCCCCATCTCTCTTCCCCCATCTCTCTTCCCCCATCTCTCTTCCCCCATCTCTCTTCCCCCCATCTCTCTTCCCCCCATCTCTCTTCCCCCCATCTCTCTTCCCCCATCTCTCTTCCCCCCATCCCTCTTCCCCCCCATCCCTCTTCCCCCCCATCCCTCTTCCCCCCCCATCCCTCTTCCCCCCCATCCCTCTTCCCCCTCTCTCTCTCACTCCCTCTCCCCCCTCTTCCCCCTCTCTCTCTTTCACTCTCCCTCCCCCTTCTCCCTCCCATATATCTGTCCGTCTCTATCCTTTTTCCTATTTGTCTTGTATTCTACCATACAACCAACACACACACACAAAGCAAAACAACTCTAGAGTAAACCAACTGCAAGATAACAGCCAAATATAAATTCCCAGAATGTCCAGCTATTTATATAGGCCTTTTAAAGAACCATGAACACCTCCTAGCAGTGAGCTGTGTATACCTCTGGCACTCAAAGGGTTAAGAGGAGTTAGTGTTTTTGTAACACTGCTTCATAACATTTCAGAGTTATCATGGATATTATGGGAACTATGTCTTTGTGAATGTGGAAATGGAAGAGTGATAGTTTCAGAGGAAATGTGGAGAGCTGTTGGAAATAGATACATGTAGTAACCTTCTGGTAGAGATGGTAAAGGCCTTTTGTATATAAGGCCAAATGTACAGTCAGATTCATATTCTCCATCATTATGGATTGCAAAAAATAAATTAATTACAATTTGTTTCTAATATTCCAGGTTCCATGCAGGTGATGAACAAGACTAAGCGGATTATGGCACAGGGAGGGACCCACTTCATTAATGCATTTGTCACCACGCCAATGTGCTGCCCATCACGCTCCTCCATTCTAACTGGGAAATACGTCCACAACCACAATACGTACACCAACAATGAGAACTGTTCCTCTCCCTCCTGGCAGGCTCATCATGAGTCTCACACATTCTCTGTGTATCTGAACAACACAGGCTACAGGACAGGTAAGGAAACCAGCACTGAGAAGTAGATGGTGTTTAAAGCAATGGTGTGGTGGGGAATGGGTGAGTGAGGGCTCTGAACTGATACATTTTTTTCTTAGCCTGGGTTAGTTTCTGGTTTACAGAAGTTTAAGTCTAAGACTATCAAATTAAAGTGGAACTGTCACTTTGTAACGGTCAGGCTGACTAACAGGACATGAGGCGGACCTGCAGGACAGAGGGGGGTTACTAGGCAGAACAGGTGCAGAAACAACAACTAGTAACCGTCATTAAGTACTTGGAAGCAGGGACTATAACGTTCAACTCTCATGCAGATGAAAGCTGGATGATGGATGGCCACGGGTTGGCAGGTGAAACTTGCTCTCAAGGCTGCTGCTGCTGGAGACCAAAGCTAGAGTGCAAAGCTAGTGAGCAGTGTAAACTGAAGTAGCTCACACAGGTGAAATACAGGACTAGAAGTTCACAAACAAACTAGGTCCCAAGATCCAAATCAGCAAAGAGTAGGTGGTCTGAAGCAAAGGTCAGGACAAGCTGCAATCAAGTGTTATCAGAATACAGAGCCTAGGTCATTCACAGGAATCAGAATTCTTAGCACTGGTAAATGTAGACTACAAGACACACTATACTGGTGCACTGAAGTGTCTGTATTGCTGCTTGATATAGACCTAAGTGGGCATTTCCTGGAAATAGACTGGAAGACAGGCAAACTCAGATCTGAAGTGAATGGAGCAGGTGTGCCCAGGTAAACAGGCAGAGCTGCTGATTATAACAGAGCAGAACTTCCTGGACCAGAGTCTTGCAGTAACAAGTGATAAGAGCTTTCAAAATCATCTAGTTAAGTTAGCCATTTTTAATACAAAAAAACAGTTTGAGATAGTTAGCTTTATTTATTTCCTTATGTACAAGAGCTAGTACTGGCTGGCAGGAAGTGACAGTTGCGACTAGGAGCAGTGTGGAATGTTAGTATCTAGCTAGCATTGCTTGCAGTACTCTGGTTTACATAAATTGTCAAATACATGCAGCTAAATTTCTCATATCCATCTGGACTTCAATATTTTATTTTACTTTTTCCTCCCTTTGTTTTCTTTCTTTTTTATTCGTCTGACAGAAGACCATTGAAAGCCAGACTACACCTTCTGGTCTCTTTCCAATGTTGATAAGCTCCACTAGTGTCCCTGCAAACCATTCCTGATACACAGGTTATGTCTGGGGTTTGGGTTCTACATAACGGTCACCCATACAGGGTGTTCTGCCCTGCTTTGATCTTTTGATCTGTCCCATTCCTGAGTAAACCATTCCATACTCTAAAAATCCTATGTGCCTCTTGGGGAGTAACTTATAATTTTTATCGGTGTGCTTTTTTATCGGTGTTGATTGTAACACTGTATTTATCAAGCGTTCTAGATAATGTAATTTTCTCCACATGCACACCTCTGTTCTCTCAATAAAGTGTTTGAAAAGGGTACTTATTGGAACACTGGGTGAATTTATGTGAACATACTGCTCTGCTCTGATATCGGAGCTTGATACAGAGGTGACACAGGTGGTAGTGATCGATTTGATATTTCCCTACTCTTTCCCTCTACAGACCTCTTTGGAGAGGATGATGTTTCGTACATGTTGACAAGGCCCCCTTATGAGCCTCTGTTTGACTGGAATTTCATCTACTATTGGACTTCATGGATTGGGAATGTTTTTGTATTGCAAACATGATTTCAGAAGGGGATGGCCTTCTGCCTTCTTTTCCTACCAATAGGAGGTTTGGTTTTATTCTGTTCTTTGATATGTGGAGGACTATAGAGATAATCATCCACCTCTTTTATCATCTTTGCTACTACAACAGAATCATTTCTTTTTGTGAACTTTGCATGGTTCAGACCAGTTCCCACAGCTACCCTCCCTTGCTCTTTATCATAGCATATTAAATTATGTAAGTTCAGACATACTTAGACTGGGTTTTTCTCTGCCAGGTGTACAGTCTCTTTCCATTACATAGCCTTCTCCTTTAGGGTAGGCTTACACTGAGCTTGTTCCTGATATTCTCGCTCTTTTTTCCTCTTTTTCTTTAAGGGGTGAGTTACCATGTTAGAGTCCAGGAAGGGAGATACCTGGACAAAAGGGGCCAATCCAGCTCCACTGTAGTTACTTTTTGTGCTTGCTCTAAAGACAATACAAAAATACAAAACTTGATGTCAGTCAGTCTGGTATCTGCATGGCTTGTGCATCTTTACATGCTGCACTTCCAGCCATTGCTCCTCCTCCTTCAGCTGTCCTGTACATCAGATCCCAACCATCTGCCTCTACTGCAGATCTTAAGTGGGCTAGACAAATTTCCTAGTCTGTTGTTGGCTTGGCTGATTCTTAAGAAAAAGTTCTTGGCAAATGGTTGGCTTCCCTCTATTAGAAAGAAGGCAGTCTGTCCAATTTCAGGCTATGAGACATTGTTAGTAAAGAAAGTGTCCTTGGAGGAAGGTACTGAACATCCGTGTAACTGCCTGAATGTTAAGGGTTTTTATGTATTTATTTTTTGCAAGAGCAGTAAGGGCATAAGATGAAAAGTTGGTATCTAATATGAATAAATTGAATAAACAGATATAAATTAAGCAGCCATGAGATACTGTATAACACTCCCACTTACGTGTAAAGATATGTAAAAACGACACAAAAATTACAGTGTCACATATAAATTTATTACAAATATAAAGATGATATTAAAGATGCAACAAAAATTCACAATTTGTGGAGTACCAGGGTCCCGTTGGCACACTGCAAGAGATCCTGGGAAATACACAGCTGGCAACACAGTGCTGATACACTATTCATTTTTGCAGTAGTAGGGCCATGTCTGATTGCCAGCCCACACAATCGCCAGCCAATAATTTAATATTAGTTGTTGATGCCCACATCATTGTGGCATGGTGGCCTCCCAGTGGTGTTTCGTGTCACGTTTTTCACTCCCGTAAGCCATTGCAGACAGGAAATGACCTTATCCATATCAGACTGGTCCCATCCGCAGTCAGTTCAGCTCCGAAATGCCAGGAAAATTCTTGCCGCATGAGAGAGACATCACACCCACAGATGTATGTTTTGGCCTGTGTGGACCTTGTCTGTGTGGTACAGATAATTCCTTTTAGACACATGGAGAGCAAGGGTCCCTAGCTGGCATACCATTCAGTACAGTTTGCAAGGAACATCACAGCCTTTAACAACTCTTATTAAAAAGGTCAACAGGTGACCAAATGCTCAGTTCAAAGCTTTCTTGCTGCATCTTTGCTGTGTTTCTATGTGAATGCTCTAAAGATGCATTTTAGTTGGTTTTGATGCAGTCACATGAGACTATGGTCGCCCAAGTGAAAAGCACCATAGCCCAGCATAGGACCTTTCTCAAGTTGATGACATCTCCAGCGCAGCATAACTGTATTGTTTTCCCCTGTGTGAAACGAAACCAAGCTAAACCAAGTTAAATCCAGCTATTATCTCCTGTAGATGTTATCTCTCAGGGCCTAAGCCAAGTTTATCCCTTTGTTGTGTTTGTTGCACAGGTTGAAAGAGATGTCAGTTACACAAAACAATGATTGTATGAAAAAATTCAGTGGAAAAAAAGTGCATTGTGCTCTGCTATTTATAAGCCACAGGCTTTTAGCTGACAAATTGCTAACAGCTTTGTTGTACCTCTTTAATGAACATAAATGCCAACAAATTTGCATCTCTAATTGAGTTTATGTGCATTTCAGGATTAGAAGTATGTTTGGGGGAATTATTTTAATAAGCTTGTAACAATTCACACTTTTTTTCTAAGGCAGCTTGAGGAGCTGATACAGTTTCACTGTTTTCCGTTTAACAAGCTCTATTAAGCTATTCACATATTCTTACCTCTCCCAAGCATTGTATGGAATACCTGGGAGCCTTGTGCACAGAAGAAAAGTTCAGTAATTATTTCATCACAACAAACAACGGGATTCATTAGTATTAATAATTCTTTAGCGACTTTATATTATTATATTTATTGCGGTAAGGTTCTTGATCACCCAAACATTTAAGATGAGTAATGTTTAGACTGTACATAGTAGCACCTGGCTATTTTCAAAGTCTGATTCCTTAGGAGGAGACTTGGCAAACCATGATAATTTCTATTTAATTTGTGTAGTGTATCTCTCTCTCCATCCATCCATCCCTCTTTCTGTGTGACTAGCTATTTATCTCTACATATAAATATTTGGTATCCTATTGAAGCATCGTTGCCTACATGGAGACCCTCAAAAGGGCGACATCAGAATGTACCTGCATCAAAAGGCCGACATCAGAATGCAGCAACATTATAATGTCAATCATTTAAAGGTCACAATGTGGGAGCTGTGTCGCTGTCATTGCCACCATGTGGGCACTGTGTCAGGCACTGTGTCAATACCGCCATGTGGGCGCTGTGTCAATGCACCTTTCTGGCATTGCAGGTGTTAAAATCCCCATTTCATTGGAGGATGCAGTGGGACATTTGTGCTTATTACTTATGTTTGAGGCAAAAATTGATTTGTTCATAGTATAGTGTGCTGTAATATTACAGCAGAAATGAGTTAGCATATAGTGCTACATTTACTGTTCTCCATTTCAGCTCTGTACTTGGTTAATTCCTCCTCATAATGGTCCATAATCTGCAGCATTCTAAAGGATTTTAGCCACAGAAACGTGTCCCTCCCACATTCTGCAGAATCAATAATACTTTTTAGTGATGGTGAAATCCACAGTCTGTCTGTAGTCTACATACAACAGAGTTTCAATGCAACCA
Organism: Rhinophrynus dorsalis; assembly: GCA_037306005.1. Classification (NCBI taxonomy): domain Eukaryota; kingdom Metazoa; phylum Chordata; class Amphibia; order Anura; family Rhinophrynidae; genus Rhinophrynus; species Rhinophrynus dorsalis. Next base: position 140,054,284 of record CM074727.1, read on the forward strand.
CTGTATAAAGGACAACAACCTAGGTAAATCCTTCTGTTGATTAACTTAAGAACTACGTACTTCTAAAGATATACTTTTCTTTTTCTTAAGAGATTTGTGCTTAGAAATGCTAGATTACAGTATGGCTGGGGTATCCTACTTTAAACCTCTAATTGTTTGGGACTATATCTCCATACCTGGGAACTTTTGAGACAGGGCTACCCAGAGGGTAACCCTGTCAGTGCCGACCTGTGAAGAAAATGACGCAATTTGCACCATAAAAGGGGCGGGGCGTAGTCGCAGAGGGGGGCGGGACAAAAAAAAACCTGCAAAATGTATTTAAGAGGGCGGGGAGTGGGAGGGACTAGGTGGGGCAGAGCACAAGTGGTGCCCACCCGGTGATCCACACATTGCCCCGGAGACCCGGTAATTCAGTCTGAAATCCGGAGTCTCCGGGGCAAAACCGGAGAGTTCCCAGGTATGTATATCTCCCATCCTTCCCAACCAACAACTGGTTGGTTGGCAATGATGGGAGTTTTAGTTCCCATGTGCCAGAGGTCTGAAGATTGACTGTCCCTTCAGTAAGCACTCTGCTGTGAACACACATACTTATTGTATAGAGAACTGTTAGAGGTGAACACATGAATACTTTATCATACTGTATGTATTCCGTATGTGATCTCAAGAATGTGTACAGTGCTTCTAGATGAAATGTTTGTGTTGGTTCATTAAAAGCAACCTGATATTCCACCTGGTCTTACTGATGTTGACACATTGAGGTTTCAGCGGTAATAGAGAAACGTGTGTTTTGACACATTGTGCCATTTATGCTGTACAATTGCATTAACGTGTTAGGAAAATATTATCTGGTTTCTCTGGCTTGTTGACACATCAGCCTGTCGACTTCGCTATATTTATTTGATGCAAACATGTCACTTTCACTAGCTCTGATTTAGTTGGGAAGGGGGGTAGGTTTACATTTAGTATATATATATATTTTAACCATCACAATGCGTTGTGCACACATGGTTAACCCTTTGAGTGCCAGAGAGGTAGCCAAAGCTATTTTTATGGCCCTGAAAGTGAGCTACCTGTTTCCAGATAGTATTCGGTTTGAAAGACCAGTGATACAATATTACACTCTGCCCACAGCACTGAACATAGTGTGTGTTTTTTAATTTATTAGAATATATCACTAGGTCTACTTCATATTCCCTGATGGAAAGCTGTCTGCAAACAGATGCTGGGAGCATGATGTCAAGTACATAAAACTGTAAAGCATTTTCACTGTACATATCCCGTATTTGCTGAATAGGTGAAGGTTAAATGGGTAAAGAGCTGGTATACTTAATATGTAAAAAAAATATATATTGTAGTGTTTATCACCCTGAGTAAAAAATGATTCGCTCACTGCTGAAAGTTGTTTTATTCAAATGTTATTATAGCTCAAATTTGAATTTTTTAGGTGCAGTATCACAGTGGCATAAAACTGTACAGTGGCGCAGTTGTTACTCCATCCTATGGACAGCTCTGGTCTGTAGACCATAAATCTCCATAGGATGGTGTAGCAACAGCGCCACTGTACAGTTTCAGGCCACTGTGATATTGCACTTAAAAAATTCAGCTTTGAGCTGTAATCATTTTTGAATAAAACACCTTTCAGCAGTGGGAGTACCCTTGTTTTACCCAGGGGGATAAACCTACAATATATTTTTTTTTTACATTTTAAGGATTACTATCCCCTTAAAGGAACGTTGGTATCTAAAAATAAAACTGGGTTTTATAAGTCTAAAGAAACAATAACCAGGTGGGTTGCTAGGCTTAAGACCAGGGGCTGGATTTTATTGCAGGTGCTAATTTTATTATTGTGTTTATCTCCAGTTTTCCCCATAGACTTCAATAGGAAAATGTTTGCTAAAATGGGTGTTAATATTTAGCACCTGCAATAGAATCTATCCCCCAGGTGCTTTCCCCAAAAGATCCATAGCTTAGGTTTCCTTAAAGGGATAGTAAACCCTTGCAAGCCAAGCACACGTTGTAGACCATACCGATGAAGTAATTATAGTTATATATCTAGATGAAGAGCCACCTACAGTCAGGCGACCGGATTCTGCCTCTGACAGCTTCGTCAGGCAGAAAGGGGATGGGGCGGAGGTCTTTTATTTTCTTACATCTCTCAAACCATAACGGTTTGAGAGATGGGAAGCACACTTTGTAGACCATTCCAATGAAGTAATTATACTTAGATATTTCGATGACCGCGCTCCTGCAGAGAAGCTGTCTGGTCCCGGAAGCAGGATCTCATGACGCCCGCTATACAGTGGACGCATAAGAAGGAGGAGGGAGCAGAGGTCTTTATTTTCTTACATCTCTCAAACCATAACGGTTTGAGAGATGGGAATGAGGGCGTTAAGTATGTTTTTATTATTCCCAGCATTTGGCTTAAAGTTTTTCGGGGGGTTACTATGCTTTTAATGTATTACTACTTCACTGTGCGGCCAAGTTACATCATTACTTTAGGGGTGATTGGCACAATGATATGTGCCAAGCCAGGAACAAGACTCTGGGCTTTAACCTTTTCAGTGTCAGAGGGCTGCTCAATGCATTGGAAAGCATCTTCCCCTAATTTATATTTAAACGTTTAATTCCCAGACACCGTTAACTGAAATTCATTTCAAAAGAAGCTTTGTGTGTGGAACTGTGAAGGCAGAGAGTGCAACAATGTATGAAGACAGTGGAACAATACAGAAAAGTAGCAACTACAACATGCAGACACTTAGGGCTGGATTCTATTGCAGGTGCTAATTTTATCACTGCTTTTAACTCCAGGTTTCCCCATAGACTTCAATAGGAAAATGTTTGATAAAACGGGTGTTAACATTTATCACCTGCAATAGAATCTAGTCCTCTGTCTCAGAGATATTGTAACAAAATAAAAAAGATAGAAACAGAGAATTTGACTACAGATGAGAACCATCTGGATAGTAAAACTTCGTTTTATCTTTTTTATTTTGTAGGCATTAAAAAAACATGAAGAACGATATAAGTCTTATCTCTCAAACCTTTATGGTTTGAGAGATATTCACAAGCAAAGTTTCCCCTCCCGCCCCTTTTACCTAGTGTAAGCCATCCCTTCTCAGATGTGGAATGCAGTCCATAGACAAGACAGATAACAGCAGGGGATAATCTTCTTCCTATGAGAACAATGAAAGCCCTGCCCCCCTTGACAAGTTTTTCAGGTTTTTCCCCTTATCTTAATTGAAGATTGTCCCCCTCTGCAATCTACGTGGGCACCTCCCTTCTGATCTGAATGAGCAGTGTTACATCAGTAAAAGGGGCGGGAGGGGGATACTTTGTTATTGAATTACTCCTGAACTACAACTCTGACAGTATTGAAATAACACTCTCCAAAGTCCAAATACTATGATGATTAATTAGAGCTGCTTTTATTATGAAACATTAATATCCCTTTAAAGCAGAACTATCATCAAAATAACATTGCTCCCCAAACACTTACTAACATAGCGATAGGCAAAGGCATACTTTCATTAGGCTGAATAAGTCCCGCATTATTGAGGAAAAACAACTGCTTTGGCAGCCACCAGCAGTTCTGTTCACCGCCAGTATTGGTGAGTGGCGTTCCTTGGTACCTTAACTCCTTAAGGACCTGCGCGCGCATGCACGGCCGCCACTTAACGACCCAGGGGCATTTTTTTTATTGATCCGATTCAAGGCTCCCCGAGCGGCATGCCCTGAATTCCATGACGTGCCGGGACCGTCACTGGTCCTTAACTGCTGGACAGCCGTGACTGTCCTGACACGGCAATAGACATTAAGATGTTAAAGGGATAGTAATGTTTCATAATAAAAACAGCTCTAATTAATCATCATAGTATTTGGACTTTGATGATTGTTATTTCAATTCTTTCAGAGTTGTAGTTCCAGAGTAATTCAATGACAAAGTGTCCCCCTCCTGCCCCTTTTAATGATGTCACACTGTTCAGCCAGAGCAGAAGGGAGGTGCCCAGGTAGACTGCAGAGAGGGACAATCTTCAATTAAGATAAGGGAAAAACCTGAAAAACTTGTCAAGGGGGGTAGGGCTTTCATTGTTCTCACTGGAAGAAGATTATCCCCTGCTGTTATCTGTCTGGTCTATGGACTGGATTCCACATCTGAGAAGAGATGGCTTACACTAGGTAAAAGGGGCGGGAGGGGAAACTTTGCTTGTGAATATCTCTTAAACCATAAAGGTTTGAGAGATAAGACTTATATCATTCTTCATGTTTTTTTAATGCCTACAAAATAAAATAAAATTAAAACGAAGTATTACTATCCCTTTAAGGTACCGGAGGTTACTGACGGCGCAGGTGCACAGAGCTTCTCCTGTAAGCTGTGTGCAGCTGATGAGTGCAGAAGAAGTTGTTTTTCCTCAATATTGTTCAGCCTAATGACAGTATGCCTTTACACACAAACAATTCCAAGCGCTTATTACTACAGATAAAAATAGTTTACAGATCAGTATATAGAAATAAAAACCTCTTTGTTTCTTATAAGTCCTCAGTGTCCCTTCTCAGCAGTGCAGCTTAATCCTCCAAAGACCTCCAGTCTGGCCTTTACTTCACGTATACAATCCCTCCAAAAAAAGGAAAGCGCACACAATCTGGGTGTAGACTGCAATAACCTTGAATTCCTTTATTTGGACCCTTCACCGAGCGAGCTTAATCCTCCTTCACCGTGGGAATCGCTTCTAATTCGAATAGGTATTTGACTCACATTTAATAGAGGCAACACAGCCTCTTGGTGTGATCGTCTCCACTGGATAACCCCCAGTGACGGTACCTTGCGTCAGCTCACCTCTTCTTTTCCCTCCAGTTATTCCGGTCTCCCCTTAGACTACTTCCTTTTCAGTTTACCACCAAAGTCTTCAGTACTCTATCTAGGACTTGACATATATAACTCGGAACCTGTCTCAGGGGCCTAACTGGAACAATAATCTGGGACTTAGGCAAGCTCTAATATAGAAAAATATTTATTAAAAAACAAAATAAAACCTGCATCTGCACAGATATAGAAAAATCCTAAAAAACTGCAATATTCTATTATATAGCCCAACACATTTCTCAGCTTACGCTGCTTCGTCAAGGGTCTTTCAATAGCAAAAAATATTCATTCTCCATATATGTCTATTTATACACAATGATTCACCTCTTTTTTTTGGTGCCAAAATGCTTCCCAACAGGCTTCCGGGAGTTGGAGCACATATGCGGCCACTCATACTTTGCTTCTGGGGTATTACTGGTGCCTTCAACGATTACCAATACGCAAGTCTCCTATCCCTTTCCTGCGTTTCCTCTTGTTCCGCTCATGCGCCCAGACACTCTCAGTCCCTACACATGCGCAGAACATACCATATTTTAGAAACCAGTACCGGGTTCTATTATCCATACATCATAACCTTTTTCCTTAGCAACCATATCTATGAACTCGCATATCATCGTTCACAATCTTCCATATCTTCCACTATCTTTAACATAAGCATAAAAAGTGTTACCTGTATTGTTTTGATAACTAAGGATGCTTTTTGTATAGATCGAGTCGCTAAGGCAAAACGGATCAGTAACGGTGAAGATGGCAGATTGTGAGCAATCCACAGGACTTTATAATATTAACTCGAGCTGGAGTTATTCAGGAGTAAACCAACTGCAACATAGGGGACAAATAGGAATTCCTGTTAAAGCAGCAGTAAACTTTTTTTTTATGAAAAGATATATATTGTAAGGTGTTTCCTGTTGAGTAAAATAATGGTACCCTTACTGCTAAGAGATGCATATTTCCAGAGTTGTTAATGTTTAAACCTATTTTTTTTTACATTAGAAGTGCCCTCTAGTGGTCCAATTTGAATTTAGTTATCCTATTAGATTCTAATGGAGAGAAAAGTCAGTGACTTACAGTTCTCCATAGAATGTGATAGACACTGCTGAGTCACTTCCTGTCAGTTAGAACAATCAGGAAGTAAACACAGTAAATTCATTTCATGATTATTTGAACTGTAATAACATTTGACTAAAACAACTGACAGTGGTGGGAGTGACCTTGTTTTACTCAGCAGGAAAAGCTCTATAATATATAGGTTTTCATAAAAAAAGTATTCTACTCCTTTAAATTAACCCCTTAATGAACAATGACATGCCAGGAGCTTCACACAAGTAGGTCATTTAACTCTTTGAGTGCCAGAGGGGTACACAATGCATTGCCTACCCCACTGGTACTGAAAGGGTTAATGGCTGATGGCGGTCCTACCACATCTTGGGGAAATTGATTGTCATCATGCCAGGGAAGCTCCAGGACCAGCCATCACATGTGCCGGTTGAGCCAATGACAAAGGCAATGCACAGTATAGTATAAATTGCCTTTGCCAGTGTTCTCTGCCTCTCTCTTCCTCACAGTGATCATGAGGAAGAGAGAAGCAAAGAATACACATCCCCATAGGGAAATGGCCACAATGGGGGGCATTTTTGATAAAATGTTATGTGCTGGGGGCAGAACTAGCTTTAAAGCAGATATGGTCACTTGATGACCTACTATCACCTCTTTGTGTCTCTGAATAAATGATTTAGGGCAAGGCCAAAGTATTTTATTTACAAAGCCTAATTTTTAAACACATATACTGAATTTAAACAAACATTATTGTGAGTTGTTTTGCTGTTGAGCAATGTGATTCACTTATCTACACACCACACAGTCTGATCTCCTAAACACAGGGACATCAGGGTGATACACTTATATACACACCACACAGTCTGATCTCCTAAACACAGGGACACCAAGGTGATACACTTATACACACACCACACAGTCTGATCTCCTAAACACAGGGACATCAGGGTGATACCCTTATATACACACCACACAGTCTGATCTCCTAAACACAGGGACACCAGGGTGATACACTTATATACACACCACACAGTCTGATCTCCTAAACACTGGGACACCAGGGTGATACACTTATATACACACCACACAGTCTGATCTCCTAAACACAGGATATCAGGGTGATACACTTATATACACAACACACAGTCTGATCTCTCTAAACACAGAGACACCAGGGTGATACACTTATACACACACCACACAGTCTGATCTCCTAAACACAGGGACACCAATGTGATACACTTATATACACACCACACAGTCTGATCTCCTAAACACAGGGACACCAGGGTGATACACTTATATACACATCACACAGTCTGATCTCCTAAACACAGGGACATCAGGGTGATACACTTATATACACACCGTACAGTCTGATCTCCTAAACACAGGGACACCAGGGTGATACACTTATATACACACCACATAGTCTGATCTCCTAAACACAGGGACACCAGGGAGAGAAAGAGGGACATAAGGATTTTTGCCTTAGAGGGACAGTACAGCCCTAAAAGGGACATTTGGGAGATATCGACAACCGTTCATACCTTTTATCCATAGCGTATAAGCCAGTGCATCAGTGTTTTAAGTAATTTTTAGTACGGCAAAGTTTTATATGTCGCTTCAACCTGAATAAACTGCAGTGTCTGGAGTGGCGTTTGGGTGTCACCCAAGTGACTGGTATAAGGTCTTCACTTGCATATTTGTCAGACCATCTGATAACAGTTGTCTGACCATACACAAATGTGAGTAAGCACTATTTATTTTTTGATACAGTATCCTATCCATTTGTAACGTTACATTGTCAGGCGCATCCTTTTTTTTTTTTTTTTGTCTTTTGGGGTTTTATGAATGATACCTTTTATCCAGTTCCTATTAAAAATGAAACACCTAAGCAGAAATTATGACAGATAAACCTATAAAGTCGTTTGGTTTTCCTCATTTTTTTATTGTTATCAAATTAAGTGGTGGGTTATCCATAGAAATGTGGTATCAAAATAAAGCCATACTAACGCTTAAAATGTTATATAGTTTGTGTGGGTGAATCAGATGAATCAGAGGTAAAATATGGTTGAAGCAAGGAATGCTAATAAGGCCAGAATTGCTCTGGTCCTGTAGTGGAAGGATTTTCCTGATTAAAGGGATAGTAATGTTTCATAATAAGAGCAGCTCTAATTAATCATCATAGTATTTGGACTTTGGAGAATGTTATTTCAATTCTATCAGAGTTGTAGTTCAAGAGTAATTCAATGACAAATTGTCCCCCTCCCGCCCCTTTTACTGATGTAACACTGCTCAGCCAGATCAGAAGGGAGGTGCCCAGGTAGACTGCAGAGAGGGACAATCTTCAATTAAGATAAAGGAAAAACCTGAAAAACTTGTCAAGGAGGGAAGGGCTTTCATTGTTCTCATAGGAAGAAGATTGTCCCCTGCTGTTATCTGTCTGGTCTATGGACTGGATTCCACATCTGAGAAGAGATGGCTTACACTAGGTAAAAGGGGCGGGAGGGGAAACTTTGCTTGTGAATATCTCTCAAACCATAAAGGTTTGAGAGATAAGAATTATATCATTCTTCATATTTTTTTAATGCCTACAAAATAATATAAAGTTAAAACGAAGTATTACTATCCCTTTAAGTACAGGTGAGTTAATCAGTGGATCATTCATTGTGACTGAATCACCTGTACTTAATCTGGGTAATCCTTACATCCTGTCCTGTTGGTGGCCCCTGAGGACTGGACTTGGACAGCTCTGCTCTAGTGTAAACATGTCTGGTCCTTAAGGGGTTAAATTGGAATTTTAACCCCTTGAGTGCTACAGAGGTAACCAATGCATTGTTTATAGCAACATTTAAATCTTTGAGTATTAGGTGCGTGTGCAAATCCCTCTGACACTCATAGTATTTGTGACAAATGGGTAAAAGTATGTTTAACCCTTTGAGGGTTAGATAAGTGTGCAAAGAAATTTGAAAAACTCCCAGTCAAGGTGTTATCTACACTGGGGTTGTCTGCAAAGGCAATGTGATAAAGAGTGGGCGGGAGACTGTGTTTTTCATAACAATGAGGGCAGGTATCTCCTATGATAAAGAATATTATGGCAGCTTTGTTGCTCACATATAACCAAGTTTTTTTTTAACTTTATTCAAAGGTTTTAAGGTTTAAAAAAACAGCAGCTCCAATTAAAGGGATAGTAATGTTTCACAAAAACAGCAGCTCAGGTTAATCTTCATAGTATTTGAGTCATAGAGAGTGTTATTTCAATACTGTCAGAGTTGTAGTTCAGGAGTAGTTGAATGATAAAGTATCCCCCTCCTGCCCCTTTTACCTAATGTAACACTGCTCACCTCAGATGTGGAATCTGGTTGCTTGACCAGACAGATCACCGTAAGGGACAATCTTCTTACTGTGAGAACAATGAAAACCCTGCCCCCTTGACAGGTTTTTCATATTTTTCCCTTATCTTATTGAAGATTGGGGAGGGAGGGGGATACTTTGTAATTGAATTACTCCTAAACTATAACTCTGACAGAATTGAAATAACACTCTCCAAGGCCCAAATACTGCGATGATTAATTAGAGCTGCTTTTATTATGAAACATTACTATCCCTTTAATGATGTAGGTAGACATGAGGGTTTTCTTTTTTTTTTTCTTTTCCAAGATATATTAAAATTGTCTAAGTTGTTTTACTGTGGCAGTGCTTCTTTAATGGATAGAAATGGCAAAATAAAAATGCAGCTCCGATTGATCCTCATATAACAAGGATCATGTAGCACTGTATTTCAATAATTTGCTTTGTAGTTCAAGAGTAAATCAATTGTAAAGGATCCCCCTCCCACCCCTTTTACCTACCCTTAGCCAACTCCCCTCAGATATGGGATCCGGTCCTGGGACTGGACAGCGTGCAGTGAAGGACAATCTTCATCCACTCAGTATAAGGAAGCCCTGCCCCCTTGATGAAGGAGAGCAGGATTTTCCTTATGCTCAGTGAAGGTTGTCCCTCGCTGCAATCCATCTATCCAGCTCAGAGAGGCAGCATATGACGTAGGTGAAAGGGGAGGAAGGGGGATACTTTAGAAGTGATTATATGAGTATCAATTGGAGCTGCATTTTTATTCTGCCATTGCTATCCCTTTAAGAGAATGCATGTTCAAAGTTTAGGCATGAAAAATCCTGTCCTGAAACATCTTTTGCCAGGTCAGTTTGTTCATACGCTCTCTCTATATATTTAACATAAATCAAAGGCAATATATCATTGCTTCTGATTTTTCTAACTTTTTATAAAAAAAAACCCTTGGCTTTGAGCTTGTGTTTTAATTGGATTCATCTCTTAAGAAAATAGTTTTCAGTTCTCAGATGTTTAGACCCAAAGACATGTTTATCTTTCTGCTTCAGCCAATTCAGAGTTTGGGGACTGAAGACTGAAAATTTAGCAAGCTGGTTTGAGAATTTTTCTAGATTATTAAAGATTTATTTATCTTTTTAATTAATCACATGGATGCTCGCAAGGAACACATTGTTTTACAATTGGGGGAGTAATGTACTTATCTGCTTCATCAGTTTCTTTTCTGCACTGAGTCATTGGCTTCCTACCCTTGTGACTGCACTTCAGGGTATGTACTAGAGTATATGTGTGCGTTTATATGTGTGTGTGTGTATATATATATATATGTATAAATGAGGAAGCCTCAGGAGACACACACATACTATGAAGATTAACAGGACAGAAAGCAGCTCCAATTAATCTTCATAGTATTTGAGCCATGGAGAGTGTTATTTCAATACTGTCAAAGTTTTAGTTCAAGAGTAAGTGAATGATAAAGAATCCCCCTCCTGCCCCCTTTTACTGATGTAACACTGCTCACCTCAGAGCAGCAAGAATGTCTGGATGATCGCAGAGAGGGACAATCTTCAATAAGCATAAGGGAAAACCTGAAAAACCTGTCAAGGGGAGCAGGGTTTTCCTTATGCTCGCAGTTAGAAGATTGTCCCTTGCTGTGAGCTTTCCAGTCAAGTGACCAGATTCCACATCTGAGGGGAGGCGGCTTACACTAGGGAAAAGGGGCGGGAGGGGGATACTTTATCCTTCAGTTACTCTTGAACTACAACTGTGACAGTATTGAAATAACACTCTCTATGACCCAAATACTATGAAGATTAATCGGAACTGCTGTTTTTTTGAAACATTAGTATACCTTTAATTGGATCTGCTGTTTTTGTGAAACATTACTATCCCTTTATCTCTATGGGTGCCATAGAGGTATACAGTGCATTCTGAATTCATATCTGGCACTCAAAGGGTTATCCAGTTTAAAAAAAAAAAAAAAAAACACTAATATCCCCACTACCCTCCATTTGGAGCAAGCTGCCTACCGTGCACAGTTTTCAGTGTAAGTAGCTTAATGCATTGGTGTTAGGCAGCAACGCACTGATAGGGCCGTATGTTTAAAAGAGAAATGGAGGCGTTCTGGGGCAAACCATTTGCACTATAGGGTATAACTAAAAGGTCCAAAAATATCTGAGTTAATTTAAATGGGGATTTCAACCCCTTGACTGCTAGAGAGGTCTCCAAATTGTATTTATTCTTTACCATGCAGCTGGTTTGCCCCAGAAATACCCCACATTTGACTTTATTCTTATAGCCCATTAAACTGCGGTCTTGCTCTCTCCTTATGGAACATCTATGTCCTGCTCAGTAGAGAATTCCACTTACAAATTTACCGGTGAGTTTTGACTCTTCATAATGCTTCACAACTCTTTCTGTCATGCAGTCAAGTGAAGTCATTGCTGGAAAGGAAAATGTGTATATTGCAGAGAGCATTTTAACGAAGGGCGTCCTGCCCGTTTCGTTTCCAATAAGAATCATGTCACTGTTAGCACATTTGTTTTTGCAAACGTTGTGTGACTTAGTTTGGCAGAAAAAGGATCAAATAATTGTTTATCCTAAAGTCTCATGCAGGTCTCTGTGGGATAGCTGTAGCTGTGCAGTTCTCCGCTAGGTCCCTTTTGGAAGCCATTTCTCTATAACTTACTGCGTGGTTGGATTAGCTAAATGAACCAGCTTTATGCAGTATTCTTAACAGTAATATTAAAAGGGAATTTTAGCTATAGGAATACATTGTTGAACACAATACTTAAGCACACCTCACAAGTGTCTCTCTTTGAGACCCAAATCCCTATGTCCCACTTTTTAGGAGATCAGGCTGTGGGTTTGTGTATATAAATGTATCACATTGCTCCACCGTAATAAAACTCACATGGTTTGTTTAAACTTCAGTATATGGGTTTATAAATTAGTCTGTGTAAATAAAATAATTTGGTCTTGCTCTAAATCATTTATTCAGGTATACAAAAAGATACTGTCTGCCACCCAAGCCTTGTTCCAATGTCCATTGATTGCCAGAGAAAAAACATACTGTCTGCTTTCCCAACTTTCTTCAGCGTCAGCCATAAAACTACACATACATTGTCTGTCTCAGACTCGTTCCACTGTCCAGCAGTAGCCAGAGAACCATACAAACACTGTCTGCTTCCCCAGCCTTGTTCCACTGTCCATTTGAACCACATATATTATTTGCATCCTCAGAGTTGTTTCACTGTCCCACAGGTAGTTCCAAAGTCAGAAATACACTGTCTGCTTCCTTAGCCTTTTTCCAGTGTTCCATGATGGCCAAAGAACTAGACATACACTATCAGGCACCCCAGCCTTGTTTTACTGTCCACTATTAGCCACAGATTCGAACATAAAGTTTTACACTGGTAGCCATGAAACACATATATTTTCTGCCACTTTATGATCAGTTGAGATGGAGGGTGTGGGGTGACATTGAAAGGAAGGGAATGGAGGACAAATGAGATTGACCAAATGACACAGGGAGGGGGAGGGACCAACGGGACAGTGTTGGCCTGAATGGCATGAGGGGGGGTGACCTTGAGATATAAGGAAGTAATTGATGACACTGGACTGGATTAGAAGGGGACTGAGAGAAGTAACAGATTACATGAGGAGGGAGGTGGGTCACATTGTGGTACAGGAGCATACCTAGAACTTTCTGGATCCCAGAACAAGATTTTTAATTGGGGCCTCCCCCTTATACCCATCCATCTCTGAGTCTCCTCCACCAAATAGCCTGCCCCCGCCAAACAGATCTGATTTCACACCTTACACAGACATGTCTCTTCCACTCCCCCACATGTCTCTCATTCCCTCAACTTGGTCTCTTTCCCCAAATTCCTGAATCTCCCGACACCCAAGCACCTTTCTCTGATTAGGATAAGGGCTCTTCATTCCATCCACACACGCACACAGGGGATGTCCTCAGCCAATATACATCTCCAGTACCCCCACCTCACTGCCTACCATTTCTGTTGCTTCTGTCATGATCGCGTCACTTGCCTCTCATAAAGGAGTGGTCATCAAAACTCTCTTAGTAAAGGCAGCTGAAGATATAGGTAACAGTGCACTCCACTGTAATGTGTCATCAACAAAGGGGCTGCAGAGAAGAGCTTGTGCCCACCCACCTGACAACCAAATCTTTTATTGTAAGCTGTGATTGGCTGTTCTCTCCAGTCACTGAAAATTGTAATGTACTGTTAATATTGGGACTAATTGAAGACCATATCTACATGCTCACTCTAGCATCTCCTACACTCTTGTGTATACAGTATGTGTCTGCATTTATGAATGTATGTATAATAAGTATTTATAGGTTTCTATGTATGTATTTGTGAATGAATCAGAGGTACTTCCACTGCTAGCAGATTCCACATTCAGAAGCTATTACAGGTCAGATCTGTGTTATGGTTTTTTTAACATAGTGCAATTTGAATCAGAGTACATTTTTCAGTTTTCACTTCTCAATGGCTTGAACTATTGAAGTTTGCATATTACCGAAATGTTATGCAGAATATAGTTCCATGTAATGATTCACTCCTATGTAGTTTTATGCATCTGGTAATATAGGGGTAAGTAATCTTTGGCACTACAGCTTTGAGCACTACAACTCTCAACATTCCCAACCATCCAACGGCTGGTTTTGTCTGATGGAAGTTGTAGTCCTAAGAGCCTGAGTACCAAAGTTTGTCTACCCCTGCTGTAGTACCTTTATTGGAGTAACGTATCGGTCAAGTAAGAATATAGAAGACTATTGCTATGTTGGTTCAATTAAAGTTATCACAGCTTGAATGCAGTAGATAGCCTGTTACATTCCACTCTTATAACACTTCACATATTCTTCATGTGAACGACAAATAGGCAGAATTGCAATCTGTTGTCCTTTGACTCAAGGCCAAACCAACAACAAACATAATTAGCTTCTTAAATTACCTAGACGTCCGCTGGGATGCAGTTCATCACTTTGTAGAATCAATTGCTAAGAACTACTCAGGCTGCAAAAGCACAATCATCTCATTTATTTATAATGCCGTATTTTTATTTTGTGATCATCATAAACTTCCATGAGGTTCTGGTTTCTGAATGCGTTCCTTGGTGATGGGTATTGTGTTTGGGAAGGATAATGTGATAATTATATTGCCTGGCATCAGTGTTGACCTTAGGAATGTTCTTGCTTATCAATTGCTGGACCTCCAGTTATTGGGGAGTTGTAGTCCCCAGCAGTTGGAGGTTGAACAGCTGACTATCCCTACATTATCTAGTGCTGTTTTTTTGGAAAGGACAAACTCTGTAGTAAGGTGGTGCCTGAGGGGCAGTATTAACATAGGGTAAAGTAGGCTACTGCCCAAATCCTACGTGTTAAAATTGTCAAGGGGAGCTTCTGACTGACTATCATCATAGAACACAGTTTGGGATCTCTCTCTTCCTGCTGGGGCACACAATTAGTCAGCTCAATGTGTGAAGTCAAATGTGAAAACGCAGCATTCTGTGAGGCTAGGTGTGAACACTCGATATCCAGTGTATATGTGTAAGGTGACCACTACTTGATACGTTGCCCAGGGCCCAGCAGTAAGCTGAAACAGCCCTCCATATGCATGCCCAGATTGGGATTGGGATTTTTTAAGACATGTGAATTGTGATGGAATTGCACTGTGTGCCTCAGTGGGCACGCACATGAGCTATGGGGCAGTACATCAGACTTCATATTGACACAAAGCTGATACATCTTCAAATCACTCTGTGCACACTGAAATACTCTACCTGCCTTATATTATGGAGATACAGAGCATGATGTTCATGCCACCAGAAGCATTTCACAGATGTGCTTGTGTAATTTGCTTCTGTGTACTTATGATGAATTTTCATTAGAAAGTAGGTGAAAGATTAATATTGCTAATTTCAGTGATGTGTGCTCCCTCAACTGGTAATTTGTAAAGAGTCTGTATCTGCAAAGGATGATAGATCAGTATGTAGGTGTCTTACTCATTGTTCCCTGTCAATACTCCCATGCACTAGAACAGAATATGAGAACTCATATTATCATCTGCAGATAGTCAGAATGCAGATTTGTTGTACAGATTGTGCGTAGAAGGTGCTCCCATCACTGAAAGTGTAAGGAACCTAAGAGCTGAAGTTTGATGGTAAATACACAGTGTTAAAAAAAGACAGCAGGTTAGATACATTAACATATAATACTTTAGCAAAAAAAGTTTAAAGATCGCATTCATATTGCTTTAAAGGGCAAATGGCATGATAGCTCAATCTTTTACTAGTTAGATACTGTTACTCTCAGATATATTCTCATAGTCCTCAGAGTACAGGTTCCTCCCTGACCTATCCTTCTCATAAAGGCAGTTAATGATGCCTGTTGGTTGCTTTGATGGGAGAACACAGCCTGCATAGCCAGTAGGGATGAGGCTCCAACTGGCAGCTTCAACTCTTGCAGGAGGTGGAAAGAGAAGCTTGTGGTGGAGTCTGGGCCTGAACATTTAGAATGTACATTTATCATGCTCCTACTTCCGGGGAGGGGATATAGAATCAATAGAACTATACATACATCAGCTGTGCTTTAAAGGGATAGTAATGTTTCACAAAAAGAGCAGCTCCGATTAGTCTTCATAGCATTTGGGCCATGGAGAGTGTTATTTCAATGCTGTCAGAGTTGTATTTCAAGAGTAATTGAATGATAAAATATCCCTCTACCGCCCCTTTTACCTAGTGTAAGCCACCTCCCCTCAGATGTGGAATCTGGTCTCTTGACCGGACAGGTCGCAGCAAGGGACAATCTTCTTACTGTGAGCATAAGGAAAACCCTGCCCCACCTTGACACGTTTTTCTTTATGCTCACTGAAGATTGTCCCTCTCTGCGATCATCCAGACAGTCTTGCTGCTCTAAGGTGAGCGGTGTTACATCAGTAAAAGGGGCGGGAGGGGGATACTTTATCATTCATTTACTCTTGAACTACAACTCTGACAGAATTGAAATAACACTCTCCACAATCCAAATACCATGAAGATTAATCAGAGCTGCTTTTTTGTGAAACATTACTATCTCTTTGCCTGCTCCTTGGTTCCTGTCAGCCATTTGGCATTTCAGAAAACCCAAACTGCCTGGCAATGGGCTAAGAAACTCAATCCTTAGGGTCTATTGGTACTATATACCCAGTATAATGAGACTGAATGTGAGACTTAAGTCGTGCAGTTCATACTCTTCGTATAGAACCAAGGAGGGAGCCGCCCAGGGTTCTCGTTTTCAGGCCATGTTCTGCTCCCCCTGTTGGTCTGCCGGAGTCCACAAATAAACTCCAACTCACTGGAAAGTCATCCAGTAAGACACTATTTGAGTGATGGATGCCTTGTAACATATTTTTTTCTCTCTTTATTTTTTTTTTCCTATGAGTTGGCCTTTTAAGATTTTGCTAGAGAAGTATCCAACGCATTGCAATAGCCTCAATGGGTAAAAGATAAATAAGATGATAAAAAACAGGATAATTTATCTTTTAGTTTGTGATGACTGTTAGCATCTTCCCATAATAAGGTGGTACTCAAAATAATTGCTGTGTCAGAACCCTTTCAATAACACACAATCTCTGTGGATTCTTAATAATGAAACCCTTTAACCCAATGAATGCTGAAGAGCTGTCCATCTTATGGCTTTGCGATATGTTGGCGACCTCTATAGCACCTAAGATGTTAACCTAATATGAATATCCACTGAATTTGAATGCTGGGTACTAATTGGAGCTTAGGGTAAACTATTTGGCTAACGTGTTTCAGGTAAGAACGAACAGCTTATTGTGTTGTCTGTCTGTCTGCCAGTGTTCAAATCTGTACGACTGAACTCTAACTACTTCAGGGAACCTCTGACTTCCTAGTCAGAGGCGTAACTAGAAGCCACCGGGCCCTAGTGCAAAAGTTGCCGTGGGCCCCCCGACCACATTGACCCCCCCTCCCATTGGCCATCTCCCCTGGACACCTCCACAATGCTCCCAATCTCCACGTTACCCCATCATCTCCATATTGCCCTCACATTGCCCCCATCATCTCCACATTGCCCTCATCATCTCCATATTGCCCCTCATCATCTCCATACTGCCCCCATCAGCTCCAACTTGCTCCCCATCATGTCCACATTGCCCCCATCAGTTCCATATTGCCCTCACATTGCCGCCATCAGCGCCATATTGCCCTCCCATCAGCTCCATGTTCCCTCACATTGTCCACGCCAGTGTCCGTTTACTACCTCCCTGGTGGTCCGGTGGCATGGCAGGAGAGGTCTGTGCCTTCTTCTGTGTATCCATAGAGACGGACATGCATGGCTAACATTTATTTATTTTCATTTTTTTTACTGAAACACTCTAAGTGCATGAACCTGACTAACATTTTGAGCTCCAGAAAGGTGCGCAACTCTGAGAAGCATAACCCTCTGTTTCTTAAAGTTTCAATATTACCACTTGTAGTGAGCTGAGTCTGGGGTCCTGTGGTCCTGCTAGCAGCTGTCATGTCCGCCTCGATGGACATGACATACATGACAGATGGAAGATTATCTCTTGAACAGAGGCACAAAGACAAAATTCATAAGGGCCCTTAGAATTGTATGGACACAGTAAAGTAAATGGGAGGCTATTATTAGGTGGTGTTACTTTAAGGCCTAGTTGTTTGTAGGGATCCTTCACAAAGTTGATGCAATTCATTGTAAAACTGCAAACAGTTTTTTTAATCTGGTCTCATACCACAACAACAACTTTATTAACTCTTTGATTGCCAGAGGGGTACTCAATGTATTGCATAACTTTTGGCACTCGAATGGTTAACTCTTTGGATGCCAGAGGCACCCTGGTAACCTCTCTTCTATTCAAGGGGTTAAATGGAAAACAGACTGCACTTGTAGTGTGAATTCTGTTCATGACATAACATTTTCCTTCTCTCTATTTTTTTATCTAGCTTATTTTGGCAAATACCTTAATGAATATAATGGCTCCTACGTCCCCCCTGGCTGGAAAGAGTGGGTCGGACTCATCAAAAATTCTCGCTTTTACAACTATACGCTCTGCCGGAATGGAGTAAAGGAAAAACATGGATTTGACTACGCCAAGGTTAGTTCGTGTCTCTCCTCTTAAGGTGGTGCCCAGTCATATCTAATGTTACACTTCCCTTCAAGAACCAATAAGAACCACTTAACTCATTGCAAATTGTGGACAGATTTCACAGGTTTTAAGGGGACAGTACTATGATTAAGACCTCTGACTTCTGTGAACATTTCTCCCTAAAAATTACCCTTGAATGTCTGCCCAGTTTAGGGTTGTCTCTTTCAGCCCTGGACTAGAAGAGATTATTCCCACCATCAGAAAATGACATTATTGTCAATAGCTGACTAGTCACCTTAGTGACCACAGTGCAGACACTAAAGGAGTCTGGGTAGACACAGGTGTTAAAAGTTGCCCCTAAGTAAAGTGTCTTTCAGCAAACATTCCTTTAAAATTAATATGCTCTATAGAGTTCACATTTGGGTGATTTGTATGGAGCAGTATAGGGTTTTGATTTTTTTTTTTTTTTTTGGTTTTTGCTCAAGGTGAGAGGTCCAAGTTAATCAGAGATTTTGACTGATTCGCTTGCATTATAGTAGGGATACCTTTAACCCATTAAATGCAAGAGAGAGTTGCACTGCTCACCTCTCTGGCACTCAAAGGGTTAAATTTTGGCCTGCAGCCTTCATGTTACCATTAAATGCTACTAGCTAACATAAGAATCTCTCATCTGTAGATCAATAGTAAACCTGTCACCACGGAGTTAGTGTTATATATCTTGCACATCTGAAGATGCTTTTTTTTAAGAAAATATCTTTCAAATACATTGATCATTCATTCATTCAGGGAGGACAGGAGCAGACATGCTATGTGTAAGGCTGCCATTCTTTGACAATAATGGCAAGTGACAATAAGATAATTGTGATATTGATTGGCTTGTAGTGCCCTATACCAGAGATGTCCCTTGTCGCATTCAGTATGTGAATGATTGGTCCCTGGAATGTGTTTCATTCAAATAAGATCCAAGTCAGGGAATGTAATACATGCACTTCTTCCTGTATCTGTAATTCTGGAATGGGGGGATCCTGGGGGTAAATGTGGTCTCCATGTTATAGCTATTGCTTGTGTTAACCCTTTGAATGCCAGCTAAGTATCCAGAGTAATTTGTTGTAATGAGTTGGATAACCCTCTGTCATTCAAAGGACTAAAGGGACACTAATGGTGAAATACAAGCTGCTCTCATATGAAATACTAGTGTAAAAGCCCGTGTACACGGGCCATGGTCCGGGTAATGTTAACCCTTTGAGTGCCAGAGGGGTACGCAACGCATTGCTTTGCAATGCGTTGTGTACCCCTCTGGCACTCAAAGGGTTAAGAGGCCACTGCCTCACTTCTCCACGCGATGCAGTCTTGCGTCACCTCACTCACGTGATGCAATCATGCGCAGTAGAGACTGCCCAAACGTGGGCAGTCTCTACTGCTCATGACTGCATCATGACAAACATCCAAGCAAATTATTATATAGGATGTTCGTATGGTATAGGAAGAGTCTTTAGCAACAGGAAACTGTTCAATGCAACGATGGGCAACGTAGGCTATTGGCTGTCAGTGAATGATGAGAGTTGTAGTCTGGTGGCAGCTGGAAGGCCTCACATTGCCCATCCCTGTTCTAGTGCCTCTTTATAGAGAACGTAAAATACAGTGTACAGTTTGGGGCTAAACATACAAAGAAATGTGGGCTAATTTGGTGGTGGGGAAAGGCGTTTTATTCAAAAGTTAACACACCTCAAACTTGAAATTTTTTAGGTGCAGTTTCACAGTGGCCTGAAATTGTACAGTGGCGCTGTTGATACACCAGCCTAAGTTCAGGTCTGGTCAAGTTGACCATAAATCTCCATAGGACGGTGTAGCAACAGCACCACTGTACAATATCAGGCCACTGTGATACTGCTCCTAAAAAATTCAAATTTGAGCTGTAATAACTTTTGAATAAAACACCTTTCAGCAGTGGAAGTGCCCTTGTTTTACTCGGGGGGACAAACCCTTTGTAGATTTAAAGTATTCCTATCCTTCAGCACCTTGAATGCTAGTCAGGTCTCTGACTCACAACAAAGTAATACATCTGGGATCTCACTAGCATTAAAGTGATTTAAAGTCCCATTTCAGTCAATGGGAATGTTTGTTTCTTTTACTGCAGTGGGTTTGTCTCAGATTTGCTTCACTTTCCCCTTTCCACGGGTGATCCGATGACGTCAGGATAGTATGTTGGCAGGGCAGGTGCTGGGTTACCAAGACACCCAGGGCTTGGGCCAACCTAATGTACTGTTTATGCACTGTGCTGCCCAGTTACACTATGGATGGAGATTCACTAAGCGGTGATAAAGAGGTGATAAAGTGGAGATGACTTCTCCAGTGATATCACCTCTCCAGTTCCTATGTTATTCTATGGAACCAATGCACTAACATCTCCAAAGCTGAAGAAATCTTAGTGCATTGACACGATAGAATAACATAGGAAGTGGAGAAGTGATATCAGTGGAGAAGTCATCTCCAGTTTATCACCTCTTTATCACCTCTTAGTGAATCCCCCCCATTACTGGTAGGAAGATTAGTATCATGACATGGCAACAAGACAGGGGAGGGCTGGCCTGGGGGGCAGGAGGGCAATTGCCCCCTGGGCTGGTCATGTGTCTGGGCTGGTGGGCCACTGCCTCACTCCATCTCCCACTTGTAAATGGAGCTAAACTAGTGATACCACAGAGCTTACATTTGAAATTAATCTAAATACAAATGATAACTCAGAGCTACAATCCAAATAGAGCTACACTAGTAGTATAGCCAGTTTCTCTTGTAAGCTCTATGGCATCAATAGTGTAGGTTTACTTAAATTGTAAGCACTGTAATATCACTAATGTAGCCCCATTTCAACTGTAAGCTCTGTGATATCACTTGTCTTACTTCACAACATTAAGGACAATTTTACAATTAATGAAACAGGGGTGGGCTGGGACAGTGAGCTCAGCCAATAGTAGAAATGGGACACTTGATTTGCCCTCTGGGCTGTATGCTGCCAGCCCTCCCCTGCAACAAGATCCAGACCTTTAAAACTTTGAGTGGCAGAGGAGTACTGAGTTTCGTACCCCTCTGGCACTCAAAGGGTTAAAATGGACCTACCTCTGTAAGGTAAGTCATTTATTTTAAATAGAAGTAAAAATCACCTGTGTTGTGCTAGTCACATGTTTGTAATATAAATAGTTTTTGAGAAATTAATCTTTATTTGGTTCAGGCACAATCTGGCCCTTTATGCTAATTAGCTGTGGTGCTTGGCCAGTATTACCACACACACTGTGCAAATAATGAATGATTTAGCCAGAGCCCACATACTGGAGACATTCCTAATAGCACAGCATTAATTCTGTCTCATTCAGAACTAATTACCATACATGTAATTACCTCACTGTGCCACCACCACAAAAAGTTTGTTTATCAAAAACTATTAATTTAGAGTAAAATAGTTAATATTCTGTAAAACTAAGCTTGGCTTAAAGGGATAGTAATGTTTCAAGCTAAAAGCAGCTCCAATTAATCATCATAGTATTTGGACTTTGGAGAGTGTTATTTCACTTCTGTCAGAGTTATAGTTCAAGAGTAATTCAATGACAAAGTATTCCCCTCCAGCCCCTTTTACCTATTGTAAGCCACCTCCCCTCATGTGTGGAATTTGGTCTTAAAGGAGATCTCTCACCCCTATAAAAGGGGTTTATTAGGTACAGTATATAGCAATGAAAACGTTATTTGTTTAAAAAAATGCTATTTATACTAAAATTGATTATTGCGCCCTACTTCCGCATACACTTATCTTGCCGCAGTTTGCCGCACTGCCTCTGCTCCTTCCCATTTCCCAGCCTCCTCCGATGACGGAGGCTTTCTGTCTTTAAGCAATCTCATTGGCAGTGATCGATATCTAGCCAATGAGATCACTCCAGCTTACATGCAGAAAGCCTCCTTCATCGAAGGAGGAGGGTAGTGGGAAGAGAGCAGAGGCAGACCGACAAGACCCAGTGCATGCAGAAGCAGGGCGCAGGGCACTATGTATTCAATAATTTTATCCCAAACTGAATTTTTTTTGTTTTATTTAAACAATGTTTTCATCGCTATCACTATATATACTGTACCTAATAAGCCTAACTTTTATAGGAGTGAGAGATCCCCTTTAAGACCAGACAGCTCACAGCAAGGGACAATCTTCTTACTGTGAGCAAAAGGAAAACCCTGCCCCCCTTGACAGGTTTTTCCCTTATGCTAACTGAAGATTGTCCCTCTCTGCGATCCACCTGGACACCACCTTTCTGTTCTGAGGTGAGCAGTGTTACATCAGTAAAAGGGGCGGGAGGGGAATACTTTATCATTCAATTACTCTTGAACTACAACTCTGACAGTATTGAAATAACACTCTCCATGGCCCAAATACTATGAAGAGTAATTGGAGCTGCTTTTATTTTGAAACATTACTATCCCTTTAAGGTGTCTAGTGCACTTTAAGTATGAAGTGTGAGGCTTTAACCCTTTGCATGCCAGAGGGGTACACAACGCATTGCAGAGCACTGTGTTGTTCACCTCTCTGGCAGTCAAAGTTTTAACTCTCTCAAAAAGTACCCAGCAATGCCTCTGAGTGGTTCACAATCTCACATTCGATGTTATGTAGGTTCTTTCTCATTTCCAAAGCAGACAACACTTCTGTTTAGGAAACCTGAATCCGGCATCAAATCATGTCTAAAGTTAAAGGGGAGAAATGGCTGATCTTGCAAAGCAGTATCGTGTTGACTAAACGTGAGATGTTTTACTTGCCACCATTTCATGGGAATGTTTTATTCTGCTTGAAGGACTACTTGACGGATCTTATCACAAACGACAGCATCAGCTTTTTCCGAACTTCCAAAAAAATCTATCCACATCGACCGGTCCTGATGGTCTTAAGTCATGCTGCCCCCCATGGTCCTGAAGACTCGGCCCCTCAGTATTCCCACATGTTCCCCAATGCTTCTCAGCACATGTAAGTAATTGTATAACATTCCATGACAGATGTACTGTATATCTCTATATCTTTGACTACCAGAGCAGGTGCGAAATGTATTGGAGAGCAACGCAACCAGAGCAACCTTTCTGGCTGTAAAAGAGAAGTATGTGTATGTAATGTATTCATTTGTAGAACTACAAAATTAAATATTAAGATTGTCCTAAATCCTTATTTTTTATTAATTGACTCAGTCTTTCTCAAACTTTGTGGCAGCAGAATCGTCTGCTTTTCCACAAAATTTCTGTGGAACCTTATTAACCAAACTCTTTAACCCTCTGAATGCTAAAGAGGTCTGGAACTAGCGTCAGATTTCCCAAAAGGCAGAGTAGGCAACTACCTAGAGCTCCAAATTCTGAGAGGATCCTCGGCTGTGCTGACCACACCCACATTCTGAACCGTGAGTGTGGTCAGAGCGATCTCACTGTCCCTGCACCAATTTTATTTGGTTAAAGGGATAGTCATTTTTAAATGTAAGTTTATTTAAAATTGTAGGCATTGAAAAAATAAGTACAATGATGTAAGTCTTATCTCTCAAACATTTATGGTTTGAGAGACATAACAGGCTAAAGATCCCCCCCTCTAGGCTGTTTAAGACAAGTCTGCTATTTAGTGGACAGCAGGAGATTCTGTTCCCAGGACCAGCCGGCGGCTCTTCAGCAGAGCAGAATTTGCACTATTTAGAAATAAATACTTAATTGGAACAGTCTTCAAAGTGTGCTTGCAAACCAGGCACACTTTGTAGACCATTACAATGAATTATTTATCTCTAAATAGTGCGATTTTGGCTCTGTTGAAGAGCCGCCATCCAGTCAAATGACCAGAATCTCCTGCTGTCCCACAGAGTGCTGCCTGGAGGGGGAAACTTTAGCCAGTTATATCTTTCAAACCATGAAGGTTTGAGCGATAAGACTTACATGTTTGTACTTATTTTTTTAATCCCTACAATATTAAATAAACTTAAATTTAAACATTACTATCCCTATAAAGGGATAGTAATACTTAAAATGTAAAAAATATGTTGTAGGGTTTATCCCACTGAGTAAAACAAGGGTACTCCCACTGCTGAAAGGTGTTTCATTCAAAAGTTATTAATTTTCAAAGTTGAATTTTTTAGGTGCAATATCACAGTGGCCTGAAATTGTACAGTGGTGCTGTTGCTACACCATCCTATGGACAGCTCTGGTCCCGGGACCATAAATCTCCATAGGATGGTGTAGCAACAGCGCCATTGTACAATTTCTGGCCACTGTGATATTGCACCTAAAAAATTCAACTTTGAAAATTCATAACTTTTGAATGAAACACCTTTCAGCAGTGGGAGTACTCTTGTTTTACTCAGGGGGATAAACCCTACAGCATATTTTTTTTTTACATTTTAAGTATTACTATCCATTTAACATTATCAAATGTATTAGAATGCTAATTTGTGCTGTTAATTTAAGACAAATATTAGGCTACAATTTCAGGTTACTGTTGCCATGAACTTGCATTTGAAATAAAACTATACTCTTTGGAATACTTTAATCGTATGCTTGTCCTTTGATATCAGTGAACTGTACATAAACTGTCGGACACCCCAGCTTAGTCCCCCTGCCTGCCTAACATTATAAAAATGTGTTCTGTGGAACACTCTGTACATTTTCAGGGAACCTTGGGCTTACACAGAACATGGCAAAAACCAAATTCCGAACCTCTGACTGATGCTTAAGGGAAGATTCTTTTGGTCATACAGGCAGGCATCACCATTGTTTTGATGGAATAAAGTTGTTGTTTTTTTTTTTTTTTTTAAACTCTTTCTTTGAAGTTCTCTGTCTTATTGGGAAGTGGATCTGATGGGATCTTGCTTGGATGATCCATCTTAAATTTAAGTTTCAAAACTTATCAGAATCCTCTTAGGCTATGTTCACAAAGACAACTTAAAAAGAGCTACCATGTAACTCCGATTAATAATAATAATAATATCAAAGCATTTTACCGGGAAGGATACATTGAGATTGTCTGTCATTTTCAAGTATGTCCTGGGGGTACAGATATTGTTACCCAATTTAAGGGTACTCATTTTATCTACCTCGGAAGGATGAAAGGCTGAGTCGACCTTGCTGGGACTAGAACCTGTGACCTTACGGTATGAAGAGTTTCTACAGGTGGTGCCTTAACCAATTGAGACCAACCGTGTGATTACTCACCTTCACCTGTGTTCCTTGAACAATCTAATTGTAGGGAGTGGCGGCTTATGTCCTTCCAACGTTGGCATCAGACAGATGTGATTGGCTGATGACCTTGTGAGCCTTTCAGTTATTGGAGTTTGAGAGGAGTATCATCCTTTACAATCACTCATGTGACAGATCTGCATGGTGCTTTATAGGCTCACCCTGAAGCTCAGGGCCATTAAACCTACCCTGTGTTCAGTACAGAATGCTGAGAAGATACTGAATACAGGTGGAATGGTAGCTGCCATTTGAACAAGATAACAAGGGGACACCCAGAAAAAAAAGAGAGAAAAAAAATCCAACTGGAAATGAATAGCTCTGGGTGTATTGTCATACTGTTCTACTTGTATTGGCTGCATTTTAGGATGTGTACACAAAACAAGAGAGGAACAAACCAAAGGCATCACAGGGGTCAAATGAAAATTCTCGTTTATTTTAATAGGACTTTTAACTTCTTAAAAGCTACAGGTCTCTAGTGTATTTCCAAGCAATGTATTGGAGACCTCCCTAACATTCAAGGGACTAAAAGCCCCATTTTAATCAATGGAAATTTTAGACATTTTATTTGTCTTCTATGCTGTACTGTAAAATCTCAGGTATAATATGCACTTCTGTAGATACCTGGGAACTTTTCTACTCTTGACTCACCGGAGGGGCAATCCTGTGGTGTTGTTGGGTAGGATAAATTATGCAATTTGCATCAAAAGTGGGTGGAGCCTAATTGTGAGTGGGGGGTGTGGCTTCAAAAACTAGCAAAAAGTGCCTAGAATAGGCTGGGGAAGGAGGAGAAGTGGGAGGGAAATGGGAGGAACTAGGTGGGAAGGAGCACCAATGGGCAGAGTTTCAGTAGACACTGCCCACACCCCAGAGAATAAGCTTTTTTCCCTGGAGACCCGGTAATGCAGAGTGAAAATATTGTGACCAGATGTCCCAGATTGCCAGGGACAGTACCGGATTTTAAATATGTGTCCCTTGTCCTGGGCAGCCCAATTCTGGGACAATACAAAGTCTCGTAATGAAGACTCCAGAGCACAGAGTTGTAAACACAAGAAGCAGAATGGCCCCTTGATACTATGACAGGGCTGCAACAAAATGGCTATCGGGAGCTGCAGTGCAGTTTTATTGTAGTGTAATGCTAGTCTAAGACTTTGGACTTCATTTCCATGATCTTGTAACCCAAGAAAGCAGCGCTTTGTCACACCAGTTCTCCTTTCCATGTTTAGAACTCTGTGGTGCGCTCTCCTCTTCACAGTGTCCCTGAATGGCAGAACTGAAATGTGGGCACCCTAAGTGAAAACCATTGTCTCCGGGGCAAATCCGGAGAGTTCTCAGCTATGTATTACACAGATTTAAAGTGATAGTAATGTTTCATAATAAAAGCAGCTCTAATTAATCTTCATAGTATTTGGGCCATGGAGAGTGTTATTTCAATTCTGTTAGAGTTGTAGTTTAGGAGTAATTCAATTACAAAGTATCCCCCTCCCTCCCCTTTTACTGATGTAACGCTGCTCAGCCAGATCAGAAGGGAGGTGCCCAGGTAGACTGCAGAGAGGGACAATCTTCAATTAAGATAAGGGAAAAACCTGAAAAGCTTGTGAAGGGGGGCAGGGCTTTCATTGTTCTCATAGAAAGAAGACTGTCACCTTCTGTTATCTGTCTGGTCTATGGACTGGATTCCACATCTGAGAAGAGATGGCTTACACTAGGTAAAAGGGGCGGGAGGGGAAACTTTGCTTGTGAATATCTCTTAAACCATAAAGGTTTGAGAGATAAGACTTATATCGTTCTTCATGTTTTTTTAATGCCTACAAAATAAAATAAAGATAAAACAAAGTATTACTATCCCTTTAAGGGAAAACAGAAGTGTCTATGTATAATAGGCACCTTTTTGTTTTTCCTCCCTCTATCCACCAAAAAAATAGTCTGTTGTATTCTTCCCTCCCTCCACCTACTGTAATATATGCTCTCACCTTCCTCTCCCTCTACTCACCCACTCCAGAGGCCACTGGGACATCTGTGCAGTGGGCGGCGCACTTGCATTTGCCTCCCACTGCCCTGCGTGAAACTGTTAATGCAAGTTAATGGTAGTGCCCTTTGGGCTCTCCGGGCACTACTGTTGTTACAATGCACTAAGGTCTATGCTTTGGATCTACTGTAGTGTCCTGCAAGGACATTACCTTGCATTAACAGGTCCTCACAAGGCAGTGCGGCAAGAGAGCAGCAAATGTAAGCATGGTGTCCGTTGCACAGATGCCTCCGAAGGGGGATGTGTAGAGGGCGGGGAAGGTGAGAGCATATTGAGGTTGGCAGAGGGGAGCAGGTAATTTAAAAAAATGTAAAACACCCAAATCAAAAAACTCTCATGTATAATACACATCCCCACTTCACATAAGGTGAAAGGGGGCAGAATTGTGCATATTATTGGTTTGTTCCAAAATTGATCCTTTTACTTTGTGGATTTTTTAAAAATCAGCAAAGGTGTTTTTTTTTTTTTTTTTTTGGAAGTGATAAGGTCCCCGTAACCATCTGAGTGCCACAGAGGTAGCCATTGCATTGCTTTGCAATGCAATGGCTACCTCTCTGGCACTCAGAGGGTTAATAAATTACGTTATGATGTTGACAAGTTGCCGGTTACTCTCGTAACTATATTTTTGTTAGGTGTTAAATCCATGGAAAGGGCAAGAGATCCTCATGAGTTTTACAGATGAACAGAAGTTTATTATATGAAGGATTATCTGCAGTTATTTGGTGGGATTAACTATAGGCTGCGCTACTCTGTCAAATTCCGCCAGTAGAATCCCCTCGGTAATTCTCTTTGAAACAGCAAAACCCAATTATGATTTCACAAGCACACATCTCCTTCAGAAACACTGAATCATTCAGTATTTTGGGAGAGTTTGGCTCAAAAGGCAAGTTAATAATTTCTGCTCAATTTTCTTTCAGTGTTAACCCTTCAAGAGGAAGAAAATGGTCCAGTGTTTTACTTGTCAATGGCACTCAAGCATACCTCCCAACATTTCAAATGGGAGAGGGACACTTGTGTTTTAGGGGGTGTGGCTGGTAGGCGGGGCATTACTGAACATTTTTAGAATATTTCCTAACCTATTGACACCTCTTTGTGTAGCTGAATAAAGGATTTAGAGCAAGACCAAAGTATTTTATTTAAACACTCATTTATAAACATATAACGAAGTTTAAACAAACATTAAAACGGAACTACCACCGTTAAAACACTTACCCCCCAATAATTCCCCATCTGGCGACTAGCTGCTTAGTAGTTCTAGTCGCCAGAATTATTACCGCGTTAACAAGAATTATCCATTGTTCCCAGGCTGACAGGTAGGACGAGGCGCAGACATCTTTCCATAGTGACGTCTGCGCGCCTGTGCGGTCAGTCCCTTTGGGAGCCGAATGGCTCATAGCAACACCTCCTAGAGCCAGCTGGGACTGACAGCACAGGTGCACAGACGTCACTATGGAAAGATGTCTGCGCTCCATCCTGCCTGTCAGCCTGGGATGGATAGTTTTCTTTAACGCGGTAATAATTCTGGCAACTAGTTCTACTGAGCAGCTAGTCGCCAGATGGGGAATTATTGTGGGGCAAGTTTTTTAGAGGTGGTAGTTCAGCTTTAATGTGAATTTCATTGCTGTGGAACAATGTGATACATTATATACACACCATACAGAGTGACACCAGGGTGAGGGACATAGGGATTTGGGTCTCAAAGAGGGACACTTGGGAGATATGTTCAAGGGTTAAAAGGAAAGCAACACATTTACATAGGATAGCACTTTTCCAATTGAGAAAAATATACTACGAAATGGGCTAATTCCCTTAGTAAATCCCCCCTATTTTTTTGTTTGCCATTAAATGGGAATTATATCCCCTAAAAATTAGTGTCTCATAAATCCATATTTTCAAAGGGTAAACTTATTAACTGTTGTGCACTCAAACTGCCATAAACAGGAGAATTTAAAGTTCCCTTTGATTTGTATGGGGAATTTAACCCCTGGAATACTGGGAAGGTCATCCGCTCATTGCTTTTTTGTCTCTTGCATTATCCTTCTGAGAGTCTGTGCAATGCATTGCATATCCATCTGGCCCTTAAAGGGTTAAAAGCGCCATTTAAATCAAATAGAAGTTGAAGAAATGTCATTGTCCCTTATGAAGCACTTGGCTTGTCCCTTAATTACTTCACTTTTCTTGAAAATATGGTCCATAATGTATCATAAGGACTTGCGTAGTCAGGAGTCCTCCAATCAGCAGCCAGTTTCTGTTCACTGTTTTTGCTTCCAGTATTGCTGTTTCAGTCCATGTGGACTTTTTACAAGAGGTCTTCTGTTAGTCTCTCTTCATCATGTGACTGAAAAACTTGTCCGAAGCCTAACACAGCCAGTGGTGGCAGTAAGGAGGGAATATTCATGTCTTCCTCCATACTGCCAATCCTAGAGATACAGGGGTGTGTGATTTTGACAAGAGTAGCCAGGGCCAGTTAGCCTGCCCTCAACTTCCTCCTCCTCAAAAAAAAAACAAAAACACAAAAAATGCCTGACACACACAAGACACACACTGTGAAACACATACATACATACATACACCCACTGTGAAACACATATGTACATAGATACATACACCCACTGTGAAAGACATACAC
The DNA here is from genome assembly GCA_037306005.1 of Rhinophrynus dorsalis. Lineage (NCBI taxonomy): Eukaryota > Metazoa > Chordata > Amphibia > Anura > Rhinophrynidae > Rhinophrynus > Rhinophrynus dorsalis. The sequence goes on from CM074727.1 coordinate 140,084,565, forward strand.
ACATATGTACCCCCTGGTTTGAAATACACGAAACATACTGGGCAGATGCAGAACAGATACAGACATACACAGACAGCCCTCACCTGAGCCTCTTCTATGACCAAATGTCCTCCTGCTCCACACACACACACAATGCCCTCACACTGCACTTCTCCCTTTCCCTGCGTCACTCAACCTCTCAGTCTGGTCTGGATGGAGAGGGGTGAGGGACAATGTTCAGTAAGCAAAAGGAAATCCTGCCCTCTTTCATCAAGGGGGCCAGGTTTTTCTTATACTTACTGAAGCAAGATTGTCCCTCGCTGCATCCGTCCGGTCAAATGACCGAATTCCAAATCTAATGGGAGGTGGCCAGAAGGGGTGGGATTGGGATCCCTTCGCCTTCAATAGCGTTTAAACTACAACACTGTAAGTAATTAAATATAGCGTAATGGTAAAAAAAATACATAAAGAAGACTCAGAGATGAACTTAATTGAAGTATCACTATCCCTTTAAAACATTATATACTCTTGACTTCTTAACGGTGTGACCATGTTGGGCTTTTTTGGAGCTTTTTGAGTTGCACAGTGGATGCCCAGGATCCATGTTCTTTCCTCAACTCACAAATGCCCAGCACTGCCTTTCCACGGCTGATACCCCTGCCAGCCCCTACGCTCAGGCCTGCTCCCTCAGAATTAACAGCAGCTTCTTCCTTCCGCACTGGATCTGGACATTGCGAGCCACATTTTGGGGAGAAGAGTGTCTCCGCTGTACTGGGGACAGTAACACGGGGCTCTGAATCTACATTATTTATGTCATCGGGACAACTTCTTTATACATTAACTGCACTCTATTTAACCATTTGAGTGCCAGATAGTTAACTAATATATTGCATCACAACCAATTGGATGCATTTCCAGCACTCAAAGGGTTAACTCTGACAGAACACACCACTGTATACTGCATGGTATTCCATGGCTTTATATGTCTCTCACACATAATCTCCTTTTATTTTCTGCTTTCCACTCCTATACGCCAAACACACAAAGGCATAATACTGCATTTCTGCCCAAAAGTAAAGGAAATAAATACCGCTGATTTAACGGTTTCAAGACCAGACAGGGGACATCAACACATTGTGAAGTGATGTCCTCTGGTCCTTAGAGAGCTACATTTGGATTCTAGCGCTCTGTATACTGCAGATATTCACTTTAATAGAAGATTGTTACCTAAACAGCACTGTAAAGCTCCTACACTAATCCCAGGGTGCCCACAGTTCTACATTCAGAACTTACAGATCCGGGGGACCATCAAGAGCCAGAACCCCCACACGGGGGCGCCTATCACTGTGACTTGTGTGTGTCTGTTACATGTGCGTGCATGTCTGTTTCATGTGTGTGTGTATGCGCTCATGCATGTCTGTTGTGTGTGTGAATGCATGCATGTCTGTTGAGCGGATATGTGTCTGCGTATGTCTGTTGCATGTGTGTACATGTACACATGTAGACACACATGTAACATCTGCAGTGTTTGTGAGCATGTATTTTGCATGGCTCACTTTGTGTATCTGTCTGATTGCATATGTCGGTGTTTATCAGCGTGACTACATTTCAGACACGTACTCCTAACGGTCATAACATGACGGGCTGTTGGGGCATGGCATGCAACGCTGATTGGCTCCTCAACCAACTTCGCACCCTGTCTACTCAACCAACCACTGCTTACCAAATACAACAAAAATTAATTCACTGAAAAACAAAAAATCAGACCTCATGGTAGGGTATCAAGACCCCTCCTGATGCCCCCCAGCTACTGATCTCCCAGCCAGTTCAGCTGGGAGATCAGTAGAGGCAACACATGGGAGCAAGAGGGCTCCCTTGCTTCCATCCTACCCAAACTACCAGGTAGGAGAGGGCAGGATCAAGAAACCTTTTAACATCCCCTGATGTCCCACCATGAGGTCCACCCAGAGGGGGTTAACCATTTGAGTGCCAAAGGGGTGTCCAATGAATGTCCAATAGCTCTGCAATGCGTTGATCACCCCTCTGGCTCTCAAACAGTTGAAGTAAACTAAAAAACCCACACATCTATACAGGAAAATAAATGGACATGTATATGGGCTCTCCCTTCAAAAGCATCACAATGAGCTCACTTTCATTTTTAAGAAAGAGCTGACCCTTTAAAACCACCTTTTGAGGTAATAAAGTGAATGTCGGTTTTACAATGGCGTTTAATGAATTGTTTAGTTAAGGGGTGGGTTTGCTATTAGTTCCCTGAAGTAATGGCATTTCAGCACTGTAACTAAATATCACCAACGCTGTGGGAATAAAACAAGATAATTGTTCTACACAGTAGGGAAGAAACTGGAGAACATTTGTATAACCCACCATAAAGAAGTCTAAATAACGTGTTTCTGTGTTTTTTCCTAGAGATAATGTTGCTTGCAGGGATTTTTTTTTATTTTTTTTTTGCTGATAACTACATCTTTAGCAATTTGGAGCAGATGTATTAACCTTTTGATTGCCAGTGGGTCACTTGGTACTCTAGGGGTTAAAGGGCATGTCTCATGTACTGCCACATCTGCTGTCTGGAGCCCCCAAATAAGTCATATCCACCATTCGGGGGGGGCCCTCAGGAAACTGACCCCCCTCAAACTCCAGGTTTGTGTTCTGATTCCTCATAGACCTGCCATGTAGGGATTTTAATACACATTGCGTACCCCTCTGGCACTCACAGGGTTAAGCCTTTGTGGGTAACTGCATTGTGCTGAATGGGTAGCAGTCCTGCTCAGTGCAGCAGAGACAAACTGGGGGAGAATTGGAAGTCTCCTTTCACACCTGTGTTCTACTCACCTGCTGGTGCACAGGGGCTCACAAAGCAGCCCCAGCTTAAAGGGATAGTAATACTTAAAATGTAAAAAAAAATATGTTGTAGGGTTTATCCCCCTGAGTAAAACAAGGGCACTCCCACTGCTGAAAGACATTTCATTCAAAAGTTATTAATTTTCAAAGTTGAATTTTTTAGGTGCAATATCACAGTGGCCTGAAATTGTACAGTGGCGCTGTTGCTACATCATCCTATGGAGATTTATGGTCCCGGGACCACAGCTGTCCATAGGATCATGTAGCAACAGCGCCACTGTACAATTTCAGGCCGCTGTGATATTGCAACTAAAAAATTCAACTTTGAAAATTAATAACTTTTGAATGAAACACGTTTCAGCAGTGGGAGTACTCTTGTTTTACTCAGGGGGATAAATCCTACAACATATTTTTTTTTTTACATTTTAAGTATTACTATCCCTTTAATCAGCAGGCCTGCTCCCAGGGACAGGGCTGGATTTCCCAGTAGACAAGGTAGGATATTTCCTAGAGCTCCACATTTTGAGGTGCTCCTCAGTTGTGCTGGCTACACCGTTATTCTGATTCAGATCAATAGCAATCTCCCTGCACCAGTTTTATATCCCTTTTATTTAATCCCTTGGATCAGTGGTTCTCAAGCTTTTTTATTTTGATCAAGGCACCCCTTACACACAGTCTGGCATGTTTGGGGCACCCCTATAATTTTATGTCATTTGTCAAGAGTGTAAGGATGGTTACAAATACATAAATATACAGTTATTGTTAGACTTCACAACTAAAATAATGATATTGTTCATAGTATTATACTTAAATATACAGCTGGAAGTCTACATTCACATTTTTGTCAAAGCATTATAGATACAATGGGGCACCCTAAATGGACGTCCGTGTCACACCAAAGTGGATCTGGACATTGCGAGCCACATTTTGGGGAGAAGAGTGTCTCCGCTGTACTGGGGACAATAACACGGGGCTCTGAATCTACATTATTTATGTCATCGGGACAACTTCTTTATACATTAACTGTACTCTATTTAACCATTTGAGTGCCAGATAGTTAACTAATATATTGCATCACAACCAATTGGATGCATTTCCAGCACTCAAAGGGTTAACTCTGACATAACACACCACTGTATACTGCATGGTATTCTATGGCTTTATACGTCTCTCACACATAATCTCCTTTTATTTTGTGCTTTCCACTCCAACGCCAAACACACAGAGGCATAATACTGCATTTCTGCCCGAAAGTCTAGGAAATAACAAATGCCGCTGATTTAACAGTTTCAAGACCAGACAGGGGACGACAACACATTGTGAAGTGATGTCCTCTGGTCCTTAGAGAGCTACATTTGGATTCTAGCGCTCTGAATTCTGCAGATATTCACTTTAATAGAAGATTGTTACCTACACAGCACTGTAAAGCTCCTACACTAATCCCAGGGTGGCCACAACCCACAGTTCTACATTCAGAACTTACAGATCTGCGGGACCATCAAGAGCAAGAACCTCCACATGGGGGTGGCTATCACTGTGTCTTGTGTGTGTCTGTTTCATGTGTGTGTCTGTTTCATGTGTGTGTCTGTTTCATGTGTGTGTGTGTGTGTCTGTTTCATGTGTGTGTGTGTGTGTGTGTGTGTCTGTTTCATGTGTGTGTGTGTGTGTGTGTGTCTGTTTCATGTGTGTGTGTGTGTGTGTGTGTCTGTTTCATGTGTGTGTGTGTGTGTCTGTTTCATGTGTGTGTGTGTCTGTTTCATGTGTGTGTGTGTCTGTTTCATGTGTGTGTGTGTCTGTTACATGTGTGCGTGTCTGTTACATGTGCGTGCCTGCCATTTGTATTTTTTTTTTTTTTTTTTTAATATTATTTAAAAACAAAAAAAAAACTAGCCGCCTCGCTGGCTGTGCCAGCGGCACTCACTCATATTGCCCGCCCCCCCAGTCTTGTACCTGATGGAGCTTCCAAAGGAGGCACATACAGATCTCCTACCAGGGAGGTAGGAAACGGACAGTGGGGGGGAGGCAATGTGGAGCCGATGGAGGGCAATGTGTAGCTGATGGGGGGCATTGTGAGGGCAATGTGTAGCTGATGGGGGGCATTGTGAGGGCAATGGGGGGCATTGTGAGGGAAATGTGGAGCTGATGGGGGCAATATGGAGCTGATGGGGGGCATTGTGAGGGCAATGTGGAGCTGATGGGGGGCATTGTGAGGGCAATGTGGAGCTGATGGGGGCATTGTGAGGGCAATGTGGAGCTGATGGGGGCATTGTGAGGGCAATGTGGAGCTGATGGGGCAATATGAAGCTGATGGGGGCATTGTGAGGGCAATGTGGAGTTGATGGGGCAATATGGAGCTGATGGGGGGCATTGTGAGGGCAATATGGAGCTGATGGGGGGCAGTGTGAAGGCAGTATGGTATATGGAGATGATGGGGGCAGTATGGAGCTGATGGGGGCAATGTGAGGGCAAGATGGTATATTGAGATGATGGGGGCAATGTGAGGGTGCTATATGAGATGATGATGGCAAGCTGGAGCTAATGGGGGGCAATGTGAGGGCAATATGGAGATGATGGGGTGGCAACGTGGAGATTAGGGGCATTATGGAGGTATCCAGTGCAGATGGCCCACGGGGGGGGTGCTTCAAATTTCTGTGCCTACAGGCTCCTGAGATGTAAATCCAGCCCGTAGGGCTGTCTGTCACCTCCCCTCTTGTGCTTCGTTCCCTCCTCCCTCAGCGTCAGATCACATGAATGTTTGGGACTCACTGAGAGAAGAGGGAACGAAGCACAAGAGGGAAGGTGATAGCCCTCTGTACCACAGATATCGCCCGTGTGACATCAGCAGGTAATTATTTTAAATCAAATATCTCTCTGTCCAGAATGATTTACAAAGAAAGAGTAACAGATTATAGCATAATTGCAGAAGGCAATTTAAATATAAACAACTTTCTGAGAGGTGATAGTTCTACTTTAATATAGGTGACATTGGTGTAGTTTGATTAGTTGCTAGCCTTGCATTTGCAAGGTCGGATTCATACTCTAGGGACCCCTAGGCAAGGCATTCTAGGTGCCCTTAGCTCTGCCCATGGTCATACCCCCACTCCTTACATGGACCCGCCCTTAGTCCCATCCACTGTTTTCTGGCACAGAAAATGCCCTTGACTTATAAAAAGGGAAGAGCACAAAATGTAAAAAAGATTCAGTGTAAGAATGGCACAGAAACAATGTAGAAAAGCCTGCCTCTATAGCATACAGAGAGGTCTCTGCCCCAAGCAGCTTACAGTCTAAATGGGTAAAAGGAGACAGACAATGGGGTAAGAGGGTGTCAAGTGCATATAGTGCTTTGTGTTTTGTGCATGTCATTTGGATTGATACATTTTACATACTGTGTTTTACATTTGCCTTATTGAATGTGTATATGGTTTTTGGAGTATATAATTGTATTTTGATTATAGCATTTGGCGTATAGATGTTGACACCTTGGGTTTGGCGTTTTACATATAGCATTTTGCATGTGGTGTATTATTATTATTATTATTATTCTTTATTTATATAGCGCCAACTAATTCCGCAGCGCTGTACAATTGGGGAATAGACATACAGTGGTATTAAATAGTACAATCAGATGTGTAGAACAGGAGGATCAGAGGGCCCTGCTCGTGAGAGCTTACAGTCTAGAGTGTATGGGTTTATCCTAGAATCTAACTACTTTTCCTGTATACATAAGACTCAGATGTGTCTAAACGGGCTCTGTGGGTTGATCAGATTGATGCACATTCATAGTGCTGGTTCAGGTTACCTGGCATTTTACGCAAAATGTCATGTCTGCACCACAGGCCTCTGGCATTTACAGTATTAACCCTTTGAGTGCATTGCAATGTGTTGCATACTCCTCTGCCACTCAAGAGGGTTCATGAGCTTTAACACCTTAACGACCCATGACGTACATGTACGTCACGGGGTGTAGGTCCCAAGAGGAGCAAGGACGTACATGTTTGTCATGGAACTCGGGGCTCCCCACGCGGCTGCACGCTGTTCAGGGAGCCCTGAATCGAACCGTGGTCCTTAAGTGCCGGCCGTGTGCGTGCACAGCTGGTCCTTAAGGGGTTAAGAACTACCGGTATATAATACCTTAGATTAAGTAAACAAAAATCTGTTGTAATTACATTTTATTTGAAAAGTTAGAGGATGGGTTCAGGGATGAAGGAACAAGAGTGAGGTTGCCCAGTTACAGAAGTGACCTTGTTGCCCCCCCCCCTTCATTCTCCTACCGTAGGTCAGTCAATCTCAACTAGTTTCTTCTGGGCACGCAAATGTCATGTCTGAGCCTAGGCAAGTCAGAAGCCCAGAAGTACGGAAGAGGAAATGTCACGTCTGAGCCTAGGTAAGTCAGACGCCCAGAAGTACAGAAGAGGAAATGTAATGTCTGAGCCTAGGCAAGTCAGAAGCCCAGCAGTACGGAAGAGGAAATGTCAGGTCTGAGCCTAGGCAAGTCAGAAGCCCAGAAGTACGGAAGAGGAAATGTCACGTCTGAGCCTAGACAAGTCAGAAGCCCAGAAGTACGGAAGAGGAAATGTCACATCTGAGCCTAGGCAAGTCAGAAGCCCAGAAGTACAGAAGAGGATACTCATCGAACAAGGATGAATGGGGCGAGAGGCTAGGGAGCGTCTCTAGGGGGCAAAGCTAGACTGCATCGGCCAACCATAGGGAGGTGTACTGCGACCAAGGCCGTATACAAGTGCTAGCCGTGAAGCTAGATAGCCCCCTTCGGTTGAGCCTCCAGGGACTCGGAATACCCCACCACAGTTAGACTATGCCCCAATGACCCCAGGGAGAAACAGACTCCAGAAAACTGGAACAGCCCCCAGTACGGTAGGGCAAATACAAGGCTAGTCACAGGAACAGCTGAGCAGGAGGAGACAACTAGCCAGAGCAGGAAACCTGGAAGGGCAGAGGAGAAATCTGACCAGCAGGACAGCTACTAGATACAGGACTGGAACAAGGTACAAGGCAGGAGAATAGGCAGACTAGCCGGTCATCCAAGAAGTCTGACGAAGTCTGACGGAAACAGGGCTGGAGAGGAACAACTAGCAGCACTAGGAAGCTCCACACAGGATTTGGACGCTTTGACAATGCGTCAGATGCAGAGAGAAGGTATCTTCTATAGAGAAACCCAGAGCAGCTTCACAAGGAAGGACTGCGTATGCGCGAACCCAACCCACAAGAGGAGAGTCAATACGTTTGTCAGAAGGCAGAGGACGCCAGTCAGCAGAAACAGCACAGAGGACGTCCACACAGCACGGAGGTGACAGCCAGTGTGTTGGGATTTAACCGTTTAGATTTTCAGATTCTTTAAATACATAATATGTAGAGATCTCCCTGAACAGGTACAGAGTAAAGTGGACCTCATGAAGAATATGTAATGGGTAGAGCAGTGGGCTGGGACCTGCAAGATTTCAAGTTCTGGCCCATTAGTAATTAAGTGGGTGCTATAGATATTGGGTCCAAAACTGCCCCATAAGTGGCTAGCCGGCCCAAACTTGCCCATGAGTGGCTACTTGGTAATAACTGGTCAGCAAGGGTCTGGCGGACCAAAATTGGCCCGCTAGAGGGCCAAAAAAGGCCCGTGGCTCTTGAATGGGCCAAAATTAGACCATGAGAGGCAGGCAGACCGAAAACGGCCCACAAAAAAACTGGCGGGCCAAAAATGTTGCGTCAGGCTAGAAGTGGCCCATGATAGGATCAGCGGATTGCAGAGGTACTTGAGAGTTCTGGGTTGTAGGGGAGGGCCAAAAACTGCCCACTAAAGAGTTTGGGTGAGAAAATAGCCAGTGTGTGGATATATATAGTAACAAATACTGAACTAACAAAAGCACACTCAGGTCTTTGAAGGTAGAGTTGAATTTTAAGGTTTTATTTGTTCAACATTTGTTTCCCACTGGCAGCCATCAGGGCAACTGAAACATTGAGCAAATAAAACCTTAAAATTCAGCTCTACCTTCAAAGACCTGAGTGTGCTTCTGTTAATTCAGAATTTGCTACTGCATATGCTTAGACATCAGCACCCAGCCAGATATCCTACTTTAAGCGTGAGTGCTTCCTCTTTTGGAGCTTTATAGAAATATATATATATTAGTATGAAAGCCCGTATACACGGGCTAAAGTGCACCCAGCTGCCCCGGAGCCGGGAGCAGAGACAGGACATGAGCCGTCCGGAGCGGGGCAGCGCGTTCGGCGAGTCTCTACTGTTCATTACTGCAGTCATGCGTGGTAGTGACTCGCCGAATGTGCTGATCCTTAGCGGGAAGCTCCAGATGGCTCACAGAGAAGCTCCCTGTGTGTGAAACAACACATACATAGTAGAGACTCTACTGTGCATGTTCGGTTATGGCTCACAGTGAGCAACGCATTCTAACACTTTATGTAATAAGGATATATATAATATTGGAGAGAGAGAGGGAAAGTTCACAGTGCCAACTCACCATAACGTATCCATATAATAAATATTGTGTGTAAGCTTGCCACCCCATCAAGATATCTCGCTTTAAGGCAAGTCCTATTCTAATACAGCTATAATCCCTATCCAAATAAAATAATGTCAAAAGAGGTGTTATCAAAAATGCGTAGGAGGGGGGACCCTTTAGGTATCCTCTTTGCAATGTTTATGGGTTCCAGTGTGTTGCAATTAAAATCAAGGTACATACAATATGATCAAAAGATGTATATAGATGTATATACACACACACACTCACAAAATGTGTTTATATGTGCTACTCCTTTAAAAGGAACAGTGTACTTAACAATGATTAGGCAGCAGTTACATTATGTCAGTGCAGTAAACAGGACTGCTGAACAATTGAAATGTAGCTATTAAATTACAGCAGAAAAGGAAACAATCTGATATTCTGGTGATCGTCTTCCATGCCTGAGTTACATCCTACAAGAAAACCTTGGACAAGCGAGATTTGTACTGTATGAAGAGACGATCAGTTCTGACATTCAGGCTTTCCCTTTTCTTTATTGACATAATATTTCCTTTCCGCTGCGTGTTCACAATGTAAATACAGGTAACGGAACGGATGCAGTGCACTGGAGGAAAGACCAAGCACAATGTAGGATGGTGCTAATTCCATTCTGTGCAACATCAGGGATCGGTTTACTAGTGCTGTCCCTGCCAAAGGCCTATGTCCTACTCTATATATACAACAAAGCTTCCACCTTATCTCCACTTCCCCCAAGGTGAAGACAGTGTGAGGGTGCATGGACATTTTGGGATATTCATATGCAAATTGCTTAACCCCTTAATTACCGGGGGGGCCCAACACATTGCTTTGCAATGTATCTCAACCCCCACTGGTCCTTAAGGGGTTAATGCAGTATACTAAACAAGATGCAAAGGAATTGGTATAACTTTACCTTGCTTTTCTCTGCCTGCTTTAGGGAAGGATTTAGGGCTAGCTGGTGTGTACATTCCCTGCAGTGCAACCATAGGATTTGGAGACATCTAGGCAGGATTCAGTGCAACAAAAAAACTCACAAGAGTGGTATAGGCAAAGAGAAGGAAGATTCAAGAGATAGCGACACAGGAGGCAGGTAATGCACAGGGGAGAGAGAGAGTGACGCAGGAGGCAGGTAATGCACAGGTGAGAGCGAGAGCAGTGCAGGAGGCAGGTAATGAGCAGGAGAGAGAGCAGTGCAGGAGGCAGGTAATGAGCAGGAGAGAGGGAAGTACAGGGGGCAGGTAATGAGCAGGAGAGAGGGAAGTACAGGGGGCAGGTAATGAGCAGGAGAGAGAGAAGTGCAGGAGGCAGGTAATGAGCAGGAGAGAGGTGCAGGAGGCAGGAAATGAGCAGGAGAGAGGCGCAGGAGAGAGAGAAGTGCAGAAGGCAGGTAATGAGCAGGAGAGAGAGGTGCAGGAGGCAGGTAATGAGCAGGAGAGAGGGGTGCAGGAGGAAGGTAATGAGCAAGAGAGAGGGGGGTGCAGGAGGCAGGTAATGAGCAGGAGAGACAGGTGCAGGAGGCAGGTAATGAGCAGGAGAGAGAGGTGCAGGAAGCAGGTAATGAGTAGGAGAGAGAGGTGCAGGAGGCAGGTAATGAGCAGGAGAGAGAGGTGCAGGAAGCAGGTAATGCACAGTGAGAGAGCACGGTGCAGGAGGCAGGTAATGAGCAGGAGAGAGCAGTGCAGGAGGCAGGTAATGAGCAGGAGAGGGAGGTGCAGGAGAGAGAGAAGTGCAGGAGGCAGGTAATGAGCAGGAGAGAGAGATGCAGGAGGCAGGTAATGAGCAGGAGAGAGGTGCAGGAGGAAGGTAATGAGCAGGAGAGAGAGGTGCAGGAGGCAGGTAATGAGCAGGAGAGAGAGGTGCAGGAGGCAGGTAATGAGCAGGAGAGAGAGGTGCAGGAAGCAGGTAATGCACAGGTGAGAGAGAGAGCGTGGTGCAGGAGGCAGGTAATGAGCAGGAGAGAGAGAAGTGCAGGGGGCAGGTAATGAGCAGGAGAGAGAGAGGTGCAGGAGGCAGGTAATGAGCAGGAGTGAGAGAAGTGCAGGAGGCAGGTAATGAGCAGGAGAGAGAGAAGTGCAGGAAGCAGGTAATGAGCAGAAGAGAGGGAAGTACAGGGGGCAGGTAATGAGCAGGAGAGAGAGAAGTGCAGGAGGCAGTTAATGAGCTGGAGAGAGAGAGAAGTACAGGAGGTAGGTAATGAGCAGGAGACAGAGAAGTGCAGGAGGCAGTTAATGAGCTGGAGAGAGAGAGAAGTACAGGAGGTAGGTAATGAGCAGGAGACAGAGAAGTGCAGGAGACATGTAATGAGCAGGAGAGAGAGAAGTGCAGGAGGCAGGTAATGAGCAGGAGAGAGGGAAGTACAGGGGGCAGGTAATGAGCAGGAGAGAGGGAAGTACAGGGGGCAGGTAATGAGCAGGAGAGAGAGAAGTGCAGGAGGCAGGTAATGAGCAGGAGAGAGGTGCAGGAGGCAGGAAATGAGCAGGAGAGAGGCGCAGGAGAGAGAGAAGTGCAGAAGGCAGGTAATGAGCAGGAGAGAGAGGTGCAGGAGGCAGGTAATGAGCAGGAGAGAGGGGTGCAGGAGGAAGGTAATGAGCAAGAGAGAGGGGGGTGCAGGAGGCAGGTAATGAGCAGGAGAGACAGGTGCCGGAGGCAGGTAATGAGCAGGAGAGAGAGGTGCAGGAAGCAGGTAATGAGTAGGAGAGAGAGGTGCAGGAGGCAGGTAATGAGCAGGAGAGAGAGGTGCAGGAAGCAGGTAATGCACAGTGAGAGAGCGCGGTGCAGGAGGCAGGTAATGAGCAGGAGAGAGAAGTGCAGGAGGCAGGTAATGAGCAGGAGAGGGAGGTGCAGGAGAGAGAGAAGTGCAGGAGGCAGGTAATGAGCAGGAGAGAGAGATGCAGGAGGCAGGTAATGAGCAGGAGAGAGGTGCAGGAGGAAGGTAATGAGCAGGAGAGAGAGGTGCAGGAGGCAGGTAATGAGCAGGAGAGAGAGGTGCAGGAGGCAGGTAATGAGCAGGAGAGAGAGGTGCAGGAAGAAGGTAATGCACAGGTGAGAGAGAGAGCGTGGTGCAGGAGGCAGGTAATGAGCAGGAGAGAGAGAAGTGCAGGGGGCAGGTAATGAGCAGGAGAGAGAGAGGTGCAGGAGGCAGGTAATGAGCAGGAGTGAGAGAAGTGCAGGAGGCAGGTAATGAGCAGGAGAGAGAGAAGTGCAGGAAGCAGGTAATGAGCAGAAGAGAGGGAAGTACAGGGGGCAGGTAATGAGCAGGAGAGAGAGAAGTGCAGGAGGCAGTTAATGAGCTGGAGAGAGAGAGAAGTACAGGAGGTAGGTAATGAGCAGGAGACAGAGAAGTGCAGGAGGCAGTTAATGAGCTGGAGAGAGAGAGAAGTACAGGAGGTAGGTAATGAGCAGGAGACAGAGAAGTGCAGGAGACATGTAATGAGCAGGAGAGAGAGAAGTGCAGGAGGCAGGTAATGAGCAGGAGAGACAGAGGTGCAGGAGAGAGAGAGCAGTGCTGGGGGCAGGTAATGAGCAGGAGAGAGAAGTGCAGGAGGCAGGTAATGAGCAGGAGAAAGAGAGGTGCAGGAGAGAGAGACCAGTGCTGGGGGCAGGTAATGAGCAGGAGAGAGAAGTGCAGGAGGCAGGTAAAGAGCAGGAGAAAGAGAGGTGCAGGAGAGAGAGAGCAGTGCTGGGGGCAGGTAATGAGCAGGAGAGAGAAGTGCAGGAGGCAGGTAATGAGCAGGAGAAAGAGAGGTGCAGGAGAGAGAGAGCAGTGCTGGAGGCAGGTAATGAGCAGGAGAGAGAAGTGCAGGAGGCATGTAATGAGCATGAGAAAGAGAGGTGCAGGAGAGAGAGAGCAGTGCTGGAGGCAGGCAATGAGCAGGAGAGAGAGAGAAGTGCAGGAGGCATGTAATGAGCATGAGAGAGAGGTGCAGGAGAGAGATGAGTGCGGGAGAGAGAGCAGTGCAGGAGGCAGGTAATGGGAGGAGAGAGAGAAGTGCAGGAGGCACGTAATGAGAGGAGAGAGAGAAGTGCAGGAGGCATGTAATGAGGAGGAGATAGAGAGTTGCAGGAGAGAGAGAACAGTTCAGGTGGTCACACACTCTTTTGCATGCAACCTTTTAAAAGGATACCGCCTAGATGCTGGCTACTGTATACACAAAGAATTAGTGGCATTCACATTGCTGGAAATAGATCTTTTAACTGCTTGAATGCTGTTAAGTAGTAGCTGGCACGCACCCACACCACACGTTTCAGCCTCCTCTCACGCTGTCATCAGCAGTAATGGTTCTGGAGACAGAAGACTTGGGACCTTGTAGTCTGCTCGTGTCTTCGTCCATCTGATTTCCATTTCTTCTAAGAAATCGGGCGGACAAGAGGGACAATCTTTTCTTAGAGTCCCACTGTAATTGATCACAATGGAACATTCCCAGACGCTGAAAAATGATGTTAATACTTCCTAAATTAGATCAGCATGGTCCTACGTGGCCCTGCCCTGCACTGGGGATGTCTGTTGTGTTTTACAAAGGGAAAACTGTTCCAGAATTATTCCTCTTTTGTAAATAAGGTCCCTAATCTGTTCCAAACGATCTGCACCATAGGGAAGAAATAAAAGCTCCCCCTTGATTAAAATTGTTTTTAACCCCTTGAATGCTAGAGAGGTCTTTAACTCATCGCTTTGCAATGTGTTGGAGACCTCTCTAACATTCAAGGGGGTTAAAAGGCACATTTAGCGCAAGGAAGTTTGGGTAATTGTTATTTCTACCCTTGGTCCAGAATTGTTCCTCTTTTCTTTGTATGGGCAGCCTCAGGATTAAGTGCCTTATGCAGAATGCTAAAGTCAGGCAGTTCTGGAGCAAACCAATGGATGCGGGAAGGGAAGAAATCTAGAGTAAAAATACTCATCGACTTACCCTTTGTGCATTATAAGGAATCACATGATTATCTGCTTTTTGCAATGTGACTCCCATAACCACGTACCACACGTCTGACTTTATCTAGTTACATTGCTCGCTATAACACAAAACACCAAACAATAAACCTAGAGCTTATTCTCCTGATTAAATACCCCTCAACGATGTGTAAATCACCTAGGGTCACTATATATCACATTATTAAAAATCACAAACTGTTGACAGTAATTTAACAATTGACTCCTCTAATTACTTCAAAGATACACCTCTACTCCACACATTCTGTTATCAATGTTACCATTTTTAGATCAATATTTTGATCTTCTCTATCACTGAAGTCACTCAATAGCTCCACAATCAAATGATGGTCCATATCCTGCTGGGCTGTTCCACTGTATGAAACAGTTGCTGGTACCTGGACAAACTTTTGTTGAAGTCTTCTTCAGAGGAGACTGTGCACTTTCAGATTCAGACTTGTATATCTGTTCTGGAGCAAAAGAGTTGGGTTCTCAACTCAAGAAATGTTTTCTGGTTCCGTGTCAGGTCCTTTACTTTCTTGGAACTAGATTCTGCACTTTTCTGGGGAAGGAATTTCTACAAGAACACAAGATTGTTGTCTCACTGGGTGACTCGGGCCGTACTTTGCCCTTCTGTAACAGTGCAGGAGTACATGAAGGTGCTGGGTTATATAGTTTATGCTCTGGAGGTAATCCAGTTTATGCAGTTCCATACATGGGAGCTGCAGCTTGAAATTCTCAGCAATTGGTCCTGACATCAGCGTAATCTCTCCTGTTTTATGTCCTGTCTGACCAGAGGACGTCGGACATCTTGGTGGTGGCTTCAGTGGTCCTGTCTGTCGCTTTGATGGCCCTTGGTTATTCAAAAATGAGTCATAGTCTCAACAGATGTCATCCTGAGAGGCTGGGATGCTACCTTGGACCCTCAGATGGCTCAGGTTCTTTTGACCAGGGTGGAGAGTCTACTGTCCTTCAGTGTTCTGGAGCTCTGGGCTATTCACCTAGCCTTGCAGCATTGGTCTTAGTCACTCCAGGAATCCTCTGTGCATAACCAATCTGACAATGAGGCTGCAGTTGCATACATCAGTTGCCAGAGAGGGACCCGAATTGCTGCAACATGGTCTGAGCTTCGGGTGATCCTCATGTGGGCAGTGGCCCACGTGCAAGCTCTCTCCACAGTAGATGATGTCATGTCAGACTTTCTCAGTCACCAACACCTGGATCCCAGAAACTGGGAGTTGAGCCAGAAGGTATTTGACTCTATAGTTCACCTATGCATCCCCCCATTGGTGGACCTAATTGCCTGTCTACTGAACCGCAAGGTTCCTCAGTTCTATCCTCGGACCTCCTATCTCGCCCTGTGGATATAATGCTTGTACCATGGCATTTTCCCTTGTTGTTCACACTTCCCCTTATCCCAAGAGTGCAAAGTAAAATGATGATTGAGCCAGCTCACGTTGTTCTGATTGTTACATTCTGGCCCTGTCAGTCCTGATTTTCAGATCTTCTCAATCTGTCTGTGGCAGAGCCGTTTCAGCTCTGATTCCAGACACCTTGACTCTGGGTCTGCTGTGTCAACCTGAGGTGGAGAAGCTGGCCTTGATGGCTTGGCTCGTGAGGCCAGAATCTTGAGGAGGAAGAAGGGGTTTTCTGACTCTGTCATTACGACTATGTTGCAGGCTAGTAAGCTAGTTTCCTCCAAGGCTTACTACAGTATATAGTCCCTGTTCTGTAAGTGGTGTGAAGTTCGAGGAGCATGGCTACAACTTTTTTGGCTTCTGGACATTTTGGCCTTACTTCAGAATGATTTTGAAATAGGTCTTATCTCTATTAAATTCCAGATTTCATATTTTTCTGTCTTTTTCTAGAGGTGTAGCGCTTTATTGCCTGATGTGCAGATCTTTGTACACAGGGTAGATCAATCCTACCCAGTCTTTTGGGATTCCACTCTTCTGTGGGACTTCCACCTGGTTTTGGAGTGCTTCAGAAGGCTCCTTTTGAGCCTTTGTCTTCATTTTATCTGCACTCCTTGATGCTTAAGACAGCCTTTCTGCTTGTTGTTGTGTCTGCAGAGGATGGCTAAGCTACAAGCTTTATCTCTTAAAAGGATAGTAATGTTTAAAAAAAACAGCAGCTCCAATTAATTTTCATAGTATTTGAGCCATAGAGAGTGTTATTTCAATACTGTCAGAGTTGTAGTTCAAGAGTAATAGAGTGATAAAGTATTCCCCTCCTGCCCCTTTTACCTAGTGTAACATTGCGCACCTCAGATGTGGAATCTTGTTGCTTGACCAGACAGATAACAGCAAGTGACAATCTTCTTACTGTGAGAACAATGAAATCCCTGCCCCCTTGACAGGTTTTTCAGCTTTTTCCCTTATCTTAATTGAAGATTGTCCCTCTCTGCAATCTACCTGGGCACCTCCCTGCTACTCTGAGCTGAGCAGTGTTAGATCAGTAAAAGGGGCGGGAGAGGGATACTTTATCATTCAATTACTCTTAAACCACAACTCTGACAGTATTGAAATAACACTCTCCGTGGCCAAATACTATGAAGATTAATTAGAGCTTATTTTATTATGAAACATTACTATCCTTTAAAGGCTTATTTTTTGGTTTTCCACTCTGACAGAGTGGTTTTGCGGTTACTCCCTAAGGTTGTGTCAAAGTTTCACAGTAACCAGGAAATTATTATTTTCTTTCTTTTCAGCTCCATCTAATAAAAGGAGCAAGATCTTAATCTCTTGGATGTGATTAGGTGCTTGAAGTACTGTGTTCATCTTATTTGCTTTTTGTCAAGTACTCGTGCAGGCCAGCCTTCATCAAAGTTAGCAGTGGCTTCTTGGATCAAGGTGACCATTTGCCAGCACTTATGTTCCCAGGAAGAAGCGTGTGCCCTTTCGGGTTACGGTGCATTCCACCAGGTTGGTAGGTGCTTTTTGGTCCTACAAGAATCGGGCCTCTGCTACACAGATGAGCAAGACTGTGACGTGGTTGTCTCTTCAAACATTTGTCAAACACTACGGTGTTAATATGCTGGCTTCAGCTGAAGCGAGTTTTGGCCAGAAGGTCCTTCTTGTTTTACATTTTTTGGCCAGTAACCTGTTAGTTCCACATCACTGGTTTGCAGTGCCTGTGTCTGTTGACATAGTATATATAACATGGAGTCATAATGTTTAAAATGCAGCTCTTCTTGAAAAGACTTATAATGAAATGCCCTTTCATTTGAAAAACGTTAAATTTACACTTATTATATAAAATATATCTTGTTATTCATTTTCTGCCAAGTAAAATCATTGTAGACCCATTGTAATCTCATTCAAAAGTCATTTCAGTTTAAACTTTTATTAAACTGAATTTTCTGTTGCGGTCACAAGGTGGTGCTGTTCCTGTTCCTTACTATGGAGAGCTGTTGTCCATGACGTTTCCACTTTAGAAAATAAACGCATTGGGGTAAACGTGAAGCAGCACACGTGTTCTGATTCATTTTTCCTCAACTGAATTTGCTTTAGCCGGGTTCTTTGAAGCATTATGATCAGCTTTATTGTGCTATTGGTGTGGAGTGGTTTTACCCACTGCATGTTTACAAAAATTGTCTTTAGAACAGCCATTAGCAGTGTTGCTAACAGTTTGCCTTGTTATGATTTTTTTTATTGAAAAATATCCCATAAAGGTGAACACTCTTGTTGTAACAGACCTTTAAACAATTTAGAAATAAAATGTTTACTGCTCATTTAATGAATAGCAATTCTGAAAATGGTGTGTGTAATAATATATAAAATAAACAGAAAGGATACAGCACTCATGGGTATTAACATCAAGCACATGTTTATTGCATTGACCTTCAAAAAAAAAAAAACCTGTGTGTTTGATGTAAGACCCGTGAGCGCTGTACGTTTTCTGTCCTGTTGTGTTTCTGCCAACGCACCCGAGCCAATTACCTGCTGTCTGAGTGATCCAGCTGGACTGTTATATTTATATGATGTAAATATAAAGGGGGTGAATACAAATGTAAATAAAATAAATATATTAGATCTTTTCCTTCACAGCAAGCTTCCAGATAGTGACTGGTACAGAACAGGAATCCAGTTATCAGTGTACACATGCATTACAAAAATAAGAGAGAATCATTATAACTAAAAATCACAGTTACACCCTATACTTCATGATCTTAACCCAGCGCAGTGTGTTGGCTACATCTCGGGCATGCAAAGGGTTAATGGAATGGCCTGAGGTGTGGAAATAGAATACATATTCCTATTTATGCACACGCCTATGAAATACCTCCCAACATTTCAAATTGCCAAAAAGGGACACTTGTGTTTTAGGGGGTGTTGCTGGGGGCGTGGCTAGTGGGTGGGGCATTACCAAGAATTTTTAAGCTATTTCATGACCTATTGACACCTACTTGTGTAGCCTAATAAATGACTTATAACAAGACCAAAGTATTTTATTTACACAGACTAAATACATATACTGACATTTAAACAAACATGAATGTGAGTTTTATTGCTGTAGAGTAATGTGATATATTTATATACACACCACACAATCTGATTTCCTAAAAAGAGGGACATCAGGGTGAGAAAGAGGGACAGAGGGATTTGGATCTAAAATAGGGACTGTCCCTCTTAAAGAGGGACATTTGGGAGGTATGCCTATGGTCCTTAACCCTTTGAGTGCCGGAGGGGTACGCAACGCATTGCTTTGCAATGCGTTGAGTATCCCTCTGGCACTCAAAGGGTTAAAGTGGTAATGTGTTACAGTATCCATCACAGTAACTCATAATAAAATAGCGCTAAAACCTTTGATGGCGTAGCTTTCAAAAACACCTATATTTTGTTAGACATTTTTAATTTAACCCTTTTGAGTGTGTTGCAATGCATAACTACCTCTTGATCATTCAAAGGTTTAAAATAATGCTTTACAAGATGTTTAGAGTTATTTGTGTTGGTGTATGCAGGTTAGTCAGTACTGATTGGCACAACCTTTTTTCTCTATACAAACATTGCTCTGTGGACATCCCTTTGGCACTCAGACGGTTAAAACATTTTTTTTCTTGTAAAAAGGTGTCTAATGAAACCCCCTTCCTCCAGTTATTAAAATAACTTGATTGTTTCTGTGTGCACTTTTTCTTTCTTTGCTTTTAGTAAAATAAATAGGAGGGAAGAAGGAAGTGCATGATGGAGAAGCAGTTGGGAGGGAGAGCAGTGTGGAATGTGTATCTGGCACACAGATGTTCCAGCCAATATTGTCTAACTTGCATGATATGACAAATAATAACATACTAACATAGTTGATGAGGCTGAAAAAATGAAATTGTCTTTCAAAGCTAAATATCTCAAAGAAGTATATTAAATAAAAATGGATAATATAAAATGTAGGTGATTTTGAGACCTCTTTCATAAGATGTTGCTTTCACTTTAATATCCATTAAAGGTATGAATGTTAAAATATATTTGAATGAATCATTAACTGAGCACAGAGTTCTAAACAGTAGAAGGAGAACGACTCATTGTCTACTGTGACAGCAAGTGCTACATCTGAGCTACAAGAAAATGGCTTCCAGACTGAGCTCTAAACCCAAGAGAGAGAACTGAGCTTTGATCCTGATTTCAGACAGGAGCTGCAGTGTAATTGTGTTGTAGTGTAACTCTAGCCTAAGGCTTTGGGCGTGATGTATATTTTCTTGTAGCCTTCAACAGGCATTGCTTTCTGTCACAGCAGATAATGGACAGTTCTCCCTTTAGTGTTTAAAGGGATAGTATTGTTTCAAAATAAAAGCAGCTCCAATTAATCTTCATAGTATTTGGGCCATGGAGAGTATTATTTCAATACTGTCAGAGTTGTAGTTCAAGAGTAATTGAATGATAAAGTATCCCCCTCCCGTCCCTTTTACCTAGTGTAAGCCACCTCCCCTCAGATGTGGAATCTGGTTTCAAGACTAGACAGCTCACAGTAAGGAACAGTCTTCTTGCTATGAGCATAAGGGAAACCCTTTCCCCCCCGACAGGTTTTTCCCTTATGCTAATTGAAGATTGTCCCTCTCTGCTATCCATCTGGACACCACCTTTCTGTTCTGAGGTGAGCAGTGTTACACTAGGTAAAAGGGCTGGGAGGGGTATACTTTATCATTCAGTTACTCTTGAACTACAACTCTTGACAGTATTGAAATAACACTTTCCACGACCCAAATACTATGAAGATTAATTGGAGCTGCTTTTATTTTGAAACATTACTATCCCTTTAAGATTGTGGTGTACTCTTCTGTACACAGTGCCTTGAAAGGCAGAACTGAAATGTGGTCACCCTAGTGGGAATGAGACAATGGGTGGGGCCAGGGTAACTTGAACCTTTGTTGTAAACCCAACCCTCTCTGGCCCTTTATTAATGAAGCTGACAAAGAGCAGTTCTGCAACAAACCAACTGCTTTGTAGGGCAAATGAAAATTCTGCTAATTTATATTGGTTTTTTAAATGGAGGTTTAAACCCTTGAATGCTAGAAACATTTTCAGTGCATTGGAGACCTCTAGCATAAAAGGTGTTAAAAGTCCATTTACAGCAAAGGAAATTTAATTTCCCCCCCTATGGTGCAGTTGGTTTGCCCCAAAATTTCAACCTCTCTAGCTTGATGACTAAGGCCCTCTGGAGTTATTTTTGAGTAAACCAACTGCACCACAGGGATTAAATAAACATTCCTGTTATTTTAAATTGAGTTTTAACCCCGTGAATGCTACAGAGGTATATGGTGCATTGCAAAGCAAGGGGTTAAAATCTGTATTGAAGTAAATGAGAGTTTAGGAATTTTTATTTGTCCCCTATGGTGCAGTTGGTTTACTCCAGAATAACCCCAGTTTCATTGTATAAATATGGGCCAGAGGGTCTTATTCATCAAGCTAAAGCAGTGCAATTCTGGAGCAAACCAACTGCACCATGGGGGAAATGGAATTCCCTGGTTGGTTTACTCCAGAATAACTCTCATATAAATATGTCCCCCTGTTCAATGTCACACTAGTGATCATCAGGGGAACACCAATAACTTTGCTTTTCCCTGTCTTATAGTACCCCCAGTTATAACTACGCTCCAAACCCAGACAAGCATTGGATAATGAGGTACACGGGCCCCATGAAGCCCATTCATATGGAATTCACCAACATGCTACAAAGGAGACGCCTCCAGACACTGATGTCTGTGGACCATTCCATGGAAATGGTAAGTGGAAAACTTGGTCTATTGTTTTTCTTTTTTCTAGATTTATTTATGTTTTAAACACTTTCTTTTTTGTCCCTCGCAGTGAGCTCTCGGGATCTTCATTTCCAGAGAGCTTTTGGTCAGGGACAGTGAAAGAGGTGATAGTGATATAGTGTACAGTGGATATAAAAAGTCTACACACCTCTGTTAAAATGCCAGGTTCCTGTGATATTAAAGAATGAGACAAAGATAAATCATTTCAGAACTTTTTCCACCTTTAATGGGATCTATAACGTGAACAATTCAATTGCAAAACAAACTGAATTCGTTGAGGGGGAAAAATAAAAAACTCACAATAACCTGGTTGCATAGGTGTGCACACCCTTAAACTAATACTTTATTGAAGCACCTTTTGATTTTATTACAGCAATCAGTCTTTTTGAGTAGGAGTTTATTAGCATGGCACATCTTGACGTGGCAATATTTGCCCACTCTTCTTTGCAAAAGTGCTCCAAATCTGTCAGATTGTGAGGACATCTCCAGTGCACAGCCCTCTTCAGATCACACCCAGGGCCGGATTTACATCTCAGGAGCCTGTAGGCACAGAAATCTGAAGTGCCCCCCCCCCCCCCCGGCCATCTCCACTGGACACTTCAACAATGCTCCTAATCTCCACATTGCCCTCAAATTGCCCTATCAGCTCCATCTTGCCCCCATCAGCTCCACATTTCCCCATCATCTCCATATTGCCCTCACATTGCCTCCACCATCTCCAACTTGCCCCCATCAGCTCCACATTTCCCCCACCATCTCAATATTGTCCTCACTTTGCCCCCCATCAGCTCCATGTTACCCTCACATTGCTCTCCATCAGCTCCAAATTGCCCCCCTTCAGCTCCACATTGCCCCCATCATCTCCAAATTGCCCCCCATCAGCTGCACATTGCCCCCACCATCTCCATGTTGCCCTCACATTGCCCCCTTTGGCTCCAACTTGCCCCCACCATCTCCATGTTGCCCTCACATTGCCTCCCCTCCATTGTCCGTTTCTGACCTCCCCCCGTTGTCCGTTTCCTACCTTCCTGGCAGGTGATCTGTCGTCTGTGCCTCCTTTAGCACAGTCCTGTAAGTGCTGGAGCTCCCGCACGGTCTCCTATTCAGAAATGCAGAGCTCTGGGAGGTGGGAGGTAGGAAATAGACAATGGGAGGGCAACATGGAGTGGGCGCCGGTGCAGCCAGCGAGGTGGCTAGTTTTAAAAAAAAAAAAAAAAAAAAAAAAAAAAAAGACTCACAATAGCAGGCGCCCCTAGGTGGCATGCGCCTGTAGGCAGGTGCCTACTTTGCCTTATGGCAAATCCGGCCCTGATCACACCACAGATGTTCAATTGGATTCAGGTCTGGGCCCTGGCCGGGTCATTCCAAAACCTTAATCTTCTTCTGGTGAAGCCATACTTTTGTGGATTTGGATGTGTGCTTTGGGTCATTGTTGTGCTGAAAGGTGAACTTCCTCTTCATCTTCAGCTTTCTAACGGACGCCTGAAGGTTTTGTGCCAAAATTGCCTGGTATTTGGAACTGTTCATAATTCCCTCCACCCTGACTAAGGCCCCGGTTCCAGCTGAGGAAAAACAGCCCCAAAGCATGATGCTGCCACTACCATGCTTCACTGTGGGTATGGTGTTCTTTGGGTGATGTGCAGTGTTGTTTTTGCACCAAACATACATTTTGGAATTATGGCCAAAAAGTTCAATCTTGGTTTCATCAGACCATAATACATTTTCCCACATGCTTTTGGGGGACTTGATGTTTGTTACTGCAAACTTCAGCTGGGCTTGGATGTTTGTCTTTGTAAGAAAAGGCTTCCGTCTTGCCACCCTACCCCATAGCCCATTCATATGAAGAATATGGGAGATTGTTGTCACATGTAGCACACAGCCAGTACTTGCCAGAAATTCCTGCAGTTCCTTTAATATTGCAGTGGGCCTCTTGGAAGCCTCCCTGACCAGTTTTCTTCTCATCTTCTCATCAATTTTGGAGGGACGTCCAGTTCTTGGTAATGTCTCTGTTGTTCCATATTTTCTCCACTTGATGATGACTGTCTTCACTGTGTTCCATGGTATATCTAATGCTTTGTAAATTCTTGTGTACCCTTCTCCTGACTGATATCTTTCAACAATGAGATCCCTCTGATGCTTTGGAAGCTCTCTGCGGACCATGGCTTTTGCTCTGAGATGCAACTAAGCAAACGTCAGGAAAATCCTACTAGAACGGCTGAAATTTATTTGCGATTAATCAGAGTCACTTTAACCCCTTAAGGACCGGACATTATGGGACATTTCCGTCCCATAACATCCGCATAGGGGCACGTTGACGAGCCGGTACACGTGACCTGTCACGTGTATCGGCGCGTCACTATGGGGCTTGAAACAGATCGCGCCGATCTTGGAGCGGTCTATTTCATGCCCCATTTTTACTTACAGCGCTCCCGGTAGAGCGCTGTAAGTAAAAAGTACGTGACGTACCAGGACCGTCAAGGGTCTTTCAAGCAAGTTTACCCTTGACGGTCCTGGTACGTCAAGGGTCCCTAAGGGGTTAAATGATGGCAGGTTTATAATGACTTCTATTTAACATGAGATTGAATGTGATTGGTTAATTCTGAACACAGCCACATCCCTACTTATAAGAGGATGTGCACACCTATGCAGGTTATTGTGAGTTTTTTATTTTTCTCCATCAACGACTTCAGTTTGTTTTGCAATTGAATTGTTCACGTTATAGGTCACATTAAAGGTGGAAAAAGTTCTGACATGATTTATCTTTGTCTCATTCTTTAACATCACAAGAACCTGGCATTTTAACAGGGGTGTGCAGACTTTTTATATCCACTGTAACACTATTCTTGCAGCATTGTGTGCTCTTGATGCTTTATTTAAAGGGGATGTATCACCTTATAAAAATGTTTTACTATACCTTTTGTTAATAACGTAGTAATAAGAAAGCTGTTTCTTTTAATGTAAGTATTTCTAAAGATATTACTTATTCAAGCTTTGCAGATCAGCATAATGTACCACACTGATTCTTCGGCAAAGCTCTCCTTGACTGTCTAATTTTCCTCCCACCTCCCTTCCAGCTGCCCTAGGGAGCGCGTTCATTCTTCCCTTCGGTGTGCTGTGAAAAGCTTCTATTGTTATGTCAAGCTCCAGTTAGCATTATACTGAGGTTGCAACCTCAGTATAATGCTAACCGGAGTTTGATATAACAATAGAAGCTATTCACAGCACACCGAAGGGAAGCGTGAATATGATCCCTGGGGGAGGTGGGAGGAGAAGAGCTGTGCTGTGCATATTATGCGAAAGTTCACAGAACATTAAATATCTTTAGAAGTACTTATATTTAAAAAAGAAAAAAAAACAGCTTTCCTATTACGTCATTAACAAAAGCTATGATAAAAAAATTGTATAAGGTGATACATCCCCTTTAAAGGGATAGTAATGTTTCATAATAAAAGCAGCTCTAATTAATCATCATAGTATTTGGACTTTGGAGAGTGTTATTTCAATTCTGTCAGAGTTGTAGTTCAAGAGTAATTCAATGACAAAGTATCCCTCTCCCGCCCCTTTTACTGATGTAACACTGTTCAGCCAGATCAGAAGGGAGGTGCCCAAGTAGACTGCAGAGAGAGACAATCTTCAATTAAGATAAGGGAAAAACCTGAAAAACTTGTCAAGGGGGGCAGGGCTTTCATTGTTCTCATAGGAAGAAGATTGTCCCCTGTTGTTATCTGTCTGGTCTATGGACTGCATTCCACATCTGAGAAGAGATTGCTTACACTAGGTAAAAGGGGCGGGAGGGGCAAACTTTGCTTGTGAATATCTCTCAAACCATTAATGTTTGAGAGATAAGACTTATATCGTTCTTCGTCTTTTTTTAATGCCTACAAAATAAAATAAAGATAAAATGAAGTATTACTATCCCTTTAATGATGTCCTGTAGGAATAGAGTTACATTGTATCATTATCCCTGCTTTCGCAGTGTCTTAATAATTTTAATATTCGTATTAACAAGGATATGCAATTTAGCTTTAAATATATATTTATACAATATGCAAAGTGAAATAGTACGTTTGCATCACTTTACTCTGGTCAGAAAAAAAACAAATGGCCACTAAGAGCCAGTTCTGCATGAACTGATTCTCCAGAATCAATCTTGAACCCCAAATTCCTCCTACTGAAATATTCCCTCCTATGAATATTTCATTGGGAGGTGTTTGGGGTCATAGAATCCAGAAACAATGAATAATGGTCCCACTCCATGGACGTTATTCGGTGCTAAGTAAAGATTTCATTTTGGGAAACCTATCCAATCAGAAATGCTGGGAGATAATTCATTGAAAAGTTATAAGAGCTCGAATGTGTTTGATTTGTTGGCTTTTTTCCCTCTAATCAGAATTGTATAAAAGTGACCACTAGGTGGTGCTGTTCCACGAGTTCCCATGCAGAATTTGTGCTATTGACTGTAAATGTCTCAAAACACTGAAATTGAAAGGTATTATCTTGACCTATTATAACTTCTGAATAAAAAAAATCTTACAACAGTTAGAATACCATTGTTTTCTTATCAGAAAAGCATCTCATTATATATTTTCCTTCAAAAATGACTCTTCATTTAAATGCACGCAATCCTTTTATAAACTCGGTCCTTTTGTGCACATGAATGTTCTCCTTTTAAACCGTTTTCCATTATAACTTTTGATATACTAGGATCATTAGTCTGAGTTAAACATAATTCAGAACAATGTCATTAAAGAAAATCAAAGGCGTGAATATCTCTGCATTTGATCTAATACTGTAGTTATATTCTGTTTTTTGTTTATTTTTTAATTTCCTCATGAGAACTGAAATTTGCATTAAATACATTTCATGCCACTAAATTATTAGCAGACAAATCCTAGAGGCAGTTTAGTTCAGTTCATTCTTTGCTAATGTTTTATTAATCTGTAAAATTGACAATTTACTGTTTTTTTATTTACTGAGTTAATAAGAAAAATGCAGATCGTGGCTCTTAGTTCCATCAAACACATTTACAGCATGCTGATGTAGTGAACGGTTACTGAGCACTCCATCGTCTTCTGCTATATAAATCCATTAAATGCCAGCGGGGTGGGTGCAACTCGTTGTGAAGTGGAGAAAATCGTAATACCTAAGGCTATGTTAATACCTAGAAATTCTCCGTATCTGCCTCAGAGGTTTTTCTTGGGCTTGGTGGTCATTTTCTCGTGGTCCAGCACTGGGTGTCAATTTTTGGCACAGCAGTCAATAAGAATTTCTCCCTCTAGAACTCAGAACTCTGTGAGCCCTTCTTATTACTGTGAGGGCTGGGGTCAAACAGGTTCCCAGGTATGTCTATCCTCATGACATGCCAGCGTCCCTGTCTTCTCAGAACAATGCCCTCCCCCTCTGAGCTGACTGCAGGGGAAGCTATGCACTGCAGAGGAGAGTGCTAGCCCACACTGATGTCAGCAATTCATGATTGGTTGACTCCCACTTTGGCCCACCAGTGATTGGAACACTGCAGGGTTCATGAGTTAATCACTTATCAGAACAGTATGCATTATCCCATAGGCTGCAATGCAGACATGCTTTACTGAACTTCCCAGTGACCCCTGATACTTGCTGGGAAGTTGCAGGATGCTACATCTTGGGTGAGCGTTGACCATCACAATCACCCATGCACATGGCAAACACTTTATTTATAGATGGCTCTGCACAGTAATGGTGTCTCTGAAACAAATATGAAAGGTATAGACAACTAATTCTTCAATGCAATACTGCTCTTCTGGTTTGATCATATCAATTTTTTTTGCCTGTAGGTCTCCCTGAGTTGGAAGGGCATAGACTCGTGTTCTTCCTGTGCCTGGAGGGAATCAGCTGCACCACATTGACAATGCCAAACATATCTCTGTGGTTGTGCTGTTTCTCTTGTGTAGAAAAGATTTGGCTAACATTTCAGAGCTGGACTGTCTGTGGGCAGGGTCACTCTTGTATAGAAATTTCCTCTCTGCAGTGGCACATGGCGACAAAAAAACAATGACTTCAGCACCACCTGTGAGGCCACATTGCCTTAGAACAAAACACTTTATATTTGTTCATTCTTGTTGTGTGCTCCTTACAGTTTTTGTCTGTTGGTTTCATCTAATACCAGATAAAAAGGTACCAGGTGATCTATCTAGATGAAAATCAGCTCTACTCATGTGAATGGATCCTAAAAGTTCAAATGGGTCATATACCAAGAGTAAGATTTACATCTCAGGCTCCCCTAAGGAAGACACTCTAGGTGCCCCTAGCCCCACCCATGGCCACACCTTTACTACATAACAGGTTCTTTAGAACCATTTACTGTTGCCTGGAACAGAAGATACCTTTAGCTGATAACAAGCAAACACAACAATTGTCTTAATTTAACTGCCTCGTACATGGGTAAATAAACTGACCAAACTGGCGAGTATGCTGGTCATTACAACAATGTAAAAACTATTAAATAAACCAGACACATAATATGTAAACTTGATATCACTGCAGTGTATAAATTGGTAAACTACCTAGCCACCATATAACAGGAGCAGATATTTGATGCAGTGTAATTGAGAGTGCATGGGCGCACACTACTCTGGTGGGTGGGTGTTGCCAGTACTGTAGTCTGTTTGTTGTTCCCCTCCCCACCACAAAATGCCTGTTAGAAAGCACACACACAGGCCCTCATCATATCTAGAGCACTTCAATTTCTTCAGGGCTCAGATTAAACAGAGTAGGCAGCTGCGTAGAGTACCAGATTTTCAAAGGGAGGAACACAAGCAGTGCTGGCCACGCCCACATTCCAATTGGTAGATGTGGCCAGGACAGTCACAGTACTCCTGTACCACATACAGCATCTGCACGTAGTTTATCATGGCCACCTTATATTGATTGTATGTATGTATATCTTTATTATATGGCGTCACACAGTGTACGCAGTGCCTTACAATAGACATATGTTACAATAAATAAGGGGGGATGAAATAAGTGCGACATTCATAGAAACAATAGGAGAGAGGTCCCTGCCCCAAGGATGGGTAAAAGGAGACAGACAATGGTGTAAGAGGGTGTCAAGTGCTGACAGAGTCACAGTACTCCTGCAACTCAAGTTGAGATTTTTACCCAGGCGAATGGTCGCACGTCACCTGGGTAAAAAGCTCAACTTGACAGTCTGGCAGTGCATGTCACATCTCGCTGTCAATGGGCACATTAAGCACGCGGCAGCTGGAGCTCCTGCGTGTGCTGCGAGAGAGATACTAACCTTATGACTCCTTATTTCTGCTAGACGTCTTAGTGTCCCTTGGTACATTGCACAGTGGGATGAGGACCTTCTGTGTCTCTGGTCACTCCAGTCTTGGACGAGTGATTGCTAGTGCCAAAGATACTGTGCATAAAGAGACCAATTTCAAGCTAATGTTAAGCACACAGAGGCAGCTGGAGTGCCTCTGTGTGCCACATACGGGTCCGCTCTGCATGTTACTATGGCCAACATTAGCCAGTCCAAGACTGGAGCGACCAGTGACATTGAAGGTCCTCATCCCACTGTGCAATGTACCAAGGGACACTAAGATGCCTAGCGGAAATCAGGAGTCATAAGGTTACTTTCTCTCTCGCAGCACACGGAAGCGCTCCAGCTGCCTCCGTATGCTTAATACGCCCAGTGACAGCACAACTTGACAATCTTGCGCTGTCATGCTCTACAAGATTGTCACATTGCGCTTTTTACCCAGGCGACCTACTGAAACAGTTGAATGGTCACACGCTCTTCTGTGTGCGCCCATTCAATAGAATACCCTCCTGCACCACATACAGCATCTGCCCCTAGTTTATCGTGGCCTCCTTATATTCCAGTATTATACCTATTACTGGCCAGAATTTAACCATTTGCCTATTAAAGAGTTCACCAATGCATTGCTAAGCAATACGTTGGTGATCTCTCTAGCATCCAAGCGGGTTATGCACTAAGGTGTGATAAGAATGGAGATACCATCTCCAGTGATATCACTTGTCCAGTTCCTGTGTTATTCTATGGAGCCATTGCACTCTGAAGATCTCTAAAGTGGGAGAAATCTTAGTGCATAGGCTCCATAGAATAACATAGGAACTGGAGAAGTCATCTCCACTTTATCACCTCTTTATCACACCTTAGTGCGTGCATCACCCCAAGGAGTCAATACTTTTTTGCATATGTATGACATGGGATAATGGTCCATATTTTTGAAAGGAAACTGGAGTAATTTTGGAGCAAACCAACTGCACCATAGGGGACAAATAGAATTTCCTAAATTCCCATGTACTTGAGTAGAGCTTTTTAACCCCTTGAATGTTTTGCGATGTCTCCAGTGCTTTGCAATGCACTGTAGACCTCTCTAACAAGCAAGGGGGACACTTGTCTCCATGATGCAGTTGGTTTACTCCAGAGTAATTCCAGTTTACATTTATAAATATGGGCCTATGCTCTTTGGATCAGGCTATGGGTGGTCTTATGTATGGCATGTGGTGACTTTGCCAAAACCAGGGTTTATCAGCATTAATCCTTGACGCACACCAACAGGTCAGCTTATCCTGATATCCCTGCTTAATCACAGGCGAGTAATCTGTGACTCAGTCACTGATTAATTAGGGATATCCTGAAATCCTGTCCAGCTGGTGTTCTCTGGGGACTGTAGATGACAATCGCTGGCCTAGAGAGTTCTGGGATTTCTTACACTTGAACCTAATATTTGAATGCCATCCGCTTCCTTCTGTGCATGATACTTTAACCCTTTCCTTCTCCTCTTTTTAGATTTATGACATGCTGGTGGAAACTGGTGAACTGGAGAACACGTACATCATCTACACGGCTGATCATGGCTACCACATTGGCCAGTTTGGATTAGTCAAAGGCAAATCTATGCCCTATGAATTTGACATCAGGGTCCCATTCTACATCCGTGGTCCCAACGTGGATGCAGGCTCTTTGTATGTCTATCACTGTTGTGACAATGTTTCACGCCTATTACACCTATAATCCAGGATTTATACAGGGATATGAAAGCTTTGGCTCTCCAGCTATTGGGAGCGCCCATCGTCTATCTGTTGTGTGGGATGATGGGAGTTGTAGTGATTAACAACTGGAAAGACAGAAGTTACCCTCCAATGGACTAAAATGTAGGGGAGATTTTGAGGCTGATGTACCAGTAAGAATGGGCATCTTGGAGAAAAATAACAATTCAGCTTGATTTTAGAAGAGGCATTTAACCAACTGAATGCTGGAGAGGGCTCAACCTCTCCTATTTAAAGGGATAGTAATACTTCGTTTTATCTTTATTTTATTTTGTAGGCATTAAAAAAACATGAAGAACGATATAAGTCTTAAGGGAGGTGCCCAGGTAGACTGCAGAAAGGGACAATCTTCAATTAAGATAAGGGAAAAAGCTGAAAAACTTGTCAAGGGGGGCAGGGCTTTCATTGTTCTCATACAAAGAAGATTGTCCCCTGCTGTTATCTGTCTGGTCTTACAACCAGATTCCACATCTGAGAAGAGATGGCTTACACTAGGTAAGAGGGGCGGGAGGGGGAAACTTTGCTTGTGAATATCTCTCAAACCATAAAGGTTTGAGAGATAAGACTTATATCATTCTTCATGATTTTTTAATGCCTACAAAATAAAATAAAGTTAAAACGAAGTATTACTATCCCTTTAAGGAGTTAAAACTCTCTCTTAACTTGATGGTTACACTTTTAATTTTTAGTTGTCCCCTATAGTGCAGTTGGGTTCTTCCAAAATTGCTCATGTTCTTCTTAGTATAAACCACCTCACAGAGTATGGTGCTGTCATAAGGGATATTATTGACTCCCGGGATCACTGGTGATGTTATCACTTGAGACAATTTGGGGATTATACACAGTTTAAAACTGGATTAGTCCCAGGACAAACGAACAATCAGAGGACAAATACAGATTTGTTTTGTGGCTTTTTTAAAGGGATAGTAACACTTAATATGTAAAAAAAAATAAATAAAATTTATATACAGATAATTATAAATGTTAGAAATCGGCACTCTCAGGAACTTTTCTTTAAAGTGAAATGTGGTTTATTAATAGTTCAACGTTTCGATCCCCACAGGGGTCTTGATAAAGATCCCGGTGGGGATCAAAACGTTGATCTATTAATAAACCTTATTTCACTTTAAAGAAAAGTTCATAAGAGTGCTGATTTCTAATATATAATGCATTGTTCACAGGGAGCATTGAAAATGGCGCAGTTGAAATGGGGGTGTCATGCTGATGTCACATGGTTCAAAATGTCGCATTCACTAAAGGTCTATGCTGTGGCGGAATGTTTTCGATGTGTTCCAAACACAACAGGGAGCACTGAAAATGGAGCAGTTGAAATGGGGGCGTAGTTCTGATGTCACATAGTTCAAAATGTCACATTCACTAAAGGTTGATGCTGCGGCGATGTTTTTGTCGATGTGTTCAAAACACGTTGCATGGTTGAAATCTGGGCCTAGATTCACTAAAGGTTGATGTTGTGGCAATATGTTTTTGTCCATGTTCACCATGGACAGCATTGAGGGCCATAGGGATATGCATTGCTCACCCCTGTGGCACTCAAAAAAAAAAACAAAAAAAAAACAAAAAAAACCTAGCACTACACAAGTATCCCCTTAGCTATTTATCATATATAATACATGTTGTGCACTCCCAGGGGAACAGGACTAGGGGTCACGCAGCATCTGTGGGGATTTGTGGCTACCTGTTGCCCCCCAGCTTTGCTCCTGTTCCCAAACAGTAGCCATAGAACCCTATATACATACATTTTTTAGCTTCAACCACTTCTTCTAGGAGCCTATTCAATGTACCCACCACCACCCTGTCCATAAAGTAGCTCATGCACTCTAGCACATGCCAAGGTGTATAGCCTGTACGCTCCATGGGGTAGGTACCTTTATTTATTTATTTATTGTAACCTACTACTTTTGTAAGGCACTGTGTACACTTTGTGGCTGGTGCTGCAAGCTAACGTCACTGGAGCTGCTCTGAACATTCCCACCCATAACTTTATCAGTGACGTTATCTACACATGTCTTCACAGAATTCCTTAGGAATTTGTGAGATAACACCAGTAATGACATTTATCACCTGCAGTGAAATCCAGGCCTTAGTATGCCTCCGACATGTACCCACAGATCCCCATGTGTACACTGTCTCCTTCCGTCTCTGTCTGTCTCCTTCCCTCACTGTCCCTCTGAATCTAGGTACAAATTTCAACCATCCAACATTTTGACCCATGTTGAAGTGTTTCGAACACATCGAAAATATAACATCCCAGAATCGACCTTTAGTAAATGCAACATTTTGACTCGAGTCACATCAGAATGATGCCCCCATTTCAACTGCTCCATTTTCAGTGTTCCCTGTTATGTTTCAAACGCATTGACAAAAACATTGCCACGGCATCGACCTTTAGTGAACGCGACATTTTGAATCATGTGACATCAGAATGACTCCTCCATTTCAACTGCACTATTTTCAATGCTCCTGTGAACAATGCTCCATTTTCAATACTCCCTGTTGAACAATAAGACATTATGAACAATGCGACATTTGTAATTTGCCATTTTCAATGCGCCCTTTTGAACAGTGCAACATTTTTATTGTGTCCTTTTGATTCACGCCCAATAGTGTGGACAATTCGAAAGTGAACCATTAGTTAAAATCCTCCAGGCATGCTGGGGTTGCCTTATTATTATCTTTCAGTTATAAATCCCTAAAATCTACTTTGGTCCTATGTAAAATAGCGGCGTATACAGACTACATGACATAACATGTACAAACAGGAGCAAGTGGAGAAAGGCTGCTGTTCCTGACTGCTTACAATTTAGAAGGATAAATTAATAGTGCACAGTACATCCCAATTTCACTGTTACCAGCAGAGACATTAACATTCGCTTCATGATGGCAATATGACCTGGTGCTTTAAAGGGCAACTGATAGATGCCCTATCAGCAAGCAGACTTGCTGATGAAGCCAAGACTGCATTGAGAGGTCTGGCAGATCAAGTGTGGAGCGCAAAGAGGTTTGAGTGTGTACTGTACTGTATGGCTCAGTCAGTTTCCTGTTCTGCGAGATGCAGTCTCCATAGACTGGGCTTGAATGCCTAACACACCTAGTCTATGTGGAGACTGTGCTGTGGGTCAGTATTTCCCAGTTGTGTTGCAGCCATGGGGGGCAGTTTTCTGAACATCCCCCCTGCCCCATCCGAATAGGTGATAAGATCTGATTTGGAGCTATTCCCATTTCAGCAAATTTAGTAAAACATAATTGAACTTTACCCTTGGAATGCCAGAAGGGTGTGCAACACCAGCCTTCTTTGGATTACACATATAATATGACAGCTGATAAGGGCCATTTGGTCAGTCTCGTCGGCTCACTTTCCTTTCTACTCAGACTTATTTAATCACTGATCTTCTGTAGGAATGATGATAGCTGTGGGTCTGCCTGCCAAGGACACTTTGTATTGATCTGATACATTATTTTCTGTCCTTAGCAGAGAAGGGAAAATCTGTTCTCCATGATCCATAATAATTATTAATACAAACCTTTAAATTCACCAGCTAAAAGACTCATTCAGTTCAGCGCAATATCCCAGTTGTAAGCAGCTGAAGTATTAAAGGGATAGTAATACTTGAAAATAATGTTATTTTATATTGTAGCCCTTAAAAAACATTAAAAATTATATAAGTCTTATCTCCCAAACCTTTATGGTTTGGGAGATATTAGCAAGTAAAGTTTCCCCTGGAGTGACGTCACTGCTGTAGCTGTCAGATTTGAAACCCGGTTCGCAGATCGGTTGTGGCTCTTCAACAGTGCCGATCTTTAAAAATAATTTCTTCATTGCAATGGTCTACAAAGTGTGCTTGCAAGCCAGGCACACTTTGTAGACCGTTACAATGAAGTAGTTCTTTTTAAAGATCGTGATCTCGGCACTGCTAAAGAGCTGTCGGCTGATCTGTGGACTGGATTCCAAATCTGTCCACTAGATGGCAGACTTGGATAAAACAGCCAGGAAAAGGGACATTTACTTGCTAATATCATTTTTAATATTTTTTAAGGGCTACAATATAAAATAAAATTATTTTCAAGTATTACTATACCTTTAAGGGAAACGGAAGTAATTCTGGAGCAAACCAATTGCACCACAGGAAACCAACAAACTCTTCTAAAGTATCATTGTTTTAAATGGGGATGTTAACTTTGAATGCCAGAGGGGTCTTCTATGGATAACTTCACAGGAAATTGGGGATCACACTAGCATTCAAGAGGTTAAAAGCCCCATTCAAATCAATGGAGATTATGATTTGTTTCCTATGGGGCAGTTAGTTTGCTGGAAAATTGTTCTAATGACACTGGTCATCAAGTGGTTAAAAAGAATGGGACATCTTAACTCCTTGGCTGCAAAGTCACAGAGCTGCTGCTTTTCTACAGGCCAGTGGGTGGTAATTACCGAATACAAATTAAACCTAATTTTTATTATTCTCTTGATGTTTAACCCACCATCATCTGTGTCTTTGAACCGTTGTTTCAAACAAGCGGCACAGTCCAATTTCTTACAACAGGTTAATGTTGTGATCAAAGCGCTTCTATATCAGTGTATGTGTTGTCTTCTAGGAATCCACACCTTGTACTCAATATCGACCTTGCGCCCACAATCCTAGACATCGCAGGCTTGGACATTCCTCCAGAAATGGATGGGAAATCTATCCTGAAGCTTCTGGACACAGAACGACCTGTCAACAGGTGAGAAGATGGGGTGTAGCACCTGTAATTGGGATAATTTAAACAGCAGTTATATAGGGCATCCTTATATCCCTTTGATGCTAGTGGAGCGTGAAACAAATTGCTTTGCAATGCACTGCTTACTCCTCTGGCTCCCAGAGAGATAACATACAGCTGAAGCCTACATTGGAGTGAAAGTGCGATGGGTAAATCAGGTGGTGGAATCAATTTATGCCCAACTTCGATTTACTAATCTATGTATACAGAATCCCTCCCCATAATACCAATTATGCCAAGAGAGGGGACAGTTGGGCAGTCTGTGGATGATGTACGTTCCTTTTCTCTACTCCTTTATCTTATGGCTTTGCACAACAAGGCCTAGAAGAAATGGCCAGAATGCATGCTATTTTCCTGCAGATGTTATGGGCTGGAGGATGGGGCTTGCAGGCATTAAAGGGATAGGAATGGTTGATTTTAACATTGTTTAATATTGTAGATATTAAAAAAAGAAATTAATTGATGTAAGTCCAGTCTCTCAAACCTTTATAGTTTGAGAGTTATAACCTGCTAAAGTTCCCCACTCCCGCCCCTTTCACAGACGTCAGCCTCTAGCTGACAGCAGGATATTCGGGTCCCGGGACAGGCCTGCAGCTCTTCAACAGAGCCAAAATAGCTCAATCTAGAAATAAATACTTCATTGGAACGGTCTACAAAATGTGCTTGCAAACCAGGTACACTTTGTAGACCGTTCCAGTGAAGTAAGTATTTCTAAAGAGTGTGATTTTGGCTCTGCTGAAGAGCCTCTGTCTCGTCAAATGACCAGATTTTGCAGCCGTCGGCTATGTGCTGACTTCTGTGAAACAGCCAGGAAGACGTAACTTTAAGAGATAAGAATTACATTGTTGTTTATATTTTTAATCTCTAAGTTCCCTTTAAAATTTCCCAGTTAATTAAATGGGCCATTTTTCACCACTAATGTTGGCATTTAAGGTGTTAAAGGCTCCATTCAGAATAAATAGGAATTTTTATATATTTTTTTCTTTTATGATGCCATTGAGTTGCCACAGAGTTGCTCCAGTTCTTCTTTGTACATTAACCTCAGTGACACTTTTTTATTAAATCACTCTGAGCTCAGCCAATCCAGCACTCTGAATCTCTTTAACACTACACATTGCAAACCAATGCGTTCCACAACACTCTGGTCCTTCAGGTGGTCCTGTTTATAACCATGGCAACTTGTCTCCTAAAACTTTGGTTGGTTAGTTAAAGGGGAACTACCACCCGACACAATCTTTAGCTTCACTAAGTCCTCATCTGGCGACTAGCTGCTTAGTAGCGCTAGTCGCCAGAATAATTACCTTGTTTAATAGATTTCTACTCTCTTCCCCGGCTGGCGGGCAGGACGGAGCGCAGACATCTTGCCATTGTGATGTCCGCGCGCCTTCGCTGTCAGTCCCTGCCGGAGCCAAATGGCTCCTAGCAACGTCTCCTAGACCCGGCTGGGACTGACAATGCAGGTGCGCGGACGTCACAGTGGCAAGATGTCCGCGCTCCATCCTGCCTGTCAGCCAGGGAAGAGAGCAGAAATCTATTAATTAAGGTAATTATTCAGGCGACTAGCGCTACTAAGCAGCTAGTCACCAGATGAGTACTTAGTGAAGCTAAAGATTGTGTCGGGTGGTAGTTCCGCTTTAAATTTTTTACCCATTGAAACAGAAGATTAGAGATTAATTACCTCCATACCTGACTGTTTTATGGCTTTAACCCCTTAACGACCGGCCGCGCAGGCACGCGGCGGTCACTAAAGGACCACAGAGCTTTTTTTTTAAGATCCGATTCAGGGCTCGCCGAACAGCATGCAGTCGCGCAGGGAGCCTTGAAATCCATGATGGTCATAGTACGTCATGGGTCGTTCAGTCACTTTTTACCCGTGACGAACCAAGACTGTCAAGGGTCGTTAAGGGGTCAAGAGAGAGATAATCCCTTGTAGACAGAGAATAACCAGTTTTAGCTATGCGTTATCCACTTTGCGTTATCTACTTGGATGATAAAAAGGTCTTCAATCTGTCTAGCATTCAAGGGGTTAAGAACTGGATTTCTGTGATTATTATTATTTTTTTTTATGTTGGTTTTAAATAAAGGTTTCACGTCCACAAGAAAGTCAAAGTTTGGAGGGATTCATTCCTGGTTGAAAGAGGGTAAGTATCTTCATTTCAATCTATGTAACCCTTTAGTTGTTTCTAGGTGGGGATGATAATGTCCTATTGGATCAGTGAAACAAAAAAAAAAAAGTGAGGCAAGCATCCCCCTCTGGTACTCAGAGGGTTAAAGGAGCAGTAAACTTTTTTTTATATGAAAACCATATGTGCTAGAGCTTTTCCTTCTGTGTAAAACAAGGCCACTCCCACAGCTGTCAGTTGTTTTATTCAAATGTTCTAACAGTTCAAATAACCAGGAAGTGAATTTACTATGGTTACTTCCTGGAAGGTCTAACTGACAGGAAGTTACTTGGCAGTGTCTATCACATTCTATGGAGAACCGTAAGTCACGGACTTTCCTCTCCATTAGAATGTAACAGAAAAACAAATTGGAATTTGACCACTAGAAGGAACTACTAATGTAAAAAAAAAACAGGTTTAAACAGTAATAACTCTGGAAATATGCATCTATCGGCAGTGGGAGTACAATTATTTTACTCAACAGGAAACACCCTACAATATATATTTATTCATAAAACAAGTTTACTGCTCCTTTAAAGAAGAACTGTCTTTTAGTCTCATTAAATGTATTTATTCAGACTTCACATTACGTCTGCTTTGTGGTTTTCAGTTAGTGTATTGAATTGATATTTTTGGTTTACTAGTTAGGAAGCCATTAACCTCGGTAAAGCGGAGTTCTCTGTGTGGCACAGCCTGCGGAATTAATTGCTCATCTGTCCTGAAATTGCCTTGTTCCTCCTTACTCTTCTACTGAGTCTGCCAGAACCTACCATTTTCTACCAAAGGGTAGATAAATTAATGAGGAAGAATAATCCTATGAATTTTATTAAGAACGATGAACCCACTGAGATGAGGATCTGTAAAGGTAGCTGTTTCTTTTTATATCTACTGAAATAGTAGGGAGATTTTTTTTAAAGGATTACCATTGCCTCCTAATAATAATTTCCACTTACCCAACTATAGTCAGAAAAGCCTAATGGCCCTTATGGATTTTTCCTTGTGCTTTTGTTCAAGAGATGATATCTTTAATTTGTCATGGATGCCATGTCAGTTCCTAGCAAGACCACAGGACACAAATGCTGTCCACTACACATGGGAATCTTAAAGTGGAACTTTCATGGTAATAAGATTGCCCCTGAATGTATTACTAACTTAGCAATAGGCAAAGGCATACTATCTTTAAGCTCTGGCATTGTGGTAAAAACGTATCTTCTGCAGGCATCAAGATGCACAGAGCTTACAAGAGAAGCTCTGTGCACCTTTCCGGTGCCATAAGGCACGAAGGACACCACTCACCAATGCTGACAGAGACTGAGACAGACAGCGCAGACTCAGAGGTACATTTCTTCTAAGATGACTGCGCCGTTTGTCTTGAGGTTCCTGCAGAAGATGTGTTTTTACTACAATACCTCTAATTTATCAAGTTTAAAGATAGTATGCCTTTGCATATCGCTAAGTTAGTAATATATTCAGGGGCAATCTTATTGCCACGAACGTTCTGCTTTAAATATACCCGTGCACTTGGCCTGCTGCAGTTTGAGAGAAAATGCCAGCTACTGTCATGTCTCCCTCCATGAATATGGTATCCAGGGCTAATTGAGAATGCTATGCCATGAAGTAAGAAACATGGGCAAAGTTCATAGTAACGTCAATGGAGGTGCCAGCCCCACATGTTAGTCCTTTGACATTTACCATTGGTAAAAAGCAGTAATTGTGCTTTGAAGGAGCTAGATGGTTTTGGTTATAAAACAAAATATGATATATATTTATTTTTAATGTTATAACCACTTAACTTCCATGGACGTGCCAGGATCATCACAGATTTTGGTCTTTTAAGGGACCAGTCCTGGAATGTGATAGGTTAAATAATCACAGTACACCTCAAGGTGCCCCAAGACCTTAACAGTCAGTTTCAGCCTCTCCCTCGGTGAGCTGGTACACGTGATCACTCACATGTGTCTGTTCAGCGAAAGAAATGGGTCTGGTCCTCTAGTGTAAAAAAAAAAACAACAAAAAAAAACCCTGGTCCTTAAGGGTATAATCAAACTGCAATTTTTTCATCACCAGATGGCACTGTTGATCCTTTAAAACTACTTTAGTCTAAGACTTAAGAGTGCAATATAAATAAATGTCCTCTGGACAACATAGATTCATGCTCTCAGATGGTATAATTTTTGACTAAAGCATCCTTCCTTATAATAAAACTTTTCTGCTCCTTTTAAGCTCAACCAATTTTTATATTTTTTTATTTGTGTGATCTCCTTTGTTTTCAGTAAACTTCTGCATAAGAGGGAGAATGAGAAGGTGGACGCTCAAGAGGAGAATTTCCTGCCAAAGTACCAGCGTGTGAAAGATCTGTGCCAGCGGGCAGAGTACCAAACAGCATGTGAGCAGCTCGGACAGGTAAAAGCACCTTCCCTGTCTCAACACCACCTCATTAGCATCCAAAGGATTAAAAAGAAAATATACCCTAAACTCAATTTTTCTAACAGATTATGTATCGTCTGGAAATATTTTCTTTCCCCCATCTAGTCTTGCTTCTTATCACACAGTGGAGTTGTGAATACTGCAGACAAGCTAGGGTATCTGTTTTGTCCTTAAAGCTAAAGAGAAAGCTGAGAGGACTGTAATAATCCAGGCTTTAGTGTGTTAACAAGGAAACCAGAACTGGAAGAAAAATCAGAGTTGTAAATTCTAGTGGCAGAACTGCCCATTGGCTGCTGTGACCGAGCTACAAGAAAATGGCCACCCAAGTCAATGCTTAACATTATGCTACAAGAAAATGGTACTGCAACTCCTGTGTGACACTGGGGATAAGGACTCCATTTTGCCTTTAGTGTTTAAAGGGATAGTAATACTTAAAATGTAAAAAAAAATATGTTGTAGGATTTATCCCCCTGAGTAAAACAATGGTACTCCCACTGCTGAAAGGTGTTTCATTCAAAAGTTATTAATTTTCAAAGTTTAATTTTTTAGGTGCAATATCACAGTGGCCTGAAATTGTACAGTGGCGCTGTTGCTACACGATCCTATGGACAGCTCTGGTCAGTTGACCATAAATCTCCATAGGATGGTGTAGCAACAGCGCCACTGTACAATTTCAGGCCACTGTGATATCGCACCTAAAAAATTCAACTTTGAAAATTAATAACTTTTGAATGAAACACCGTTTAGCAGTGGGAGTACTCTTGTTTTACTCAGGGGGATAAACTCTACAACATATTTTTTTTTACATTTTAAGTATTACTATCCCTTTAAGGAGCATTAAACCAGTAACACTTCTTAATATGTTAAAGACCCGAGGGTTGTGCAACGCATTCAGTTTGCAATGCATTGCTCACCCCTCTGGTCTTCAAGGGTTAATAACCTCCCCCCACAACTTATTATAGCCTAAAAACCTTAACCCTTTGAGTGCCAGAGGGGTGCACAATGCATTGAAGAGCACTCAAAGGGTTAATGAACATGACATCCATGACTGGAAGAAGATGATAACTCTTGAACTAACACACAAGTGCAGAATTCATAATGGACATTAGGATTTTCTGAATATAAAAAGAGGACTGCACTCCAGCGTTGTAAATAAAACCAGTGTTAGGAATTTCTGGCCATAGTAACTTAAAATGGAATTGTCTCTGTAAAAAAAAAAAAAAAAGTCCTTGAACCATTTTATATTTAAACAATAACGTTCAGCAAATCGACTAGTATTGACCAGCTGGAAGTGACAGTTGGGAATGTAGATCAGTGTGTAATGTATGAATCTGACAGGCATGTCTGGCAGATTTGCTTTAACTGACAAATAAGCAAAATATCTTCTACATGTGAACGTTCTTTAGGCCCACTTTAACTGGAGGGTTTATAATTAACCCCTTGATTGCCAGAAAGGTATACAATATATTCTGTGGGAACTATTGGCAGTGACATAATTTCCTGCCCGTGCAAGGATGTGTGGACAAAAGTCAGGACAAGCCATGTTATTGGTAGTTACAAGTATATAATTGATGATCCCAGCACTGCAGCTTTCAAAACATCAGAGTTTATAAGAATATTTGTGAAGCAGGTCCTGGAGACAAAAGCTACAATGACAGGGGCCAGGAGAACTTGTAATGTTTCTAGGCTTTCCTGTGGGCCGAAGAAAGGCTTCTGTCCAGATGTTCCAATAGGCAGAGTAGTCAACTGCTTAAAGCTTCAGATTTTGAGTGGCACCTCAGCTGTGTTGGCAACAGCCACATTCAATATCGGTGCCCCTTTATAGGCTATTATTTAACCCCTTGGATGCTAGAGAGATCTCCAAAGTATTGCAAAGTAATGTATTGGAGATCTCTCTAGGAACCAAGGGGTTAAAAGCCTTTTTTTTTTTTTTTTTTTTTTTTTTTTTTTTGTGTTCTTTCCAGTTATAGGCCAAAGCTATTTTTTGTGCTAGGTGAGTGAGTGGGACTGGGGGGTGGGGTCATTGTGGAGTGGGGTTGTGGCCATGGTGTGGAATTAAGGGCACAGGCCTTGCCTAGGGGCGCATGGGATGTCAATTCTGCCCTGCCTCTGTTTATGGTAGGCGACATTTAGAACTTTGGAGACTACATCTCCGATCATCCCCATCCAGCCAACGGCTGGTTTGAGATAATGGTGGAGATGATGATGTCCATTATAGTCTCCAGTTACTGGAGAGCCAAAGATATCCTACTCCTGTTTAAAAACTTGATACAGAGGCTACAGGACTTTGTTTATATTAACCCTTTGAGTGCCAGAGGGGTACAGAACACTTTCCTTACCCCTCTGGCACTCAAGGGTTAAGACCTCCTACCTGATAACATGTTTTCCACCCTCCCATTTCAGTTTGGTTCATCATCTGGACACTTAATACTTGTAATTCTTTGTAAACCACCTGTGCAATCAAAGAAATGGAAATCAATATGAGAGAAGAATGAGCTGTAGAGCGGCACATTGTATCACGTGTCCTTAGCCTGTCGTGGCTGGTAGTGTTGGGGTTGTCTCACAATGGTTTGTGACTGCAAGGAAAAAAAGGTTAACCCCTTTGCTGCTGTGAACATATCTGTAGATGTACTCAGCAGATACCTTATGGACATCAACAGGAATATTCTCTACGAAGCACTAGTGAAGGGGGTAATACCAGGGAATGAGACTTACCTTACCAGACGTTTTCAGTCCCTGGTGATAATGCTCCATTGGTGGACTATTCTTAGCTAATGATTATCCAACACTACAAAACATTAGAATACTAAATTGGAGGGGGAAAAGTGAAAAAGGTCTGATCTTGGACCTACTACAAATTTTGGACTATCCTTGTTTTAATTTATTTTACATGTAGATGTCAGGTTATCACAGATCACTCAATATAAACACAAAACAAACTAGAGTGTAAGCTTAGGGAGGGCGAGGGTGCTGTTATAATCCCAATCCCATCTCCTTTTGAACTACAAATTGATGGAATATAAAATATAATGAAAAAGGGGAGTTCCCTCTTTCATTCAAGGGTTCTCTAGTGCATGTTGGGTGATCTAGTGATCACACAGCCTATAACTGATTAACATAAATAGGCGAGGGGGGGTTAAAGGGCTAAGATTTCACACTCCTACATGCACACACACACACTAGGGGGAGAGGTGTACCCACATCTTAAAGAGCGAAGGCACCTTTTTCAGCTGAGGTTACTTTTGGGGGGAAAAAATATGTATGATGGGTGACGTGCTTCGTGAAGCGTATGGAGGGAGGGCAACAAAATAGCCCCAGCATTGAATTATTCCTAGTGGGACTACAGTAGTCAAATTTGATGAAGGAGATGTTCCTCTTTCAAACAAGGGTATATATATCTGTATTATGTTATTGGGGCTGCTGAGGCTATTCTTTGTATCTGTAGTCGTTACAGTCAAAGCCCCTGCTACTCCTGTGAAAATCATGCAGGGAGTTGGCCCGCCCACCACTCTCCAACTGAGGAAAAAAAAACAAAATGGCTGCCACTTGCTCCTACACCACCCTAATACACGCATGCCCCACTCACACAGCAACACACACACACACACACCCAACCAAACAAATAGACACTCACACAGCTTTATGGTCTACGGACCAGAGTAGTCCATAGGATGGTGTAGCAACAGCACCATTGTAAATTTTCAGGCCACTGTGATATTACACCTAAAAAATTCAAGTTTGAGCAGTTATAATTTTTTTTCATAAAATATCTCTCAGCAGTGGGAGTACCCGTGTTTTTTTTCTCAGGGGGATAAACTCTACAACATATATTTATTTTTTACATTTTAAGTATTACTATCCCTTTAAACCTTTGAATGCCGTGCATTGGTCACCACTCTGGTACACAAAGGGTTACATACTTTGCGGTGCCATTATCCTCTGGAATAACAGACTGGTTTGATGGAAGAAAC
The DNA here is from genome assembly GCA_037306005.1 of Rhinophrynus dorsalis. Classification (NCBI taxonomy): domain Eukaryota; kingdom Metazoa; phylum Chordata; class Amphibia; order Anura; family Rhinophrynidae; genus Rhinophrynus; species Rhinophrynus dorsalis. Next base: position 140,128,469 of record CM074727.1, read on the forward strand.
CCAGATGTGTTTCATAAATTACATCCGTGGATCATCCTGATGCCACTGAATGCTTTTCTGTAAGAGCACAAACTGTGCCATCTCTACCCATATCTCTCTTGGATACAGAGCAGACGATGGCGCGGAACAGATTGAGGGAAAGTAATCAACAGACACTTAACTCCCAACTCTAAAATATGTAGCACAGCTCAGAGCAGTGAATGAATGTAAACTGCCATCTCGCATAGCCTGGATCACACAAGTTACAGTCTATATACGCCATCCAATCATTTTCTGGCTCTGGAAGCGAGCAGTGGCGTCTGTGATCTTGTATTATCTTCCCTCAGCGGTCCCTGCCGTTAGCCAACGTTTCCTTTCATGCTGCATTAGATATGGATGTCCTAGCAGCCATTCTGGGCTTCTGAGATAAATCATCGGCTTGCACAGCCAACTTGCAAAACTATCACTGTAACACCATAAAGAGAAATTGGCTTTCATCTCTTATAGCACGGATAGAAACAATAAGGACTCGCTGCATTATCTGGCTCTGTGTATTCTACGCTTTTCTATCTAAGAAAGCTTGTAGATGTTAACCCATTGAGATCTAGAAGGGTGTGCAATACCTTGCTTGGCAAGTCTTTACACCCCTCTCTGGCACTCATTTTGTTAAACTCGACCTGCCACGTTAACCCCTTTAAGGGCCAGAGGAGTGTGTAACGTATTGCTTTCCAATACTTTCTACACCCCCTCTAGTCCTTAAAGGGTTAAAAGGATGCTTTCACCTAAAAAATAACTGGTAATTTTTAAAGAGCCTTCACAGTTTTCTAATGTTATCAATTTTTAGTTGAAAATCTACTTTTTGAGCTATTTAGCTGTATAGATTATGCTAATTAAATCATGCTGTGTAGGTACTTCCTGTCTTATCCCTACATTACCTCCCCACTCACTGGCACTGCTCAGCAATTTGTTGCACAACTCCACTAGCACTGAAAGGGTTAAGCTCTTACCAAATAAGTTGATAATAGGTGACAGTCAATTTAACCCCTTAACGACCGCTTGATCTGGCACAGGGCAGGCTTTAAGCAGAGGCGGATTAAGGCTCCATAGGGCCCTAGGCAAGGTACCAATTTGGGGCCCCACATGCCTTGATCCAGTACTTCTGACACAGAAGGCTGCTAGCTGGTACCAGCATTTTGGCTCTAATGGAAGTGGCAGCAACTGGATAATGCTTGTCTCTTTCAACAAAAAGGGCATCTGACACAAGATGTTAGTAGCGGCAAAAGAAGGGCATCTGTCTGTGACCACTCAACTGGAGGCAGGGCCCCTCATATTGCCTGGGCCCTAGGCAGTAGCCTAGGTTGCCATAATGGATGATCCGGCTCTGGCTTTAAGGACCTTTTTTTTTTTTTTTTTGAGCAATGAATTCTGGGTTGGCAGCACAGCATGCAGTCACACTGCCATCCCAGAATTCCATGACGTTCCAGGACCGCCAACGGTCCTTAACATCTGGTCTTTAAAGTGGCAGTCCTGACACGCCAGGATCCTTCCCCAGTTTACCATACTATGGTCAAAAGTTTCTAATGACCCCTATGGGCTATATTCATGACATGAGAGGAGCAAGGCTGGAGCAAATTATCTGCAGCGTAGGGGACATATAACAATATTAAATGTACCATAATTTAAAAGGGCCTTTTAACCCCTTGAAAGCTTGTGAGATCTTCAATGCAATGTAATGCATTGGTTTGTTCCAAAAGTGCTTGTGACATCTGTCCTACATGTCATGACTGTTGCTTGCTGGACTCTTGGACTTTAACCCTTTGAGTTCCAGGGACATATCCAAAGCATTGCATTACAATACATTGGATATCTCTCTTGCACTCAAAAGGTTAAACATTGCCCATACTGGAAAACCATACCCCCCTAACTTAAGCAGGCAGGGTTTATAAGCCTGTCTAACTACCGGTATACAGACAGTTTTCACTCTTAGAGGGTCTGTGGCCTTGTTTATTTTTGTATCAACAAGAGCCCATATCTACGCCATGGACATCTAGGACAGACTGAAGATGTTACTGCTCAAACAGAGCAAAATTCATAGGGGCCATTAGCTTTTCTGGACATAGTAAAGTAAGTGGGGGTTATTATTAGGTGGATTTTTAGTTCTTTACTATAACTTGAACATGCGGAAAGTGGGTAATAACCCCAAACTATGAAAATATATTCATTGTATGAAGTTTCTTATGGAGTGGAACAAGGGTACTATCAAGGTTATTACAGATTTAACTTGGTATTTATCTGATAGCTTGATTTAAAGATGTTTTGCCACCAGGTGGCACTGTTACTACAGAGATATATGGGAAGTTTGTTTCTGCCAACTTTTCACAGGAAATATAGAAATAACTGCTGCACATACGTCACCAGTAACTAAACCTACAATATAGCATTAATATGCAAATATAACAGTGAAAGACACAGATTATAAATTGTAAAGTGGACAGTGCCACATAAATAAAGTTCAAAATATACAGATATACTTATCTAGTGCAGAATTATCAGCAGTAAACACACTGGGAATGTCAAATGAAAAGCAGCCAAGATAAAGGACACCCAACGCGTATCGCCACCTCTGTGGCTTCGTCAGGGATCCTTTATCTTTATATATAAGCTTTATTATTCCTATCTTTTGAGTGATTTGTCCCCCTGGTGTCTTTACCTTGTGAACTTTCCTCTTCTCTTTGTCAACTTTTCACAGGCTACAATAGAAAAGGTGCCGCCTGGCTGAAAAAATATTTTGAACCTAATCGCTCAATGAAATTGAAGTTTGCTCTGTATTAACTTTTGACTGATGCACCTCCTAGCTGTAGAAGCATCTGTGTTTTACACAGCTGAAAAAGTTTATACCATATCAATATTTTCATAATGCATGTTTCCTGCCCCTTTAATTATACAAGAGTATTAGAATACCTTTTCTAGCAACCCTAACCAGGTGTGACATACAAGGTGCATTGACCCACACACCATGCAAATCATTTCTGTTCTACCCACTCAGCAGTCAGACAGCTTATCACACATTGGCACCAACTCACACGGGAAGAGCAAAGGTCAGTGACACATCACACCTCCATTAATGGCCAGACTCCTTCCTGTCAGACAGCCTAATTGTGTAGTTCATACCTTTTTATCAAAGCTTTTTGCTGGGAAATGCACTTCTAATCCGCGCACTTAGTTACAGTCACACACCCACTGAAGCTGGTGTACTAAGAATTGGAGTAATTCTGAGGCATATGCACCATAGAGGACATATTAAATCCCCATTGATTTAAATGGGTAGTAAGCCTTCATTTTTACTTAAAAAGGTTTAAATAAAATGTTATATAATATAACATTAGGGATTTTTCTGTTGCATAAAACAAGTGTATTCCCACTGCCGAGAGATATTTTCAGAGATAGTACAGTTTAAAATCTTTTTTTTATTTCTACATTAACAGTGCCTTCTAGTGGTCATATTCCAATGAGTTATTTTTTTTACATCTTCTAGGAGACGTGAATAACTGACAAACAGTTCAGCATAGCATGTGATAGAAACTGCTGAGTCATTTCCTGTCAGTTAGAACTTTTAGGAAGTAATCACACTGTAATTCACTTACTGACCATTTCAAATGTTATAACTTTTCGAATACAACAAATGACAGCAGTGGCAGTGGCCTTGTTTTATTCAGTATGAAAAGCTCTATAACATCTACGCTTTCATTAAAAAAAAGGTTTACTGCCTCTTAACATATTCTGCAATTTATGGTAACCACATTTCAATTCTGCCATTCAGGTACACTGCGGTGAGAAGAGAACACCACAGATTTCTAAGCACTAGAGGGAGAACTGCACATTGACTTCTTAGACAGAAAGATATGCCTGTGCTGGACTACAAGATAATGCACATCAAGCCCAAAGCCATAGACTAGCCTTACACTACAACAACATTGCACTGCAGCTCCTGAATGATGTCAGAATCAAGGCCCAGTTCTCTCTAGTGTTTAGAGCTCTGTCTGGAGGCCATTTTCTTGTAGCCCAGCAGAGACATCACTTTCACTCACAGTAGGCAATGGACAGTTCTCCGTCTAGTGTTTAGAACTCTGTGATCTGGAGTCTTCATTCTGGGACTTTGTATTGTCCCAGAAGGGGGGGTGCCCTGGACATGGTATACACACTTAAAATCCAGAACTGTCCCTTGCAAGTGCATAATATGTAAGGTGAAATTGCCTATGTGTTTTATGAAATTTGTTTCCATCTTTATCTATATTTTTACACCCATGTCCCTGACAGGGATCTCCCTGAATATCTGTTTTCAGAGAGCTTCTTGTGAGGGACTGTGAAAGTGAGTATAGTGATACAATCTAACACCATCCCAGAGGAAGTGAGTGCTCTTTTTATATTGCATCATTATCCCTGCTTTCAAAGTCACTGATAGAAAGCTCTCTGAAACACAGGGAGCTCATTGTCAGGGGACATTAATCCTTTGAGCGTCAGAGAGGCATCCAATGCATTGGATTATTTACAACTTTAAACTGAGCTTTTGAATCATTTAATCATAATCTGGGGAATTTGTATTTATTGCCTCTGGTGCCATTGGTTTACACCAGAATTCTTCCATTTTCTCCCTTAAGGGACAAACAAAAATGCCCATTGATTTAAATTGTGCATTTAATTCATTTAATGGTAGAGCAGTCTCCAGTGCAATGCAATGCACTGGAGATGTCTTTAGAATTTGAGGGGTTAAAGTCCCATTTAAATTAATGGTCTTTTGCAATGATTTTTTTATTTCTCTCCTATGATGCAAGGAGCAGATGTACTATGGTGTCATAAAGTGGAGATGAATTCTCCTGTGTGAAACTCTCCAAGTTCTGTTATCCTGTGGAGCCAATGCACTATGTTTTGTCCAACTTTAGAGATCTTCGTGCATTGGCTCTATAGAATCACATAGGAACTGGAGAGTTTATAACAATGGAGAAGTCATTGGCACTGTATCACCTCTTTATCACACTAGGCCTAAGGTTGGATTCAAACAGGCAACCTAATAGCAGTGCATTGTAGCTCTAAGTATTCAGTGCTAATACACCACTGATGTACCTGTGTTCTCTCAGTGATCCAGTCCCTGGGGGATCTCTGAGGTGTGGCTTAATGAAAAGGACGTGTTGGTATCAACCAGATATGATTGGCTGACAGCCTCATGGGCCTTGATTGATTGGATCATTGTGTTGAGCACAATCATCTGTGTGAAACTTCTGCACTGCAGCCCCATAGACAATCATGCAGACAAGCACTGATGCATTTCCACAGTGATTTGCTCCAATCACAGTAAAGTAGCTGCATACTGCTTTAGGTCTCCAACACATGAGACAATAGTTATCACTATGAACACCTGCAAATGGACAAGCTGTTCTATTTTTTGGCATTGGCACAGCTTTAGAAATGCTAAGCTAATGTCATCCTGGTGAACATATTGGGTATCCTATTGAAATGTCGTCATCTACTGGGCGTCATAAAAAAGGCGACTTTAAAATACTGCGTCAATCAAAACAGCGATATTCTGATATCTCATGGTTAAAGGTCATGATGCCCACATTCCACCTAATATAAATGTCTTTGTGCCATCTGGCCTCCATGATTGCAGGGTGTCCGTAACACACATAGACATACCTGGGAACTCTCAGGGTTTGACCCTGAGACTTAAGGTCTTGGCCCAAATCTTGAGGTCTCAGGGTGAAGGGCCAAATTCAGTCCAGTGCTGCCTACGTTATGGTCTGCACCAAATAACTTCTTTTTTTTTCCTCTTGAAATTGGTGCCGTTTGTGCCTGGAATGCAGGAGGAGAGTCTTAATTGTCTTGTGTGAGACAAAGCGGTGAAATATTGAGTTGTTGCATGTGAATGGTTCCCCAAGGATTTACTGAAGAATCACTGGATTAGAGCAGACAGAGACCTATCACTGAGTATCTATATCATCAAGAAGTTAGAGTGAACTTGATACCTTTATTGGCTGAGTAGCTCAGTTAGCCAATAAAGGTATTACTTTTACTGTACCAGTTGTCTGCTCTTTCTACAGATCACACATAGTAACATAGCTGACAAGGCTGAAAAGAGACATAAGTCCATTAAGTCCAGCCCATGCCAAAAACACCCCTGGTTATCCAGAGGAAGGCAAAAAAAATAAAAAAACAAACCCAAAACCATTTGCAATGTAGCTCCGTGTGTAAAAAAAGAATTCCTTCCTTACTCCAAATGGCAGTCAGATAATTCCCTGGATCAACAACCTATCTGCATTGAAGCCATCTGTCATAATGTTCAATATTGTTCTGTGCTAGATAGACATCCATTTTTGAATGCAGTTACAATATCTGCAAGTACAACATCCAGAGGCAAAGCATTCCATAGCTTTACCACCCTGCAAAAAAATCCCTGCCTTTTGGTGTAGTCAAAATCGCCTTTCGTTTACTCTTAGTGGATGACCTCTCGTTCTTAGTTCAGCTCTTTGCTTAAATAATTAATTGAACAGTTCTTTGTATTGACCTTGCATGTATTTGTAATGGTAATCAAATTACCCCTTAGACGTCTCTAATGTAAACAAAACCAGTTTGTCTAGTCTCTTTTTATAATTCAGATCATCCAATCCCTTTATCAGTTTTGTTGCACGTCTCTGCACTTTTTCTGGTTCAGCAATGTTTTTTTAAGAACTGGTGCCCAAAATTGTACTCCATATTCCACAATACCACCTTGTACTTATCTATAGTTGAGACAACTTTATTTAAAGGGATAGTAATGTTTACTTTTAAGTTTATTTAATATTGTATGCATTAAAAAAATAAGTACAATGATGTAAGTCTTATCTCTCAAACCTTTATGGTTTGAGAGATATAACTGGCTAAAGTTCCCCCCTCCAGGCTGTTTCAGCACTGTATGGGACAGCAGCAGATTCTGGTCATTTGACCGGACGGTGGCTCTTCAGCAGAGCCAAAATTTCGCTATTTAGAGATAAATACTTAATTGGAATGGTCTACAAAGTGTACCTGGTTTGCAAGCACACTTTGTAGACCGTTCCAATTAAGTATTTATTTCTAAATAGCATGATTTCAGCTCTGCTGAACAGCCACTGGCTGGTCCTGAGACCAGAATCTTCTGCTGTCCACTAGATGGCAGACTTGTCTGAAACAGTCTAGAGGTGGAAACTTTAGCAAGTTATATCTCTCAAACCATAAAGGTTTGAGAGATAAGACGTACATAGTTGTACTTATTTTTTAATGCCTACAATATTAACTTAAATTTAAACATTACTATCCCTTTAATATTTTCAAGATTAGAGGGGCAGCTCTTTTTGAAAGTTCCCAGGTATACACCTAGGCAAACCTCAATAGTTCACTTAATGCCCAGATGTGCTTAGTGCTGTAGTTAATGAACCCAATAAAAAGTAACACAGAAGTTAATCTCAGAGTAAATGTTTTCAGTTCTAAAATCTGCTGATTAAATTCTGATTCACTCACTATGGTTTACTTTGTAACTGCACTTCCTGACCTCCAGCCGAGATGTGTGACATTCCAATCTTACATACACAAATGAATTGATTTTTGTTGAAGGCCAGGTGGGAGTAAATTACAGGGATTCATAGCATATAGGATTTAACCCTTTGAGTACAATGTGTTGCGTACCCCTCTGGCACTCAAAGGGTTAAATGAACAGAGGACAAATCCAATTGCACATTATATTGACTTAAAGAGAAACTAACTGCTACTAATAACCACCCCCAACATACCTTACTACTGCTAGAAAATCCTAATGGGCCCCTATAAAGTTTGCCCTTTAAAGGGATAACATATTTTACAGTTCTGGATATCATGTCAATGGAATTAAAATTGAAGCAGGAAGAGTGCATTTGCCTACCTAATCCTTTAACAGCTTAACGACCAGCGATCTGGGGAGTGGATTTTCCTTAAAGGGATAGTAATGTTTCACAGAAACGGCAGCTCCAATTAATCTTCATAGTATTTGGGCCATGGAGAGTTTTATATCAGTACTGTCAGATTTGTAGTTCAAGAGTAATTGAATGGTAAATTATCCCCCTCCTGCCCCTTTTACCTAGTGTAAGCCCCCTCTCCTTAGGTGTGGAATCTGGTTGTTTGACCAGACAGATAACAGCAAGGGACAGTCTTCTTACTGTGAGAACAATGAAAGCCCTGCCCCCCTTGACAGGTTTTTCAGCTTTTTCCCTTATCTTAATTGAAGATTGTCCCTCTCTGCAATCTACCTGGGCACCTCCCTGCTGCTCTGAGCTAAGCGGTGTTACATCAGTAAAAGGGGAGGGAGGGGGATACTTTATCATTCAATTACTCTTGAACTACAACTCTGACAGAATTGAAATAACACTCTCCATGGCCCAGATACTATGATGATTAATTAGAGCTGCTTTTATTTTGAAACATTAGTATCCCTTTAATGACTGCTTTGATCTTATTCTGATCACGTGTACTAGCTTTGATGTCGCCTGTTAGAGGAAAGGCAGTGATTTTTTTAGGGTAAGTGCAGTAAAGCTATGGAATTCTTTGCCTCGGGATGCTGTGCTTGTAGATAACTGTAACTGCTTTCAAAAAAGTAATGGATACCTGTCTAGAATTATGCCAGTTTGTTTCATGACAGATAGGATGTTGATCCAGGGAAATATCAGACTGCCATTTGGAGTCAGGAAGGAATTTTATTTTACCCATTGACTTAAAGGGATATTAATACTTTGTTTTAACTTTATTTTATTTTGTAGGCATTAAAAAAACATGAAGAATGATATAAGTCTTATCTCTCAAACATTTATGGTTTAAGAGATATTCACAAACAAAGTATCCCCTCCCACCTGTTCAACCAGATCAGAAGGGAGGTGCCCAGGTAGACTGCAGAGAGGGACAATCTTCAATTAAGATAAGGGAAAAAGCTGAAAAACTTGTCAAGGGGGGAAGGGCTTTAATTGTTTTCATACAAAGAAAATTGTCCCCTGCTGTTATCTGTCTGGTCTCACAACTAGATCCACATCTGAGAAGAGATGGCTTACACTAGGTAAAAGGGGCGGGGAGGGGAACTTTGCTTGTGAATATCTCATAAACCATAAAGGATTGAGAGATAAGACTTATATCATTCTTCATGTTTTTTTAATGCCTACAAAATAAAATAAAGTTAAAATGAAGTATTACTATCCCTTTAAAGCGGAACTACCACTCTAGGTAAAGTCGCCCTGCAATAATTAGACAGGTGGCAACTAGCTTAATAAGTTATATTCCCTCTCAAAAGTAGTAAATTGTAAAGTAATCCTTAATCTTCCGAGACCGGAAACCAGGCATCAGCGCAGACATCTTGTCTGCTTGCCTGCGCTGTCAGTCCTGGTCTCCATTAAAAAGCATTGCACTGGCCCAAAAGGCACCGGAAGGGACTGTCAGCGCAGGCGCGCAGACTGCAGTAACCTGGCCGTCTCGGAAGATTAAGGATTGCTTTACAATCGGTTATTTTTGAGAGGTAATACAACTATTATTAAGCTAGTCGCCACTTGCCTAATTATTGCAGGGCAACTTTACCTATGGTGGTAGTTCCGCTTTAACTGGAAATGGTGTCAGTGGCTTTTTTCCCCTCCTCGTTTGGTTTTGGTTTTGCCTTCTGCTGAATCAGCAGGGGTGATGTGGCATGGGCTGAATTTGATGGATGAATGTCTTTTTCAGTCTCATAAACTATGTTACTATGATATGTAGTAAGCCCTGTTTGCTATGAACAGTGTAGATGTACTTCCATAACCAAATGTTCCCCTATGGCAGGTTCAAATGTGGGGAGTAATGCAAAAATACAATATCCTGAAGGCTAAGTGGGAAAGTACCTCCAAGGACACACATCATGCACAAGTCCGCTTTCTGTTCAAGTTGGAATTAATAATGCAGTTACAGCTGTTACATAAGATTAACATGACCTACATTGCTAACCTTTGATTTAAACACAGAGAATATTTTATTAAATACCTGCCTCATAAAATTGCAACCAGTGTCCCAGAGAGCACTGAATAATTTCTGTTTCAGCACTAACAAGTAATCCATTGGGGTTTAATACAAATTAAAGAGATAGTAATACTTCGTTTTATGTTTATTTTATTTTGTAGGCATTAAAAAAACATAAAGAACGATATAAGTCTTTTCTCTCAAAACTTTATGGTTTGAGAGATATTCACAAGCAAAGTTTCCCCTCACTGACCAAAACGGTCAAGTCTGCCATCTAGCTGTGAGATTCGGAATCCAGTCCGCAGATCAACCGCTGGCTCTTAAGCAGAGCCGAGATCTCAAGATAGAAAAATAACTATTTCATTGGAAGGGTCTAAAAAGTGTGCTTGCAAACCAGGCACACTGTGTAGACTATTCGAATGAAGTAGTTCTTCTTATATCTCGCAATCTCGGCTCTCCTGTAGAGCCACTGTTGGTCTGGGGACTGGATTCCATATCTGACAGCTAGATGGCAGACTTGACCGTTTTGGTCAGCGAGGGGAAACTTTGCTTGTGAGTAAAGTTTTGAGAGATAAGACTTATATCGTTCTTCATGTTTTTTTAATGCCTACAAAATAAAATAAACATAAAACGAAGTATTACTATGAATTTATATGTTTATATAGCGCCACAAGTTTATGCAGCGCTTTACAATCCCTTTAAAATGATTTTCTATACATTGGATAAAAACAGGGGCGGACTGAGAAGACTCAGGGCCCCTAGGCCAAAAAGAGGTCTGGGCCCCCCATAACATCCTAAGCCCTGCTGCCATGACATCATTGGGGCACCCCACATCATCATAAGCCCCACCCCAGGATATCCTAAACCCCACCTCCCACTACATCCTCAGTTGTAATTTGCAGAAGCGGGTATTAAAAAAAATAAAAAAAAAATAAAGAATCTAACCTTACACTGCTGGCTAGCTTCTGCTGGCTGGCTGGAGGCTGCTTGGCAGCTGGCTGGATAGCCTGAGGGCAGGCTAGCTGACTAGCCTGAGGCCTTGTCGGCTGGCCTGACGGCTGGTTGGCTTGCTTGAGGCTTGGCTATCCTGAGGACTGGTTAACTGGACATGGGGTGTTTGGTATGCCTGGAAGACTGGGTAACTGGCATCGGCAGGTTCTCGAATAGCCGGGGGGTGGGGAGGGGAGTGTACTTTGCTGCCATGGTGGGGGGTAATGGCTGGTCCGGTGTGGTGGGGGGGGGGGTAGCTGGCTGGCCTGGGGGTAGTTTCTGGCTGGCTTGGGGTAGTTCCTAACTTGGGTGGTAGTTGCTGGCCTGGGGGGATTACTTGGTTTACATGAGGGGCATACCTGGGAACTTCCAGTTGAGGTCTGCCCAGAGGGAAGTCCTCTTGTGCAGTAGGGGGTCACATTAAAGAGATAGTAATGTTTCATAATAAAAGCAGCTCCAATTAATCATCATAGTATTTGGAATTTGGAGAGTGTTATTTCAATTCTGTCAGAGTTGTAGTTCAAGAGTAATTCAGTGACAAAGTATCCCCCTCCCGCCCCTTTTACTGATGTCACACTGTTCAGCCAGATCAGAAGGGAGGTGCCCAGGAAGATTGCAGAGTGGGACAATCTTCAATTAAGATAGGGGAAAAACTTGCCATGGGGGGCAGGGCCTTCATTGTTCTCATAAGAAGAAGATTGTCCCCTTCTGTTATCTGTCTGGTCTATGGACTGGATTCCACATCTGAGAAGAGATGGCTTACACTAGGTAAAAGGGGCGGGAGGGGGAAACTTTGCTTGTGAATATCTCAAAAACCATAAAGGTTTGAGAGATAAGACTTATATCGTTCTTCATGTTTTTTTAATGCCTACAAAATAAAATAAAATTAAAACAAAGTATTACTATCCCTTTAATGACGCGAATTGTGTAAAAAAGGGGAGGGGCATGTCATGAGTTGGGGGGGCAGGGCTTAAAGGTGTCACACAGAATGCTGGGGAAGGAGGAACACTGGAAGAATCAGCAGATGTGGCAGAGTTTCAATAGAAACTCCCCACATCCGGAGGAATCTGCCTCTGCCCCGGAGACCCGGTAAAGCTCTGTCAAAACCGGAGTCTCTGGGGCAAATCCGGAGAGTTCCCAGGTATGCTGAGGGGTAGTGGCTGGCCTGGGAGGGGTTGGGGTACTTGGCTAGCCTGTGGGGTAGTTGCAGGCCTGGGAGATACTTGGCTGCCCTAGGGGGTAGTTGCTTTCCTGGGGGGTAGTTGGCTGGCCAGGGGGTGGGGTACTTGGCTAGCCTGTGTGGTAGTTGCAGGCCTGGGGGATATTTGGCTATCCAGGGGGGGCACTTGGCTGGTGGGGAGGAGGGTACTTGGCTAGCTTGTGGGGTAGTTGCTAGTCTGAGGAGTAATTGCTAGCAGGGGGTACTGGCCTAGGGGGGGTACTTGGATGTCCTGGATAGGGCGTACTGGCTGGACTGGGGGGATATTACTACTACATAGAAGTAACACAGAAGAAAGGAGAATGTGTGCAGACAAAGGAACCATGAAGTATATAGTATGTAAAAAAGATAAATAGGCAAATGACATACAGTATATATGTTTAATCACTTTAAAATAAAGTTAACATACGCTAATAAGGCCAAAATATAGAAGGACCATAAAAGGAAAAAAGATATTCCTGATAAAATATTATAGTGTGTATATATATGTATATCAGGGATTTCTTATTTACTTGTATGGTCCTTCTATATTTTGGCCTTATTAGTGTATGTTAACTTTATTTTAAAGTGATTTTCTATTGTAAGGCGCTGCGTACACTGTGTGGCGCCATATAAATAAAGATATACATACATACGTTAAACATATATTACTGTATGTCATTTGCCTATTTATCATTTTTAAATAGTGGTTCCTTTGTTTGTGCCCCTTTCTTCTGTTTTACTTCTATAAATTAATTCATTTTCAAATGAAGTTCACTCTCCTCCATTTACATTAAAGAACCCTGTTGGAGTATTACTACTGGCTGCCTTGGATAGACTGGGTGGAAGTTACTGGCTTGCCTGGGCGCGTGATTCTTTTGTGTCTTTCTCCGGAATGCTGCCTTCATCCGGAATGGATTCTTAAGTGTCCTCCTCCGCGGGTCGCGCTCTCCCCATTCCCCATGCGAGCTCCTCTGACTCAGCCTCTCTACTCCAGTTGTCATCATGTGCCCCTGCCGGCTGTGATGACATCAATATGCATGCTGCGCAACACAATAGGTTGCGTACGCATGCACAGGGAAGAGTACTTGATTCTCTACATTGAGTCTTGATAGACTCAATGAAGAGAAGCTTTGCTTGCTGCTGTTAGAGGTCCGCCAATTGGAAGCGGCGGGCCTCTAAATGGAAACGGGCTGCAGTACCACATTACAGTGAAAGAAGTAAACTAGATTCACTGGACCTCTAAATGGCGGCGGGCCACCCTCGGTCGCTGGCCCTCGGTCCGCGACCGAATGCCCGACTGGTCAGTCCGCCCCTGGATACAAATCTTGTTTGCAAGGCGTTTGAGACCTTACTATAATTCAGTAGGCGAAAACCCCATTTAAATCAGCAGAAATATCGAAGGATGTTAATTTTCTTTTATAGTATAGCTAGTGTAAAAGCCCGTGTACATGGGCCAAGGTCCAGGTAATGTTAAGCGACCGCTACCTCACTGCTCCAAGCGATGCAGCCTTGCGTCGCCTCACTCACGCAATACAATCATGTGCAGTAGAGACTGCCCGAACATGCTAAGTCTCTACTGCGCATGACGGCTTCTGACAAACATCCTAGCAAATTATTATATAGGATTGGTTTTCCTCAGAACTGTTTCTTTTTAGCTTCCTAACCCTTTGAGTGCAGAGCAATGCGTTGAGTATCCCTTTGGCACTCAATGGGTTAAAGATGCACCATAGTTAAATTGTTTATGAAGTTTAAAAAAACAGAAACCCATCAACCTTTTCCAGATCTCCTTTGGAGTTCCAGAGTAAGGCAAACAAATCTTATGGAAGTTATTTCCAATTGTGTGTCAAGACAAAAAAAAAAAAAAAATCTCCTTAATTCCAAAAAAAACTATCAGATATTTTCTGGATCAACATCCTACCTTTGAATCCAGCTGTCATAATTTGCTATACTGTTCGTGACTAAAAAAGGTAATCCATACATTTCTGAAAATATCTACACTATGCTTTCCAACAGAGCTTACAAAGACAAAGACTTCCACATTGTCATTGGAAAAATAACCCTTGCTTTTGCTGTAGTCAAAATACTTTATTAAAAAACAAAAATTCTAAGAATTTGGACAGCATTGTTCGTAGGTGATGAACCATCTTTTGAGACATAAAAGAAATCGCTCACTAATACTATTACTATTCTAATGGCTGTTTATTCTTCACCTAGAAATGGCAGTGTGTTGAGGACACAAACGGGAAGCTGAGACTCCACAAGTGTAAAGGCATGGCGAGTCTGGCGGCCGCTCCGAGCAGCATCAGGAAGTCCCCTAATCTCATGTCTAATTACTACAATGCCAACAGCGACGAATGCAACTGTGACAGCCTTGGCTACAAGCTGGTATCTCTGGGACGGCGCAAGAAACTCCTCACCAAGAAAAGTAAATACCACCTGTTCTCTATCCAGAATCACTTCTTAAATTAACCCTTTGCAGCCCAGAGGTGGGTGCACTGTGAAGCAATGTATTGCATACACCCCATGTCCTTTAACTTCTTAAGGACCCATGTCATGCCAGGACCGTCACGCCAGTTGCGGCATTTAAACGCTGGTGACGGTTCTGGCACGTCATGGAATTCTGGGATGGCATCGTGGCTTCACACCGCACTTCCAGAGCATTGAAAAAAAAAAAAAGTTGTACTTAACGGCCAGATCGGGCAGTCGTTAAGAGGTTAAGAAATTATAGTGTTCTAACTATTCTTATTTTAAACTCGTCCTGCCTCCTTAAGATAGGTTTAGGTAACTTAGAAGAATTAAAAATAGCATATAGGTAGAGCTAGCCATTTTTTGTAATCTAAATAACTTTTGAAACATAAGCTTCATTTGTGAGTTTCCCAGTGTGGCTCTTTATGCTAATTTGTTGATGTTCTGAGTCATTATTACAACACACACAGGCAAACGCACACAGACACATGCACACAGGCAGACAAATACGCATACGCACACAGACAAATACGCATACGCACACAGATACACACACAAACACACACACACAGACTGATGTCATTGCTAATAGCATGCAGAACAGTAAGTTTGTCCTCAAAAAGAACTAATTTGCATACTGTATGTATGTTTTTGGGGGGTTGGTGAAGACATGATCGCTTTAGTTACTAGTTGTCTTGGAATAAACTGTTTGGAGTCTCTGCTCTTCAGCCACTTTGTGCAAATGGCAGGCTGCCAATCTCTCACATAAGAAGTGGCATTTAATGCATGGGTGTGCCCAGCATTCACCAGTGACTTCCACTTTTAGTGTCCCTTACCTTGCGTTGTCCAACTCACAATTGCTCAGCAAGGAACCAGTAAAACCCTTTGAGTTGGATACCTCTCTTGCATTCAAAGGGTTAAAGGGATAGTAATACTTGCAAATTACCAATCTCCATATTGTAGCTTTGTTAAAAAGAAACTTATTGCCCCCAGTGTCATCTCTCAAACCCTTATGGTTTGAGAGATGATAGCGCTCAGAGTTACCCCTCCCTCCCCCTTCCCTGACTGAACGCTGACTGCAGGGATATCCGGTATTACTTGCATCAGGTGGC
The DNA here is from genome assembly GCA_037306005.1 of Rhinophrynus dorsalis. Classification (NCBI taxonomy): domain Eukaryota; kingdom Metazoa; phylum Chordata; class Amphibia; order Anura; family Rhinophrynidae; genus Rhinophrynus; species Rhinophrynus dorsalis. The sequence continues at coordinate 140,144,222 of CM074727.1, forward strand.
TTCAGCATTGCAGAGATCTCTTTTATAAAAAGAAAGCTTTCACTAAAACCAAGCACACACAGAAGACCGTTTCAGTGAAAGAATTCTTTTTTATAAACGCGATCTCGGCTCTGCTGCAGAGCTGTCTGATGCACATAAGACTGCAGTCAGCGAACTTTGAGCTCTATCATCTCTCAAACCATAAGGGTTTGAGAGATGACACTGGGGGCAATAAGTTTATTTTTAACAAAGCTACAATATGGGGATTAGTAATTTGCAAGTATTACTATCCCTTTAATTAGATGATCAGAAAGGAGAGAGGTTTTCCTGGGTGGACAACACTCCAATCTGGATGTTGCGGATGCCCATGCTCTTCCCAGAGATCAGCCCGGAACCAGGGAGGAGATGCACTATGGAGTGATAAAGAGGCGATAACGCAGAGATGACTTCTCTAGTTCCTATGTTATTCTATGGAGCCTATGCACTAAGATTTCTTAAGTGGGAGAGATCTTAGTGCATGGACACCATAGAATAACATAGGAACTAGGGATCCAGGGAGTCATTTTAATTTGTTTTTGGTGTGTTTTTTTTTCACTAGTATATAATACAACCCCCCTCCCCACTTCACATAAGGTAAAATGGGGAAAAATGTTCATATTATACCAGAGATTTTAAGGTATAATATTGCCACCTGGTGTCCTGACAGTTCCCCTACAGTTCACCTTATGTCCAGAGATATTACATTCTACAGGAGAGGTGAGGACTGGCTGCATCTCTTCATAGAGTGTTAGAATAACAGCTCCATCACTTTGTGACAGTTTGAACTCCAATCAGTTCTGAATAAAACACCTACTAAAATCAGTAGGTGTACTCTTGCTGAACTCAGCAGGAAAAGCCCTAAAATTAGTTTTTTTCACCCTCATTAAAAAAAAATTACTAGTGGAACTTTCACCCCAAGAAAAGTTATCTCATGTAATGCATCTATTCAAATTGGCTATAGGCTGTTACGTTTTATTTATATGCAATATTATTAGAGAGAGATCCCTTTTTTAAAAAATACCTTATTGCGTAAGTTGTGATGTTCGCTGGGGAACAAGCTGTACCACAACGCTCTGCAGTCTGTCCCCTGGCACTACCCTTCCCAGTTATCCATAGGACAGTGCGCACTCCCTTCACTCATGTGCATGCAAAGCCTGCCTCTGAGCGAAGGGGTGAGAATACACAGGACGATTTGCATCTCCACAGATGGAGAGCGCTGCCAATCATTTAAAACCTCATCAACATAGCGACACTCACCATTTCACAACTGGAACACACAGGTAGCTTTATAAGCCTGGGGGAGTAACTACTCTCCAATACAGGGTGGTTTTTAGGCATACTTGTGGGGTATAAAGCAGTGGGAGGGGGAGTTTGATCGTGACAGGTCCACTTTAATCCTTTGAGTGACAGAGAGGTATCCATTGCATTGTAATACAAAGCATTGGATACCTCCCCCACCTCCTGGCACTCAAAGGGTTAAATTAACCTGTCTGAACCTGTCCATCTGCGTCCACCCCCACTGTCCCATAATACATGACTTGCGCAGTTCCGTGTTCTGTAGGAGTGAGAGAACAGTTTGTGACAAGCCGGAGATTCGAGTTCCCTGTTTCTGTGGGAGAAAATTTAAGCCAGATGTCCTTTCACTATACATTTACACAAGAGAGAATCATGATATACTTCTCAGCACATTGCATCGTAAAACTGTCTGTGTTAACCCTGACTGTGCCAGGTTGTCCCCACGATACTTTGCAACGTGAATGCCTTTTTGCATTCAGTTATACGTAAAAGGCCTTATATTTCGGACAGTGGTTCTCAATGGCACCGCTAATGCAGTCTGGAATTTTCAGAGCACCTCTTCATATCTTACAGGTCATTTGTAAACAGCGGACTGAAGGATACAAATAACATATAATGAATATAGTATTTCTCTGGTCCCGCAATCAGAAGTAAAATGACTATATCATAACAAATCATTTGAAACTGAACATCCATGTTTCAGTAAAACTCTTCATGGAGAACAGGTACTACAGCACCCTGGTTAACCCCTTGAGTGCCAGAAAGGTATCCACTGCTTTACGTTACTTACCATTATTTTAACCCCTTGGCCACATTGGTTTCCAGCACATATTCTCAGAAAAAAGGTTAAAATCATTTTTGTGCTTCTATGTTATAGGCTAAGGCAACAGAAGCTGTGGTCAAATGTAGTGCGAGGGAGTGGCCATAGATTCATTAAGGGTGCCTTTTGTTCCTTTTCCTAGGGAATTTTATTGGTTGCACTGTGATCACTTCCTAATCTGAGTTAGTGCTGGGATATCGTTTGCTTGGCCAGCTTCACTTTTCTGTCTTTGTAACTGACACTATCTCTTCCATTGCCTGGCTAACTCTATCTTCTGTCACATACTACATGCTAATTTGGGGTTTTATGCATTATGGTCCACAATTTGGTAAATTACACACGTTGACATCCAAGAATGAAATACCTTTATTTTTAAGAAATCATCCTTGTTCCTTTCCTAATGTGATTTGATTAACATACTTGGGAACATCCTGGATCCCAGCCCTCAGACCACTAAGAAATCAATGGCGGGTTTCAGGAAACATGCGCAATTGCTATTTCCAGTGTGAAAACTACTAGCGAATAGGTTTGCACATCATTTTGTTAAATTGCTCATGAAAAATTAAGGTTAAAGGGATAGTAATACTTTGTTTTATCTTTATTTTATTTTTTAGGCATTAAAAAAACATGAAGAACAATATAAGTCTTATCTCTCAAACCTTTATGGTTTAAGAGATATTCACAAACAAAGTATCCCCCCCTGTTCAGCCAGATCAGAAGGGAGGTGCCAGGTAGACTGCAGACAGGGACAATCTTCAATTAAGATAAGGGAAAAAGCTGAAAAGTTTGTCAAGGGGGGAAGGGCTTTCATTGTTTTCATAGGAAGAAGATTGTCCCCTGCTGTTATCTGTCTGGTCTATGGACTGTATTCCACATCTGAGAAGAGATGGCTTACACTAGGTAAAAGGGACGGGAGGGGAAACTTTGCTTGTGAATCTCTCTTAAACCATAAAGGTTTGAGAGATAAGACTTATATCGTTCTTCATGTTTTTTTCATGCCTACAAAATAAAATAAAGATAAAATGAAGTATTACTATCCCTTTAACGAACAGTTTTTTTTCTGGGTGTGGTCAGGATTAACAAATCTGAGTGGAAATGTGAATGCGCCAAATGCGGGAAGTGCTATTGCGAATGAATTTATACATCTGTGTAGTGTTGTCATAAAAAAATGTTATGCACAATTCAGAAAGTGTTCGATATACAGCTTCCTGGATTAGTACATGCGTAATATCTACCTGAGAAGATGCACACATTTATTGCATCCTGCCATAAATGCCCCAATGGGGTGATTCACATAGATGGGAACTCTACGGTTTTACCCCGGAGGCTCTGGGTTTGACACTGAATTACTGGGTCTCCGGAGCAGAGTCTGATTCTCTGGATGTGGGGAGTTTCTGATGAAACTGTCCACTTGTGCTCAATCCCACCCTGTTCCTCCCACTCTCCCCACCCTCTTCTCCTCCTTCCCTAGTCTCTTCAAGCTATTTTTTTTTGTTTTAGAAGTCCCACCCCATTTATGATGCAAATCGCGTCATTTCTCTCCCCTCATCGGTACCAGAGGGCTTTCCTCCGGGAAGCCCCAATGAAGAAGTTCCCAGGTATGGTAATTCATATTACAATGCAGGTGGAGTAAAGTCTACAGGGTTTGTCCATGAAGTGGGTGGAGCAGGCAGGGAAGGAGCACAACCAGCAGGAGACAGAATCTCTGTCCTTAGAAACCCCATAATGAACACTAAAAGGTGTTGCCTCCAGGGCACATCTGGAGAGTTCCTATGTATGTTTATTAACTCTTTAAGGACTAGAGCAGTGTTCAATGCATTGCAAACCCCTTTGGTCCTTAGGTGGTTCATGCACCATGTTTATTTATTGCACATTTTTTTTTTATGTCATGCTAGTCCAGCCTGAATGTTTTACATGGGCCCAGTTTTTTTTTTTTAACCATCTGAATGCCAGGTTGCATTAACCATTTAAGGACCAGAGGGTTATGTCACACACTTTCACAATGTGATGCACACCCCTCTGGTCCTTAAAGGGTTACACGCTAAGTTGTCCATTAATGAGAGAAGGTTGATCAGATCATTCTCTCTAGCCTGCGATTCTCAGTTTGCGATCCCAGTATTCCTAGAGGCAAACTCACTACTGTTTGTTGCATCTTGCTTCCTCAGAGTACAAAGCGAGCTACATGAGGAATCGCTCGGCCCGCTCAGTGTCCATTGACGTGGATGGGAATGTTGTTAACCTGGGCATTGAGAAGGAGTACCACCCAGTCCTAAAGAACATCACCAAGAGACACATGTCTGACCTAGATGACGATGAGGACAAAGATATGGAAGATTACAGTGGGACAGGAGGACTCACCAATGAACTTATAGTGCCCAGTTCTATTAAAGTTACACACCGGTAAGGAGAAAGATTAGATGTATTTGATGCTTTCATAAGGTTTATAGTCAAAGACTTGTTACACAATAGGGTGATCGATAAGGCTGATATGGATAAAGATAGAGGTCATTCTGCTTTGTGTTAGTTCAAATGTAGTATGTTTAGAGGTGCAGACTTTGAGGATTAACTCTAAGTAGATGGAAGAGAGAGGAACTGATGCCCCTCTATAGCTAGACCTCTCTTTGATTAGTGTGGACATCACAAGGCAGAAATGGTGTAATTATGGGGCAAACCATCTGCACTTAAGGGGACAAATAAAAAGTCCATAGGGTAAACCCTATGAGTGCCAGAGAGGTATCCAACGCATTGCAATACCTCTCTGGCACTCAAAGGGTTAAACAATTCCCAACTGATCAATTTATATAAATATTGAAATATATGTGGCATTCGATGTCTCACTGGTCTCGGTTCATGTTGTCCTAAAAGGGAGCTAAATGTTGCTACAACTGCATTGAGCAACCCTCTGGTCCTTAAAGGGTTAATTATTGTGTGATGTACTTGAACGGAATGGATCCAGAACAGAATCCTTGCACCCATTGGTCCTTCTTAAATAAATTCAAAGCTGAGCAATTCAGGGGCAAACCATCTGCACGTTATGGAATAAATGGACATTCCTATTGATTTAAAATTGTTCCTGTTAATCCTTTAAATGGTAGAAAGGACCCCAGCACAATGCTTTGCAATGTGTTGGAGACCTCTCCACTGTTTAGAGTTAAAAGTCCCATTTACATCCATAAATTTCCCCTACAGAGTAGTTTTTTTTGTCCTCCAGAATCGCTCTACCTTACCCAATATTTCTAATCCTGTGACGACTTCTTTGCAGGTGCTTTATCCTGGCGAATGACACTGTTCAGTGTGACCTGGATCTGTACAAGTCCCTGCAGGCCTGGAAGGATCACAAGCTCCATATTGATCACGAGGTTAGTAAGGCCACTGCATAATGCAATGATGTCTCCTGTATGGTAGAAGGCATAATGCAATGATGTCTCCTGTATGGTAGAAGGCATAATGCAATGATGTCTCCTGTATGGTAGAAGGCATAATGCAATGATGTCTTCTGTATGGTAGAAGGCATAATGCAATGATGTTTCCTGTATGGTAGAAGGCATAATGCAATGATGTCCTCTGTATGGTAGAAGGCATAATGCATTGATGTCTCCTGTATGGTAGAAGACCTAATGCAATGATGTCTCCTGTGTGGTCTCCTGTATGGTAGAAGACATAATGCATTGATGTCTCCTGTGTGGTCTCCTGTATGGTAAAAGACATAATGCACTGATGTCTCCTGTATGGTAGAAGGCATATTGCAATGATGTCTCCTGTATGGTAGAAGACATAATGCACTGATGTCTCCTGTGTGGTCTCCTGTATGGTAGAAGGCAAAATGCACTGATGTCTCCTGTATGGTAGAAGGCATATTGCAATGATGTCTCCTGTATGGTAGAAGACATAATGCAATGATGTCTCCTGTATGGTAGAAGGCAAAATGCACTGATGTCTCCTGTATGGTAGAAGGCATATTGCAATGATGTCTCCTGTATGGTAGAAGGCAAAATGCACTGATGTCTCCTGTATGGTAGAAGGCATATTGCAATGATGTCTCCTGTATGGTAGAAGGCATATTGCAATGATGTCTCCTGTATGGTAGAAGACATAATTCAATGATGTCTCCTGTATGGTAGAAGGCATATTGCAATGATGTCTCCTGTATGGTAGAAGACATAATTCAATGATGTCTCCTGTATGGTAGAAGGCATATTGCAATGATGTCTCCTGTATGGTAGAAGACATAATTCAATGATGTCTCCTGTATGGTAGAAGGCTGGGTACGTATTGGCATAATGCAGTGATGTCTCCTGTATGGTAGAATTCATAATGCAATGATGTTTCCTGTATGGTAGAAGGCATAATGCAATGATGTCCTCTGTATGGTAGAAGACATAATGCAATGATGTCTCCTGTATGGTAGAAGACTTCAAATCAGGCACTTCCACGTTCTGCGGCACCCTGTATGTGCAGCATGACACCCCAAGACTTCCCACCTCCCTCCCAGCTGCCCCAGGGATTGCATTCACGCATTGCTTTGTAGCTGTATGTCTGTGGGATAACTTAACAGCAAGCTCTGTTAACCATACTATTGAGGTTGAAGATTTTATCTTGAAGCACCCAGGGCAACATTCATAGGGACCATTAGGATTTTCAGTCCTTAGTAAAGTAAGTGGGAGGCTTAGGAAGTATCACTTCTTCTTTAATCCCTTAAGGACCAGAGGGGATGCGCTGCACACCTCACTGATCCTTAAGGAATTAAACAGTTGGCAACTGGTGACAAAAGGTATTTTCTTATAATGCACTCTATGGAGAACTTGAGTCATAGACTACAGGTGTCAGTAGTAAGAGATAAAACCAGAACCTCCCACTGACTACAATAGTACATTTCAAATAAAAAAATAGTATCAGATATAATAACTTTTCCCAGCAGTGGAAGAACCTTTGTTGTAGTCAGAGTGAAAAGTACAATATATATGTTTAATTAAAGAAAACTATTTACTGCTTTAAATGGAATCTGTAGCTGTTGTGTCAAGATGGCCCTTGAACGCTGTTGTAATCTATAGCTGCAGACTTCCTTTATATATATATATATATATATATATATATATATATATATATATTTATATATATAAAATATATATGATATAATGTAGTTGTGTTGGCACAGCACTCTCTTACAGTTTTTCTTTTAACTTGCCTGGGTGACAGTCCCATATTCATGTAGATAATCCAAAAGAAAAACCGCACTCACAGGTCTTGTACGTGATGCCAAGACAGGCTGATTTATTTAATTGACGTTTCGGACCAAGCAGCGGCCTTTCTCTTGAGAAAGGCCCCTGTTTGGGCCGAAACATTGAGGGTGAGGGGGATTTTGGGTTGTGTTAGGGTTACGGTAGGGTTAGGATTGTTACGGTGAGGGGAATTTTGGGTTGTATTTAGGTTAGAATTGTTAGGGTAGGGTAGTATAGGTGTACACTTAATAAGAGAGACGTACATTAGGGTTAGGGGGTTACATCAGATTGGCCAGACTTTACAATAGGATAAAGGTTTTAATAAGATAACATTTTAAATGCTCCATAATGTTAGATTCTGTTTTAAGAAGGAGACATTTTAAACATGTCATTCTGACGCAAGTAACATTTTGCTATCGAGATGCGCACTTGCAAATCGGTGACATTTTCATAGTGAATTGATTAGATCTGTGTTATGTTTGCATAAAGCTTGATGTCTTCTCTATAAGAGTTCTGAGGGTTGTTATTGTTTTTTTCTTTAAAGTGGAAGTATACCCCAGGAATAATCTATGTAGGTGTCCTTCACGCAGCAGCTGAGCATGTATGTGTGTGTGTGTATATATATAAATATAGATAGTTGTGTTGGCAGAGCATTCGCTTACATTTTTTTCTTTTAAATTGCCTGGGTGACAGTCCCATGTTCATGTAGATAATCCAAAAGAAAAACCGCACTCACAGGTCTTGTACGTGATGAAAATACAGGCTTATTTATTTAATTGTTTGGGCCGAAACGTCGATTAAATAAATCAGCCTGTATTTTCATCTCGTACAAGACCTGTGAGTGCGGTTTTTCTTTGTGCTTCAATAGACATGTATGGCTTGTAAGGGACTGTAGTTGTTATCCGATTGAAACAACTAGTGGATTAAAACAGAGATCAAATGCAAATGATAACCATTATTAGAAATAACTGGTTGCTGTCTGAAGGATACCTACCTAGGTAAGATCATTGGATAAACAAATTAAGAGCCACTTATTCTTCAGGTATATTTTGCTTTTGTCTATATTTTTATTAACCCTTGGAGTGCCAGAGGGGTACACAACGCGTTGTGTACCCCTATGGCACTCAAAGGGTTAAGGCGATGCCATGGTGAATTGTCTTGCTTATCCTTACAAAGTCACTGCTGTTGGGGTCTTATTCATCAACCTAAAGAGGTACAATTATGGAACAAACCAACTGCATCACAGGGTTGAAATGAAGATCCCATTAATTTAAAATGGGCTTTTCACCCCTTGAATGCTAGAGAGGTCTCTAATGTATTACAGAACCATGCGTTGGAGACATCTCTATCATTCAAGTGGTTAAAAGCCCCATTTGAACTCAATGGGAATTTGGGGAGTTGTATTTGTCCCCTATGGTTGGCTTGCTCCAGAATTGCACCTCATTAGCTTGATGAATAAGCCCTTGGTTTGTAAAAATTAATTCTTGTTTCATTGCAGATTGAAACTTTACAGAGCAAAATCAAAAACCTCCGCGAGGTAAGAGGGCACCTGAAGAAGAAGAGGCCGGAGGAGTGCGACTGCAGCAAAATCAGGTACACGCTACCCCTGGGAAAGGAGGGGTCCTAATATGCTAGCAGTTTATATATATATATATATATATATATATATATATATATATAAATTATAATATGAGAGATAATATTGATGACTCATAGCACTTTTTTTATACTTAAAGGGATAGTAATACTTCGTTTTAACTTTATTTTATTTTGTAGGCATTAAAAAAACATGAAGAATGATATAAGTCTTATCTCTGAAACCTTTATGGTTTAAGAGATATTCACAAGCAAAGTATCCCTTCCCTGTTCAACCAGATCAGAAGGGAGATGCCCAGGTAGACTGCAGAGAGGGACAATCTTCAATTAAGATAAGGGAAAAAGCTGAAAAACTTGTCAAGGGGGAAGGGCTTTCATTGTTTTCATACAAAGAAAATTGTCCCCTTCTGTTATCTGTCTGGTCTTACAACCAGACTCACATCTGAGAAGAGATGGCTTACACTAGGTAAAAGGGGCGGGGAGGGGAACTTTGCTTGTGAATATCTCATAAACCATAAAGGTTTGAGAGATAAGACTTATATCATTCTTCATGTTTTTTTAATGCCTACAAAATAAAATAAAGTTAAAACGAAGTGTTACTATCCCTTTAATGGGTTAGTAATGTCCAACAATAATTTAATGTTGTATTGTAGATTTAAAAAAATAAATTATATGGAGCAAATCCCATCTCTCAGACCTTTACGGTTTGAGAGATATTCACATCTAAAGTTCCCCCACCCCCCCTTCTCCTGACGTCAGCTGTAAAGCTGACAGAAGGAGATCCACGTCTGCCGACACAAGGCGGCTCTTCAGCAGAGCCGAAATAGAGATAATTTAAAAAGAACTACTTCATTGGAATGGTCTACAAAGTGTCCTTGCAAGTCAGGCACACTTTGTAGACCATTCCAGTGAAGGAATTCTTTTTAAATATCGCTATTTGGGCTCTGCTGAAGAGCCGCTGGCTGGTCCCAGGACTGAGATCTCCTGCTGTCAGTACAGCGCTGACGTCAGGAGAAGGGGAGGGAGGGGGGGACTTTAGCACCAAATATCTCTCAAACCATAAAGGTCTGAGAGATGGGACTTTATTATTTATTTTTATTAAATCTACAATACAACATAAAATTATTATTGGACATTACTAACCCTTTAACGTCCAGTTACGTGCCAGGACCGTCACAGATTTCAGTCCTTTAAGGACCAGTGACTTTCCTGGCACGTCATGGGTTAAATTATCACAGCGTGCCTGTAGGAACGCTGTGATTATTCCAGTAGGCTGGAACTGACTGCTCGGAGCATTTCGTTCCATCCTTTTACCCTGGCGATTCGGCACATGTGAACGCTCCCATGTGCCGGTTCAGCCAATGAAATGGCTGTGGTCCTTTTGTGTAAAAACCCTGGTCCTTAACTCCTTAATTAAGGACCCTTGACAGTCCTGGTACATCATGGCTGGATTTTCTTTAAGGACCGATGACGTACCAGGACCCTCATGGAATTCCGAGCTCCCTGTGCGGCTGCACGCTGTTCTGGGAGTCCGGAATCGGATTAAAGGAAAAAAAAAAAAAAGCTCAGCAAGACTGTCCGGATGGATCTAAGAGAGGGACAATCTTCAGTGAGCATAAGGGGAAAACTGAAAAACCTGTCAAGGGGGCGGGGTTTTCCTTATGCTCACAGTAAGAAGATTGTCCCTGCCTACAACCTGTCCGGTCAAGATACCAGATTCCACGTCTTAGGGGAGGTGGCTTACACTAGGTAAAAGGGGTGGGAAGGGGATACTGTACCATTCAATTACTCTTGAACTACAACACATACAGTATTGAAATGACACTTTCCATGGCCCAAATACTAGGAAGATTAATTGGGGCTGCTCTGAATTCAGACCGGAGCCCTCTCTGCGCACCTTCCTGGGACCACTTGGTCCCAGGAAGGTGTGCAGAGAGGACTCCTGTCTGCATTTGGAGCACCCCACTCCGTATCAGCCTCAGCACGTGTGCATGACTGCAGCGCTGCCAGTGTTGGCTCGTATACACGGGGTTTGAAACTAGTATGTGTGTATATGTGTTTTTATCCAGTTAAGGGGCATCAGTGTTGTTCGCACTCCCCACTTCCTGCTGTGTGTTACATAGTAGAGCGCAACCTCGTTAGCAGGAAGTGTTGAGTGCAAGGGAAAAATGCCTTCCCCTGTCCTGATAAATAGCATGTGATATTCATCTATATCTAAAGTTCTTCTAAAGTAAGGAAACTTTTACTAGGAATATTAAAATGTATTCTAAAATAAAAATACCTTTATATAAAAGTATGTGTGTTTAACCCCTTAGCGACCAATGACGTGCCAGGACCGTCATCAGTGGATGTGTAATAAGGACCGGAGATGGTCCTGGCATGTCATGGAATCTGGGATGGTAGCGAGGCTGCACTCTACTCTGACATCCCAGAATTCAGTGCAGTGCAGTGGTCCTTAACGGACACCCACACACCCATGGATCGGGCAGTTTTTAAGGGGTTAAACATTCCCAGACAGACATATAAAAGTCCCCATACCTTTATAGAACTTTAAAAGAGAGAGACCACCACCTACTAATATCCCCAAGATACCTTGCAATGGCCAGAAAATCCTAATGGCCCCTATGAATTGTTCCTTTGCTCAAGAGAGAACATCATCAGTCAGAACTGGATGTCATGTCTGTGGAGGCGGACATGACACTTGGAAGTAGGACCATAGAAACATCACTCTGCAATGTGTTCTGCACCATTCTTGTCCTTAAAGGACCAGAGGGGTGTGCAGTCCATTGCTTCACAGTATGCTGTGCACCCCTGGTTATTATGTAGGTTCATGCACTCTGCCTACTTCACTATGAAATAACTATTAGCCACTGTCATGTCCGCCGCCATGGCATGGTGCACCCTTCTGGCAATCAAAGGGTTAATGTTGCTTTTTCATTATAATAATCATTATTATAATAATATATAAAATGTAATGTTCTGTTGTTGGAATACTGTACCACTCTTAATTGTATTTTTTTTTCCTTTATAATTTTTTCACAGTTACCACATCAAACACAAAAAAGGAAAACTGAAGCACAAGGGGATGGCCGTGCACCCATTCAAGTGAGTTAAAGGCTCCATCTTACTTTGCCCTGTATTCCATCTCAACTGATAGCCATCACTGATTTTATTTCCAAATGTTCCCATAGCCCCTTAATGACCACCTGATCTGGCGAATGGGCAGCCGTTAACCCCTTTTCGACGAGTGAAGAGCCAGGACTGTCTGTTTTTTTTGCTTGAGGACTGGTGATGGTTCTGGCACGTCACGTACTTTTGTGTTTACAGCGCTCCTGCGGGGTCTGAAGTTGACGGCTCGAAGATCAAAGCGGTCTCTTTCAGACCATCTGCTTGGCATGCTGGTACACGTCGCAGGTCACCTGTACGTGTCAGCATAGATCAAAAAGGTCCTTAAAACGATAGTAATTTTTAACAAAAACAGCGGCTCCAATTAATCTTCATAGTATTTGGACCATGGAGCGTGTTATTTCTATACTGTCAGAGTTGTAGTTCAAGAGTAACCGAATGATAAAGTATCCCCCCTCCCATTCCTTTTACCTAGTGTAAGCCGCCTCCCCTCGGATGTGGAATCTGGTGTCTTGACCGGACAGCTCACAGCAAGGGACAGTCTCCTTACTGTGAGCATAAGGAAAACTCTGCCCCCCTTGACAGGTTTTTCCTTATGCTCACTGAAGATTGTCCCTCTCTGCGATCCATCTGGACAGTCTTGCTGCTCTGAGGTGAGCAGTGTTACATCAGTAAAAGGAATGGGAGGGGGATACTTTATCATTCAATTACTCTTGAACTACAACTCTGACAGTATTGAAATAACACTCTCCATGTCCAAATACTATGAAGATTAATTGGAGCTGCTTTTATTTTGAAACATTACTATCCCTTTAAGGGAAAGTAACTTCCCTGGACCTTTTGTCCTTAAGAGGTTTAGGACCACCAAGCTTTTTTATTTCTCTTCTTTCAATGCATTCTGGGATGGCAGTATGGCGTGCAATTGCACTACCATCCCTGAATTCTGTGACGTGGCACGGCATGGGTTGGTCCTTAAGGGGGTAGACTTTAATAGGAATCTGTGATAAAAATCTGGTGATGATGATAACCTTTTGAGTGTCAGAGGGGAACACAACACATTGCTTTGCAATGTGTTGCATACCCCTCTAGCACTCAAAGGGTTAATTACCAGCAATGGCATCAAGCCAATCGTTAGCACCAGTCGGATCAGAAATGATACATGGTGGAAAATAAATATTGTGGTTCTTTCCTTGGTGAGTAAAACAAGAGAACGGACACCTTGGGGAGACGATTCTTTGTATAATTTCAGCTTCACATTATTATTATTATTATTATTATTTTTGTTATTATTATTATTTTTATTCATATTTGCGCAGGTTGAGCAAAGTCGACCCGTCAGCCACAGGTGATGAGTGCATGTTTCCTTAACCCTTTGAGTGCCAGAGGGGTACCCCTCTGGCACTCAAAGGGTTAATGGTGTATGGGGAAGTCTTACAATAAAGTTCTCCATAAGAGGGAACAGAAACAGCGCCACTTGTTGACCACAATAGAAAGATGAGGTTTTTAATTTAACTCTTTGAGTGCTTGAGGGTGGATACCCCCTCTGGCACTCAAAAGGGTTAAACATTCTGAGCAATCACCCAGTGGCGAGAGTGCCCTAGTCTTACTCAGCACGTAACAAAACAGTACTGCTCCTTTAACCCTTATGGTGCTAGAGGGGTATAGAATGCATTGCAAAGCAATGTGTTGCATACTCTTCGGGCACTCAGAGGTTTAACCAGTTCCCTGCAGAGGCATTTCGCCCTTCTGTACTAAACATGTTTTAGCTTTTACTGCTGATCACAATTGAGCAACATATACATGCCATGTATTGTTTTGTTTGTTTGCCGACCCTGTTCTTAACCCCTTAAGGACCGCGCAGTCGATGGGTGGAGTGTTGGAGAACCAACACACTTTTTTTTTTCCTTTCTTTCTTACCGGCCAACCCAGTGATCACAGTGTGCCGTGCAGGTGCGCTGTGATCATGAAATTCCATGATGTGCCAGGACTGTCACCAGTCCTTCCTTAAGGCACAGACACAGATGACGGTCATTGAGGGGTTAAAAAATCAGTAACAAAACCAAAAAACAAATACCATTGATGCCTCCCATCCCCAGTTTTTTCTGAACTGAAATTCCAGTAAAGTGGAACTCCAGTGATAATAAAATATTGCATACTAGTTGAAGGGCCCGTGTACATAGGCCACAGTGCCAGCCGGTCACGGTGCAGCTATGCGCAGTAGAGACTGCTTGTGCCACGGCTGATACAGAGTGGGGCGCTCCGAATTCAGACCAGGGTATTCTCTGTGCACCTGAAGGTGTGCAGAGAGGACTCTGATCTGACTTCGGAGCGCCTCTCTCCGTATCAGCGCGTCACAGGCAGTCTCTACTGTTCATGACTGTGTCTTTAAAAATTTTTTAGCAAATTATAATATAGGATGATTTCATGACTAGAAAGGCAAGATCCTCCCCTGTCCACTGTTAGACTTCTGCATCAGATCATGATGGGGCACTGAGATCTGGGTTCCATTGCTGTAACACTTTGAGTGCCAGTGAGGTATCCAACATATTGTATTGCAATGCTTTGGATACCTCTCTGGCACTCATAGGGTTAAAAAAAATGTTTGGTCTGTAATAACATTAAAAGAAAAATCTCTAAGCAGTGGAAATACTACTGTTTTACTCTGCAAGAAAAGCCCTGTGCTGTTCCTTTTAAGAGGATGTTTCTTAGCACATTTAATGCTAGAGGACATTGGCGCTGCAATCATCTCCACTGCACTGTCTTCCAACAGAAGCTGCGGAGCCACAGGTTCCTCATCCTTGCCAGAACTGTTGAAATGCTATTTTGGTAATGGTACAAATATTGCATCATTTGTATTTACAGGAAATCCATGACCGAAAAGGACAAGGTTTGGCTCTTGCGAGAACAGAGGCGCAAGAAGAAGCTTCGCAAACTGCTCAAGAGGCTCAAAAACAATGATACTTGCAGCATGCCGGGACTGACCTGCTTCACACACGATAACCAGCACTGGCAGACCGCCCCCTTCTGGACACGTAAGGGATCACACACACAATCCACACACAACCTCTGTATAGTTGATGTGGCTTAAAGGGATAGTAATGTTTCACAATAAAAGCAGCTCCAATTAATCTTCATAGTATTTGGGCCATGGAGAGTATTATTTCAATACTGTCACAGTTGTAGGTCAAGAGTAATTGAATGATAAAGTATCCCGTGTCCCCCTAGGTAAGGGACAAACCCCCAACCAAAAAAAAAAACCTTTAAGCCTTTGAATGCCAGAGAGGTAGGGTTAACCACTTGGTTGCTAGAGAGCTATCCAATGCATTTAGCATCCAAGGGGTTAAAAAGTCTAATAAAGGGGTATATAACTGGCACAAGGTTATTGAGATGTTCCTGGCCACACCCACAATTCAGAATGTGGGTGTAGCCAGCACTGCTTAGGCACCTCCCCTCAGAATTTGGAGTGCTAGGCAGGCAGTTGCCTACTTTGCCTATTGCAAACTCTGGCTCTGACTGGGTGGAAGTCTAACATCCTTGTCTATTAAAGACTTTATAGTATAGTATAATGGACATAAATACAAATCAGGGTTATGTTTACTAAAATTCCCTGGTCACCTACAAGTTATTAACCCCTTAACATCCACTGCCCTGCCAGGACCGTCATGGCTGTCCTGCACTTAAGGACCAGTGACGGTCCTGAAATGTCTTAGAATTCAGGGCTTGATGCCTGAATCAGATCGTAAAAATAAAAATGCCCCGTGGTCCTTAAGTGCTGGCTGTGCATGCGTGCGCCAGTCCTTAAGGGGTTAAGGAAGTGTGAAGAGAGTGTATACCACTAATGGTCTGAGCTCTAGTTATATTGATGAAAGGTCCTACATTCAAATTAAAACTGGAGTAATTCTGGGTCAAACCAACTGCTTCAAAAAAAAAAAATAGAAATTCCCACTGATTGAAATGGGGTTTTAACTCCTTGAATGCCTACAGAGAAATCCAGCAGAGTATATTTTGTTATAAAGCTTTAGCTGCTGAGTAAAACCAGGGTCCTGGGCACTGTTTCATTCAAATGTTATTACAACTCAAACACACATAATATTAAGCTGTTAGTGCCAACTAGTGTCTTAAAAGCAAATTGTTTTGTATAATGCATGTTATGGGAGAGCTTGAGTGATAGACTACCACTCTCCATAGTAAGACATAGGAACAGCGCCATTTGATGACAGGAATAGAAAATTGCAATTTTCACGTATTGTACGAGTGAACGAAACCTGTCCCTCCGGTGGCAGTACCCTTGGTTTACTCATCAGGAAAACCCCTTAAACATATATTTTTATATAAAACAAAGTTTATTGTTTCTTTTAATTAAATTTCCCTTTAAACCCTGGGATGCAAGAAATGTCAAGACAACATCTCTAGTGCGTAGATGTTTAAGAGCCGCAGACTTAAAGTCCAAGTCTTGATTACTGAGATTACTTGCGGCAGAGCTGTGTGCATTGGTCAGTAATCTATGACTGGGTTTTCAAGCCGGCTGACCTAATTACAAGATACTTCGGATCAGGGTTTATAATATGAAGTCCTTTGCTACTAGCCAGACCTGAAAAGTTACTCGCCACTGCAAGCCATAATATAACCACCAGGGCTAAATTTTCACTTGCCATTGGCTAGTGGTGAGTGGAAATTTTGAGCCCTGCTTTGGATTGTAAGCTCTTTGCAGCAGGGTCCCCTTCCCAATTTTAGCCTGATGCTGTTAACCCTATCCTGTATTACAGTATTTTTGTAAAACACTGTGTACATGTATGGTGCTATATAAAGATACAGACATACCATCAGATTCCCAGTTTGCGAGCTCCGGAGATGTAAATATATATGTAATAATTTCCTGAACATAAACACGTATATAACCCCCTTGGATGCTAAAGACTTCTACAGAGCATTGCAAAGCAATGAGACTGAAATATCTAAGCGATCTATGGAGATACTACACAGCACCCTCTTCCTACAGCAGTTAACATCCAACGTTGTCTTTTTTTTTTTTTACAGAGGGGCCGTTCTGCGCATGCACCAGTGCCAATAACAACACATACTGGTGTTTAAGGACAATTAACGAGACCCATAACTTCTTGTTCTGCGAGTTTGCCACAGGATTCCTGGAATATTTTGATCTGAATACTGATCCGTACCAGGTAAAGGGCCAGCTTTTTACTGAATGTCCTGTTCAACTGTGCTCCAGGTCTACAAATTAACATGGATGGATGTGATCTGTCAGTTAACCCCTTGCATGCCAGACATCTGCAACACATTTCAAAAGCTCCAGAATCCAGAGAGTTAAGGGAGCTGCATACCTACAGAGTGTCTGGGCTGGGCCACCTTTGAGGCAAAGCCCAATCAGCTCTGTACTGTCACACAACAGTTACACTCAGACCAGTGTCCTAACTTGGCTGTCAGCTGCTGACATAATCACCATCCAGTAAGATAAGAAAAGCAATGGCAAGCCTCTTCCCTGTTAACTCTTTGTGCCCTAGAGAGGTTTTCATCACAGTGCAAAGCAATGAGTTGGACACACTGACACTAAAGTGGTTAACCCAGTCACACAAACACCATCTGATATGCTCTGGTGGTGAAATGGCATCTTGGTAGTATGTGGTAGTGTGAGATTCAGGTTTGCTCCATACTATTAGGGTGGGGGATGGCAACGGCTTCAGATTTTGCCCCAAGTCCCAATAGGTTCTAGCCAACTTAGGCTACTGAGTCTTGTAAGAGCATGGCTCTTGCCTTCATATTAAAGGGATAGTAATACTTCGTTTTATCTTTATTTTATTTCGTAGGCATTAAAAAAACATGAAGAACGATATAAGTCTTATCTCTCAAACCTTTATGGTTTAAGATATATTCACAAGCAAAGTATCCCCACCCCTGTTCAGCCACATCAGAAGGGAGGTGCCCAGGTAGACTGCAGAGAGGGACAATCTTCAATTAAGATAAGGAAAAACCTGAAAAACTTGTCAAGGGGGGGAAGGGCTTTCATTCTTTTCATACAAAGAAGATTGTCCCCTGCTGTTATCTGTCTGGTCTTACAACCAGATTCACATCTGAGAAGAGATGGCTTACACTAGGAAAAAGGGGCGGGAGGGGGAAACTTTGCTTGTGAATATCTCTTAAACCATAAAGGTTTGAGAGATATTATTCTAATATTTTTTTAATGCCTACAAGATAAAATAAAGTTAAAACAAAGTATTACTATCCCTTTAAAGGGCATCTATCCTGTTTTACTAAGTCTGCATCTATGGAGTTTTGTGTAAAAAAAAAAAAAAAAAAAGCCTAAGATTGCACTGTGCTGTGCAACCCCCAAAAAAGCTCCCGTCATCCGTTCAGGGTATCAGAAGATTCACCCCCTCGGGTGGCAGAAGGTATGAAATAGATTTTTACTGCAGAAAAGAACAATCTGGCTGGGCCAAGCAGTCTGCCCATTTCTCTATCTAATCAAAATGCAGATTGACCATCTGAGTGCAAGAGGGGGTGTACAACGTATTGCAATGCACTCAAAGGGTTAAAAGCTTCTGAGGATAGACATATCTATCCAAGACACTTTTGAATTCTCTAACAGTATTTGTCCCTACCACCTCTACTGGGAGGCTGTTCCATGATTCTTTCACTCTTTCCATAAAGTAAGTACTTAGACATAGTAATTCTGAATTTTCCAGCCTCTGACCTCTTGTAACAGTATTCCTCTCTTTCTGAAAATGCTTCACTCCTGAACTAAATTAAATCCTTTAATATTTTGAAATCTTTCTATCAAATTATCCCGCTCCCTCCATTTAATAGTTGTAAGGATTAAGCTGAGCCTATTCTGGTACAACGTGTCATAACGACCCTGCACCATTTTAGTGTCTCTTCTTTGAATTGCCTCTACTTTATCCTGGAGATGTGGTCTGGACTGGATGCAACCTTGAAGTCTGTTACAGCCATAAACTGTGCAGGTTGTGCTCTGCTAGAATAAACCCGTAGTCTGAAGCTTAGAAGACTTTGTGTAGCTCCCATAGAGCATAATGAAACAACCCAAAACATTCTAAACTGTAAGAATTTTTGAAGTCTCTCTCATGGGACCAGTGGGTCTCTTTTAAGACCCCTCAGCTCCACTGTTGATTTGCTGACATCATCACAGTGGTGTCCGTAGACATTTTTCCAGGGGGGGGGGCAAAGCCATAATATGACCCCCAGGCCAGCCCATCTAGCCCCTTTATTTATATGAAGGAGGGTAATTGTAGGGGGGGCAAGTGCCCCCCTTGCCCCCCCCTCCGGACGCCCATGCATCATCATCAGGTGTCTTCACAGAGGAGCCAGTCTACCAATAGGACACTCTCTTTGTGTGTTGCCCTTCAAGAGGCAGCTATTAACTAGATCAGTACTTGTCAAACCTGCCCTCAAGGCAGGCTCAGGGGAGGGGGGGCTGCACTAAGGTTAAATATAGTGGCAGTTTATTTTAGTGAGTGATGATAACAATTTACCTTGGCGAATAAGGTAGACTTCAACATATGTATGCCCCAAAAATTAGGTCCGCCAGGGGAGTGGGGGAGACCGTGATCATTAGCTTATGTCACTGATGTGTAGTAATTGTGTGTCTGCAGTCAGGTTAATATTAGGCTAATGTCAAATTACTGAATGTCAATATATTCAAATTTCTTCGTAGCACTCTGTTAATCAAGCCTCACCCTGTCAGTCTTATGTGAGGTTTCACAGCTATGGAGAAGTTCAAAATACATTTTACATTTTTTGAAAACTTTGAAATATGACAAACCTTGAAATACACTGTGAAATGACCCAATTACTCCAGTGTGCTACAGTTAGGTGGTGTACTTGTACTTGATTAACTCCTCGGAGACCAGACGGATGTGCAATAGTTTGCTTTGCCAGCTATCCATGCTTTGTGCATATGGAGAATAGCCACATTAATATAAAACACACACCCAGAAATACAAAAATGTTTCATAAAGTTGAATTTCAATATTCAAAGAAGAAGCTGGCCGTAGATTTGTTAATGTAGGCATCATTGTGAAACAAGGTGTTGTACACTCCCCTGGCACTTGAAGGGTTAAGAATAAAAGATCCAGACCAGTAGTTCCCAACCTTATCCTCAGAGTTAATGAAAATGACTGAGTGTCAGATCATCTCACCTGTTCTGCATAGTGGAATGCTATAGACATTATCTTGGTGGGCCCTGAGGACAAGTTTGAGAACTGCTGCTCTAGACCAGTGATTCCTGTCCTTAGTCCTCCAGACCATACCGACAATTTGTGTCTTCATGATGTCTCAGGTTGAACACTGGTGTGCATACCTGAAGACTCCAGGTTTGGAAGTGCATTACCGGGTCTCCGGGGCAGAGGCTGGTTCCTCGGATGTGGGGATCTGCTTTAAAACTCTGCCCACTTTTCTTCCTTCCCCACCCAATTCTTCCCACTTTTTTGTGATGTCCCTGGACAGCCACTCCCCCACTTGCCATGCCCCCACTTTTTGCCACAATTTGCAATTATACCCCCCCCAGCATCACCCCCTCCAGGTATGCTGGTGTGTAATCAGTGTCTCAGTCATGTTAATTGATTTATTGTGCTTCATTAAAGATATCTTTAACAACTGATCTGTTGGTGTGTCTTGGGGACGAGAGCTAAGAAGCACTGCTCAAGACAGATACTTATTTGTTACCCAAAATATGCCGCTGTCATTTTCTCTTTTGCATCCTGTATACTGGTTAGCATAACTTTATGCTGTAGATGGATTCTTTACAAGTTGCATTTTTACCCAAGATAAGCTCATCAATGTTACACTATACCGTAATATTATATTTGTTACCACAGTGACACCTAGTGGTCAATACAACATACTTTGCATTCACTGTAATAAAGATGAAGTATGCTTTAATATCAGTGGTTCTCAACCTTTACTTGATCAAGGCACCTCTAACACAGAGTCTGGAATTTTCAGAGCACCCCTAAAATTTTATAGATCAATTGTCAAGGGGTATTTTTTAGGTTTCTCAATCAGTGTAACATTGTGTATAAAATTGTCCATAACCATACAACCAAAAGCACCCTGAGTGGATGTCCATGACACACCAAAGTGCACTGGTGTCCTGGTGTCGAACCAATGCTTTATTGGAAGATACAGTTCTTAAAGGGATAGTAACAAATAGCATGTAAAACTCTAAATAATTTATTATCTTCCAGAGTAAAACAAGGGGCTACTCCCACTGCTGAGAGCTATTTGATTCAAAAGCAGCTTAAACTTGAATTTTTTAGTTGCAGTATGTTAGCGGCCTGAAATTTTACAGTTGAGCTATTTCCACACCATCTTATGAAGGTTTATGGTCAACTGATCAGTTGTCCATATAATGATGCAGCAACAGCACCACTGTACAATCTCAGGCCATTGAGATACTGCACTTAAAATTTCATGTTTGAGCTGCAATAACTTATGAATAAAATAGCTTTCCACAGTGAGAGTTCTCTTGTTTTACGCAGTAGGATAAACCCTACAACATATTATTTTTACATATTAAGGGTTACTATCCCTTTAATTTGTTTAAACCACTTCGACTGCAAGAGAGAGATGCATTGCAAAGCAATGAGTTGGATAGCTCTCAGGCACTCAAAGGGTTAACATGGAATCATCAACTAGGTTTTTTTCCTCTCATGAACCAGCAGATTCAGTATTATAAATATTAGGTCCACCTGACGGCTGTATGAAGAGCACCTACACTTGGTCTGCCCTGTTCTTAAAAAAGTAGTTGTTCTGATATATTTGCTGTTTAAGTGCCAAAGGGATGTCCAGTGCATTGGACTCCCCTAAGGAACTCACAGGGTTAATTCTTGGAGTATTTTCTATAAAGGAAAGACTAGGCCTCTTGGGTGCAGGTATTTGGATGCACTTGTGTTGTGAAGGGGAAGTATCCTCCACTGCGTTCCTCTGTGTTGGTGAATCTGACAAAGTGCAGTGCAAACTCCTGAACAGGAAGTGGAGGAATGGCTTTTCTTAGACTGCTGAAAATAAGCACATGTCCTTTCATATATCATAAGTTATAGGTATGGCTACTTTGACATCTTTATAAATGTGACACTATCTCCCTTTTTTATGGTGGTAACTTTTATGTCTCCTTTGTCCGGTGGAGGACTCAGGGACTGTGTGAGGTAAAGGGTCCTCCACCAGGCAGAAACTAAACTGCTCTCTTTCCTCCACCCACTAAACCAGTTATTAAGTGTCCTCACATAGGAGGTACTGGGGTTGGTTTCCTCCTGGAGACCTTATTGTGTCACTCCCTGTGTTATCATATTTTGCTTTATTTTAGAACATATTCTAATACGCTCCTTACCTTCCTATTACCAGAAAATCTTAATGACCCTTAATTTTTCCCATGTGCCTTTGTTCATGAGATAACCTCTTCAATCAGTCCTGGATGTCTTATCCATGGAGGCGGACATGACAGTTACTGGTAGTTTTTTTCTAAACTGTAGCAGGCAGAATGCATAATTAACCCTTTAATGTCCAGAGGGATTCATAACATTTTGCAAAGCATTGCACACCTGTCTGGACCTTAAAGGGTTAAGATTTCCACATTCTTTGATTAAGGGTTGAGGTTCTTTGGTCCTGCCAGCAACTGCCTTGTCCTCTGAGGACCGATTGAAGATTTTCTCTCTTGAGGAAAGGCAAAATTCATAGGGGCCATTAGGATTTTCTAGTCATGGTATGGTGAGTTTATTGGGGGTTATTAAGAGGCATTAGTTCACCTTGTTTTTACTTCCCGTCCTCAGCTCATCAACGCAGTGAATACTCTAGACCGAGATGTCCTCAATCAGCTGCACGTCCAGCTCATGGAACTGCGCAGCTGCAAAGGCTACAAACAGTGCAACCCCAGGACACGCAGCGTGGAACTAGGTGGGTGATCTCCCTCTGGTACTGATACAGGTGGCATTAACCTCTTGGTTACTAATATCTCCTCCAAACATTCAGTAAGTTAATAAATAGGGCTTGAGGCTTTTTTTTCCTTCTTCTTCAGCCCCTTAGTGGTACATGACATGCCAGCACGGTCACTGTGGACATTAAAGACCCATGGTGTGCCAGCACCGTCATTGTGGACATTAAAGACCCATGACGTGCCAGCACCATCACTGTGGACATTAAAGACCCATGACGTGCCAGGACTGTCACCAAATTCTGGGATCACAGCGCAGCTGCGCGCCACTCTGCGATGCCAGAATTCATTGCGCTTTAAAAACAAGCAAATAAGTGCCCTGGTCATCTAGGGCTGCCCACCCCCGAACCGCACAGCCCTTAAGGGCGTTAAGAGACAGTAAATGGTTAAAAGTATGTATTTCGGTTAACCCTTTGAGTGCCAGGAGGGTAGCCAACACATCGCCTTACAATGCGTTGGGTATTCCTCTGGCACTCAGAGGTTTAAACTGTTTAGTGTTAAAGTACTGCACGCCATGAATATACCACTCAAAGATTAGCACTTTAAAGGGGGTCTCTCAGCTATATTAAAGTAGCCTTAATCTGAATCCTCCCATGGTGTGAATCTGTATTATCGGAGCTATTAAAGTGAAGCCCTTGATGTCCGTTATGTACAGGCTGCAGGTACAGCTCTGTGGAGCAGCCTGTCAATCTTTGTCTGTTCCCCTCCCCACGACTTGCATTCTTCCCTTCCAAACTAAGCAGAGGCAAGCGCACTGCCACTTTTTATAAATGACTGAGTGCAGGAACATGCCCAGTCAATGCCTATTCATGCGATCAGTCAATGCCTATACAATCACATGAATACGTATTAGCAAGAGAGCGCATCAGGTCACGTATCACAATGCTCCTTCATCAGAGGAGAAGGCAAGTCGTGGGGAGGGGAACAGATAAAGATTGACAGGCTGTGGCACAGAGCTGTACTGATTATTATTATTTATTTTATTTTGAAAATGTTTTACCAGGAAGAATACATTGAGATTTCTCGTTTTCAAGTATATCCTGGATAGTTTTCAGTGAAGGGTTACATATTTACACAATAAATATGTTATGGGCTTCACTATTGGCTTGTATTAAAAGGGGTATTGACTCAAGGGAGGAAGATATAATTATGCCTCTTTACAGGTCCATGGTAAGACCCCACCTAGAATATGCTGTTCAATTCTGGGCGCCCTTTCTGAAAAAGGACATTATGGAACTAGAGAGAGTGCAGAGGAGGGCTACAAAACTAGTAAGGGGAATGGAAAGTTTTAGTTATGAAGAGAGGCTAGAAAAATTAAACTTGTACACACTAGAGAAACGGTGTCTTAGAGGGGATATGATAACACTATATAAGTATGTTCAAGGTCCATATAAAGGGCTCTCCAAAGACCTGTTCATTAACAGAACAGTACACAGGACAAGGGGCCACCCGCTTAGACTTGAGGAAAGGAGATTTAATCTACAACAGCGTAAGGGTTTCTTTACAGTAAGGACAATAAAGGTATGGAATTCACTTCCTGAGGAGGTGGTGCTATCGAATACATTAGATGCCTTTAAAAGGGGCCTGGAACATAGAGGGCTATGTACGTTAGTATTGTGATTAATATTTAGTTAGGGCTTGTTGATCCAGGGAGAAATCTCTTCTTTTGGATCAACGATGGTAAATGGGAATTGAAAAAGGGTTGAACTAGATGGACGCAAGTCTTTTTTCAACCTAAATTACTATGTTACTTTAAAAGCTAATAGCTCAAAAAAAAAAAAAAAAAAAAAAAAAAATAATACAGGAACAAATATTCTCACCATGAGAGGCTTCAGATTAAGGCTACTTTAATATAGGCGAGAGACCCCCTTTAAGGACCAGAGGGATGTGGAACACATTCCACACAAAGCATACATTTTTTTTTCTTTTTCAGGATATAAGACAATTAAAAGTGCAGTAAACTAATTTTTATGAAAACCTATATGTTATAGAGCGCTTCCTGCTGAGTAAAACAAGGGTACTACTTTCAAGTGGTTTTATTCAAATGTTATAACAGTTTAAATAATCAGGAAGTTAATTTACAGAGATTACTTCCAGGAAGTGACTCAGCAGTTTCTATCAAATTCTGTGAAAAATTGTTTGTTCTTGACTTTCCTCGCAAATAGAATGTACCAGAATAACTATTTGGAATCAGACCACTAGAAGGCACTGATAATGCGTAAAAAACCCCCCCAAAAACACATTTACAATGCAGTTACTGCATCTCTCTGCAAGGGGGCGCCTTTGTTTTACTCAAAAGGAAAAATCCTACAATATATATTTTGTTAATAACTACAGTTTACTTCTCCATTAATTTGATATAATGTGTGTGTGATATAATTTTCCAATTGCTATTTAACATAAATATGCAAAAAAGTGCATATTTATCAATCTATAATCTAGATATATGAATAGTGTCTTCCCAGACCCTTCCCTTTAAATCAACGCAGTTCACTTAAAATACCCCTAAGTAATATGGATAGGTTCTCCCATTTACTGTTGAAGGTTTTGTGTGTATTTTGGCAGATAAGCAGTTAACCTTAAAAGGTGCATCTGATCATTGCTATATACACTATCAATTTATTATTAGGTTTGCTTTTTGTCATTTGAGTGCATAGAGATATATCCAATGCACTCAAAAGGTTAAACATTTATGGGGACACAGGACGTCTGCTGCATTCTGGGACTTGCAGTGGGGCACATCCTTGTCTTCTCAAATATGAATCCTGTGTCCACAAACTGAATGCCTATCACTAGTAATAAGGGCCTCAGGCTCTCTCTGGTGAAATTACCGCGGTGACGCCCACACACACAACCACTCACTTCTGGGAAACTCCAGCCACAGCTGTCATTGCTCGCAGTCAGTTTAAAGGGCCGCAAACTGCAGTTAATCTGTACCATAGGGGACAAATAAAAATTCCTATTAAATTGAATGGCGGAGAGGTTATGCAATGGTGACTTCTCTGGCATTCAAGGAGTTAAAAAGCTATATTCAAGTGTATGGGAATCTAGGAATTTTTGGTTGTCCCCTATGGCACAGTTAGTTTACTCCAGAATAACTCAAGTTTGTTTTTATAAATATGGGTTTGTGTTCCTTAAGTGGTTAATTACTAAATCTTCATTCTATTAAAAATAAGCACTAGAATGTTATAGACCCAGTGAGAGCCAATGTCTTCTGAAGTCTCGCTTTTGTTGGACTACACTTCTCTATGGTAGTTGTAGTCTAAAAAGTCCTGCAGATTGCCCACCTTTGGTCTAAACTGTTGTATAGTGGGGTCAGTAGGGGTTGTTGGGCATCCCTACCAACCAAAAATGATCTTCACTGGTCTGTATTCATGGCTATCAAACTCTTTTTTTACAGTTTTGTTTTAAATGAATTCCAAGTGGAACCCTAAACATCAGACATTTAACCCCTTGGATTCTAGAGAGGCCTTTCTAGTATTAAGGAGTAACTATAGTATTAGTCTTCAGCCTTGTTGCATTGTCCTACATTGAGACGATGCAGGTGGAACAAGAGATCTACTCCGCTTCCTTTCTACCTGGAGAACCCGGGCACGTCAATGAGGGAGGCCTTCACTCACTGACATGTGTCCCTATCCTGCCCACGCTTACCTGGCTCCAAGTGGGATATAGACGCAGGGGAGCTCGTTTGCTCCCCTGCATCACCTCTATTTATCTCCAAGCGGAGTCTGCTGAGAGAATCAGGAGGGGGTCCTGATGCCCCACCAGGAGGTCTTATTTTTAATAAAATGTAACCCTTTGAGTGCCAGAAAGGTATTCAACGCATTGCAACACAATGTGTTTGATACCTTTCTGGTACCCAAAAGGGTTACAAAAAAACCAAAACACAACAAGGTTAGCCTCATGGGCAAAGCCGTGCCACATGCCTCCTGGTGTCCTATTCAGTAATTTTCTGTTTATTTTCAGGGCTCAAAGATGGAAGCTTTGAACAGTACAGGTAAATTCATTTCTTTGCCTTGCTCTGATACCAATGTGAGATTTATACATTTACTACTCTAACCATTTAAAAACCAAATTCCCTGATGATTTAGAACAGAGCTGTCTAAGTTCAGTTCTCAGGGGCCACCAATGGACAGGATGTAAGGATTTCCCTGATTAATCACAGGTGAGTCGGTCACAATGAATGACCCACTGATTAACTCACCTGTACTTAATCAGGGAGATTCTTACATCCTGCACTGTTGGTGGCCCTGAGTGTATGTATTCGTTTTATAATTTAACCTTTTGAGTTCCAGAGAGGCATTGCAAGGCTTTTTCTGCTCTGTATAACTATTACTCTCAATGGTAAGTGAAGTTAATAGTTTCCAACGGCTGGTGTTGCAACAATTCACTACCCCTACACTAAGATGTGACAAAGGTGAGATAAATTCTCGCTTTGCAATGCATTCTGTACCCCTCTGGCACTCAAAGGGTTAATCCCAATGTTATTCTATCGAGCATATGTTCAAAAAAGTAGTGAAATAGCTTGTTTGTAATGACTTTTCAAAGTACAGTGTCGTTGGGATCATTAATATTTTTAGAGTGTCGGGTGTGATCAGAAATATGTTGTTTGTCCTGACTGAAATTGTCATATGTAAAGACCAAAAAAAAAAAAAAGTCTTACCTAATGACAAAAATGTATTTACTAACGACAAATTCTCACTCACTCCCAGTTTTTTCTTAACGTACAAATTTTCTTTTGCAAGACTTTTTTTTGTTGGTTACGACAAATTTTCTTTTCCTATATATATGATGCTAGAGAATAGTTTAGCCCCGCCCCTTTGTCGTATACTCTATAGAAAATGTTCATACATACAATTACTTATTTTTGTCTTTCATATGACTTTTTTTTGTCGTTATCCCTTTGAACATATAACCCTAAGAGGTAATAAGTTGGAGAGATTGTATAGGCCCCTCACAAAAAGACACGGGAAATGGTGAGATTTCTCATACCAAGAACTCCGCTTCTGTTTTTTAACATCTTAGTGCATAGCAAGCAGGCTGTGTTGCAGAATCCAAAACACATCTTTTGAAACAGGTGTTCATTGTGCTTGCTATTTTACCCAATCAAATTGCAGGAAAAGTAATTATGGAATGTTACCATATGGTTCACATATCCGAAATGTCAATAAAGTGTCCAGTCTTTGTCTCTACTTGTCTGAACACACCAGGAGAACTGCTTCAGTGGGTACTACTATGTATGAGGTGGTAATGCTGGAGGTCTCTCTCAATATATCATTCAGTCCAGAACAATTTGAGCAGAACTGTTATTTTCTAATTAGAACAGACAAATCTTGCATTACAGAACTGAACCATTTTTTTACATTTTACGGTGACTGTTGCGCTTACTGTCTATTGAGAGCTTGTAACAGGCAGCAACAGAACCATTTAAAAAAAGGTGCACTTTGCTTTGTTATACCTTATGAATGAATCATTTCTCACCTTGATGGAGGTGTTTTTTTTTTTGGAGGGAAATAAAGTATGGGTTACAACTAGAAAACAGGGATTTAATTCTAGTAAACGTGTTTTCCTTTGGGCTAATTTCTCAAAAGCAAACAAATTCTCTTGCATGCCTAATGAAATCAATGAAATATATACATTAATAGTTATATATTTATTGATTTGTGTAGTGACTGTGCTCATTTCTCTCTTGGTGACGGTTTACTCTTTCCTGCTTGTAATTAGGCAACTACAGCGTCGAAAGTGGCCAAAAATGAAGAGACCTTCTTCTAAATCTTTGTGAGTTTTGGGGTAATTTAAGAATCTGTCCTAGTTGTGACTTTGTTTCTATACCAAGTTCCCAAAACACAAACAAGCTCCGTTTTATGAAAGGGGGTTCATTGGGATAGTCAGTCTTTTGCACCTCCACCTGATGTTCCAGTTCCATCAAGGGTCCTTAAGGGGTTAAACGGATTGTAATGTAAAAAAAAATAAATAATAATAATCTCGCTGTCTCTTCTTAATATCATTAGACACACATTGTGCTATTTAAAAACACTTACTTTGAGTAGTTCTAAAGTTATGAATTGGAGAAGGATCCCCCGCGGGTCCCTTCTGTCCACATCACTCAGCAACTGTCTCTGGTTTGGATGGATGCGGCGAGGGACAAACTTCAGTAAGCAAAGGAAAATCCTGCCCTCCTTTATGAATGAGGCCAGGATTTCCCTTTGCTTACTGAAGATGGTCTCTCGCTTCATCCAGACCAGAGAGAGTTGCTGCGTGATGTGGACAGAAGGGGCGGGCATCTTCTCCAATTCATAACTTTAGAACTACTCAAAGTAAGTGTTTTTAAATAGCGCAATGTGTTTCTAATAATATAAAGAAGACTCTGCGATAAAGTTGTGTTTAGACACATTACATTGCCTTTAAAGGGATAGTATTACTTCAAAATTACTATCCTTTATATTGTAGCGCTTAATAAACTGAGTTAAATGACACCAGCGGCACCTCTCAGACCTTTATGGTATAAGAGATAGCCACTTTCAAAGTTTCCTCTCCCCTGCTGTCAGCGTTCTGCTGCCAGCAGGAGAATCCGGTCTCTGAATCAAGAGGAGGCTCTTCAGCAGAGCCGATATCTCGTTATGGAAGGAAAAATGATTCATTGAAACAGTCTTCTATGTGTGCTTGATAACCAAGCACACATAGAAGACTGTTTCAATGAATCATTTTTCCTTCCATAACGAGATATCGGCTCTGCTGAAGAGCCTCCGCCTGTCCCGGGACCGGATTCCCCTGCTGGCAGCAGAACGCTGACAGCAGGGGAGAGAAAACTTTGAAAGCGGCTATCTCTTAAACCATAAAGGTTTGAGAGATGCCACTGCTGTCATTTAACTCAGTTTATTAAGGGCTCCAATATGAGGGATAGTAATTTTGCAGTAATACTATCCCTTTAACCTCTTTGAATGCTAGAGAAGTCTCCATTGCATTGTGCGACCTCTAGTGTTCAAGTGGTCTAAGCTCCAATTCAAGTTGATGGGAAATTTTGTGCCCTACAGTGCAGGTAGTTCGACCCAGAATTGGCCACTTTTCTTTTTACATACATCATTAGAAATGAAATGATAAAAGGTCAGCATAAAGGCTTTTTAAACTATAGTGTCCTAAAGCAGCTATGGGGAGTAAGTGCTCCAAACTTATAACTCGCATTCCCTCTGAGCTCCCTGCAGATCTCCATGATAGTAATAGCTTCACTTGTGGGAGAGGAAGCAACATATCGCCATTGAAGTTCCACGTCAGAGGACTGACTGTATTTGGACCTGAAGAAAACAGGTCCAGGGGAACGGAGTTTTATGTTACGGGAGCTCTCATCCCATTGTTGTAAAGACACTGACTATAGTTTAGTATAGTCAGTCATATTGTAGCTATTTGAAAAAGAATTGAATTGCCCCCAGTGTCATCTCTCAAATATGGTTTGAAAGATAACAGAACGCAAAGTTCCCCCCTCCCTCGCCTGAAGTCAGCGTTGTACTGACTGCAGGGATAACCGGTCTTGTTTGCATCAGGCGGCTCTGCAGCTGAGGCGAGATCGCGTTAGTAAATAATTCTTTTTCACTAATGCGATCTCTGCTCAGCTGTGGAGCTAGCTGACACAAATAATACCGGATATCCCTGCAATCAGTACAGCGCTTCAGAGAAGGGGGAGGGAGGGGGAACTTTGCGTTCTGTTATCTCTCAAACCATAAAGGGTTGAGAGATGACACTGGGGGCAATTCAATTCTTTTTCAAATAGCTACAATATGCGGAATAGTAACATTAAAATATTACTATCCCTTTAAAAGGCTTTTATTAAGTAATGGTTCTATGTAACCTTATGCAGTTAGAGATAGGTTTCATAATAAGAGCAGCTCCATTAATCTTGATAGTATTTGGGCCATGGAGAATGTTATTTCAATACTGTCAGAGTTGTAGTTCAAGAGTAATTGAATGATAAAGTATCCCCCCTCCACCCCTTTTACTGATGTAACACTGCTCACCTCAGAGCGGCAAGACTGTCCAGATGGATCGCAGAGAGGGACAATCTTCAGTGAGCATAAGGGGAAGAGGAAAAAAAAAAAAAAAAAACTGGGGGGGGCGGCGCAGGGTTTTCCTTATGATCACAGTAAGAAGACTGTCCCTTGCTGTGAGCTGTCTGGTCAAGAGACCAGATTCCACGTCTGAGGGTCGGTTGATACTCTATCGTTCAATTACTCTTGAACTACAACTCTGACAGTATTGAAATAACACTCTCCATGAGCCAAATACTATGAAGAATATAATTGGAGCTGCTTTTGACACGTTACTATCCCTTTAAGTAATGGTTCTATGTACCCTTATGCAGTTAACATGTCCACTGGTTGATGGAATACATCTAGTACATGGTTCAGATCCATATTGAAGCCAAATTCACAGATTTCTGTATTAGCATAAACATTTTGGACAAACAAGCCGAATTCAGGTTTTCCCACACCCAAAGAGTTTAACTAAATTTTTAATCTTATTAATTAGTAAAACTTTTTGCTGTGATTTGGAGGATGAGTTTTCAATTCTAGTCCTGCTCTAGCTCTTACAGGACGCTAACTTACAAAATGATCAGGGGTTACATACCCTGTAGAAAATCTTTGGGTCTTAACCCATTGCTGTCCAGGAGTACTCAACGCATAGCAATGCGTTTTTCACATCCAAAGCGTTAGAACATATATATATGCAAGACATTTTATTTTGAGGGAGCAGACATTCCTACCTTTTCTAGGGATCCTAGTGATTGTCCAGAATTATCTGTAAATAGGCTGAGATAGATAACAGGCCCTATTTGAATACAAGCAGCGGCCACTAATCTTGTCTCTCAAACAACACAAATGTAATTAACCTTTTGAGTGCCCGAGGGGTACAAAACACATTGCTTTGCAATGAGTTTTGTACCCCTCTGGCACCCAAAGCGTTAAACTACCTCTGAACAGTACAAGAAAGGTTAGGATAAGATTTTAAAGATTCAACATGAATAATTTACATCTGTAAAGACGTAATGCATGGTGAATGAAGTAAGGTGTTGCAGAGCACTCTGGTCCTTAAAGCGACACTAATGTCCCATAAAAAAATACTTGTTTTGTAGAGGTTTAAAAAATCCTCTCTCTCAATCCTTTACGGTTTGAGAGATACATATGTAAAGTTCCTCCCTCCCATTCTCCTGACGTCACCGTCTAGCTGACAGCAGAAGATCCCGGTCTGGGGGCCAGCCTGTGGCTCTGCAGCAGCGCCTAAATCACGTCATTTAAAAATAATTACCTCACTGGAAAGGTCTACAAAGTGTGCCTGGTTTGCAAGCACACTTTGTAGACCATTCCCATGAAGTAGGACTTTTTAAATAACACGATTTTGGCTCTGCTGTAGAGCCTCCTCGAGTCCCCTGAAAGGGGAACTTTACGTAGTGGTTTGAAAGATGAGTTATTTGGCACAAATCCTATTTTTTAAACCTCTACAAAACAAGCATAATTTTTTATGGGACATTACTGCCCCTTTAACTCCCTCAAGGCCCGGCCGTGCACACACGTGGCCGTCACTTAAGGATTTTGTGAATCCAATTCTGGACTCCCTGCACTGCGTGCAGCCGTGTGGGGAGCCCGGAATTCCATGGCGGGCAGGACCGTCATGGGTCCTTAAGGAGTTAAAGGGTTAAACTGCAGTGAACAACAGAGTAATAATAATGAAAAAAACAGACTGATGTTTGAAGGACACCTAGCTAGGTAAGTTCTTGCGTAAAAAAAAAATAAAAAAAAAATGAGCCACATCTTTCTAGAATAGTTCCCCTTTTAAGGCAAAATGGTTTATATTCTAACCATTGCTGTTGTATCCTACAGAGGCCAGTTATGGGATGGATGGGAAGGCTAATCCTAGGACAGAGACACCAGCTGCATTGAACTTGACAGTTTGTACAAACTTGAAGACAACATTCAGGATTTTGGTAGAGACATTCCCAGAAGAAGGCAGGATAAACTGTGGGTATATAGTCTGCACTGTTGAATGATTGAATTAGACTTTTTTTGCAACTAATGACATGATCAGAGGTGCAGGTTCCTCTCTCAAAATCTACTGCTGCACCTGCTTTTTGCCTCATGCATTAATGCAGCCGAAGCTGATCTTCATTTGGAAGCACCACAAGCTGACAAGAGGCACAAGCAAGGTGCTTCAGCCTTCAAACAATGGACACATGACGAAATATCACCTCACCTTCATCCATACCTGACTAGGAGGGGAAATCTATTTCTCTTTGAGTGGACACTTTCAAAACTCCAGAAACCCCAATACCACTTTATCTTAAGGGTGCTACAGTCCTAGAAGAGATAATTATGAACAGATCTCTTCCAAAGTTATGTAAATACACACCTGTTTCCAGCTGCAACTTGAGTAGACATTCATTGTGAATTTGTGGGCTAAGAAAATGACATCTCTGAATATGAAATGGTTACTTGTTGCATAATAAAATTTCATAAGTGATTGACTTTTAATGAGGCGCACAATTATTATTTTTTTAATCAAGGGGGTTCCACATTGTGTTCGCTTTATAAAGATTTGCACCCTCCAAAAAAAAGCACCACTGTTCTTATAAAGCCTACTTAAAACAACCTGCGTTTTTGTAAAGATTCAATATGGCACGCCACAGAGATTACGGAACATATTAGGATGCAATGTGTCACTTCTTTTGTCACCATGAGTGTTGTGGTCTTCATCTTGAACTAATAGGGAGGTACCCGATATCTTTCCACCCGCACTCATCAGCTTATTGTGGTGACTCACAGTGGTAATGTTTTAATTTAATATAGATTAATGCAGGGCTAGTCAAGTGTTTTATTCCCCACCCGCTGGTGGTCCAACTCTTATAATCCCCAACCATCGTGACTTTTACAGACTGCTTATGTCACTTAAAATGGATCAGAACTGAAATACAAAATCCAAGGTGAGGACACAGAATTAAAGAGGTCACTGTATACTGTAGTGTGTGTATAAATTTATAAATATAATGTTAAACAAAAATTTGACATACCAGTCAAGCCATAAGACTTGCTTTTCCCACAGAAATCTCACATTTGCAGGGTTGGGTAGGCATATGCAAATAAGTTTAACAAGGAATCACCTTTTTGCCTCAGATTCCACTTTATACATGGATTCCTTAGAGTATGTGTATGCTGAGCAACAGCTTTAAGACACAACTCAGGGAGATATGCACCAAGCCTCAAAAGCAAGCCAGTAAAACCAACCTCATCCTGACGAGTTGCATTACAACAAAACGGCCGTCCATGAGTGGTTCACTGGCTTTGCATCTCTTCCTGAGTTGTGTCATAAGGCTGTTTGCTCAGCAAACACATACTCTAAGGGATCCATGTATAAAGAGGAATCTGAGGCAAAAAGGTGATGCCTTGTTAAACTTATTTGCATATGCCTACCCATATGAAAGACCCCAAACTCCTCCCACTAATCATATACAAATTGGTTTTATTTGAACAGTTGTCATTTTTATGCTCTCACAAACGCAACATTAAAAGCTACAACATTTTGTAAATTTCTAACAATTTACTAGTTTCTGGTCACAGATTAAGCACAAGGAAGAAACCCAGATAGAACTGTTCAATCAAACTGCGTAGGACCCATGTAAAGCAAATATCTCCCTATGGTGCTCAAAGGGTTAACACAGGCCATTTTCTCCTTGTGTCAAAGCCCAATGCAGAATGTTTTCATGCCCTTTTCACATCCTACTTGATTCGCAAGTTGACCTATGAGCTGAAGTGTGGATCATTCTCATCTCAACCTCCAATAAACTGTCTGACTGCAAATAATATATGTCCGACACCCACATGGGCCAAAGTGAGATGTTCTCCAGGGGAATACTCTATGTGAACATAGGCTAAAACAAGTTATCTTAATTTTAAATTAGTTTGTGTAAAACAATGTTGTATTTTAGTATTAATAATCTGCTAAATTAAAAGGTGTGTAAAAAGTTACTGTTTAATTGTATACCATAATTTCACCCCCCTTGCAGAAAAAAAAATTACATAATTGTCTAAAATTTAATCTGTGACACTCAAGTCTTCATAAGTATACGTTCTGATCATAAAAGCCTAACGCGTTGTTCACACTTGCAAACAGCATAATCCCTTTGGGTGTCAGATGAATGTGCAAAACGCTCCCAAGACATGTGAAGGGTATAAAATTTCCATAAATAATATTTCCAGGACATTATCTTTAAATATAAACCTTTATTTACATTAATATTAACATCAAGGGACAAATCAGAAAAGCCAAAATAGCTTACTTACAACCAGCAGTTTTTTTTGTCACAAATCAGTCTTTGTTTGCAATGCAAGTAGATACCAAACAACCTTGTAAACTATTTTTTCTTTCAATATTGTAATCCTTCTCCTGAGATTTTTTTAACCTTTTATTTTTTAATATTGCTAACTCAGAATTATTCCACAAACTGCTGTAATTTTTTTTTTTTTAATTCTGCACACTAAAATCTAAAATAAAATCTGCACAGATAAAAAGTTGCAAACATTCAATTTTTTTTATTATTTTTTTTAACCATGTAGCTGGAAAAAAATTGCTTTATAGATTTTTTTTTTTTTCCGGTCGGATAATATATTACCGAAGGAGGGGGATATGAAGGACGCACAGAAAATACATTTGCAATTTAGGCCCTCCTATGTTAATGGAACAAATCTTAACCCTTTGAGTGCCAGAGGGGTACACAATGCATTGCGTACCCCTTTGGCACTCAAGAGTTAATTTAGAAATATTAAAGTCACACCAACATCTCTTAACCCTTTGAGTGGCAGAGGGGTACACAACTGGCCCTTAAAGGGCACATAATAAATCTCCCCATTTACACTAATAATAAGGGCAGAAAAATAGCATGGACAACAAGAATTCATACAGCATGGACTGATTCTTGAGAATCTTTAATTAGTACCAGATGTGGTGACCACGGAGGCAGACATGATGTTTCTACAGGATTCCAAACTATTCTCACTGAAGTCTTATGAAGCAGTCAATGAGAGGAGTTTGAAATACCAGACTTCTGCAAAAAAATCTGTCTGCCTC
This sequence comes from Rhinophrynus dorsalis, assembly GCA_037306005.1. NCBI lineage: Eukaryota > Metazoa > Chordata > Amphibia > Anura > Rhinophrynidae > Rhinophrynus > Rhinophrynus dorsalis. The sequence continues at coordinate 140,180,361 of CM074727.1, forward strand.
CATAGAAATGATGTCTAGTACTAATTATTAAAAGGTTAAATTTTAAGACTTGGTCCACACAGAAATGATTCTCAGTGTCCATGAGGATATTGTGCCCAGATTAAGGTAAGAGGTTTAATCCTTTCAGTGCCAGTGGGGTACCCAATGCAACTGAGCGATTTAATATTAGGAGGTGTTAGTGTTCCTTGAAATAACCATGTTGTATACACCACCTGTCCAGTACATCAGTGTATTTATCCCTGTGACATTGTTACTCAGATTTGTTTTTTTTTTTTTTCTAATCAAGGAATAGTAGAGTTTTGTGACTGATAAGTTATTTCAGTATGAACTTATTTTTGTTTTAACTGAAACGGCAGTTTATGATCTGGTCATCAGGTGGCGCTGTTACATTAGCCAACTATGGCAGTAATTAATAGAAAAATGACTTTTTTTTGCTCTGGTCAAAAGGTTTGAGCCCTAAACTTTTTGATGCCACCTCCCAGTAGCGGGATTAAACACTACATGTATTTTATTCATTTCTTTAGTTGGAGTGCCAGAGAGGTATAAAATGCATAGCATTGGCTTTGGATACCTCTTTGGCATTGAAAGGGTTAGAATGCCCAAAATAAAGTTGATGCTATATGTTTGGAAAATGTCCTAATACGTTATTTTTGGTTTATGGTTTGAGAGAGATCCTCCGTTAAAGTTCCCCTCGCGGCAGCTGCAAGCCGACTGCAGGAGTTCCTGGTCCGGGGACCGACAAGCGGCTCTTCAGCAGAGCCAAAATAGCTCAATTTAAAAAGAAATACTTCTCTGGAACGGCCTGGTTTACAAGAACATTTTTTCAGACCGTTCCAAAGTAGTATTTCTTTTTAAATCACACTATTGCGGCTCAAACTTTAGCGGAGGATCTCTCTCAAACCGTAAAGGTTTATTTTTGTAAAATCTCTCTCTCAAACCTTTAAAGTTTGAGCCGCAATAGTGTGATTTAAAAAGAAATACTACTTTGGAACGGTCTGAAAAAGTGTTCTTGCAAACCAGGCCGTTCCAGAGAAGCATTTCTTTTTAAACTGAGCTATTTTGGCTCTGCTGAAGAGCCGCTTGTCGGTCCCCGGACCAGGAACTCCTGCAGTCGGCTTACAGCTGCCGCGAGGGGAACTTTAACGGAGGATCTCTCTCAAACCATAAACCAAAAATAACGTATTTGGAAAACATCCTAACATATAGCATCAACTTTATTTTGGGCACTAATAACCCTTTAATAACCGGCCGGGCAGGCACACGGCGGTCACTAAAGGACCACGGAATTTTTTTTTTTTTTTTTCGATTCCGGACTCCACAAATGGAGTGCAGCTGCAGGGGGAGCCCAGAATTCCATGAAGGTCGTAGTACGTCATGAGTCATTAACTCAGATCGACCCATGACGTACTATGACAGTTAAGGAGTTAAAAACAATATTAAAAAAAAAAAAAAGTATATTGTAAGGTTTACCTTGCTGGGCAATCCAAGGGTATTCCCCACTGCGGAGAGGTATTTTATTCTAGTTTATTACAGCTCAAACTTGAATTTTCTTTTTCGTATAGTATCTGAATGCTGTGACAGTAGCGCTGCTGCTATGCCATCTCACCCTGTGGACAGCTCCAGCCAGTTGAACATAAACCGCCAAGTTTGACCTGAAATAACTACCCCTCACTAACACGCCTCTCAGCAGTGTGAGTTCACTTGTGTTACTCAGGCGGATAAACCCAACAAATATAATATACATATTTTCACATGTGTTACCATCCCCTTTAGGTAAATGTTTGATGGCCATAAACTCCAAAGCCAGTGACCATTTTATAGACCTTTCTAATGTTTAATGTGAACGCTGGGGATCATGAGATTCAAAAGAAAATTCACGTCTCTTGCCGTCAGTTTTACTGTATATTATTTTTTTGGTCTGATGCATAAATAACGATTATAATTTGATAACTAGAGAGGAGCAATTCTGATACAAATCAACTGCAGCATAGGAGTTAATATAACTTCCCCAAATCCCCATTCACTGAAATGACACTTAACCTTAAAGAGGATGGTACCTCCTTTAAAAAAAAACAAACACTTTTGACCATTTTTTGTTACTAAAGTATTATTAGGGAAGTGTTTTTTCTTTTTGTAATGTAAATACTTTAGAAGATATTGTACTTTTAAGTCAGATAGAGCTATCCCGAAGAATCAGCACAGCTCTGACTGCCTAATTTTCCAGCCACCCCAGGAACCAGATTCATGCTTCCCTTTGGTGTGATGTGAATGTCTTCCATCGTTATAGCAAGTTCCAGTTAGTATTATACCGAGATTGCAACCTCCGTATAATGTGAACCGGAGCTTGATATAAACGACATTCACAGCACATCGAAGGGAAGAGTGAATGCGCTCTCTGGGGCAGCTGGGAGGGACGAGAAGACAAGCTGTGCTGTTGCACACATTATGTGGAAGTACAAAGCACAGAACATTAAATATCTTAAAAATTAGTTACATTACAAAAAAAAAAAAAAAAAAAAACAGCTTTACTAATAATACCTTACTAACAAAATCTACAGTCAAATTTTTTTTTTTATTGTGATACATCCACTTTAAATGCTAATGAAGACTCCACCGCATTTTTAATTCAATGCACAGCAGATCTCTGGCATTTGAGGGCTTAAAACCCCTTTTCAACCATTGATTATTTTACATTTTCCACCTATGGGGCAATTTGTCTGCGCCAGAATTCTTCTATTATAGCTTACTGAATACGGCCCTAGCCATGTTACAGTAAGTGTAACCCGCATTGTATAACTGTCTGGCACTCAAACAGTTAAAGAACATATATACATTTATCATAGACATCACTGGTATGTCGAGATGCATCAGACAGGGATAAATACACTGAAATGAACATCGATAACTCCTTCCCATATATAAAATTACCTTTACCCTTTAAGGTGCCAGAAAGGTATCCAACAATTTGTTTGCATACCTCTGGCACTCACAGGGTTAATCTGAGCCAAAAAGCCTAAATGTCACTCTGAATCAATTCTGTGTGGGTGTTTCTGAACAGGAAAAGGTATTTTAATTAACCCTTTGAGTGCCAGAGGGGTATAGAATGCATTGCTTTGCAATGCATTCTGTACCCCTCTGGCACTCAGTGTTAATACTGGACATCATGTCCATGAAGGCAGCCATATTACTTTGATTCAGGACCATCCACTGAAGTTTTTCTCACCTGCCTCCAAGGACACAATTTCAAGTGTTTAACCCTTTGAGTGCCAGAGGGTACGCAATTCATTGCAAAGCGACGCGTTGCGTACCCCTCTGGCACTCAAAGGCTTATGAATCTACAACAAATTGGTTTAAAGTTAGAATTTTCTGCTCAGATTATGGTAGAAGGGGTTGTTGACATACTGATAACCCTTTGAGTGGCAGAGGGGTATGCAACTAATTACTTTGCAATGCGTTTCATACCCCGTTGGAACTCAAAGGGTTAATGGATTAGCACAAGTAACAAGAATTTCACGTGTTATATGAAACATTTCTGACCTCACACATTCTCCTTACACCAGTTGCAAACAGACTTGTGTACATTCTTGACAGCATTAGAAACTATATACATAATTGAGATATTCAAAATTTTAAGAAAACTTTTTGAACAAGGTTTGAGACACTCTAGAGCTAAGCTTGAATGGAACACATAATGACGTCAATGACACCATTTTGAAATCCCTTTTTCAATATTTTGTTGGGCACAAGAGTGTTAAAACAAATAAAATTAACTGTAAATGCCAGAGGGGTGCTCTCTGACATCAAAGAGTTGACATGTATTACACACCAAGGTAAAATATACCATTTTACAATGATCAGGTTGTGTGTGTTCTTTTGTTATAAAATTATCTAACTGCAGTCCTCAAAAATTAACCATCTCCAGCTTGCGGTTCTAAAAGACCAAACTTTAAACCCCTTCACTGCCAGAGGACAAGGTAAAAGGCTCTGGGCCTCTTTGGAGGTGAAATCATCAAGTCGGTGATAAAAAGGAAACAGGACACATTATTGATGGACTAGAAACTTTAAAGATGGGTAGGAGGGACTCATTTGCAGTTAAAGGGACCATCTCACCTAATTAAATCTTTGATTTTGAAATCCAACTATATGTTTATTACTCATTTGCTATCTAGCAAACTAGTTTTTGAATAATTCAGCTAATGGCAATTAAGGTAGACGTGTAGGCAAGCCCTGTCTTGGCCCTACATTACCTCCTCCACAAACTGGCACTGCCTACCTCCACTAGCACTGAAAGTGTTAAGTTGGCATCAGTGAGAGGAGGAGGTAATGTAGGGCTAAGACAGGAAGTGCCTGCATGGCATGCCTTAACGCTTTGTGTGCCAATGGTGTGCACAACACATGAATACATCTGGCACTCAAAAGGTTTGTGGTAGGGTCCCCTTTAATAAGGGACAGAGTTATATGTAGGCCCTACTGCAGTTTGCTATTACTAACAAGAATGGTGTCGAAAAATACATATTGTAGGGTTTTACACTGCTGATAAAAAAGGGCACTGCCACAAATTCTCTATTCCGAAGCTATAACAGTTAACCTCTTAAACCTTTGAGTGCCAGAGGGGTACGCAAAGCAATGCGTTGTGTACCCCCTGGCATGCAAAGGGTTAAAGACCATCGGTCTGGGGAATGGATTCCCCTTGAGGAGCACACTGATGTTGGTCTGTGACTTCTCACCTGTACCGGCACACCAGACGGGGGTCAGATAGTGACTCCTGCGGTCTTGGATTGGTCCGTTTCAGACTGCGCTAGTTGCTCACAGCTCTACTGCATTAAAAACGTAGTCAGAAAATACATCCCGTGCCAGGACAGTCATCAGTCCTTTAAGGCAAGGACACGTCACCAGACTTTAAAGGGTTAAAGATAATGACATATTTCACCTCTTGAAGAGCTTTTAATTCAATGACACATTAGCCACAGGATTTAATGCAGGAGTTGTCCTAAGGGAAAAATTAATTCCTCCAATTCTCACCGATTATCAACCCACTGAATGCTAGAGAGCTCCAATGCATTTTTGATCCCTCTAGTAGTCAAGATGTTAAAGCTCCCTTTAAATCACTGGGAATCTGTGGAATTTTTATGTTTTCCCTAAGTGCAGTTGGATAGCCCCCAAATTTTCTTTTATACATAAAACCATATCGTTTCCAACATCTGATGTGATATGTAGTCCCCAAGCAGCTTTAGAGCCAACAATTGAGTACCACTGGTTTAATGAAACAGCACCACCTAGTGGACCATCAGATTTACATACTTTTTTGTTTGTTTAATGAACAAATGAAACACGTTTGAACTGTTAAAACCTTTGACTGAATTATCCATCATCAGGCAGGGTACCCTTGTTCTACTCACCAGCAGAAGCCCTACAATATACCAGTTTTCATAACAACATATATAATTAAAGACAGATTATAACAGTAAATGCATAAACCACTTGGTTGTCAGGTCTCTAACATACTGTAAAGGTGTTAAAACATTTTTAAACCAGGTGTGTTTTTTTCCTTTTGGAAATCTGTGTATTTGAAACACTTATTTCAGTGATGTAAGCGGTCTCTGGCTGCTGTGAAATGACTGTCTCAACTGTATCTGACTGTATCTGAAAAAGATCAAAGTGACAGTCTGTGTGTGTGTCAATCTTCTATTCAGCTGAACAACCAGCACATCAAGAATGAGACACACACAGACCGTTCTGATCATTCTTTGCTGATGTAGTCAACTTGTAAAAAGAGTCTGCAGGTAGAAGGTGCTCAAGTCACTGAAGGTGAAACTGATGAAGTTGATACTAAGAATTAACCCTGACAGAGGATGAAAAAGTACTTTAAAATGTCAGCATAAAAAAATGTTTTAATATGTTACTAAAATTAAACTGAACACTTCTTTTAAAATAATAGTAATACTTCTAATAAAGTGGAGATCGGAGTCTTCTTTTTTATTAGCACATAGCACTATATTTCAATACTTACAGTTTAGTAGTTCAAGCGATATTGAGTCTGAAAGTATCCCCCTACTGCCCCTTTCCCCTGGGTTACTCATACCTCTCTGTCTGGTCTGGATGGAGAGTGGCGAGGGACAGTCTTCAGTAAGCATAAGGAAAATCCTGCCTTCCTTCTCCAGAAGGAGTGCAGCGTTTTCCTTATACTTATTGAGTGAAGACTGTCCCTTCTGCTATCCGTCCGGTCCCAAAGCTGGATTCCAGATCTGATGGGAGTCAGCCAGAAGTTGGGGGGGGGGGGGGTCCTTTTGGATATAACAGCACTTGAACTACAAAACTGTAAGTATGAAATTTAGCTCTACGTGCTAAAAAAAAAAAAAAAAAAAAAAAAAAAAAAAAAAAAAAAAACAGACGACGACTCGGACCTCAGATTTATCCCTTTGAGTGCCAGAGGGGTACACAATGCATACCCCTCTGGCACTGAAAGGGTTATTAGAAGTATTGATATCCCTTTAACCAGAGGTGTCGTTTTCTGGAGAAAAATATTTGTGAAAGTTTGGATGGCTTTTGCTGTGTTGTACTAATCAAGTCAACAAAATGATACAGGGGCAATGAAAAGGACAGGCGACTGTGAGATACCTTGTTATGAATGTTAACTGCAAATCAATTCTCAGCATACAAACACACACACACTATAACACTCCTTTGTTCAAACTTTAGAAAACATTTGTTGAAACTTCTAGAACAATGATTTAACCCCAAACTGCATTTACCTTCAGATGGGTGTAGAATGATCTAGGGAAAGGTTCAGACTCAGAATGAAGCTCAGTAGGAAAGTGAGTGTTTTTGGAGATACTAAACTGCAGTATGCTTCAGAACAAAAGCTTTGAAGTCTAATATTTTAACAACCAAAATGTACATTTCCTCCTGATACAGTCATACTGGAAATTTCAGGACCCCCGAACCACGACGACAGAATGTAATCAACTGAATTAAATGGTATTCAACCTATCATTGTTAGAGGCAAGTAAATAAACAAAATTCCCACTTTTCTCAAAACAAAAACCCAAAGTTTCCAAGCAGCCTACCTTAAATAAAATAAAAAAAGTTTCCACTGTACTAAGCAGCAATAACTGAATGTTTAACCCCCCTGCTGCCAAATAGGAAGACACTGAACTGTATTCAAAATGCAAAATAGAAAATTCTGGGGCAAGGAATCTGTACCGTGACAAAATCCCCAATTAAATAGGAATGTAACCATTTGAATGTAAAAGAGGTCTCCAGTGATCCACTCTTTAATGTGTTTGAGACCTCTCAAACATTCAAATGACTAAAAGCCCCATTTAACCCTTCAAGTGCCAAAAGCGTATCCAATGCATTGAAATGCGCTGGATACCTCTGTGGCACTCATTGTACCAAATCTGCCGCTTCTATGGATGCAGTTGGTATAAAAGCCCAAGGGTTGCGCTGCACATGCCCAAACTGCATCCCCCCTCCCCAGCATCTGTCTGGAAAGCAACACACAAATTTGTGTCACACATTCGCCATAGACCCTTAAAGGGATAGTGATGCTTAAAATGTAAAAAAAATGTTGTAGGGTTTATCCTCCTGAGTACTCCCACTGCTGTAAGGTGTTTCATTCAAAAGTTATTAATTTTCAAAGTTGAATTTTTTAGGTGCAATATCACAGTGGCCTGAAATTGTACAGTGGCACTGTTGCTACACCATCCTATGGACAGCTCTGGTCCCGGGACCATAAATCTCCATAGGATGGTGTAGCAACAGCGCCACTGTATAATTTCAGGCCACTGTGATATTGCACCTAAAAATTCAACTTTGAAAACTAATAACTTTTGAGTGAAACACCTTTCAGCAGTGGGAGTACTCTTGTTTTACTCAGGGGGATAAACCCTACAACATATTGTTTTTTTACATTTTAAGTATTACTATCCCTTTAATCTTTGGGTAGTCCATGTGCAGCCCAAAGACTGAACTTCAACTCCGGAAGTTCAGTCTCTTCTTGCAAGACCAGTAAGGAAGCTCCAGAGATCTCTTCAAACCCCATTCTGCTCCCCGCTGGGACTCAATGCAACCCCTGCTGCCAGGGCTGTTTCGTACCCCTCTGGCACTCAAAGGATTAAATCAATGGGAAGTTGTAGGATTAATATTTTTCCAATACGATGCAGTCGCTTTGCCTCAGAATTTCTCTTCCACAGCTTTCTGAATATAGTCCAAGCTTGTAACCCTTCGGCAGCCACAAGGTTAATTACTTTGCTTTAAAAGCTTTGCAAAAGAAGAAAAAGATACAGTGACCTAGAAAAGTCATATACAATACGATATCTTAAAGATCATATATACAAAATGTGTACAGAAAAGAAGATGGAAAGATCAACAGGAATAATGCCTGGCCGCCATTTTTACCCCTAAAAAGGAGTGGGGGGTGGGTGGGGAGGGGGCTGAGTGCCCTATTGCAACCTCACATATTATAAGTAAACCATTAATATATGAGTTTATCCACAATATATTACTGGGTTCAACAGTCAATAATAAAGTGCACAACAGCTGCACAATTGTGTGGACGTCAAATCCACAAATACAATATATATAATTTTTTTTTTTTCTTGCAACGGCCTTATCAGTTTGATCAAACATCCATTAATATAGTAAAATCAAGAATATGAAAAAAATTTAAAGGAGAAAAAACTTTAAATCTGAAAATTTTTGGGTAAGAAATTCTCCGGGGTTTGCTTTGGACTGAACAATTAAAAGGGTCCATAAGAACGAACGTTTCAGTAAATAAATTGCAAAAACACAGCCAAACCATCTTACATACTAAAATCTTGCTGCCAAATTGACATCCTTAGCCGCAGAGCACCAAATGAAGTTGTGTCCATTGCTTTGCACGGTGGGTTTTTATGAAGAGTGATTGCTTTTGATTCCAAAAGTCAGGATTCCGATAGGCCCTCTCTGGGAGCAAAAAGCTGATCTCCTCCGTAAGGCCAACGCAAGTCGCAACTTGCTGCGTAAATATATATATATATATCTCTGATTTTTTTTTCCTTAATAGTGCATCTTGTAGGTAACCGGTGGGATTTTCATTGTGGGAATAGGTTGGTGTCAGCAATATTTCTGTTGAAAAGTGGAAACAAAACTGTTTTTAAAACTATGAAGCAAATTAATAGTTTGCAGCAGAACAGCACTCTCTTAACCACCCCTTAAAGGGATAGTAATACTTCGTTTTAACTTTATTTTATTTTGTAGGCATTAAAAAAACATGAAGAACGAAATAAGTCTTATCTCTCAAACCTTTATGGTTTATGAGATATTCACAAGCAAAGTATCCCCTCCCGCCCCTTTTACCTAGTGTAAGCCATCTCTTCTCAGATGTGAGTCTGGTTGTAAGACCAGACAGATAACAGCAGGGGACAATCTTCTTTGTATGAAAACAATGAAAGCCCTTCCCCCCTTGACAAGCTTTTCAGCTTTTTCCCTTATCTTAATTGAAGATTGTCCTTCTCTGCAGTCTACCTGGGCACCTCCCTTCTGATCTGGTTGAACGGGGGGGGATACTTTGTTTGTGAATATCTCTTAAACCATAAAGGTTTGAGAGATAAGACTTATATCGTTCTTCATGTTTTTTTAATGCCTACAAAATAAAATAACGTTAAAATGAAGTATTACTATCCCTTTAAGGACTGGCTGATCGTGCACCCGGCCAGCACTTAAGGACCACGGTCAATGTATTTATTTTTTAAAGAATCCGATTCAGGGCTCCCAGAACGGTGTGCAGCCGCGCAGGGAGCCCTGAATTCCATGACTGTTCTTAAGGGGTTAAACTGGAGTAGACAAAGAACAATACTGGAGCAAGCTGCTAAATTCCTCTTTAATTAAATGCGTTGTTTAGCAGTCCTGGCAAGTCATGGAATTCTGGGATGGCAGTGCAGCTGCACGCCACACTGCTATCCTAGAATGCAGCGGTCCATGGTCCTCTAGGGCTGTTGCACATGGCCCTTAAAGGGGATGTATCACCTCTATATAACTTAGTCTAAATAGGTTATATATCGAATATGACTAAAATATATATATATATATATATATATATATTTATATTTTTAAATTAATAGTAATACTTGAAAATAATTGTACTTTATATTGTAGTCCTTAAAAAAACATTAAAAATGATATAAGTCTCATCTCCCAAACCTTTATGGTTTGGGAGATATTCACAAGTAAAATAAAGTTCCCTTTTCCTGGCTGTTTTAGCCAAGTCTGCCATCTAGTGGACAGATTTGGAATCCGGTCCACAGATCAACAGGCAGCTCTTTAAAAAGAACTACTTAACTGGAACTGTGTACAAAGTGTGCCTGGCTTGCAAGCACACTTTGTAGACCATTCCAATGAAGAAATTATTTTTAAAGTTCGTGATCTCTGCACTTCTGGAGAGGCACAGCCGGTCCCGGGACTGGATTACAAATCTGAGAGCTAGAACGGTGACGTCACTCAGGGGGAAACTTTGCTTGTGAATATCTCCCAAACCATAAAGGTTTGGGAGATAAGACTTATATCATTTTTAATGTTTTTTTAAGGACTACAATATAAAGTAAAATTATTTTCAAGTATTACTATCCCTTTAAGCTTTATTTGGTCTAAATTGAAGCTATAAACTCTGTGATGCAGCTACTTCCGCATAGACCATGGTTACCAGCTCTGTAACTGCAGTCCATCGCTCTGCCTCTGCTCCCCTCCCTCTATCCAGCATCCTCCAATGACGGAGGCTTCTGTCTGTAAACTGGAGAGGTCTAATTGGCAGAGATCGATATCTAGCCAATGAGACCACTCCAGCTTACAGGCAGAAAGACTCCGTCATCTGAGGAGGCTGGATAGAGGGAGAGAGACAGACTGAGGTTATGGAGGAGGTAACCGCAGTCTATGCAGAAGTGGGGTGCAGGGCACTCTTTATAGTGGAACATTCACATCATATAAACTTGTGCCCATTGTCTTTATTTTGTAAAACTAGATTAGAAATAAGCGTTACTAACCTAGTACTGAAGATAGTGGATAAATAAAACTTCCAATTTACTTTAATGGGTCTTTTAACCATGTTGCCAGAGAGTTTTCCAACATACTGAATTGAGCTGGACACTACTTACTCTAGCAATCAAAGCCCCATTTAAAATAGAATGGATATCTGGGAATTTTTATTTCTCCTCCATGGTACAGTTCAAATTGCCCCAGTATGGCTCATCTTTTCTTTTGTACACAAGGCCCTTAACCCTTTTAGTGCCACAAAGGTATGCGAGAATGTGCTGGATACTGCTCTGGCACTCAATGGGTTAATGTACTATATCTAGGGTTTTGAGACAAAGCTGAGCTGAATATTGTGGCTTTGTATTAGATACCTAATGTTTTACCTGGTCAGGTCCCATGGGCAACCCAGACATAGGTAAGGAATTCATATTCATTTGCCCCATGTGGTTGGCGCTCCCATTCATGTGCATCAAGTTATAAGTTGCGGGGTTTGCCTGATGGCTGTACTGCTGTTGAGGGAAGGAGCTGCAAGGACACAATATTGTCACTGTTATAATAACGGTTGATGCAAAAAGCAAGACTACTTTGTCACTCACTTCATCAATGAGACTCAGAAAAACTCAACCATGAGGAACAGACTTGTCAAAGTCAACCTCCACAGGGCAAGAAAGGTCCACAAGGCACTTGTGAACTGGGCAATCCAGTGATGGAAGTCTGCATAATGGGGGACTATACAGCCCTGTATCTAAAGAAAAAGTAATAAAAAAACTAAATAAAGTAACAGGAGAGCCACTGCACCTCCATATGCTTTGCAGGATGCATGAATTCTAGGAAGTAGGCAGGGGTTGAGTTGGTGGAAAAGGGGGGAGTCTCCATCCCAAAGAACTTGTCTTTTGTGATGTGCTCTGCCCTCCAGGAGGAGGGACTCAACCCCACGGTCCCAGTGTACCAATACTGGACATAAGAAAAATGGATTTAACAGGTAGGTACAGTAACATCCTACTGGATGTAAGAGAAATGGATCTTTTAACCCCATAATGTTAGGGGGAAGTTTACCACTAGCAATCTAGGGATTAAAAGCCCAGTTTAAGCCAGTGGGAATTGAGGGGAGTTTTCATTTGTTCCTGGCAGCCTCTGTAGCCTTCAAGTGTTAAATAAATAAATAAACCACCACTGGAATCAATGCAAATGTGAACTGGTCACCTCCCGTGCAATTAAGTTTATCCCAGAATTGCTTCACTTTTCTCTGTACAAAATGATAATATATATTACTTCCCAGGAGTGAATGCTAGTATTATATACATTTCTTAAAGTGGTACTGACACCTTGAATTTAACTCTGCATCTTTGAATAATTCATTGAAAACTTCCTGTGTCACTTTCCCCAAACAGTCAGCAGATGTTTTTTTTGTTTTGTTTATTTTTTTGGTTAGGAGAAAGCATCTCTCAGTGCAGTTTCATATGCTAATTAACACCTTAAGGACCAGGACCAGATAGAAAAGGTCGATGTTCCAGCCCACGTGACTGATCATGTGTGCCGGCACTCCGAACTAGGGACTGAAAGAGATCGCTCTGGTCTTGGAGCGATCAATTTCAGTCCCTGCTATTACTAAAAGAGTATGTGTCGTGCCGAGACCGTCACTGGTCTTTAAGTGCTGGACAGCCATGACGGTCCTGGCATGTCGGTGGACGTGAAGGGGTTAAAGGTATGTACTGCACTTAGCTCTTTATTTTGCATTAATTATCATACTGTGCCACACACAACTCACCATACAGAAATATCTCCTGTACGGTGTATCTGCGGGGGGGGGGGGGGGGGGGGGGGGTTCTGCTAACATGCCACACAGGCAGTTTTAAAGGGATAGCAATATATGAAAATAAACAGAACTCAGATTCCTCTACATTGTTTTTTTTGAGCATGTGGAGCGGTATTTCAATTGTATGAACTTTTACTCACGTCACACTGCTCTCCAAACTGGTCAGGATGGAGCGCAGTATGATGTGGGTGGGAGGAGGATCCTTTATAATTAAATTAATCATGAACTATTTTGAAAATTATGAAGAGGAATCGGAGCTCCGTTTATTTTCATATATTACTAACTCTTTAAATGACGTTTTGACGTATGCAAACTTTAATCCAAAGCAACAGATTTACTACCACTTTCAGGGAAGAGAGGTGGGCAATACATAGCATGTCAATGCGCTGCAAAAGCCTCTGATCCTTAACCCCTTAGTGGCAGGCCGCACGCATGCGGCCAGCACTTAACGCCCGCTGAACATTATTTTTTTTTTTTCATTTTGTAAAACGATTTCCAGGACGTACATGTACGTCCTCTGTCCACCTGGGACATCCGCTCGGGACGTACATGTACTTCCTCAGGCGGTAAGGGGTTAAATGGACCAGTCACCTTGATTTAAGTTTGCATATTTGAAAACTCTATTAGAAACAGCCTACGTGACATGTTAGCCGAAAGACCAACAAAGGTACAGTTAACAAAATATTCATAGGCTAAACGTATGCCAATTGTGGTACCCATGCAGTTTCATATGCTACTTTGAAGGTTTAAACATAAAATGTACCAAATTACATGAAAATAAGGTATCAGACCATATACTGATTAACCCCTTAAGGACCCATGATGTGCCAGGATCGTCATGGATTTTAGGGCTCCCAGCGCGGCTCTATGCTGTTCTGGGAGCCCCGATTAGGATAGAAGAAGAAAGAAAAAAAAAAAAAAAAATGCTCCGTGGTCCTTAAGGGGTTAATGGATTTTTCAACTTATTTAATTTTTGTATAACAAGAGGCACAAATTGAGTATTATGGACTTACCTGGGTCTCACCATGTTTCCTGATGGCCAACCCTTTATGTCTGGGGGTTGATACATTTGTGTGGGCTGAGGGTGGGGATTCTGGGTGGGTGCCATACGTGATGGCATCATGGCATTGGGTGGGCTCGATACCCGTCCAAAGGTGGGATCTGCCTGCTGATTGATTCCTATTAAAAATAAAAACTCATATTATAAATATTACAATTAACCCCATGGCATGCTAGAGATGCCTTAACATTCTCATTTAGCACAAATCCTCTCCATATCAGTTTCTCATAATCCCCAGGAGGTGGCACTTTTTCGTGCTCACATATGTAAATTCTTATACATCTCCTTGGGCTACTTGTATAAATCCTCACACTTAGACACTCTAATAGAGGTCATGGAGCCCTGCATATCCAGGCAGACTAGAGCAATTCTATAGAGACAAACAGCACCAGCACTAAAATGTCCCACTGATTTAAAAGGGCTTTTAACCCTTTGAATCCTAGAGAGGTCTCCAACCCTTTGCAACATAACGTGTTTGAGAGCTCACTAGCATTCAAGGGGTTAAGAGCCCCATTTAAATCAATGGGATTTATTGCAGTCATCATTTCTCCTTTACAGTGAATTTGGCTTGTGCAATAATTGCTCCAGTTTGCAGGGGCCTACCCTATACCCCATGTGTAGCTATTTTGCTTCTGACTGTATTTTCACACAGGTCCATGCCTTTAGTTGATCTCTTTGTCTATCTGTCTGTGTGTGTGAAAGATTTACCATAGTTAGGTGGATAAGAGAACTGCTGGGGCGGAGCTTGAGGCATGGGAGGTCCTGCTAGTGGGTTGTCCATACTGGCAGATGCAGTCACGTTTGGTGGAGGACTGAAGGCCTGGGGCTGTCCCTGCTGGTGCTGCATCATCATAGCCATTCTCTGCTGTCGAATGTGATGGCTGATCAACTCTCTGTTCCTCTGTGCCACCATTTGTGCATTGAGAAATCCCTGCTGCAAGTACACAAATAACGAATTACAAAGTGAGACTGTAACTCACAAACCATCCCTACAAGAGGGACGTATGCACAGATGCAAAATTCCCATTGTTTTTAAGAAAAATTTCACTCGTTTAAAGAATGATTGACTTTTCTTGAAGAGTAAAACAAGGAAACTACCCATACTGGGCTTTTTTCTTTTATAAGTCATTACTGTCAAATGTATTATACAGTTGTATTTATGAAATATCACCCTGGAGTGGTAGTACACTATTACATGCACACAGTTTCCTGCTCCTTTAACCCCTTAGTGACAGCCGCGTGCAGACGCGGCCGTCACTTAACGCCCGTCTAACATTTTTTTTTTATTTTTGCAAAAGAATCCGGAGTCCCCGTACGGCGTGCAGCCGCGCGGGGATCCGGATTTCCGGGACGTACGTCCTCTGTCACTAAGTGACAGCCACAGAGGACGTACATGTACGTCCATTGTCGCGAAGGGGTTAAATGGGACATTCATCATCACCTTGAAAACCTCATTAACCCCTTAACGACCCATGACGTACATGTACATCACAGGGTGTAGGTCCCTAAAGGACCAAGGATGTTCAGGGAGCCATGAATCGGACCGCACACACAAAATAAAAAAGGTCCGCTGGCCACACATGTCTTAAGGGGTTAACGTGATAGTAATGTAGTAATGTTTCACAATAAAAGCAGCTCCAATTAATCTTCATAGTATTTGGGCCATGGAGGGTGTTATTTCAGAACTGTCAGAGTTATAAGATAAAGTATCCCCCTCCCACCCCTTTTATCTAGTGTAAGCCAACTCCCCTCATCGCCTCAGATGTGGAATCTGGTCTTAAAGTGATAGTAATGTCAACGAATAATATTATTTTGTATTGTAGATTAAAAAAAAAAAAAAAATATTTGCAGTATACTCCATGTCTCAAACTGCTATGGTTTGAGAGATATCCACATTGAAAGTTCCTCCTCCTCCCCTTCTCCTAATTGCAGCTGTAAAGCCAACAGCAGGAGATTTGAGTCGTGCGACTCGGGGAGGCTCTTCAGTAGAGATGAAATCGCATTATTTAAAAAGAACTACTTCAAAGCATGCTTACAAACCACACACACTTTATAGGCCTTTCCAATTAACTAATTATTTTTAAATGATGCAATTTCAGCTCTGCTGCAGAGCCGCTGGCTGGTCCCAAGACCAGGATCTCCTGCTGTCAGCACAGCACTGAGGTCGGGAGGGGGTAACTTTCAATGAGAATATCTCTCAAGGGATTTGCTGTAAAAAAAAAATGTTTTCATCTACAGCACATATCATTTGTTGACATTATTACCACTTTAAGACCAGAGAGGTCAGAACACAGCAAGGGACAATCTTCTTACTGTGATAACAATGAAAACCCTGCCCCCCCCCCCCCTTTACAGGTTTTTCAGGGTTTTTCCCTTATGTTAATTGAAGAATGTCCCTCTCTGTGAACCACTTGGACACAATCTTTCTGTTCTTAGGTGAGCCACTCTCTATGGCCCAAATACTATGACGATTAATTGGAGCTCCTTTTATTTTGAAACATTCCCTATAAAATTGCGTGTGTCATGTTAACCAAAAGTCCAGCAGATGTGAAGTGGAGGAGATAAACTTATTTCTGACAAAAGTGAAAATTTCCTGGTACAGCACAGAGTTTTATTAGCATATGAAACCTCACTGAAATGTCACTGATTCAGTATGGGTACTGCAATTAGCATATGGTAACAAGTATGAATATATCCTTAACTGTACATTTGCTGGTCTTTTGGCCAACATGACAAACTGGCAGTTTTTAATGTAGTTTTCAAATATGTATACTTGAATTTAGGTGAAAATACCACTTTAAATGCTAGACTTCTCAAAAACGTTTTTCGCAATACAATGGAGACCTCTGTCATTCAAGTGGTTAAAGGCATTATTTAAATGAATGGGAATTTAGGGAATTATTTGTCACCTTCTGGGTAGTCTGTTTATTCCGTATTCAATGTATTTTCCATTGGGCACTCAGGCTCTTGCTCTAGGCTGCTATTAATACAATAGGTCAGGGTGGGCCACAGTTTGCTATATTTAGCTGGGTTCACTTTTGAAAGGTTGCACGCAAAAGAGCATGTGACCTTTTAAGTAAGTCACCACGTCGCCATGACAATCTTGCACTACATGACAACGCGAGATTGTCACGTCACCTACTTAATGGTCGCATCAGTGCACGGAGGCGCTCCAGCTAAGTGTCTGCTGTAGTAGCAGCTGGAGCGCATCCATGTGTTATAGAGAATACGCTTCCTTTGACTGGACTCCATTCATCCTGACAGCGCTTCATTTTAATAAGCTGTCTCTTACCACCAGAATACCATATACCATTCGTTGTGGTGGTAAGTGACAGCTAATTAAAATGAATCGCTGTCAAGATGAATGGAGTCCGATCAAAGGAAGTGTATTATCTACAGCACACGGAGCAGCTGCTACTACAAAAGACAGCTGGAGCGCCTCCTTGTGCTCATGTGACCTTCGATATTCTTAAAGAATCCTCCTCCTGCACATTGAAGCGCTCCAGCTGCTGCTACAACACTTTGCTGGAGCGCCTTTGTGTGCTGATGCAACCATTAAGTAGGCGTCATGACGCTCTCACTCTCTCATGCAGTGCGAGATTGTCATGTCGCCATTTTGAGCATGGCGAAGTGATGCCTTAGTTAAAAGGATACCATTTAGCTGTTGGGAGACTACAATTCTCATTGTAGTCCAACAGCTGGAGAGCGAACGTAAACTTAGCCCTGCAGTACATAAGCGGTAATCTATAATGGTGTAATGAGTTTCTCTTACCTGCGATGCCACTGGAGTCTGCATAACTGGTCTTAAGCCCCCAACGCTTCCCGTATTCATGTTTTCAACCTTCATCTCAAGTGCTTGTCTGCTTTGGTTCAAAAACTTTGGGAAGGAGGGAAGAGACAGCTAATGATTACTCTGCAATCATAGTACCATGAACACATGTCAAATACAATCTACCTGTTCCAATAGAGACAGAGCAATGTTACACAAAACAGATCGGGCCATACGTATAAAAGCAAACAAACCAACTGCATGAACCATAGCAGACAAGTACCTTTGATTTAAATAGAACTTTTAAAGGGATAGTAATACTTAAAAATTACTATCTCCCATCTTGTAGCCAGTAAAAAAAAAAAAAAACAGTTAAATGAGGCCAGCTGCATCTCTCAAACCTTTATAGTTTTTTTTCCTTCCCCCCCCCCCCCCCCCCCCGACGTCAACGTTCTAGCTGAGAGAATGACAGCAGGGGAATCCTCTACTGGGATCAGCCAGCGGCTCTGCAGCAGAGCAGAGATTGCATTAATAAATAAGAAATCCTTCACTAACAAGGTCTTCTATGTGTGCTTGGTTCGCAAGCACACATAGAAGACCTTTTAAGTTAAGGATTTCATTTTTATTTATCTCGATCTCAGCTCTGGTGCAGAGTCTCCGCCGGTCCCGGATTCCCCTGCTGTCAGTTAGAATGCTGACATCAGGGGAGAGGGAACTTTGAAAGCTATATCTCTCAAACCATATAGGTTTGAGAGATGCCACTGTCCTCATTTAACTCAGTTTTTATTGGCTACAAGATGGGGGATAGTAGGTTTTAAGTATTACTATCCCTTTAACAGCTTGAATGCAAGTGGTCTCCAAAGTACTGAAAACCTATGTACTGGAGACCTTTCTAGCATTCAAGGTCTTAAAAAGCTCCATTTCAGTATCTCGCCCAGAACATGGTTCCAATACGTTTAATTCTCTGCAACTCTAACATGAAGCATTTAGACTGTAAGCTTCTTGGGACAGGGACCGCTTTCCTATTGTTTCTGTGACTGCAACACTTATTTTATACCCATTTATTTACTGCAACATACAACTGCTGTAAGGCGCAGAGTACACTGTGTGGCGCCATATAAATAAAGATATACATACACACACGTTATCCAATTCAAAACAATCTATTGGCTATGGGGCTGCACAAAGCAATGCACCGAGCACATCTCTGTAACTGCTTGGACTGCCAGAGGGAAACACAACGCACTCAAAAGAGAAAAGACTTGTTTCACAGCAAGAACTTTCTTAGCTACGTATACAGTTATATTTAGTATTCGTAACCAATTCTTCTTACATATCTTAAAGGGATAGTATTGCTTGAAAATTATTTTATTTTGTAGCCCTTAAAAAACATTAAAAACGATATAAATCTTATCCTCCAAACCTTTATGGTTTGGGAGATATTAGCAAGTAAAGTTTCCCCTGGAGTGACGTCACTGCTCAAGCCTTCAGATTTGGAATCTGGTACCGGAACCAGCCGCAGCGCTTCAGCAGTGCCGAGATCACAATCTTTAAAAATAATTTCTTCATTGGAATGGTCTACAAAGTGTGCTTGCAAGCCAGACACACTTTGTAGACAGTTCCAATGAAGTAGTTCTTTTTAAAGATCGTGGTCTCAGCACTGCTGAAGAGCTGCCCGCTGATCTGTGGACCGGATTCCAAATCTGTCCGCTAGATGGCAGACTTGGCTAGAACAGCCTGGAAAAGGGGAACTTTACTTGCTAATATCTCCCAAACCATAAAGGTTTGGGAGAGAAGACTTCTATCATTTTTAATGTTTTTTTTAAGGACTACAATATAAAATAAAATTATTTTCAAGCAATACTATCTCTTTATCATCCCTTTAAAGGGACATTGGCCCATACTTTTAAAAGCCAACATGAGTCATTTTGAAGTAAACCAAACTGTACCATAGGAGACAAAACACAAATTTCCAGATTCCTAAGCAACTGAATAGAGCTTTCTAACCCCCTGAATCCGGAGTTCTCCATTGCATTGCTCTTGCATTTAAAAGCCCAATTTATTTTTCCCCTATAAAAAGGTAAAAGTGGTCCGTTATGTTTTTAAAAACAAACCGTGCCAATTGTTTTGAAATTACAATACACGCAGTTCATTTCACTGAAACACATATATATCCTTATTTGTATACTAACCAGTCTTTTACATTGCCCTTATCACTTCTACAGAGAGGTCAAATAGTATATACCACTGTCTCCTGATGAACAGGAAAATTACTTTGATAGTACGTGTTGGGATATATTCTCAGCAGAAATAATTATGACAAATTCTGACTAAACGTACATGATATTTGAACCTTTGAGTGCCAAGGGGGTACGCAACGCATTGCAGAGCAATATGCTGCGTACCCCTAGGGCACTCAAAGGGTTAAGAGGATATGAACCCTATTCATATCTTTGATGATAATGTCCCTTTAAGGTTCAATTTCCTTCTCCAAGACTGTCCTTGTGATTCAAATACCTCACCCGATTTAAAAAATGAATGAAATGCAATGTCTAGGAATCTGGGTTTCTATGCAATAGGTATCAGATTGTTTTTTGTTTTTTTGTTGTTTTTTTTTAGTACTTTTTGGCAAACATAGATCCCATATAATAAAAAAAATAAAATAAATAAATAAACAATATCACAAGAAAAATGCAAATATACAACAAGCCACATTACAATTTGCAATAAAATGCTAAGATATGATAATTGTAAAGGCCAAGAACAGAATAAGTAATTGCACACATTTACATTGCTAAATTAAAATGTTCTCCTTGCTGCTGGGTATGTTAAATTCTTGCTTAAAGTTGACTCTCTTATGTTCGGTCTCCCTGAACTGAATTCCAACAGATCTAAATTTTAAAAAAAGGATTCACGGCGTGTGCAGAGTTAGTGTAGATTTGCATGAACAACCCTGTGATTGCACAATTCCTGCCATCATTGCCAAGATGTGTAATTACATATAAATTACATTGCAATTAATTAATAAGTATTCAGTATTTTAGTCCACAGGGCATTATTCACAAAAGAAGAGCTCAATTCTGGAGCAAAGGGGAGAAAATTCCCCCAAACTTCCTCTGCTCTAAATGGGCATTTTATCTCCTTGAATAGTAGAGAAGCAATGAGATGGAGACCTCACTACCATTCAAGGGATTAAAACCACCACTTTAACTCTTAGTGCGGATTAATCATCTGGCACTCAAAGGATTAAATCAAGCAGAAGTGGTCATTCCCCTTGGTGCAGTTGGTTTGCTCCAAGATTTCTCACCAATATTTTTTTTTTAAAATCCCTTAAGGGATTATGTGCCAGAACAGTCATGGGTAAACTTATGTTAAGGACCCATGATGATCCTGGCCCATCATGTAATTCAGGGTTCCCCGCCCGATACCTGAATCCATTTCATGGAAAAATACATAAATAAATAAAAAGCTCTGTGGTCCTTAACTGCCAGCCTCGCGTCGATAAGGGACTAAAGTCCATTTGAACTAATGGAAATTCTGGGTATATTTATTTCTCCCCTACCATGCTGTGCAGTTGGTTTGCCCCAGAACAGCTTCATTTGCTTTTAATACCAAGGTCAAATCAGCCTTAGGTACGAAGAAAACCAAAGGCGCTATGGGGGCAAACAACATTCCCCAAATTGCCACCGATTTAAAAGAACAATAATTGTAATAAAAACACTGTTATATGGTGTTTCCATCTGATTAAAACAAGGACACTGTTAGAAATAGCACCAACTGGTGTCCACAAGACCAAAACATGTACAATGGGACAGCTTGAGTCACCAACTACAGCTCGAGTGATAGCAAGCACCTCACCTGGTGACTACAATACCAAATTGCAATTTCATTTAAAGGGATAGTAATACTTTAATATTACTATTCCCAATATTGTAGCTATATCAGGAAGAATTTAATTGCCCCCAGTGTCATCTCTCAAATGCAAAGTTCCCCCCTCCCTCCCCCTCCCCTGAAGGCTGCAGAGCCCCCTGATGAAAATAAGATCGGATATCTCTGCAGTCAGTACAACCATGACTTCAGGGAAGGGGGAGGGAGGGGGGAACTTTGCATTCGGTTATCTCTCAAACCATAAAGGTTTGAGAGACGACACTGGGGGCAATCCAATTCTTTTTTAAATAGTTACAATATGGGATAGTAATACTTCGTTTTAACTTTCTTTTATTTTGTAGACATTAAAAAAACATGAAGAATGATATAAGTCTTATCTCTCAAACCTTTATGGTTTATGAGATATTCACAAGCAAAGTTCCCCTCCCGCCCCTTTTTCCTAGTGTAAGCCATCTCTTCTCAGATGTGAATCTGGTTGTATGACCAGACAGATAACAGAAGGGGACAATCTTCTTTGTATTAAAACAATGAAAGCCCTTCCCCCCTTGACAGGTTTTTCAGCTTTTTCCATTATCTTAATTGAAGATTGTCCCTCTCTGCAGTCTACCTGGGCATCTCCCTTCTGATCTGGTTGAACAGGGGGGGATACTTTGTTTGTGAATATCTCTTAAACCATAAAGGTTTCAGAGATAAGACTTGTATCATTCTTCATGTTTTTTTAATGCCTACAAAACAAAATAAAGTTAAAACGAAGTATTACTATCCCTTTAAGTATTACTATCTCTTTAAAGGAAAAATAAAATGTCTGTAAACGTCTGTATGAAACATTTTCCAGCAGGGGGAGCACTTTGTTCTTCTCTGCAGGAAAAGCCCTACAACATTTTTTTCCACCAAATCAAAAAAGTTTGCTGCTTTAAAAGTGGCTTTTAACCCCTTCTGCAAAGAGGTTCTCCAGCATTAAAGGGTTAAAAGACCAATTTAAAATCAATGGGACTTTGTCCCCTCTGGTGCAGTTGGTTTACTGTAGAATGGCTCAATTTTGACTACATACACAAGGCCTAGTGTCTCAGGAATTAGTGGTGTTTTTCTAAAACCAAAAGGTCCCAGGTCACCTTGTTCTTGGTGGACAAAGTGGCAACAAAAAAAAAATGCAGAGAGTCACTGTTAAAAGGTACTGAGAGGCCGACAAAATGTACACAGTCACTGACCTGGCTGTAGATCAGCTCTACTAGATACAACTTCAGAATTTTATTTATTCATTGTATGGATTTTTTTTTCTTCACCCTTAAAATTAATCTTGTGATGCACGGATATCAATGTAGATCAGGGGAGGCCAACCCTGGCCCTCAAGAGCTTTTTACAAACAGTGTTGGTTTTCATTATATCCCAGCTTGTGGACATCTGGCTGGTCCACCTGGGTTCAAGCAGAGATCCTACAAACCTACACTGAGGATGATGTACCAAAACAATTTGAGCAATTCAGGGGCAAACCAACTGCACCGTAATGGACAAAAAGCAATTCTCACTGCTGAAAATCAGCATTTAGCCCCTTAAATGCCAGAGAGATCTCCACTGCATTGTGGGTTTAAAAGGCCCATTTAAATCAAATAATAAGTGTAATGTTTTTGTTTGTCTCCCAAAATTTAGTTTGCCCCAGAACTACCTCACTTTACCTTTCCAGAATTCATCTGTAATGGGATTTCTAACTCTAGGCAGTTACCCAACAGATATGGGAATCAAGTTCCCATAGCTAATACCAGGGGACACCAAAAAGTAGCTTGTGAGCTGTTTGGTAGTTCTTTGGCTTCCAGTGAGTAGCTCTCTTGACTTCAATAAGGTATCAAGCTGTCTGGCCTGCCAGAGACAGGTCTAGTGGTAGAAATCTGCTCCCTGTGGGCAGCAGCCAATCCGGGCACAGCTTTCATCTGCGGTGTTCAATGTGTGCCTCAACACTAGGCACACGTTTTAGACCATTCCAATGAAGGGATTCAGTGTAAGTAACGAGATCCCAGCACTTCTCAAGCGCCAGTGTCGACCAAGACAGATCTCCTGCTGACAGCTTTACAGCTGTCAGTAGGAGAAAGCAAACTTTAAACGCCCGTATCTCTTAAACCATAGAGGTTTGAGAGATACAGTTTTTTTTTGCATTTAGATCAGCTTTTTAAGCTCTTCTAAATGCAAAAAAAAGTTTTTTTTAGACATTACTAACACTTTAAAAGAGAGTACTTGCACTTATTCGTATCTCTCTCTGAAACCATCAAGGTTTGAGAGATATAGGAAAATAAAGTTCTCCGGGCCCTCCCCTTTCTGCATGACGATCTATAAAGCTGTCAGAAGTAGATTCTGGTTCCTGGATCAGACAACGGCTCTTCAACAGCGCTGAAATAGGGATACCTAACAATAAATACTTAATCAGAACGGTCTACAATGTGTGCCTGGTTTGCAAGCACACGTTGTAGACCATTCCAATGATGTATCGTTATATCGGCTCAGCTGAAGAGCTGCAGTCTGATCCAGGAACCAAAATCTGCTTCTGACAACTTACATCTCGTTAAGCAGAAAGGGGAGGGAGAACTTTATTTTCCTACATCTCTCAAACCACAATGGTTTGAGTGATACGAAAAAGTACTCTTAATTATATCTACCGTATAGTTAAGACTTTTTTTTCTTACATTATTATCCCTTTAAGGCACCACTAATGCAATCTGGGAGTTTCAGGGTGCCCATAACAAAATTAGAAATCTGCCCAAGTTAGAAATCCCATATTCTGACCTAATAAAAGCCCTTTTTAATTTAACTGGAAATGTATGAATTTTAGTTTGACTCTTAGGGTGCAGCTGGTTTGCTCTAGAATTGCATTCATTCATTTTTAGTACATCAGCCTTCTGGCTACCACTGGATATTGCTTGTGAATCCAAAACTGTGGTCAGGTTACTGTGATGTTGTGAAGGAGTCGGCGCACCAAGAAACTGCATCCCCACCAATGTTCACATTCACATCCTGTCAGAGGTCTTATGCGTGCGCGCACGCACGCACGCGCACGCACGCACGCACGCACGCACGCACGCACGCACGCACGCACGCACGCACACACACACACACACACACACACACACACACACAAACATTGGATACTTCTGGTATTCCACTGGCATCTTTCAACCCAATCTATTAAAGGGGAATTATCACCCCAAATAAAGTTTCTCCCCCCAACACTTACCCATTTGGCGATTAGCTGAACATTAGTAGTATTCACCATAATAATTACCACGTTAGAGAGAAATACCAATTCTGCCGAGACTGATGGCCAGAAACCAACTGCAACACGGGACAAATGCCAAGTCCCACTGATTAAACCCTTGGGAATTGCTAGACGGGTCTCTAAGGGATTTTATAGCAAGGAGCTGGAGACCTCTAGTATTTCCTGGCGTTCAAAAGCCTATTTAAATCATTGGGAAGTTGCAGAATGTAATTTGTCGCCTATGGTGTAGTTGTTATATCCAAAAGGACCTTTCTTTAGATCTGAAGAGTAAAGACCATGCAGCGCCTCCTAGAGGAGACTGGGACTGACCGTGCAGGCACACAGAAGTCTCTAAGCAAAGATGTCTGCGCAATTGCCTGGCCATCAGTCCTGGCAGCAGTAGGATTTCTCTATAACAAGGTAAGTATTCTGGCGAATTCTACTATTGCTCAGCTAATCGCCGGATGGGTAGTTGTTGGGGGGAAGTTCCCCTTTAACTCCACTCTCCCCTATTTCTACATAGCACAGAGGAAGCATTTTCCTTGTTGGTCCAGTGAGAGGTCTGTACAGCCACTAACTAGCACAGGCCTCCATAATCGGCTCTCCCTTGTGGTTTCCGTGTGGGCGAGATTGCAGGGCACTAGCATATGATCTCATATCCCAGCAATAAAACCATACAAGGACTGCAAGGGAGCACAGTTCTGAAGGTTTGTGAAAGAGAGTGTACATACTTCCCACAAGACATTGTGGGCCGGGAGATCCTCTGATCACCCCAACCGGCCCCATGACCATGCAAGACCACTCGGTATGACCGATCTCCTGGTAAGACGATACTCTGCTGTATAACACCACCCCATAGTACACACACACACACACACACACACACACACACACACAAACACACACACAACACACACACACACACACACACACACACACACACACACACACACACACACACACACACACACACACACACACACACACACACACACACACACACACACACCCCTGTCCCTACACAGTGATGCCATTCTGAATCAAATAATTCAATGGCACAAAAAAAAAAAAAAAAAAACACAATTTAAATGAGGCTTATAAAGAATCACTAATGCCCGTTTATAACTCTATTTAATATTGTGGAGGTTACAAAAATAAAGTATTTGGAGAAAATGCTATCTCTCACACCTTTACAATTTGAGAAAGATTCACTGCCAACATTTCCCTTTTCCTGCTGAAAGCAGGAGATTCGAGTCGGCCGTCTCGAGGAGGCTCTCCAGCAGAGCCGAAATTGCGTTATTTAAAAAGAACTACTTCAATAAATGGTCTACAAAGTGTGCTTGCAAACCAGGCGCACTTTGTAGACCATTCCAATTAAGTAATTATTTTTAAATAACGCGATTTCTGCCCTGCTGCAGACCCGCTGGCTGGTCCCAGGACCAAGATCTCCTGTTGTCAGTAGAGCGCAAATGTCAGGAGAAGGGGAGGGAGGGGGGAACTTTAGCGGGGAATATCCATCAAACCATAAGGGTTTGAGAGATGGCACTTTCTCCAAATACTTTATTTTTGTAACATCTACAATATTAAATAAATTTATAAACTAGCATTACTGACCCTTTAACTTCTTGAATGTTAGGTCCCAAATAAATTCAAGGGGTTAAAAACACCCCATTTAAACTAATGGGAATGTTATTTTCTCCACAACTGCACCACTTTTCCTTATTACACCAGCCAGTGAACAATAAAATCAATAATGTACAATTTTAGGCCTTGAGGCTAAAGAAAATGATTCAATACGATACTGATTGTTGTTTGGTAGGGTGTTGAACAGCTTTATATTGCAGGAAATCAGTGAAGAAACCTACAGATGCCGAGATAAAAAACAGTTTCAGGTAATACATGAATTTGGCACTTGGACGGAGTATTGAGAGGTTAGCATGCAAGTGTGTGCCACCATGAAAGGGAACAATGAAGATCTCACCTTACTGTGATCAGCATGAAAAGGACTTCAATATGCACCCAAAAAAAAAAACGCATAATGGGAACCTGATACTTCACATAATATGGAATTCAAAAAAAAAAAAAAAAAATCAAACCCTTTAACCCCTTAGATGCTGGCAGGATCACCTAGAAATGCTTTGGAGTTCTCTCTAGGCTCTACACGGTTAACATAGAGAACTTCATGCATAAAGTAAGAGAAGCAATTCAGTGACTAGCCCATTGTATCATAGGGGACTTATGGTCATTTTTAATTTCCCCTATGCGGCAGATAGTTTGCAGAAGAATTGCTTCTCTTTTTCTCTGTACATACAGCCACCCACCCCAGCATTTCCGACATTTTTGCTCTGTGGAACCCTTGTACTTCGTAAAGGGGAACTTTCACCTCTAAACAAGTTTTCCTCTGTGTAATGTTCCTATGGTGATAATATGTCATCTGTGCTGTGACATCACTTCAGGAAAGGCTGTGGGTACAGCTCTTTACCGCAACCTGGAATTCTGTCTGTTCCCTCCCAAGTATTGCCTAGTTCCAACCTCCTCCAATGACGGAGGATTTCTCCATGTAAGCTGGCATACTCTCATGCCAATGAGACTGCTCCAGCTTACATGGAGAAATCCTCCGTCATGGGAGGAGGTTGGAACCAGGCAATACTTGGGGATGGAGGAGGTTGGCACTAGGCAATACTTGGGGATGGAGGAGGTTGGAACTGGGCAATACTTGGGGATGGAGGAGGTTGGCACTAGGCAATACTTGGGGATGGAGGAGGTTGGAACTGGGCAATACTTGGGGATGGAGGAGGTTGGAACTGGGCAATACTTGGGGATGGAGGAGGTTGGAACTGGGCAATACTTGGGGATGGAGGAGGTTGGCACTAGGCAATACTTGGGGATGGAGGAGGTTGGAACCAGGCAATACTTGGGGATGGAGGAGGTTGGAACTAGGCAATACTTGGGGATGGAGGAGGTTGGCACTAGGCAATACTTGGGGATGGAGGAGGTTGGCACTAGGCAATACTTGGGGATGGAGGAGGTTGGCGCTAGGCAATACTTGGGGATGGAGGAGGTTGGAACCAGGCAATACTTGGGGATGGAGGAGGTTGGCACTAGGCAATACTTGGGGATGGAGGAGGTTGGCACTAGGCAATACTTGGGGATGGAGGAGGTTGGCGCTAGGCAATACTTGGGGATGGAGGAGGTTGGCACTAGGCAATACTTGGGGATGGAGGAGGTTGGCACCAGGCAATACTTGGGGATGGAGGAGGTTGGCGCTAGGCAATACTTGGGGATGGAGGAGGTTGGAACCAGGCAATACTTGGGGATGGAGGAGGTTGGCACCAGGCAATACTTGGGGATGGAGGAGGTTGGAACTGGGCAATACTTGGGGATGGAGGAGGTTGGAACTGGGCAATACTTGGGGATGGAGGAGGTTGGAACTGGGCAATACTTGGGGATGGAGGAGGTTGGAACTAGGCAATACTTGGGGATGGAGGAGGTTGGAACCAGGCAATACTTGGGGATGGAGGAGGTTGGCACTAGGCAATACTTGGGGATGGAGGAGGTTGGAACTGGGCAATACTTGGGGATGGAGGAGGTTGGAACTGGGCAATACTTGGGGATGGAGGAGGTTGGAACTGGGCAATTCTTGGGGATGGAGGAGGTTGGCACTAGGCAATACTTGGGGATGGAGGAGGTTGGAACTGGGCAATACTTGGGGATGGAGGAGGTTGGAACTGGGCAATACTTGGGGATGGAGGAGGTTGGCACTAGGCAATACTTGGGGATGGAGGAGGTTGGAACCAGGCAATACTTGGGGATGGAGGAGGTTGGAACTAGGCAATACTTGGGGATGGAGGAGGTTGGCACTAGGCAATACTTGGGGATGGAGGAGGTTGGCACCAGGCAATACTTGGGGATGGAGGAGGTTGGCGCTAGGCAATACTTGGGGATGGAGGAGGTTGGAACCAGGCAATACTTGGGGATGGAGGAGGTTGGCGCTAGGCAATACTTGGGGATGGAGGAGGTTGGCACTAGGCAATACTTGGGGATGGAGGAGGTTGGCACCAGGCAATACTTGGGGATGGAGGAGGTTGGCGCTAGGCAATACTTGGGGATGGAGGAGGTTGGAACCAGGCAATACTTGGGGATGGAGGAGGTTGGCACCAGGCAATACTTGGGGATGGAGGAGGTTGGAACTGGGCAATACTTGGGGATGGAGGAGGTTGGAACTGGGCAATACTTGGGGATGGAGGAGGTTGGCACTAGGCAATACTTGGGGATGGAGGAGGTTGGAACTGGGCAATACTTGGGG
Source organism: Rhinophrynus dorsalis (assembly GCA_037306005.1). Classification (NCBI taxonomy): domain Eukaryota; kingdom Metazoa; phylum Chordata; class Amphibia; order Anura; family Rhinophrynidae; genus Rhinophrynus; species Rhinophrynus dorsalis. The sequence goes on from CM074727.1 coordinate 140,209,448, forward strand.
ATGGAGGAGGTTGGAACTGGGCAATACTTGGGGATGGAGGAGGTTGGAACTGGGCAATACTTGGGGATGGAGGAGGTTGGCACTAGGCAATACTTGGGGATGGAGGAGGTTGGCACTAGGCAATACTTGGGGATGGAGGAGGTTGGCACTAGGCAATACTTGGGGATGGAGGAGGTTGGCACTAGGCAATACTTGGGGATGGAGGAGGTTGGCGCTAGGCAATACTTGGGGATGGAGGAGGTTGGCACTAGGCAATACTTGGGGATGGAGGAGGTTGGCGCTAGGCAATACTTGGGGATGGAGGAGGTTGGCACTAGGCAATACTTGGGGATGGAGGAGGTTGGCACTAGGCAATACTTGGGGATGGAGGAGGTTGGCGCTAGGCAATACTTGGGGATGGAGGAGGTTGGAACTGGGCAATACTTGGGGATGGAGGATGTTGGAACTGGGCAATACTTGGGGATGGAGGAGGTTGGCGCTAGGCAATACTTGGGGATGGAGGAGGTTGGCACTAGGCAATACTTGGGGATGGAGGAGGTTGGAACTGGGCAATACTTGGGGATGGAGGAGGTTGGCACTAGGCAATACTTGGGGATGGAGGAGGTTGGCACTGGGCAATACTTGGGGATGGAGGAGGTTGGAACTGGGCAATACTTGGGGATGGAGGATGTTGGAACTGGGCAATACTTGGGGATGGAGGAGGTTGGCGCTAGGCAATACTTGGGGATGGAGGAGGTTGGCACTAGGCAATACTTGGGGATGGAGGAGGTTGGAACTAGGCAATACTTGGGGATGGAGGATGTTGGAACTGGGCAATACTTGGGGATGGAGGAGGTTGGCACTAGGCAATACTTGGGGATGGAGGAGGTTGGCACTGGGCAATACTTGGGGATGGAGGAGGTTGGAACTGGGCAATACTTGGGGATGGAGGATGTTGGAACTGGGCAATACTTGGGGATGGAGGAGGTTGGCGCTAGGCAATACTTGGGGATGGAGGAGGTTGGCACTAGGCAATACTTGGGGATGGAGGATGTTGGAACTGGGCAATACTTGGGGATGGAGGAGGTTGGCGCTAGGCAATACTTGGGGATGGAGGAGGTTGGCACTAGGCAATACTTGGGGATGGAGGAGGTTGGAACTAGGCAATACTTGGGGATGGAGGATGTTGGAACTGGGCAATACTTGGGGATGGAGGAGGTTGGCACTAGGCAATACTTGGGGATGGAGGAGGTTGGCACTGGGCAATACTTGGGGATGGAGGAGGTTGGAACTGGGCAATACTTGGGGATGGAGGATGTTGGAACTGGGCAATACTTGGGGATGGAGGAGGTTGGCGCTAGGCAATACTTGGGGATGGAGGAGGTTGGAACTGGGCAATACTTGGGGATGGAGGAGGTTGGAACTGGGCAATACTTGGGGATGGAGGAGGTTGGAACTGGGCAATACTTGGGGATGGAGGAGGTTGGCACTAGGCAATACTTGGGGATGGAGGAGGTTGGCACTAGGCAATACTTGGGGATGGAGGAGGTTGGCACTAGGCAATACTTGGGGATGGAGGAGGTTGGCACTAGGCAATACTTGGGGATGGAGGAGGTTGGCGCTAGGCAATACTTGGGGATGGAGGAGGTTGGCACTAGGCAATACTTGGGGATGGAGGAGGTTGGCGCTAGGCAATACTTGGGGATGGAGGAGGTTGGCACTAGGCAATACTTGGGGATGGAGGAGGTTGGCACTAGGCAATACTTGGGGATGGAGGAGGTTGGCGCTAGGCAATACTTGGGGATGGAGGAGGTTGGAACTGGGCAATACTTGGGGATGGAGGATGTTGGAACTGGGCAATACTTGGGGATGGAGGAGGTTGGCGCTAGGCAATACTTGGGGATGGAGGAGGTTGGCACTAGGCAATACTTGGGGATGGAGGAGGTTGGAACTGGGCAATACTTGGGGATGGAGGAGGTTGGCACTAGGCAATACTTGGGGATGGAGGAGGTTGGCACTGGGCAATACTTGGGGATGGAGGAGGTTGGAACTGGGCAATACTTGGGGATGGAGGAGGTTGGAACTGGGCAATACTTGGGGATGGAGGAGGTTGGCACTAGGCAATACTTGGGGATGGAGGAGGTTGGCACTGGGCAATACTTGGGGATGGAGGAGGTTGGAACTGGGCAATACTTGGGGATGGAGGAGGTTGGCACTAGGCAATACTTGGGGATGGAGGAGGTTGGCACCAGGCAATACTTGGGGATGGAGGAGGTTGGCGCTAGGCAATACTTGGGGATGGAGGAGGTTGGAACCAGGCAATACTTGGGGATGGAGGAGGTTGGCGCTAGGCAATACTTGGGGATGGAGGAGGTTGGCACTAGGCAATACTTGGGGATGGAGGAGGTTGGCACCAGGCAATACTTGGGGATGGAGGAGGTTGGCGCTAGGCAATACTTGGGGATGGAGGAGGTTGGAACCAGGCAATACTTGGGGATGGAGGAGGTTGGCACCAGGCAATACTTGGGGATGGAGGAGGTTGGAACTGGGCAATACTTGGGGATGGAGGAGGTTGGAACTGGGCAATACTTGGGGATGGAGGAGGTTGGAACTGGGCAATACTTGGGGATGGAGGAGGTTGGAACTAGGCAATACTTGGGGATGGAGGAGGTTGGAACCAGGCAATACTTGGGGATGGAGGAGGTTGGCACCAGGCAATACTTGGGGATGGAGGAGGTTGGAACTGGGCAATACTTGGGGATGGAGGAGGTTGGAACTGGGCAATACTTGGGGATGGAGGAGGTTGGAACTGGGCAATACTTGGGGATGGAGGAGGTTGGCACTAGGCAATACTTGGGGATGGAGGAGGTTGGAACTGGGCAATACTTGGGGATGGAGGAGGTTGGAACTGGGCAATACTTGGGGATGGAGGAGGTTGGCACTAGGCAATACTTGGGGATGGAGGAGGTTGGAACCAGGCAATACTTGGGGATGGAGGAGGTTGGAACTAGGCAATACTTGGGGATGGAGGAGGTTGGCACTAGGCAATACTTGGGGATGGAGGAGGTTGGCACCAGGCAATACTTGGGGATGGAGGAGGTTGGCGCTAGGCAATACTTGGGGATGGAGGAGGTTGGAACCAGGCAATACTTGGGGATGGAGGAGGTTGGCGCTAGGCAATACTTGGGGATGGAGGAGGTTGGCACTAGGCAATACTTGGGGATGGAGGAGGTTGGCACCAGGCAATACTTGGGGATGGAGGAGGTTGGCGCTAGGCAATACTTGGGGATGGAGGAGGTTGGAACCAGGCAATACTTGGGGATGGAGGAGGTTGGCACCAGGCAATACTTGGGGATGGAGGAGGTTGGAACTGGGCAATACTTGGGGATGGAGGAGGTTGGAACTGGGCAATACTTGGGGATGGAGGAGGTTGGCACTAGGCAATACTTGGGGATGGAGGAGGTTGGAACTGGGCAATACTTGGGGATGGAGGAGGTTGGAACTGGGCAATACTTGGGGATGGAGGAGGTTGGAACTGGGCAATACTTGGGGATGGAGGAGGTTGGCACTAGGCAATACTTGGGGATGGAGGAGGTTGGCACTAGGCAATACTTGGGGATGGAGGAGGTTGGCACTAGGCAATACTTGGGGATGGAGGAGGTTGGCACTAGGCAATACTTGGGGATGGAGGAGGTTGGCACTAGGCAATACTTGGGGATGGAGGAGGTTGGCGCTAGGCAATACTTGGGGATGGAGGAGGTTGGCACTAGGCAATACTTGGGGATGGAGGAGGTTGGCGCTAGGCAATACTTGGGGATGGAGGAGGTTGGCACTAGGCAATACTTGGGGATGGAGGAGGTTGGCACTAGGCAATACTTGGGGATGGAGGAGGTTGGCGCTAGGCAATACTTGGGGATGGAGGAGGTTGGAACTGGGCAATACTTGGGGATGGAGGATGTTGGAACTGGGCAATACTTGGGGATGGAGGAGGTTGGCGCTAGGCAATACTTGGGGATGGAGGAGGTTGGCACTAGGCAATACTTGGGGATGGAGGAGGTTGGAACTGGGCAATACTTGGGGATGGAGGAGGTTGGCACTAGGCAATACTTGGGGATGGAGGAGGTTGGCACTGGGCAATACTTGGGGATGGAGGAGGTTGGAACTGGGCAATACTTGGGGATGGAGGATGTTGGAACTGGGCAATACTTGGGGATGGAGGAGGTTGGCGCTAGGCAATACTTGGGGATGGAGGAGGTTGGCACTAGGCAATACTTGGGGATGGAGGAGGTTGGAACTAGGCAATACTTGGGGATGGAGGATGTTGGAACTGGGCAATACTTGGGGATGGAGGAGGTTGGCACTAGGCAATACTTGGGGATGGAGGAGGTTGGCACTGGGCAATACTTGGGGATGGAGGAGGTTGGAACTGGGCAATACTTGGGGATGGAGGATGTTGGAACTGGGCAATACTTGGGGATGGAGGAGGTTGGCGCTAGGCAATACTTGGGGATGGAGGAGGTTGGCACTAGGCAATACTTGGGGATGGAGGATGTTGGAACTGGGCAATACTTGGGGATGGAGGAGGTTGGCGCTAGGCAATACTTGGGGATGGAGGAGGTTGGCACTAGGCAATACTTGGGGATGGAGGAGGTTGGAACTAGGCAATACTTGGGGATGGAGGATGTTGGAACTGGGCAATACTTGGGGATGGAGGAGGTTGGCACTAGGCAATACTTGGGGATGGAGGAGGTTGGCACTGGGCAATACTTGGGGATGGAGGAGGTTGGAACTGGGCAATACTTGGGGATGGAGGATGTTGGAACTGGGCAATACTTGGGGATGGAGGAGGTTGGCGCTAGGCAATACTTGGGGATGGAGGAGGTTGGAACTGGGCAATACTTGGGGATGGAGGAGGTTGGAACTGGGCAATACTTGGGGATGGAGGAGGTTGGAACTGGGCAATACTTGGGGATGGAGGAGGTTGGCACTAGGCAATACTTGGGGATGGAGGAGGTTGGCACTAGGCAATACTTGGGGATGGAGGAGGTTGGCACTAGGCAATACTTGGGGATGGAGGAGGTTGGCACTAGGCAATACTTGGGGATGGAGGAGGTTGGCGCTAGGCAATACTTGGGGATGGAGGAGGTTGGCACTAGGCAATACTTGGGGATGGAGGAGGTTGGCGCTAGGCAATACTTGGGGATGGAGGAGGTTGGCACTAGGCAATACTTGGGGATGGAGGAGGTTGGCACTAGGCAATACTTGGGGATGGAGGAGGTTGGCGCTAGGCAATACTTGGGGATGGAGGAGGTTGGAACTGGGCAATACTTGGGGATGGAGGATGTTGGAACTGGGCAATACTTGGGGATGGAGGAGGTTGGCGCTAGGCAATACTTGGGGATGGAGGAGGTTGGCACTAGGCAATACTTGGGGATGGAGGAGGTTGGAACTGGGCAATACTTGGGGATGGAGGAGGTTGGCACTAGGCAATACTTGGGGATGGAGGAGGTTGGCACTGGGCAATACTTGGGGATGGAGGAGGTTGGAACTGGGCAATACTTGGGGATGGAGGATGTTGGAACTGGGCAATACTTGGGGATGGAGGAGGTTGGCGCTAGGCAATACTTGGGGATGGAGGAGGTTGGCACTAGGCAATACTTGGGGATGGAGGAGGTTGGAACTAGGCAATACTTGGGGATGGAGGATGTTGGAACTGGGCAATACTTGGGGATGGAGGAGGTTGGCACTAGGCAATACTTGGGGATGGAGGAGGTTGGCACTGGGCAATACTTGGGGATGGAGGAGGTTGGAACTGGGCAATACTTGGGGATGGAGGATGTTGGAACTGGGCAATACTTGGGGATGGAGGAGGTTGGCGCTAGGCAATACTTGGGGATGGAGGAGGTTGGCACTAGGCAATACTTGGGGATGGAGGATGTTGGAACTGGGCAATACTTGGGGATGGAGGAGGTTGGCGCTAGGCAATACTTGGGGATGGAGGAGGTTGGCACTAGGCAATACTTGGGGATGGAGGAGGTTGGAACTAGGCAATACTTGGGGATGGAGGATGTTGGAACTGGGCAATACTTGGGGATGGAGGAGGTTGGCACTAGGCAATACTTGGGGATGGAGGAGGTTGGCACTGGGCAATACTTGGGGATGGAGGAGGTTGGAACTGGGCAATACTTGGGGATGGAGGATGTTGGAACTGGGCAATACTTGGGGATGGAGGAGGTTGGCGCTAGGCAATACTTGGGGATGGAGGAGGTTGGCACTAGGCAATACTTGGGGATGGAGGAGGTTGGAACTAGGCAATACTTGGGGATGGAGGATGTTGGAACTGGGCAATACTTGGGGATGGAGGATGTTGGAACTGGGCAATACTTGGGGATGGAGGAGGTTGGCGCTAGGCAATACTTGGGGATGGAGGAGGTTGGCGCTAGGCAATACTTGGGGATGGAGGAGGTTGGAACTAGGCAATACTTGGGGATGGAGGAGGTTGGCACTAGGCAATACTTGGGGATGGAGGAGGTTGGAACTGGGCAATACTTGGGGATGGAGGAGGTTGGCACTAGGCAATACTTGGGGATGGAGGAGGTTGGCACTGGGCAATACTTGGGGATGGAGGAGGTTGGAACTGGGCAATACTTGGGGATGGAGGATGTTGGAACTGGGCAATACTTGGGGATGGAGGAGGTTGGCGCTAGGCAATACTTGGGGATGGAGGAGGTTGGCACTAGGCAATACTTGGGGATGGAGGAGGTTGGAACTAGGCAATACTTGGGGATGGAGGAGGTTGGCACTAGGCAATACTTGGGAGGGAATAGACAAAGATTGCCAGGTTGTGGTAACGAGCTGTACCCACAGCCTTTCCTGAAGTGATGTCACCGGCTCCTTTTTTAAAAGGTAAATTTTGCCATAGCCTGCATTATATTACAAAAACACACAGATCACATGTTATCTCTATAGGAACATTACACAGAGGAACTTGTACAGAGGTGATCATTGAGACTCCTTGGAACACAAAGAGAAAAGTGCTGGTGTAGGGAGAGGGAACACCATGTGTAGGATGGCTGGGCTCACCTGCTGTCCTTGGAGTCTCTGCTGCAGTTGCATTCTCAGCTGTTTGGGTACATTTGTCCTGGGCCTCATGAGATTTGCCCTGGGGTGCATACCTTGCAGTGGAAAATTGCCTTGCTGCTGGCTCATCTGACTCATCATTGAATTGAAAGGTGGGTGCTGCCCCTGCATGCTATTAAACCCTCCTGCAGGCATGGGCGTTCCTTGCCCTGTGTAGTGCTGGCTGTACATGGGAGGCTTTTGATCAAGCATGACAGGGGAGCCTTGTGGTTGGTAAGAATCTGGCTGTGGCTCCAGAGCCTGCCCCTTGATTAAAGAGAAAAAAAAAAACACATTAATTATGAAAACAAGCACCTCTCAAATCTTCTCTCTCAGTAGCTTTCTGCTTGTTATAATGGTAATTAGGGGCCAAAAACAGAAACAGGAAGTGGGGAGGAGCTTTGAGATGAAGTACAGGAATATACTAAGTGCTCACTCACACTGCATCAGTGATGTAAACTGGAAGGAGAAATGGGATAGAATAAAGAAAACTAAAACATTTTTTGAGCAAACCAACTGCAACACGGGGGACAAATGACAAGTCCCACTGATTAAACCCTTGGGAATTGCTAGACAAGTCTCTAAGGCATTTTATAGCAACAAGCTGGAGACCTCTAATATTTCCTTGAGTTTAAAAACCTATTTAAATCATTGGGAATTTCGAGAATGTAATGTGTCACCTATGGGACAGCTGGTGTATCCAAAATGACTTCTTTTTAAATCTCAAGAGTAAGGACCATGGGGAACCCTCCTTCCTAAAAGCAGCATGCCCAGTTAATGCCTTGGGACCTAAAAAGCGATTTTTTTTTTTTAATCCTTTGGTTCTATAGAAGCTCCCAGCAAAATTAGAAGGAATGTACTGGAGAAGTCTTTAGCATCCAAAGGGTTGAATTGTACTGCCAGAACGTTTATACTGGTCTTAACCCTTCAAGTGCCAGAGTGGTGCAACACAATGTGATATATACTACTCTGGCACGCAAAGGGTATCATTTAAAAGGTCGCGTTTTAAATATCGTGCATGCAATATGGCTTTTAAGAAAAAGGAGACATGAGAATCTCGCACTTATACATAGGGCGAGTTTCTAATGTTCCCTTTTTCATCCATGCTCCATGTTTAAAGGGGATCTCTCACCTACATATATGTAATGCTCATTAGTTAGAGCATTTATCAAAAAGACTGAAAATATTGTTCATTTTTTTTTTTTATAAAACAAAGTTATATGCGCAAAAATTAAAGTTTAAAAAGTGTCCGGCAGCCTACTTCCGGCTCGCCGAACCTTACCGACCAGAGGCAGCTCCCATCCCACTACCCATCATCCTCCCATGACGAAGGCTGTCTGTCACGAAGGTGGAGCGATCGCATTGGCTAGATATCGATCTCTGCCAATGCGATCGCTTCACCTTAGTGATAGACAGCCTCCGTCATGGGAGGATGATGGGTAGTGGGACGGGAGCTGCCTCTGGTCCGCAAGGTTTGGCAAGCCGGAAGTAGGCTGCCAGACACTTTGTAACGGTTTTTTTTTTAACTAATGAACATTACAATATATGTAGGTGAGAGATCCTCTTTAATGAGGTGTGCAGCCGCATGATATTTAAAACACAACCTTTTAAGAGTGAACCCACAAGGGGTTAAGGAACACTAACAATTAAAACATTTTACAAGTGCTAGCTGTTAATATACGATATTTACAATTATAAAATCAAATTTGGTTTTTAGGCGTTCGTGTCTCTTTAAAGGAAAGGTATGTAACCTGGGAGCCCCCAGCTGTGGAGAACTAAAACAACCATTCAAGTGTTTAGGCCTCCGCAGCTGGAGGACTACAGTTTGCCCATTCCTGCTTTAAAAGGATAGTAAGGTTTCACAATAAAAGCAGCTCCAATTAATCTTCATAGTATTCGGGCCATGGAAAGTGTTATTTCAATACTGTCAGAATTTTAGTTCAAGAGTAATTGAATGATAAAGTATCCCCCTCCAGCTCCTTTTACCTAGTGTAAGCCACCTCCCCTCAGATGTGGAATCTGGTCTTAAGACCACACAGCTCGGCACAATCTTCTTACTGTGAGAACAATGGAAACCCTGCCCCCCTTGGCAGGTTTTTCCCTTTTGCGAATTGAAGATTGTCCCTCTCTGCAAGCCATTTGGACACCACCTTGCTGCTCTGAGTCGGGCAGTGTTACATCAGTAAAAGGGGCATGAGGGGGATATTTTATCATTCTATTACTCTTGAACTACAACACTGACAGCATTGAAATAACACTTTCCATGGCCAAATACTATGAAGATGAATTGGAGCTGCTTGTATTTGAAACATTACTATACCTTTAAAGAGAGTGCAGCATAGGCACTAATAATAGGACAAGTGTAGCCATGAAATAAATGCCAGTCCCCTGCATTTCTCAAGTGAGGATAATACTCTCAAGTAAATCCTCTTACCTGACTAACCAAGTCAGGGATTCCCAGAGCTCTGTCTATTTCCTCCAGTCCTGTTGCATCTGTGTTACTCAATAGCGTATGCAGCTGGTCCAGGAGTGCAATCTCATCTGTCTGTCCCTCCACCGTTGAAGGAGGACATAAGAGCTCATCTAGTGAAGTCCGGCCTAGCTGTCTGAAAAACAGAATGGTATAATTGAATATATGTGGGAGATTTATAAAAATGGAGTTACGTGTAAATTGTCTTTAAAGTGGAGGAAAAATGCATTGTGTTATTTATAAACTGTGTAACGTCAGTTTTCTTGCATGTAACGCCAACTAGTACAGGCTGAGGAAAATTGGCGTTAGGGAGAGGGGAAAAATTGGTGCAGCGAATTTATAGATATTTAACACCATGTGTAGGTTGTTCTTTAGCATTTCAGGTGTTAGAATATTCATGGAACTCCATATTTATAAAAACTTGTTTAAAACATTTATAAAATCAGACCTGGCATTATCTGCACTTGCCATGCTTTAAGGACAGTTCTTTAAATGGCAAGAACAGCTTTTATAAATCTCACTCTGTCTACTGAACAAAAAGAAAATGCCAGCTGAGGATCATGGGAGTTATAGTTCAACAGCAGCAGAGAAGCACAAGCTGACCAATCCTGTTCTTGAAGCTCCAGACCATGTAGAGCTTTGCTGTATTTACATATATACCAGGCCCATATTTCCTACCTGCTTTGTGCAGCACCTGGCCCTTGATCCATAGGCATCATCCCATCTGGCCACGGTCCTGGTGGGTTTGAAGGGGCCTGCTGCCCATAATGATTTGATCCCATGCCCATTGCCATCTCACCGGGTCCTAGTAATATATATGTAGAATTAGCTTAACGGAACACCTCATAATAACCACCTTCCACTTACCATAAAATCATATTTCCCATATGAATTTTGCCTTTGCTCAAGAGATAACCTCCTCAATCCACCATTCATGATCTGTACATGTAGGAGGCCATGACAGTTGCTTTCATTTTTTTTTTTTTTTCAAACTGAAGTAGGCAGATTGCATGACCCTACCAACGCACCTCTGGCACTCAAAGGGTTAAGGACCAGAGAAGGGTGTGCAATATATTGTGATGCAAAGTGTTGCACTCTTGTGGTCCTTAACCCCTTAAGGACCCTTGACGTACCAGGACCGTCACGGTCCTTGAACTACTCAAGGACCGATGACGGTCATAGTAAGTCACGTACTTTTTACTTACAGTGCTCTACCGGGAGCGCTGTAAGTAAAAATAGGGCCTGAAATTGACCGCTCCAAGATCGGAGCGATCTCTATCAGGCCCCATAATGACGCGCCGATACACGCGACAGGTCACGTGTACCGGCGCGTCCAAGTGCGCCTATGCGGTCATTATGGGACGGAAATGTCCCATGACTGCCTGTCCTTAAGGGGTTAAAGGAATACAATTATCACCTGCAGTGAGCAGAGCTTGATGTCCCGTGATCCTGATAGCAACAGTCATGTCCGTCTTCATGGATATGATATTCGGGATTGATTGTAGAGGTCATCTCAAACAAATGCTCAAGGGCAAAATTCATAGGGGCCACTAGGATTTCTGGCCTTCACAAGGTAAGTGGGGCGTTATTATTTAAGATGGTGTTAAATCACAGCACAAAACAAAAGGCCAGTTGGACAGGTCATCTTGTGAGGCCAGGAGAAAAGACGGTTACATTGTGCAGATCATTGTTACTGGTTGTTATTTTGGACCATGAAAATCATTCCATAAAGTTTTAACCCTTTGGATGCCAGAAAGGCACGCAAAGTAATGCATTGTATACTCCTCTGGTGCTCAAACGGTGAAGCTAGGACTGACAAACAAGGTTCTGTTGTATCCTTGCTTAAAGGGATAGTAACACTTGACATGTCAATTTATTTATATTGTAGGGTTGATTCTCTTGAGTAAAACAAGGATACTCCCACTGCTTAGAAGTATTTTATTCAATAGTTATTGCAGTTCAAACTTGAATTTTTTAGGTGAGGAATCTCAATAGCCTGAAATTCTACAGTGGTGCTGTTGCTACATCATCCTATGGAGGTTTATTGTCAACTGACCAGTTCTGTCCATAGGATGGTGTAGCAACAGCGCCACTGTACGATTTCAGGCCACTGTGATACTGCACCTAGAAAATTCAAATTTGAGCTGTAATAACTATTGAACACCTCTCAGCAGTGGGAGTACCCTTGTTTTACTCAGTAGGATAAATCCTACAATACATAGTTTATTGCATATTAAGTGTTACCATCCCTTTAACCCTTTGAGTGCCAGAGAGGTATCAAACATTGACGCCTCTCTTTCACTCAAAGTGTTATGGCTACATTCTGTCAGCTAAAGGGGTTCAATGCTGAAGCAAACCAACTGGCCCCACAGCGGAGAAATAAACATTCCTAACATTCTCATTGGTTTAAATTGGAATTTTAACCCCTCAAATACCAGACAGATCTCCAGTGCATTGCAAAGCAATGCGCTGGAGACATCTCTAGCATTTAAAGGTTAAAATTCTTATTTAAAGTAAATGAGAATTTTAATTTCTCCCCTGTGGTGCCAGTTGGTTTGCTCCAGCACTGTGCCTCTTTAGCTTTGGATGCGTCCCTTAGCAATTTATGCAGAAAGCATAAGATGAGCAAACGTGATGCAAACGGACTACATCACAGGGGACAAACATTCCCTATGATTTAACCCTTCAAAGACCTACACCTCCTAATTATAAACCCACCTCACCGTACTATGGTCAAAAATGCTTTAGTCTGTTTAATAGATACTAGGGATCCTTGCCTCACCAGATATATTCAATCCGCCCAGATGTCAAGTCCACGAACATGACTATTGCTGGTAAGAACTTTGGACTCCAAACTCCACTCACTCATACTTTATCTCTAACAAACACACACAAGACACAAACACACACACACACACACACACAAGACACACACACACAAGACACACACACACAAGACACACACACACAAGACACACACACACAAGACACACACACACAAGACACACACACACAAGACACACACACACAAGACACACACACACAAGACACACACACACAAGACACACACACACAAGACACACACACAAACACGACACACACAAACACGACACACACAAACACGACACACACAAACACGACACACACACACGACACACACACACGACACACACACACGACACACACACACACACACACACACACACACACACCACTGAAGCAGGCGGAATGTATGAGCTTGCAGAAGCACCATCCCCTAGACTATCAGTACTAGGCATGTCTACCTCAGTGCTGATTGAAATTGGGCCATTAGAATTGTTTGGGCATGGTAAGGCAAAGGAAAGGCAGGTTTTTGTTAGAAGGTGTTAATGTTCCTTTGAATTGAGTTTTTAACCCCTTAAATACAAGGTCTCCAGTGCATTGCAAAGCAATAAATTGTCGACCTCTCTAGCAATGAAGGGGTTTAAAGCCCAATTTAAAGTGTTAGTAATGTCCAAAAAGAGTTTTTTTTGCATTTAGAAGAGCTTAACAAGCTGAGCTAAATGCAAAAAAATGTATCTCTCAAACCGCTATGGTTTAAGAGATACAGATGTTTAAAGTTCGCCGTTTCCTACTGACAGCTGTAAAGCTTTCAGCAGGAGATCCGTGTCGGTCGACACGGTGGCGCTTGAGACGTGCCGGGATCTCCTTACTTACACGGAATCCCTTCACTGGAATGGTCTAAAATGTGTGCCTGGTGTTCAGACACACGTTTTAGACCATTCCAATGAAGGGATTACGTGTAAGTAACGAGATCTCGGCACTTCTCAAGCGCCTCCGTGTCGACCGACACGGATCTCCTGCCGACAGCTTTACAGCTGTCAGTAGGAAACAACGAACTTTAAACGTCTGTATCTCTTAAACCATAGTGGTTTGAGAGATACATTTTTTTGCATTTAGCTCAGCTTGTTAAGCTCTTCTAAATGCAAAAAAACTTATTTTTGGACATTACTGAATTTGTCATATGGGAAAAAATTATTTTAGATTAACTGAAATGGTCGAAAGAGGGTTACAGGGACATCATCATCTAAAACAACTTTTGATGATTTTGAAAGGGCTTTAGAAAATGTAAGGTAATTTTTTTTTATTTAGAAAGATAATATATGCATCTAAATGTAAAAACGATTAAGGCGTGTCATGCACACACTTCCTGTCTTGGGACTACATAGACTTCCACACTCACTGACACTGCTCATAAATGCACTGCCCACCTCTCCTAGCACTGAAACGGTCAATGAGTGGGGAAGTTTTCTAAAGGCTAAGACAGGAAGTGCCTGTACTGCATGTTTTAAGTACCACAATGGATATATCTAATGCAAAGCAACTTTTTTTTTTTTTTTTTACATAAAAATAGCTAAAACAGGTATGTTATTTTAGAACCACTTTCAAAATCACCAAAAATCGCTTTTAGGTGCTGGTGTCCCTTTAAATTTGTCTGACACTTTACAGGAGTCTATCATAAACAAAACATACTCATTGAAAGCATCTGTTGCTGCAGCACTGGCCTACTCCCAGGAATACTGTTGGATCTGGTTGGAAGTCCGGGCATGCTACCGCTCATTGCAGGTCTGGGCATGGAGGTGTTGTAATCGGGCCCTGGTCTGCCCACTGTTCCAGTGCTGGCAGGCTCCATTCTTCCGACTGCTGAACTCTGCATGGGCCATTCTACAGGTGGGTGCTGGTTCATACTCCTGTTAGGGCCACTTCCTGCAAAAGGACACAGGCACAAATACTTCATTTTGATGACTTGGAGCCTTATGCAGAGAGCTAGAGAGAATTCTGCTGAAAACCAATAGCACCACAGAAAACAAACACTAAAAACGGATTTAAATTGGGTCATCTTGAATGCTAGAGGCGTCACCAGACAGTCGCTAAGCCACTACTGGAAGAATTGTCATTCAAAAGATATTTAGGCTCAGACTTATTTTTTAAAAAAATCTGCTAAGAAACAGCGCCAACTAGTGTCCAAAAGGAAAACCTTCTACTGCATTTTATGTTATAGCTTGATTAGAACTAGGGCTCTCTATAGCAATGAAGGAAACAGTACCACCTGGTGACCATAACAGAAAATTGCAATTAAATGTAAGAAAAAAGTCTGGGCTGTAAAGTCTTTTGATCATCATCTGCCAGCAGTGGAAGTACATATTCAGCACAAAAATCCATATGGCAGTTTTGTTTTTTGTTGTTTTCTTTTTTAATAAAAAATAAGTTTACTACTCTTTTAACTGGAAGAGTGGTATCCAAAGCATTGTAACACAATGCACTGACTACCTCTCTGGCAGTCTGAGGGGTTAAATGTGGCCCCAAGACAACACTCTCAGTAATGTCTTCTTCATCTAAATTACGTCTCAAAGTTTCAAGTTTTCGTCAGCTGTTTTGTCATGAACATGACTACTTATAACAATGGTGTGGGGCCCAGTAAACACGAACATCATTACCGATAACAATGGTGCCCAATAAACACAAGCATCACTACCAACAACAACTGTGCCTAATGAACATCTTTCCAATAACAATGGTGTAGGCCCCAGTAAACACTAACATTACCAATAACAATGGTGTAGGCCCCAGTAAACACTAACATTACCAATAACAATGGTGCCCGTAAACACCAACATCAATACCAAAAAGAATGGTACAGAGCAAACGTACCCATCATTACACCAAAGTTGTCTTGTCCATCAATCATTCTTGGGCTGTCCATCACATTTTGCTTTGGTATCATTGGAAAGTTGCTGACGTTCCTCACTGGAGGGGTGGAGTTCCCCGGGATTGTGCTGTCCAATGACATTGCTCGATTAAAAGGCGGCCGGTTCACCTGCACTGTCTGAGGACTCCTCATGCCTGAAATAAGAGAACGTTTTATCTTAAACTTTTACTACTGTCCTGGAAAACATGGAGACCAACTAAAGCAGTATCTTAACTGCAGTCCTCAAGTACCCCAAACAGTGCAGATTTTGAAAGAATATTGATGCTTAATATCAAAATATTTTATATATCGTAAATATGACAGGACTAGCTGACATCACAGAGGGTTGGCCGTTCATTGAAGGGCTCAATAAGCATCCAAACCTCTGCATGTCAACCCTGTAAGTAACCATGCAGATCAGCCCTGCTCCACCTTTACTATGTCCATGACAATGTTCATGCAGGAAGGAAGTAAAGATGAAGTAAAGATGAAGTATGCTGGATACTGACTGGGGCATACAAGAAGAGATGTTATCCATGTGAACCATTACACAGCAAAGTTAGCAGCTGCACTGGTTAGATCATGCACATATCAACAATGCACTTAAAGGGATAGTAATACCTCTATTAAAGTTTAGCTCAGAGTCTTCTTTATATACGTGTGTGTATATATTTATTTTAATTATTTTTCAACTTGTAGCGCTATATTAAATTGCTTACAGTTTTGTAGTTCAAACGCTATTCAAGTCGAAAGTATTATCCCCCCTCCCTCCCCTTCTGGCTGCCTCCCATTAGGGCTCGAATCCAGTCCCAGGACCAGACGGATGCAGCAGGGGACAATCTTAACACAGTAAGTATAAGGAAAACCCTGTCCCCCCTTGACGAAAGAGGGCAGGATTTTCCTTTTGCTTACTGAAGATTGTCCATCGTTGAGCTCCATCCAGGCCACACTCTGGCACTCAAAGGGTTTAAAAAAAAAAAAAAAAAAAAAAAATTAAAGCAGACTCGGAGCTAAACTTTAACAGATGTATTACTATCCCTTTAAGTCACCTGTGAGAATGGGACCTAATGTATAGCTTGGGGTATACGAGATGGAGGAGTGATATGATAGTAAAATTTGGGAGTTAAGCACTTTTTTCAGAATAGTAAAACTAGAGAGCAAGACAACATCGTAACCCTTTAAGTGCCAGAGGGTTACACAACACAAAGGGTTAAATTGTAGTGTGGAAAACAAGAAAATTTGAAAAATGTAATAATCAGTTGCTGGCCAATTCATATACCTGCCTCCCAAAGTAAGCTTAGGTCCTAACACACAAACAAAAAGAGGAATTCTGGGGCATAACGACTACTCTGTAGGAGAGAAATATTCCCAGAGATTTATAAATAAATATAATGTAACCCAAAACCCTGCACCCCCCACCCGAATGACAGAGGGGGCTCCAATGCATTGATTTGTAATATAGACCTGTTTAAATCAAAGGGAATTTGGGTAATGTATCTTTTTCCCCCCAACGGTGCAGTTGCATTGCTTCAGAATTGCATTTCTTTTGCTATGTGCACAAGGACCCAGGACACATTAATATGAATAAACAACCACAGATAAGAACACCCACACATGTGCAGATAACATTCCAACATGAACCCAGCATGCTCTGCTGGGCAACCAATAGAATCCCTGGAATACTAAAAAGACATCAGATTCATTTGTACGAATAAAAGTGGCGTAGTGCAATTCTGAAGCAAACCAACAGCTCTTTAAAATACACTTAACCCCTTCAATACTAGAGGTCTCCAGCACAGTAGAAGATGGAGTTTAAATGTAAAAGTTTGGGCTGCAATATATTTTGAATGAGAAGAAAAAATAAAAGAAAAAAAAAAAAAAATTTTATATATACATACATATTACAACAGTAAAAGTCCTAAAATAGATTTCATTAAAAAAAAAAACTTACTATTACAATTATTGTCATTTATAACTGTACTAGTTTTAAAGCCCGTATACACGGGCCAAAACTGATGGAGCTGCAGTCATGTGCAGTACTGACTGCCTGAACGCGCCGTGGCTGATACGGAGCAGGGTGCTCAGAATTCAGACTGTAGTCCTCTCTGCGCACCTTCTGAGCATGACTGCAGCGCGCGGCCGTCTCTACTGTGCTTGACGGCTTCTGACAAACATACGTAGCAAATTATAACATAAGATTTTAAATAAGAAATTCAACCATTCCAGCAGTAGCCAGAGGATGCAAAACCTGAACTTCTGAACACTAAAAAACAGAGAAAATATTTGGTAACAAAAAAAAAAACAAACAAAAAACAAAATCTTACCCATCATCTGATTGTTGTCCTGGAATACCGGTTGTTTGGGGCCCATGTTGCCAGCACTCGAACTCATTGAATTTGTGTAAAAGTCAGAACCAGCCAGGTCCCCAAGAATGGCATCCAAGTGATCCAAGTCTCCTGTCACCTGGGGACGCAGAGACAAAGAAATATTACAGTTCCAAGTGAAGTGAGAGGCACACCGCGCACCCAGTGAGAAGCACACCGCGCACCCAGTGAGAGTCACAAGAGGACACTAAGGGCCTAATTCAGCAATCCTGGGTCACACCAGCTACACCATAAGTGACAAATTAAACTTTTCTTTTGATTGAAATGGAGTTTTTTACCCCTTAAGGATGCGGACGGCAGTTAAGGACCACGGGGCATTGTTTTTTTTCCTCACATGATCAGATACAGGGCTCCCCGAACGGTGTGCAGCCGTGTGGAGAGCTCTGAATTCCATGGGTCCTTAATGGGTTAAAACGTTGAAGTTTCGCAATGTGTTGGATACTTCATTAGCATTCAAGGGGTTAAAAACCCCATTTGAATCAATGGTAACATAGGTGGTTCATTTGTCCTCCAGTGCTGCTCCAAGTTCGTTTGCGGAATCGGCTCCATGAACCTTATGTATCAAAACAAACCGCAGCAATCCTCTGGTGAACCAAATGAAAGGCTGTAGAGGAAAAAAGACACCATCCATGGAATTCTTTAACCCTTTAAAAATAGTGGTCTCCAATGCATTGTGGAAATGTGTGGAAGACCTCTCCAGCCTTCATAGGGTTACATTTCTATTTATCTCCCATGGTGCAGTTGGTTTGCACCAGAATTGCTCTAGTTTGCTTTGACACCTAAGGCTTTATTCACAAAATAATTGAGGAGCAAATTTGGAGCCAACCAACTGCACCAGAGGGGACACACAAAACATCCCACTGATTTAAATGTGGCTTTTAACCACAAAGCAAAATCATTTAAATCAAAAGGAGTTCTAGGGATATTAATTTCTCCTCTATGAGCAGATGGTTCACTCTAGAATCGCTCCTTATGTCTTTCACGAATAAGGGTCATCCCATGGGCAGTTTAGCAGCACTTTGTGTTTTTAATGCTAGAGAATAACCAGGTTTTCCCAGCATCCCCTTCTGTCTGTATAAGGGAAGTGATAAGGGAAAACACAACAGCCTGTGATAGTTGTACAATATGAATCCAGTGCCACTGAAATCCTGCTTCAAATTTGTATCTGCCTTATCACAGAGAAAGTTGCAGCATGTTGCGTCTCTGCAGCAATTGCATCTCACGTTACCAATGTGAAATGCGCCACTGGAGAAAAGGATTCTTAACTGTTGCATTTTTTTTCATGCAATGCTGTCATCTGTGTGAAAGAGGCCTAATGGCTATATTTAGGAAGCTAAAGAAGAGCAATTATGTGCATATTTTAGTCCTCATGTTTCATTCACAAAAAGAAAGAATATAGTTTAACCCTTTGAGTGTCATAGAGACCATCAATGCATTGCGAAGCAATGCGTTGCATGCTCCCTCTGACACTGAAAAGAATTAACCATTACCATGGCACTAATAAGCTTTGTGTTGCCATCTCTCAATTTTCCTCCTCCAGTGAGATCAGCTGACCAGATGCCATCAAGTCCTCTCTGCTCAGGCTGCGCCTTCACATTTCCTACAATGGTGCTGGCTTTTGGTCATCATTGGGAGGTTGAAAGAAACAGTAAGCTTTTATGAAAAGCTGTATGTTATAGAGCTTTTCTTGTGGAGTGAAACAAGGGTACATCCTCTGCTGTCACTTATTTTATACAAAAGTTGTAACAGTTTAAAGAGTCAGGGGAATGACTCAGTGATTACGTTACAAAAGTTCAAACAGCCAGGAAGGGCTCAGCAGTTTCTATCACATTCTATGGAGAACTGTTTGTCAGTGACGTTCCTCTCCCAGAAAATGTCACAGAATAACTAATTGGAATCGGACAACAAGACGGTGATGTTTAAAAGGAGAGGAAAAAAAAATAATCAAGTTTAAACTGTAATAACTCTGGAAATATTCATCATCAAGCAGCAGGAGTACCCTTCTATTATTATCCAACAGGAATAACTTACAATATACATTTTTTTCATAATAAAGTTTGCGGGACCTTTAAAGAAAGAAAATGACAGAAGGAAGAGGAAATCACCTGAATTTGGAGACTCAAAGAAATTCAGATAATTGTGAGAAATATCAAAACCAACTTACATTTTTAAGGTTTTACTTATGATCAAAAATTCAAAATAGAGCTGGACAAAGTAGATTAATCCCATTGATGCTAGGGAAGTCTCAATGTGGTTGAGACCTCTTTAAAGGGATAGTAATGTTTCACAAAAACAGCAGCTCCAATCAATCTTCATAGGATTTGGGCCATGGAGAGTGTTATATCAATACTGTCAGAGTTGTAGTTCAAGAGTAATTGAATGATGAAGTATCCCCCCACCCTGCCCCTTTTACCTAGTGTAAGCCACCTCCCTTCAGATGTGGAATCTGGTCCATAGACCAGACCTAACAGCAAGGGACAGTCTTCTTACTGTGAGAACAATGAAAGCTCTGCCCCCCTTGACAAGTTTTTCAGGTTTTTCCCTGCTCTTAATTGAAGGCTGTTACATCAGTAGAAGGGGCGGGAGGGGGATACTTTATCATTCAATTACTCTTGAACTACAACTCTGACAGAATTGAAATAATACTTTCCAAGGTCCAAATACTATGAAGATTAATTGGAGCTGCTTTTATCATCAAACATTACTATCCCTTTAACATCCATGGAGTTAAAGGGGAACTAATACACTTGCTATAGTTGAGGACCTGTGGCATCTGAACAGACAATTAGAATACAATAAACAGTTGAAATAAGTCAAATGATTACAAGTAAACTATATAAACTGTCCCCAAAGCGCCACAGCAAGAAACATAATGAACTCTTATCTTGTCAGGTGATGCTTACAGGTCCTCCTTCAGAACCAAAGCAGGAACCAGCATGGATAGTAAATACAGGGGTCAAATTCATCATGCTAAAGAGAAGCAAATTATGGAGCACACCAATTGCACCATAATGAGATTATTTTTTTTCCTTAATAAAAATATTATGTTATGTTCATAAAAAAAAAAAATTCTGCTAATCACTACATGGGACATTTAACCCATTTAATGCTAGAGAGGACTGCAGTGCACTGCAAAGCAATATACTAAAAACCAAATAAGCATTCAACGAGATAAAACCCTTATATGGACCTATGGGAAGTTCATTCTCTCCTCCGTGCCCCGGCGCAGGTCATTTTCTCTTGTTCTGGTAGGACTCTGAAGGGACCAACTGTACAGGTTTTACCTGACAAGATGGAGTTCAGTACGCCTCTTGCTCTGGAGCTTGCAGGATCGGTTTTACATTTTATTTATCATCATTTGAATTATTTGTACTTTAGATTTTATTATATCTATTTAAGACTATATAATCTCAATTGCATTTAAGTATACGGTTCCTCTTAAAGGGATAGTAATAGATAAAAATAAACGATGCACTTATTAATCCCCATTTTTTTTAGTCCCCATTTTTTTTTTTGTCCTTGTAGAGCGTTATGTCAATAGTTTCAGAGTTGTAGTTCATGAGTAATTCAATTATAAAGTATCCCCCTCCTACTCCTTTTACCCATCCTGAGCCGCCACCCCTCACATCTGGAATCCGGTCAGCTCACAGCGAGAGACAATCTTCTTGCTGGAAACATAAGGAAAACCCTGCCCCCCTTAATGAAGGAGGGCAAGTTTTTCCTTATGTCACTGAAAATTGTCCCTCGTTGCACTGTGCGGACCGGCGTGAAGAGGCAGTGTTCCATAGGTAAAAGGGGCGGGAAAGGGATACTTTATAATTAAATTACTCATGAACTACAACTTGGACACTATTGACATACTGCTCTACATGGACAGAAAAACTGTGGAGATTAATCGGAGCACCGTTTATATTGATCTGTTACTATTGCTTTAACCCTCAGTATGCCACTGTAATGCAATGCACTGGATGTGTGTCTGGCACTCAAAGGGTTAAGGTGGAACAGTGTAAAGGGATATAGGCTCTAAAATGAGAGAAAAAGGATGCATGTTTTTGAGTTGAAAATGGGGGAGAGGGGGATCATCTCCTCTTCTCATTGTACCAGAGAACAATCTGGAGGTCACAGTAGGAGACTGATGACCACATCGGCCCCTGGACCATCTGATCCCCACCACTGCGTTATACATTGTTAAAATAATTCAGTAGTAACTACGGTAAGTTATAGTACCTCTTCTGCCGGCTCAGTCTTTATTTTGATCTCTTTATCCTGACTTGAAGTAGGAACATTAGAGCTGCTACATTGTCCCAGTTTACTGTCCAAAGGTTCAACTTTGGGTTTAATGTCCTTTGACATCTGATCTTTCCAGTCATCTTTATACAGTAAATGTCTAAGAAGTGCATTGTTCTCTTTCTTTTTAGGGCTCAGCTGCTCCCGTTTCACAGTTGTCTCTCCACATGGTGCAGAGCTCACGGATTCCTGGAAGTTGTCTTTGCCGGTAGCCTCTGCCGTGATCTTGGCCACCTCCGCAGGCGAGTTGCCATTTTGTAACAGCTTATGAAGTATACGATGTTTCTCCTGAAGCATGGTTCCATGCAGATTTGATGTAGAGCTCACCCCTGCAGACGTTGACGATGAGACTCCAGAAGGACTGGTAACATTGGTGGAAGAATCTTTGCAGGAAGAGTCCATGGCCGAGTTAGTCATTGGATTGTGACCCCTATCCTCTGAAGCACCAGTCAGTAACTGGAGAAGTTTCTTATGCCCTTTGCTTTCAGCTTGTGCTCTTTGACTCTCTGAGCCTTCAAGAATGTTCTCTTTAACGTCCTTCTCTCCAAGGTGTTCCCTACCATTGGACTGGCAAACAGAACTCTCCACCTGGCCTTGATCACAATACAAAGCACCAGGGCTCTTACAATCTTGATTTCCCACTTTACTCTGCTGCTGAGAAATGTTCATATTAGAAGAGTTTTCCACTTTCTGGCCAGGTGATGACAAGGATGACAGGAGGGAACTCCCTACACCTTCACTTATGGCATGAAGGGCACTCAGTGAACTGCTGGAGAAGCTGCCTCCACTCACACTTCCGGAAGACCCCATTGGAGAGTTCATACCTGTGTTTAAAAAAGAGAGAGAGAGTCACCACCAAACAACTTTGTTTAGAATGAAAAACAAGATGGAGATACAGACCACAATCATTTACAACTATATGCAATTTTCTTTATTGTACAAAAAAAAGGGTATTTTTGTGTTACAAATAAATTATTTTCTCTTAGTCCATGTGGCACAATGGGACAGTAAATGTAAACTCTCTTCTACTAGAAAGCAGGGCACTTTCAACAAAGAGACTTGTGGAGGAGGAGGAACCCAGAACAGCTCAGCATAGCAAAGTCAAACTGAGGCCAAAGGTTGACCACCAAAATAAAGAGATGTACAAAGAAATCACCAGATCAGAGGACCTAAAATTGGCAAGGCATCCCTGCTAGAGGAAAAAAACAGAACAAAAGGACATGGACAGATTTATTCCCCCAGGAGGAATGCCCTATGCCCCCCATGGACTAAGAGAGAATGATTATTAGTAAGTAAAACAAATATCCCCATTTATTTTCTGTCTTATGGGGTATGTATCAACACTGTATAAAAGAACAACAAGGTTGGTGAAATAACACTCAAAGTCCCTGCAATAAAAAAAAAATACCACAAGGTCAAACATAGCAAAATAATGAATCTCGAGTGTCAAAGAAAGCCTCATATAAATACTCAAACAACCAAATACTTTAAAATACAATAAAACTGAAAGTGGACCTGTCACCTTACTTTAGTTTGTGGGAGGCATTGATGAATAGTCATCATGCTCACCCTTTATCTTCCCTTCCTCCAGGAAGGATTCATCACCTGGAGCCACAGGAAAAGTTCTCTCTAAATTTGATAGCGATACCCTTGATAGCATCTGTTTAAAACATTTTTTTCTGAGAAGAGGAAAAATTGGCCAAACCTTGTAGCCTAAATAAAACGGAGGAAAGATTAGCAAGTCACTGAAGGCCAGTCACCCTGAGAGTAAAGCCCATATCAGGGATTCCCCTACCAGCAGGTCCTATGTACCAGGGGTCTCTGACAAGTAGCTTTCTGAGCTACTGCTAGCCCTTTTGGCTACATGCGAGTAGCTCTATCCAGTCCAATCAAGTTATGAAGCTCTCTGGTCAGCCATAAACAAGTCCAGTGGTTGAAATCTGCTACCCAATTACTTACAGCCAATCTGAGCACATGGTTCATCTGAGGTAAATAGGAGTGGTCAATCAAAGATACATTTCCACATAGCACTGTCATTGTTTTCCTGCCAAACTGTCATAATAGCTGCTAAAAGATTATTCCACATTCGTTTTAAGTGTTGTGGGAAATATGTGGTGTAAAAGTGGGCAAGAGCCAGTGTAACTCCATTTCCACTCACCCACTGTAATAAAAGTTGCCAGCTTTCTGTTCTAGTCATACCATTCTAATAACTTTAAGCATGCACAGTAATAAGGATCGGACGGCATTAATTAGAAAATCTGTGGCTCACATATTTTGTCTTTTTATAGTGAATACGGATTTCTTCTGCTAAAAATTATGTCGTATTTCATACGCTAATTAAGCCTTTCAGTTACATTTAATATGTTATGAAGGGTTTTCAGTGAAGTTGTATATGCTAATTAAGCTCTGTGCTGCACCAGGAGACTTTCACTTCTACCAGAAATACAAGTGTTAACATCTTCTAAACTATACATCTGCTGAACTTTTGATTAACATGAAATAGGCAGTTTTGAATGAAGTTTTCAAATATGTAAAAGTAAAAAAAAAAAAAAAATCAAGGTGACAGGGTCCACTAAAGCCCCCTGGTCTAAGAAATAGACTCAGGTCCCCCATATGATTAGGCCCAATAGTGTTAGACGCCTGTAGGTCAGAGTTCAGACAGTGGCTGTACATATATGAACAGACAGACACACCCACCAATAACAACAACCCCTGGGGCTTTAATGAATGTGAAGCTACACCACTCTTCTGAGCAGAGTCCTCCATATCAGCTCCTCTGGAGGAGAGAGGGTATTTATTGGTGGGTCACATCCCACAAAGAAGCAGAAGGAAGGAAGAGGGTTAAAATAGAAGGGGCCTCTCTGACCCTTCCTCTGACCCTTCCTCAGGGTCGATTAAAGGTCAAAGTTGAGAGAGAGATCATCTTGCCCTACACCCAAGCTGGATGCTTTCAAAACTGAAGCTATGCCAAGCTGGGCAGAGGATACGTAGAGCTGAGAGATATTCTTATCCTCCACAGGCTTTCTTCTGTTGAAAGTACCCTACTTCCTAGTGGAAGGAGCTTAACCACCATGGTCACTGTATCCTCGATAGGACAAAATAGAAAGTACACAATAGTGTAATAAACAAAAGCAAATGTTTCGCTTGTTAACACACTTTGTGAACCAGGATATGGTGGTGGTGAGGTGTAGAACATTGCATACTTCTCTGATCCATTAAGGGGTTAGAGAGAGAATTCATTAACCCCTTAACGTCCAGTGACGTCAGGACCATCACAGCTGTTTTTCCCTTTAGGACCAGTGACAGTCCTGGCACGTCATGTATTTTTTACTCATCGCTCCTGCAGTAGCACTGTGAATAGTAACGGGGGCCAAAATTGACTGCTCCAAGACCAGAGTGATCACTATCAGTCCCCTGTTCAGCATGCCGGCACATGTGATCAGTCACGTGTGCCGGCATGTCAAACATTGCTATATGGTCCTTAAAGGACCCCACACACCGGGACCACTGGTCCTTAAGGGGGTTAAAGAAGCAGTAATCTCTTATGTTTATTATGGGTTTTTATACTGCAAAGTAAAAGAAGAACACACACACTTCTTTCTGTGAGATATTTCAATGGAAAATTATTACAGCTCTAACTTAAGTTTATTAAATCAAACTGTTAGCTAAAGCACCAACAGATTCCCTCTGTATCACTCAACAGGAAAATCCCTTTAACATTCTCTCTCTAAAAAAAAAATTACTGCTGCTTTAAAAACAAATATAATTCACATCCTTTCAACTCTCATGAATTCCAATATATGATCATTTAACCATTTGTGCGCCAGGGAGGTATGCAACGTATCCAAATGCATTGGATACCTCTCTCACACTCCAAGGGGTTAATCAGGGAACTTTTAATGGGCCTTGAGCAACATATAAAACCTAAAAGGGATAGTAACCCCCCCCCCCCCCAACAACTTGACCGCAAAATACAGCAAGCATACAAACGTACTGAACGCACTTAGCCCCATCTCTCAAACCTTTATGGTTTGAGAGATGTAAGGCAAGACACACCTCCGCTCCCTCCCCCTTCTCACAAGTCCGCTGTATAGCGGACGTCATGAGATCCGGCTTCCGGGACCAGACGGTGGCTCTGCAGGAGCGCTGTCATCTAGATATCTCTGTATTATTACTTCATGGGTATGGTCTAAAATGTGTGCCTGGCTTGCAAGCACATGTTGTAGACCATTCCTATGAAGTAATTATACGGAGGTATCTAGATGTCAGAACTCCTGCAGAACCGACGAAAGTCGGCCGACCGGATTCTGCCTCTGACAGCTTTACAGCTCGTCAGGCAGAAGGGGGAGGGACCGGACGTCTGTATTTTGCAGTCAAGTTGTTGGGGGGGGGGGGGTTTACTATCCCTTTAAAGGTGAACACCTTCTAATTATGTCACCCCACCAGCATCTCACTTACCTTGTAATGACCATAAAATCATAATATCCACTATGAATTTTGCTTGTGGCTTTGTTCAACAGAATATCTTCTATTAGTCTTGGATGCCATGTAAATCAAGCTGGACGTGACCGTTGCTAGCAGGACCCTAGGACCTTGCTCTGTTTACTGCACATGATAATGTTCGCCATTTAAGTGCCAGCAAGATGGGCAACACATTGAAAAGGAATACACTGCAAACCCTTTGGGCCATAAAGCATTAAAATTATAAGTTTGCTGTTTGAGGTTGTGTGGTTGTTTTAGTAACTTTTATGTCCAGCTCCATGTGCATGACATGCAGGACTGATAAAACAAACAGTCATGGGTCCATTAGGATTTTGTTTCTCCTTGGCTGCTAGAGAGGCTTCTAAAGTGCCGATAGGCAGCTCTACCGCTATTGAAAGCAGTAGCCAGATTCCTTCATTAGAACCATACCTGCCTGTCTTAATCACCATCTCAATACAATACCTGGAACTGGTGAAAACTGATTGGATCCCATCTTGGGGCTGGCACGATTCCTTGGAGACACCATCAGGTTGGGCTGATTGGCATTCATGCCAGGACTGCCATGTGGGGGACTACTCATGTTCATGCCATAGTTGTTGTTGTTGTTATTCTGATATGGAGACTGCTGGACCCCCGCGGCTTGGTTTACGGGTCCCATGTTGCCTGGTGAATTGTATCTCATGCCAGGCATCTGTGCCATGTTATTGGGGTCTCCCATTCCATAGTTCCTGTTCTGTGGCTGCATTGACTGAGGTGGCAATGAATTCATGGTGTTCCCAGGGTTGGGGTTCCCAGGTACTGGAGGCCGAATGCCTTGCATCATTGGGTTAGGGGTGGGTCGGTAGCCATTCTGGTCTCTGGAACAGTAAAAAAAAATTAGTTATGGACATTTATGCTTGGTCAGAAATCATACAATTACCATTATGTCTGCAATTACGTTTGAAACTCCACATGATAAATGGCTCTCAATTTTTGTTTAAGCCTTTAATTGGGGGTGACCGAAGCAACACCTTCTATAAGCATCTTTTGCTTGAACGGTTAACAAAAGGACTATCTTACGTAGGTTTTGTCCTTCCCACAGCGGTCCAGTGGGTGTGTGTATGTACACTGCATACCTCCTTGACTCTCAAACAGTTAAATGGTGTTTTAACCCCTTGTAACATAAAAGGTCCCCATCACATTGCTTCACAATTCTCTGAAAGACCTATGTATCATTTAAGATGTTAAATCCAATATAAATTAATGGTAAAGTTGGGCATTTTAATGCATCGCCTCCCTATAGTGCAGATTTGAACCACATCATCTTACTAAATCAGCAAAGTGTAGTACTGTGTTAGCCGTAGAAAATGCATGAGACTAGTAGAGTTAAAAATGATACCTCACGATATCATTTTTACTCTGATAGTCACCTGTATTACATCATCCCCATTAAGGTGGATGTGTCACCCAGGGATTATAATTTTAAGTCCTTTGCTACTAGTCAGACCTGAAAAGGTACTCGCCACTGCAAGCCAAAACATACCCACCAGAGCTGAATTTCTACTCGCCAGGTCTACATTTTCACTCACCATTGGCTAGTGGTGAGTGGAAATTTTGAGCCCTGGTGTCACCTATTTATACCATAGCCTAAATAGTTAGACTACATATTGAATACAGTTTTATTTGTTGTAAATTTAACTTAGAAAGTCTGTCCCCCACCTACTTCCGCATAGACTACGGTTACCTGCTCTGCAACCGCAGTCCATCGCTCTGCCTCTGCTCTCCTCCCTCCTCCAATGATAGAGGCTTCAGTGTGGAAGCTGGAGCGGTCTCATTGGCAGAGATCGATATCTAGCCAATGAGATCGCTCCAGCTTACAGACAGAAGCCTCAGTCATCGGAGGAAGGAGGAGAGCAGAGGCAGAGCGTTGGGCTGCAGTCTATGCGGAAGTAGCTAGGGGACAGACTTTCAAGTTAAATTTAAACAAAATAAAATAAAAATAAATAAATAGAAAAATAAAAAATGAATACCGTTTTAGTAGTATTCGATATGTAGCCTAAATAGTTAGGCTATGTTCTAAATAGGTGACACATCCACTTTAAGAGCCATTTATTGTCCTTGAAATACGGCACTTCTATATAATTTACCTTTGTAAGAAATGAGTGGAGACAAATCCATGAGGATCGTTGGTAACAGGATTTCGGAAGAGTTTGCTTTTCGTCTGTGCAGTCACCATGGTGCCATCTGCCAATGAGAACCTGTACAGTGGGGTTTCCGAGTGTCCATGGACGTATGCTGCCAGGAGAAGAATGAAGATCAGATGAGGAAACAGGGCACAAGATGAGGAGCAGTAAGCCCCCCCCTTTCTTAATTAAAATAAATAAATAAATACCATAGGGCTTTTCCTGCCAAGTACAACAAAGGACCTTCCACTGCTTGAGATGATTCTATCATTCATAACAAGTGTGCGCACGTGTGCGCGCATGTGCGTACGTGTGCGCGTGTGCACACGTGTGTGTGCGTGTGTCAGAAAAACAAAAATAAAGGACCTTTTAAAGAAAAATTCTGAGATGTGATAACTTTTGAATGAAAATTCACTCAGCAGTGGGATACCCTGTGTACTATAGCATTTGTATTCCTTTAACCCTTTGAGTGCCAGAGGGTACATAACACATTGCAAAGCAATACATTGTGTACCCCTCTGACACGCAAAGGGTTAACTCTAAATGACTAGCAGATCTGCGGAAGGGTGGCTGTTAAGGACCAGGGATTTTTTTTATTTATTTATTTATTTTTTAACTTCAATGAATTCAGGGATGGCTGAATGGCGTGCAGCCTTGCTGCCATCCCATAATTCCATGACGTGCCATGACGGTCACTGCTCCTTAACGTCTGGAAAAGCGTGATGGACCTGGCACGTCACGCAATGTTATGGATCAACGGAATAGGCAATGCATTGATAAACAATACACTGCCCACCCCTAAGCTTCTTAACTCCTTGAGTACCAAAGGGATTTGCAAGACATTGACATGTACAACCCCCCTCTGGTCCTGAAGGGTTAAAATCTGGTGAACAATGTCTGCGTCTTAGATAATGGAAAATCAATGAATAAATCTTCCCGTCTCACACTCACCCTCTTGATAGTGACGTTTGTTCGTCCAGGGCTGCCCGTCACTATGACACAGAAATCTCTGGATACACCTTCGAATGGTGTCCTCAAAGCCAGGCCTCATGGAGGATCGCAGAGAGTTGGCGTCTATATTCACCACTTTGCCTGCGAAACAGTTTACAATTCAGTGTGTTAGAAAGAGTGCACTTTCAGTTCCTAAGGATTGATAAAAATCAATGAATTAAAATCTGTGGGGAGGAATTGTTTATTTTAATTTTAACCCCTTAATGTCCAGTGAGGTGTCAGAACCGTCACTGCTATTTTATCCCTTAACCGTTTGAGTGCCAGAGGGAAAGGGTTAAATGCATTCCTGTACCACTCTGGCACTCAAAGGGTTAAGGACCAGTGACGGTCCTGGCATGTTACATATTTTTTTTACTCTCAGCGCTCTGCCGGGAGAGATGTGATAGTGAGGACTGAAATTGACCACTCCAATACCGGAGATATCCCTATCAGTCTCCCGTTCAGCATGCCGGCACACGTGATGAGTCACGTGGGCTGGCACATCAAACTTCTCTATCTGTTCCTTAAAGGACCACACACCCCAGGGACCGCTGGTTCTTAAGGGGTTAATAGAAAAAAAATTGGGGAATATTAAATGTAAACAATGTTTTAATTGAGAGAAAGTTCAAAGAAAACAAACTGGATTATACATTTCAGTTGTACAGTATGAAGTAATAGCCCATATTTATCAAGTTGCAGAGGTTTAATTTTTAAGCAAACGCCACCACCGCCGCCGGTTAAAATTTCCACCAATTTAAATGGGACCTTCAAAACCCGTGAATGCTGGCGATATCTGCAATGAATTGAAAAGCAATATACTGGAGATCTCTCTAGTAACCAAAGGGTTAAAGGCCCCATTTTGTATTAAGAAGAACTCGCACAGTTTTCATTCTAAACCCTATGGTACAGATAGTCTAACAAACTGCAGATCTTGATCAACATGTTCAAATGAGTTTTATACATAAAGTTAACCCCTTGAGTGCCAGAGGGGTACGCAACGCATTGCCTTTGCAATGCGTTGTGTACCCCTCTGGCACTCAAGGGGTTAAAGTCCAGCAATTCTGGGACACACCATCTGTACCATAACCATAAATACAAATTCCCAATGATATTAATGAGCCTTTTAACCTTTTGAAAGTGAGCATTACACAGGTTAAAATCCCTATTTAAAGCTAAGGGGATGTTAGAAATACTCATTTGTCCCCTAAGATGCCTTTGGTGTGCTCCTGATTTTATCCCATTGCTTCAAAACATTTATATATTTACTCAGAATCGCATATGAATTTCTGCTGCTCCAAAAACGTCCTGGTGTCACAATTGTCTAAAGAACAGCCTAACCCATCAGCAACTTCACTGTATTTAGAGTTCTGGTGCTTTATGTTTCATGCTATATTCTTCATAGTCACCAGGGGGTGCAAGTGTGTTTGTTATGTTTGATCAGTGAGCATTCCTACATCTGTCTTTGCAAGAGAAGTACCATCACCTAATAATAAACCTCTGCTTACCTTACTGTGCCAGAAAATCCTAATAGCGTCCATGAATTTTTCCCATGTGCTTTTGTTCAAGACAAAGTCTTCACTAGTCCATGGAGGTGGACATGACAGAGTAGCAAGCCCACTGGACCTCAAACTCTGCTTGTGGTAATCTTACCCCTTTAAGGACCAAAGTGATGGGAAACGCATTGCTTTGAAAAGCGTTTCCCACCCCTCTGGCCCTAAAAGGGTTGATTAAGTAAGTTAATGATATCTGCCTGCTTCAGTCTGGGGGAAAAAGTAATAGAAACAGTCATGTCGTTCTACATGGACATGAAGCAGAGGGAAAATTAATAGGGGTCATTAGGATTTGATGGATATAGTTGGGTAAGTGGGGGATATTATTAGGCGGGATTACTTCTCCTTTAACCCTCTCGGATGCTAGAGATTGTGACAGATTTTCCACCAGTTATACATATCCCAGTCAGTGTCTCACCGGACAGGTCGTGCCTTGTAATGAAGCTCTCGGTGCTGGTGGGAAACACCCTTTCCACTGTTGTGATACGTCTGGCCACGCAGATCATACAGGACTGAAGATCTAGAGAAAGGAGACAAGGGAAAAACACATGAGACAAGGAGGAAACGGCTGCTAAAGGACAGTAATTCTATTTTACAAAGTATCCTATTATGAGAACAGACTTGCTTTATTTAACGCCTTAAAGGGATAGTAATGTTTCATAATAAAAGCAGCTCTAATTAATCTTCATGGTATTTGGACTTTGGAGAGTGTTATTTTAATTCGGTCAGAGTTGTAGTTCAAGACTTATTCAATGACAAAGTATCTCCCTCCCACCCCTTTTACTGATGTAACACTGCTCAGCCAGATCAGAAGGGAGGTGCCCAGGTAGACTGCAAAGAGGGACAATCTTCAATTAAGATAAGGGAAAAACCTGAAAAGCTTGTCAAGGGGGGCAGGGCTTTCATTGTTCTCATAGGAAGAAGACTGTCCCCTTCTGTTATCTGTCTGGTCTATGGACTGCATTCCACATCTGAGAAGAGATGGCTTACACTAGGTAAAAGGGGCGGGAGGGGAAACTTTGCTTGTGAATATCTCTTAAACCATAAAGGTTTGAGAGATAAGACTTACATCATTCTTCATGTTTTTTTTAATGCCTACAAAATAAAATAAAGATAAAACAAAGTATTACTATCCCTTTAAGGTCCAAGGACGTCCATGTACATCATGGGTAAAAGTGCCTAAATGACCCATGCCACCCATGTATGTCATGGGTAAAAGTGCCTGAAGGATCCATGCTGTCCATGTACGTAATGGATTTCAGGATTCCCCTCCCAGCTGCACGCCGTTCAGGGAGCCTTGAATCTGATATTAAAAAATGAAAAAAAAGAAAAAAAAAACCACCGCTCTGTGGTCCTTAAGTTCCGGCTGCACGCTTGTTCAGGTACTTAAGGGGTTAAAAAAGAAACCTCAGGTCTTTGGGGGTCCATAAAACTGATCCCATTGATGCTCATCAGCTGGGACACAATACAGACGTCTAACTCACAGACAAACTTTGTGGGTTGCACAAGCAGCCTAGATGGATCCCTATTATCTGGCATGAAAGTCAAACACCCTTCGTATCTGGCATGGAATTGCTTCAACAGGGTAAATAAATGGAGGCTTCATGAGCAATCCAACAATACTGAAGGGTCTTCAGTCTTGCAGTCCAGTTTCTATCATGGTACCAACTTGGGAGCACAGGTGTATCTTCAGATCCACTTTCAGTTCCCACACTAGTCTGCCACAGGTCAAGCTGCTTCCCTGGCATTTAAAAATTATCTGACCTGCAAAGTATATATACATTTATTTATTTTTAAATGACCTGAAGGACCTCCCTAGCTAATTGCCAGTTTTACTATAGACTTTCTACAGAATTAGAACCTGTTGTACTCAAAAGATCAGGAGTAAGCGCCTCCAGTGCTTGATTACAGGTAGAGCAAAGAACATGAGGTATCCAAAAAACACTCATTGTTAGCAGCACTTAACGAATGGAATTGCCTCTCTCTGCAATAAATAACAGTATTCTGTATAGAATCTCACACGATAATGGCTTCTTTCAAAAGTTTGAAGAGCTCAAATATACTAGTTTGTTTTGTTTTTTAACAAAAGAGCTGTTTTTGACTGTGTTCACTAGGAGGCAATGTTGTTTTTGTTCTCAATCAAAAACTTTAGTCTGAAAGGCTGATATAATATGGTAAAATGTAACAATTATGTGGCCAACCAAACGCACCATAATAGACAAGTACAAATCCATAAAATTCAAAAGGTTAGAAACCCCAATTATATAAATGGCAGGTTTATTTGCCCACTATAACTGATACAGTTCTTCATATTAAATCAGCATCTAAGTCTTCATGGTAAGCAAGATAAACAAGCAACTGTGACCACTGGTTACCTGTTGGACTTGCTGTTAAAGAAGCAGAGAACATTTTTCTGAAACTCATTGTAATGTTTTTTCTGTGTAGTAAAACAATAGCAACACTCACAGCTGACAGATCATATTTCCAGAGATATTACAGTTTAAACCTTTTCTTCTCCAACTTACAGGGGGAGAGAGAAGATGTAGAATTCTTCCATAATGAAACAACTGGAATGTGACTGCTGGGGTATGAATATGCAGCACACTGATCCCGTCTTTAGGAATGAATATGGATAAAGATGGACCAGGTCTGCATCATATGGTGCAAATCAAAACCTCACAATGCACTGAAGACTGTTCAAACTTAAATTAATGGGAACGCTATTTGTCCCCTATGGTGTACTAGTTGGTTTACTCCAGAATTGCTCCACTTTGCTTTTATACATATAGGCCATATAGTCCCCACAGATTATGGTCTAGAGATTCAATTAAGTTCTGAGACCTTCCAAAATAAATTAAACTAAATAAATAATAACACTAGTGGATCAAACTTTTGCACATCACAATCTGTTAAGTTAAGCAAATAAATATTAAGTTTGCATTAAAGTTTGAAGGAATAGGTCATGTTTACATTTGTTTGCGGCAGAGGAAACAAAACATTTAATTTGGCCAGTGGTGCCCCAATGTTGGCTGGTTGGGGGATGATGGACATTGGAGTCTCAATCAGCTTGAAAGCTTAAAGTTGCATACCCCTGTCCTAGAAGTAAGCTAGTGTGACACTGGGGTTTTATCCCATCAGCCAGAGCAGAGCACCATCTATTTCCATTTTATCCCTCTCCGCACACCTTCCTAAAAATGAGTACTGGAGAAATCAGCCGCCACTGTTGCAGCCCGCCTTAGAGGAAATCATGGAGTATGCGGTGTTCAGTTATATAGCCTTTGACATGACTGCTCTAGGTAATAAAGTGACTCATCCTGACCTTCTCCCTCTTCTATCATGGCTCTAGGCTGAGATAAGGCGAAGCACTGCATGGTCTCATATCTCTGCCGCACGTCTAGGTTGCTGCTCCCGTCTTCCAGATGATCATGTGATGTCTTGACCAACATGCGGCAGTTAAAAGTGTGGCTCTTCTGCCGGGGAGTTTCATTGGACCACGGGACTCCATTAACTTTTACAAGAAGGGGAAAAAAAAAAACAAAAAAAAACACATCTATTACACGGAGATAAAGTAATTACAGATTGGTACTTTAAGGAACTGAGAGTAATGCAATGCATTGCAATGACACTTCCCTGACACTCAAAGGGTAAACAAACAGAAAACAAACCCAGCTAAAAACCACCGAATAAAGGAAGACTAACACATTCTTACAGAAGATACCTGGAAATACATGCCATTTAAAATGATACAAACCAAATCTAATTTTAGGTGTTAGTGTTAGAGAGAGGTAAAAGACAGTGCTTATGAATGGATCATGAATTAAATATTATTTCCAATCTATGCACCTGTAGATCAGGGATGGATTTATCATTCAGGCTCTCCAGGGCAAGGCAGTCTAAGCAGTTAACAGCAAAAGAAATCTCTAAACACACTGGATACTACAGGAGTTTCCAATGCACTGATGTGCAACACACCAGAGACCCCTCTAGAATTCAAGTGGTTAAATTATACTGTTGTGAAGGATATATTAGTTGGAGAACAAGCTGGCGAAAATGGTATATAAACTGGCCATGATAAACCAGGAGATGGGGTATCTGAGGCAGGAGGGCATGCGGATTGTTCTGACACAAGAAAAACTAAAATTTCCATCATCTTCAACCGCTGTCTAGAGATTATCAGGATTATATTCCCCAACACCTAAAGGTTGCCACAACTTGCTCAGGCCACACCCATAATTCTGAATGTGGGCATCGCCAGCACTGCTGAGACTCTCTAGGCAGCTGCCTCCTGTGCTTACTGGGAAATCAATCTCTGTCTGGAGCCTACTAAGTACAAGTCATAAAAAGAAAATCCTACCTGCTGATTTGGGCAGGTTCTTGAGGAAGTCCTTGCGGTCCTCCTCGTGCAGAATGCTGTAGACACTGGTGTTGACCAGATCCTCCTGCTTGTATTGCAAGTACTGGGTAACATTTTCTGACACAAACACTATGCTCCCCTCACGATTCACCACAAACAGGAAGCCGTCCAGAGCCTGAGAAGAGAAAAGCACAAGTATTACACATACCGAGCTGGGGACTTCAATGCACAAAGGAAAAGTAATTCACCATCAGCACATAGCAGTGGTTCTCAACCAAGGTACATTGGAAACACTGATGTTCGGTGAATATTTGCCCCATGTTTTCAATTAAACTTTTTGAGAAAGATGTGAATTTCAAGTTTATTTTTTGAAAATTCATATGCACAAAGGGCTTTAATGTATAAAAGTAAACAGGAGCAATTTTGGAGAAAACCTAATGCACCCTGGGGAGAAATAAAAATCCTTACCGATTTCAATGGGGCCTTTAACCCTTTGAGTGTCAGAGGGGTAGCTAAATGGCACTCAAAGGGTTAAGCCCTTGAATGCAAGAGACATCTCAAATTTTACTGCGTTTAAGACCTCTCTTGCATTCAAAGGGTTAACTGCCCCATTAAAATAAAGCAAATTGGGGGAATATTTATTTCTCCCCTACTGTATAGTGGTTTACCCCTGAATTCCTCCAGTGTGCTTTTATACACGAGGCCTATACAGCATAAGAATTTTCAAAAATGACTCTAAATTCACATAAGGTCATTATATTTGCTATCTTGCTAGTGAGCCCCAAGAATACGAGGATTTTAGTCTCATCTGTTAAATCCTTTTCTGTTAGTCCATACAGGTTACTGTAACTTTAGGTAGGCGATCCACCCCTTTAATTGTAGGCAGGAACAATTCTAGAATTGTATGCAGGGGTGGAGCCTACCTTCCCTCCTTGGCTGCAGCTAGCCAACCAGCTCCAAAAAGATTTGAGACACTTACTATTGACTACAGTGGAAAGGAAAGAAGACTCCTGTGAGCATGACCCCCGAAGGAACTCCACAACATGCCACAGGAGAGCCAAGCATGGTCCCTTGACAGGGTGGGAGACCAGTAACCTGTATGGACTAAGAGAAAAGGATTTAACAGGTAAGACTAAAATCCTCTTTTCTCTGTCGTCCAGTACAGGTTACTAGTAACTTTGGGATGTCCAACCATTTGAGTTTCCCAGCGTCGGGAAGGAAGGCAAGGACCAGGCGCAAGACCCCCAAAGTCACCAGAGCAGATATGAACCATCAGATCAGAGATAGCCCAACAAAACAACGAAGTGTCAACGAACACTGAACAGGGGTAACAACACCCCAGGAACTGTTACACAGCACACCAACAGGGCTCAAAAGTGAAGGAAGCACCAAAAACCGAAGAAGATACTAGACAGGCAAGACTGCCTCCAGGATTTTCCTCCCAAAGCTGGCATCAGCCGATGCCAGCACATCAACATGGTAGTGCTTAGAAAAGGTGTGCACAGATGACCAAGTGGCAGCCTTGCAAAACTGATCAGCGGAGGCCTGATTCTTGTAATCCCAAGAAGCCCCAATAGATTTTGTAGAATGAGCTGTGACCCGAAAGGGGACAGACTTCTTCCTCAGCTCATAAGCCTTACAAATAGTGGACTTGATCCAAGAAGCAATAGTCACTTTGGATGCAGGTCTTCCTGCCCTGGGACCTTCAGGAATGACAAACAGCACGTCAGATTGCCTAATAGACTCAGTGTGATGTACATAAAACTTGAGACAACACACCACATCTAACAAGTGGAGATCCCTCTTCTTGTCAGAGGTGAGGTCAGGGCAGAAAGAAGACACCACATTCTCCTGATTGATGTGGAACTCCAAAACCACCTTCGGGAGAAACTTCTGAGAAGTGCAAAGCACCACCTTGTCCTTGTGAAACACAAAATAGGGTGGCTTACAGGACAGAGCATGTAACCCAGAGACACAGCGAACGGATACGATCGCCAGGAGAAAGGCCATTTTCCATGTCAACAGGCGTAGAGGAGTAGTAGCCAAAGACTCAAATGGAGGGCGCTGAAAAACGCCCAAAACAAAGTTAAGATCCCACGGAGGAGCGGGAATCTTGAAGGCTGGACGAGTATGAGCAACACCCTGGAAGAAAACCTTGACATCAGGAAGGATGGCAATGAGTCTCAGAAAGAAAACAGAGAGAGCAGAAGTCTGAACCTTAGGGAATTCAAACTGAGGCTCTTATCCACACAGTCCTGCAAAAAAAAAAAAAAGGCCAGGACCGTAGGCAGATCAAATTCCTGAGACAGGTCCTTGT
Source organism: Rhinophrynus dorsalis (assembly GCA_037306005.1). Classification (NCBI taxonomy): domain Eukaryota; kingdom Metazoa; phylum Chordata; class Amphibia; order Anura; family Rhinophrynidae; genus Rhinophrynus; species Rhinophrynus dorsalis. The sequence continues at coordinate 140,247,270 of CM074727.1, forward strand.
CAGCACACCAAGACAGAAAGGTCGATCAGACACGATGGTAGATCTTGGAAGAAACAGGTTTGCAGGCACTAAGCATTGCAGCCACCACACCAGAAGAAAAAACTTTCTTCAATATTGAGGATTCAACTTCAAAGCCATCATTGTTAGCCGATGAACATCCTCCTTCCACAGGTAACCATGTGCAAGAAGATCCAGATGGCAAGGGAGCCGGAATGGCTCCCCCAACGACAGATCCAGAAGCTTCGGAAACCAAGCTTGGCGAGGCCAGTACGGAGCAATCAGAAACAGTGGACAGAGTTCCAGTCACAATTTCCATAACACCCTGTGCAACATTGGGAGGGGAGGAAAGATGTAGGCCAGAGGAAATAACCAAGGAATGGACAATGCATCCACCGCCAGAGCTAGAGGGTCCCTCCACCAAGAGAAGAACCTCGGAACCTTCCTGCTGTGTCTTGTCACCATCAGGTCGATGTAAGGAAGACCTCACTTCTGAACAATGAGGGTGAACAACTCTGGGTGCAGCAGCTGCCACTCTCCGCTGTCGACTGAGGAAGTCCGCCATGACATTGTCTACGCCAGGAATGTGCACTGCGGATATGGCAGTAATGTGTTCTTCTGCCCAGGACAAAACAGCCTTGACCTTTAACCAAGCGGCGAGATTTCTTGTTCTGCCCTGCTTCATGATGTAAGCCATGGCCGTAGCGTTGTCGGACTGTACCCAGACTGGACAGTCTTCAAGCTGAAATGTCCAATGACGAAGGGCATGAAATATCGCCCGAAGCTCCAACACGTTGATGGGAAGGAGAGATTCCTCCGGAGACCGATGCCGAGCACTCAGGCAACCCAGGACCGCTCCCCAGCCGGAGAGACTAGCATTTGTCATCACCATGGTCCAGAAGTATACCAGGAAGGACTTGCCCTTCAGCAGATTGGAGAGGTCGAGCCACCATGACAAACTCAGTCCCAAATGAAGAGGGAGGGTAACTGACATCTTCAGAAGGTCCGGCTGACCCCTGCACGACTGGATCACAAACCTCTGGAGTCCCCTGGTGCGTGCCATGGAAAACTGGACTGCTTCTATGGTGAAAATGAATTTCCCCACTAGAGGACAGCTTCTTGTCTGGAATTGGATCTTGAGCCAGAACTGCAGAAACCCTGTGGGTGATCTGGTGAGCTACCTCGTCCGTGAGAAACACCATGTTCTTCTGAGTGTCGAAGAGAAGGCCCAGGAAGACCAGACGCTGGGATGGGACAAGATCTGACTTGTCCATGTTGATAATCCACCCGTGATGGGTGAGAGCGTGGAATGCATTGCTGAACCTGCTGATAAAGAAGTTCCATAGAGGAGGCTTTCAGAACCAGTTTCTCCATGTATGGAGTAACTCTGATGCCGTCCCGGTGGAGGACGGACACTAAGGCTCCCAGGACACGGTTGAAAACTTGAGGAGCTGTAGTCAGACCAAAGGGAAGAGCTGAAAACTGAAACTGCCCTCGGACACAGGCAACTGAGATACTGCCGGCTCTCTGGATGAATGGAGATGTGTAAATACGCATCCTGAAGATCCAGAGATGCATGGAATTTCCCAGGGGACATAGCAGCAATCACTGTCCATAGAGACTCCTGGTGATATTGGGTCCAGATCACAAAGGAATTGAGATCCTTCAAATCCAAAATGGGGACACAACCACAGTCCTTTTTGGAGACCACAAAGAGTTTTGAGTAAAAACCCATACCTCTGTCCTGAACTGTAAACCAGCTCTAGAACATCCTTGTCCAGAAGAGCCTGAATAGTGCCGTTCTCAGTGCCCTGAGGCGTATGAGAAGGAAGGAAGCGAAAGGGAGGAAGAGAGACAAAAAGGGATCCTGTACCCTTCCGTCACCACCTGTAAAACCCGCCACTGAATCCTCCCAGATGCTGTGGTAGCGACTCAGACAACCACCCACAGCAGAGTGGGGACCAAGGTTCCGTGAGTCATGCAGAAAAAGGCTTGAAAGCCTTGTGCTTGGAGGAGACCTAGGGCTTCCATTGCTGTTTGGACTTGCAGGAGGCACACGGAGCTGAGGGAACCGTCTGGTCCGCCAGACGTGCCTCAGTCTGAAAGGAATGAAAATACCAATTATTCTTAAACGGTGTTTTCTTCCTGGGGACCAAGGGTAGAAGGGAACTCTTACCCCCCTGTGGCCTCACTGATCAGATCCTTAAGATCTGGCCCAAACAAAGGAGTACCTTGAAAAGGTAAGGAGAGCAATGCTTTCTTGGAAGCAGTGTGAGCAGACCAGATCTTGAGCCAAAGAGCCCTTCTGGCAACCACAGACATGGTGGAAACACTATCCAGTAAACAGATGGCATCAAATAAGGCAGCAGACATAGTGCTGTGCCTCAGAAATGCTGGCAAGAAGGTGCAACATATCCGAAGTAGGAGCACCCTGACAGACAGCCAGGGTGAGCTGTTCAGTCCAGACTGCAATGGCCCGGTTCACCCATGCTGCAGAGAATGCTGGACGCATGGCAGTACCAGCAGTGGCAAAAATGGACTTGAGGGAGACCAAGTTTATTGTCAGTCCAGTCCTTCAGAGTGGACGCATCAGAAGCTGGCAAGGCAGTAGACTTGGATATCCTGGAGATATGGAGCATCCACTTTGGGCGGATAAACCCACTGAGCAAACGCTGCCTCAGAGAAGGGATAAAGCTTGGAAAATTTCTTGGATACAGAAGGTCTCTTGTCCGGAGATTTCAATTCTTCAGATAGGGGTTAGGTGGAAAGCAAGTAAGGGGCTTTTTAGGCTCCTGAATCTCATCAGAGGGATCAGAAGGAACCTCCTGAACTAAGGGAATGTTAAGAGTATGCAAAAGAGCCCTGATCAGGCCCTCAGCCGAGGGCTCAGGATCAGCCTCAAAAGGATCCCCAAAAAACAAAGGAGCCCACAGCAGAACATTCCTCAACATCCGAACCCACCAGCAGTTCCTTCTCAGAGGAATCTGATACTTCAGGTACTCCCTGAGGTTTTGGAAGGGAAGACTTGACAGCGGAGGGGGTCTGCCAAGAATGGAATGGAAAGAGTTGCAATGTAGACCTAAGGTTTCTGGTAGCAGCCTTGAACTCTTGCACCCAAACTGGCTCTATGCATGGCTGGAGGTCCCTGGGAGACTCTCGGGGACATCAGAACATACTGGGCATAAAGGACCTGAGAATTCTCTAGGTAACCCTGAATGACAGGAAGAGCAATGAGCAATAGGGGATACAGAGACCCCAGCATCCTTAGTCTTTGGTCTGGCCCCAAGCTACAATGGTACAGACATTCTCACAGTGTCAAATAACCTTACTGTATAAGAAAACACCCAAGTAGTGTGTAGGATTAAGGTTTCACCCCATATATCACTAAAATAGACTTATCTGGCAGACGAGAGATGGAGAGTCCAAGCCCTGAGTAGGATACTCGTTCTGGAAATGGCACAAAATGGCCAATCAGAAAACAAGCATGCAAAGCAGCAAGCGCTCATGGGAAATGTAGTTTTCCCAGAAAAAGTACCCAAAGAGTGCCCGAAGCCCCCTGAGCCGCCCCCCCAACACACTGGAAACATGACCCGGATGATAGAGCAAGGGCAGACAAGAAAAATGAGCCCTCTCTGAAGTCGCTAGGTTAAGCACTTGCAGAGATATGTCCCAAACTGTACAGTCCCATAGGAGTGAATGGAGCAATGGTGCCTATGCGGTAAAGCACACAATTTTACAGAATTGAAACAGTAAAGTAAAAATGCATGAAACATCACTAGAACAAGTTAGAACACCCAAAAAACACTGAACCAGTAGGAAAAGTGTCAGAAACCACCCCCCACAAAAGATGCAAAACCAGCAGCTAAAGGGTTAAAGTACCACATAAACCTGCTCCAAAACAATCAACCAACACCCATACAGGTAGACCCAATGAGTGCAGGAGTGTGCAATAGGAACTCCAAAAGGTAAACCTCTGTGCGGAGGGGCACTGTGTGACATGTGGACCTGCAGCACTCAAAGGGTTGCTCACCTTTCCTGCAGATCCTCTGTCTTCAGACTATCATGCATTAAGAAGCCACCTCAGTGGGCAACTCCTGAGGAAAGAACTTGTAGCCAAGATTTTCCCCCCTGAGCTTTAGGTCCACAAAAATCACATGGTTACTGAGCTAACCACACCTAAGGGCATTGTCAGTTATGGTAATCCGCCTAATGGTGGTATTCCATTTCAATCAGAAAAATAAAAAATTTCTAAAACTATAGCAGCACTGTTCTCTTGCCTGTGTCTTCACCAAGGAACAAATCTTTCTGGAGCTGGTTGGCTAGCTGCAGCCAAGGAGAGAAGGTAGGCTCCACCCCCTGCATACAATTCTTGAATATTTTCTGCCTACAATTAAAGGGGTGGATTACCTACCCAAAGTTACCAGTAACCTGTACCGGACGATAGAAAAAAATCATATAGCAGTACATTTCCCCCTTCATTACACATTAACCCCTTAAAGATCCTTGACGTGCCAGGACAGTCACGACGGTCCCAGCACTTAAAGGGATAGTAATACTTCATTTTATCTTTATTATATTTTGTAGGCATTTAAAAAAAAAAAAAAAAAAAATATGAACGATCTGATGATGGTTTGCGAGATATTCACAAGCAAAGTTTCCCCTCCCGCCCCTTTTTCCTAGTGTAAGCAATCTCTTCTCAGATGTGGAATCCAGTCCATAGACCAGACAGATAACAGCAGGGGACAATCTTCTTCCTATGAGAACAATGAAAGCCCTGTCCCCCTTGACAAGTTTTTCAGGTTTTTCCCCTTATCTTAATTGAAGATTGTCCCTCTCTGCAGTCTACCTGGGCACCTCCCTTCTGATCTGGCTGAGCAGTGTTACATCAGTAAAAGGGGCGGGAGGGGGATACTTTGTCATTGAATTACTCTTGAACTAATCTGACAGAACTGAAATAACACTCTCCAAGGTCCAAATACTATGATGATTAATTAGAGCTGCTTTTATTATGAAACATAACTATCCCTTTAAGGACCACTACCGTTCTGACTAGTAAAATTGATGCTCATCTGTTATATTTAAAGGGACAGTGACAGCGGAAATAAATGTAGCTCCGATTGATCCTCGTATAACGTGGGTCATGTAAAGCTGTATTTCAATGTTTTACATTTATTGTAGTTCAGCACTAATGGATTCTAATGAATCCCCCTCCCTCAGCTTTCATCTACATCATGCTGCCCAAGCCAGATGGAGAGCGGCAAGGGACAATCTTCAGTAAGCATAAGGAAAACCCTGCCCTGCTTGATGAAGGAGAGCAGGATATTCCTTACACTCGGTGAATGAAGATTGTCCTCGTTGAATGGTTCTAGTCACATGACCGTATTCTACAACTGAGGGGAGGCGGCATACATGAGGTAATAGGGGCAGGAGAGGGATATTTTAGAACTGAATTGGTGTTGAACCACAATACATAAAATATTGAAATACAGCCCTAGATGGCCCATATTATATGAGGATCAGAGATACTTTTTTTTCCCCAGCTATTACTATCCCTTTAAATACAACAGATGAGCATTCATTTTACTAGGCTTTACAGGTGTGGTTAACATGCGGCTCTCAAGCTCCAGAGCACTACAACCATAACCCTCAACCAGCCTACAGTTGACTGGGCATGATTCAAGCTGTAGTCCCCAAAAGCTGGAGAGCCAAAGGCTGATTACCATCGTTCTAGAAGAAAAAATCTACAACTTTTAAAATATGTGTGCTTTTGAAGAACTATTAAAGAGGACCCATCACCTTTCCAAGTCCTTTCCCCAGTGGGGGCTTCCATCTTGACAGGATTTGCAGGATTATCCTGCCCATTAACGTATTCCACCCCTCTGGCAAAAACAGTGCAAAGTGGGTAGAAAGAGGTGATTTTCCAGACGTATTTAATTACTCAGCTTTACTTGACCAAGTCAGAGAACAAAGATCTGCCGAGATTAGAGTTCCCCAACTACTAAATCAAAAATCCAATAAATTGCTAACTGCAATTAACATGATTTCCACCAGGATGAACACAAGAATCCCTATTATTTCTACTCACCTGTAACAGAAGCGGTCCTAAGGAATCTTTATCAATCACACCCTGCCCTGTAGAGGACACATCTGCTTTTTGTACATCATCATCGTTGGAAGACGATTTGCCTGCAATAGGGGATGTACGTAATCATTGTGAAAGCTCTATACATAGAATAAGAAATAATGTAAATTGTATATTTTATCACACAACACACATACAGGGCTTAAAATATGAAGTACTTTGCTACTAGCCAGACATGAAAAGTTAATCGCCACTGCAAGCCATAACATAACCAACCAGGGCTGAATTTTCACTTCATTGGCGAGTGGAAATTTTGAGCCCTGTATATTATACTATATACATACAATATATATATATATATACAAACTATATATATATATATATATATATATATATATATATATATATACACATATATATATATATATATATATATATATATACACATACACACACACACACACACACACACACACACACACACACACACACACACACACACACACACACACTGCAGAGGTGATATTTTCACCATTAGGTGGGGAGGCTGATCTCTACCCCCATGCCACCTCAGGGTGGGAAGCGAACCAGAAACCACTTAGAATTACAATAATATATGTATATACACATACACACACCTCATCTGACAAGGTCTACTGAAGTGCTGCTATAACTATAAGGGTAAAGTGTCTCTTCGTTCATTTAATAACCCCTTTGAGCGTCGTAGAGGTTTTCAACACATTGCAGTGCAATGCTTTGGATATCTGTCTGGCACTCAAAAAGTTAATTGGATGACTTCAATCAGAGACCTTCATACAGCAGTCCAATGTGTCTATATAAAAGAGATCTCACCTGTCACACTAAGAAAAGTATATATTGTTCAACAGAAAATGAAATTACGCCTATGAGCTGTACTAACAATTCTTCAGTAAAATAAATAGCTTGTGAGAAATTAAACTTAATATTAAGGTGGCACTTTATGCAAACTCCCTGCAAAGTATACCAATTACTTCTGTATGAGGCCTATCTTATCACTTGTTATGCTATGAGAAATTAGTCCAGCATGTGGGCTCTGCTTACATCAATTCAAAGCCCATTTTGTGGTGATACTGACCCATATGAAATAAAGAAAAAATTGAGGTTGCGCTCCCCCTCCTTCAGAAGGCAGGGCACTTCAAAAAAGACAGGGCCTTTGAGGCAGCAAGTCCCTCCTCTTCCTCCAACTCAACTCCCCGCCTATTCAGATTCATGCATAGTTAAGTGGCCCAGAGAAAGTACCAAAAGTGGGAAGAAACATCCTGAACAAAGACCACAAGTGGACTCCTCTGTCCAGGTCCAGAAACATGTGGTTTTTCCCTGGGTGGGAGTCCTGTGTTCCATATGGACTAAGAGAAAAGGCTTTAACACTAAATTCCCTAAAATCCTATTTTCTCTTACATCCAATATGGAAAACATGGTATCAAGGTTAGCTTTTCCAAGTGCTGGTAACAGATGGTCCACGAGTCAGAAGATCCAGTCTCCGAAAACCTAAGATGGAATGGGAGAGGATTGAGAATCCAGACATGATGCACAAGAATACGGGTGCATTCTTGGATATGGAGAGACAAGAGGTTTTCTGAAGGAGCCTTGCTCGTGAGATCATAGAAATATGGTGTCAGAGTAATGCCTTGGACAGGAATGTACACGGCTAAGGTTGCCATGATCTCTATGAAGATTCTCGGCGCCAAAGCCAGGCCAAACAGCAGAACCAAGAACTGGTAGCGATTGAAGCCAAAAGCAAAGCACAGGTAGCATTGGTAGTCCGGGTGGTTCAGTACATGCAGGCACGACTCCTGAAGATCCAGGGATGACAGAACCCAAAGATTTCATCTTGAAGCACGTAGGAACCACATACCTGTTCTTTTTCCAGTAGAATGGATATTGATTTGTGGCAGAGCAGTGCCTTTTCTGGGTTCCATGGTACCTTTGCTGAAAATAAGCAATATGGAGGAAGGGATCTGAAATCTACACGATACCCTTCTGATATCACCCGCAAAACCCACTGGTCCATTATGGATGATCTCTCTCTCGAAAAAGGCAGACACACCCCTTACAGGCAATGAAGGACAAGGATTCTGCGAGTCATGTGGCAGTTGGATTATCAGACTCTGCAGCTGATCACTTGTGCAACTAAGTATGTCTAGGCATTGCGGAGGGGTGATGTTGGGAGATCTGAGGGGTTTGCACCCTCTGAGGCCAAGATTGGCGGGGGGAATGAAATCTACACATTTTCCTTGCAAGAAAGGACTGCCTGGAGGAAGTGTGGGGCAAGTAGGTGCTCTTTCAACCAGTAGTGTTGCTAACTGTTTCGGGTTGGGTCCAAAGAGGGCCTTGCCCTGAAAAGGCAAGGACACCAGTATCTTCTTATAAGACTGGCCCGCATGCCAAATCTTGAGCCACAGGGTGTGGCACATGATCTGAACATCTGGTCACATCAAACAGAGCCTCATTAATTTAAGTACTGGTTTCCATGATGTTGGGCAACAAAATCAGCATATCCTGTGTTACCAAGGTGGACTCAAAGTTACCCTTGAGTAAGAAGTCAAGCCTCTTTATCAGCCTGGTCCTTGAGCCCTGCTGCACCCACATGGGAAGGTCAGTGTTATTTGCCAAGTGTGAGACATGGGGGGTCCAACAAAGGGAAGAAGCTCACTGCACCAGAGCCTCAGCTGTAAAAGGGCACAGTTAAAAGAAGAGTTTATTAAGAAAGTCTCTTATATGACGTTTTCCAATCATCCATAAGGATCTAATTGAGAGTGTTACTGGTGCGAAAAACATGAGAATCTTTCCTGAGCCTTTGGAAAATATCAAGAGAGGTAGATCCTCCCCCCATATACGGTTTCAGAGACCTGAAGGGTCTCACACGCCACCCTGAGTAGCCCCTCAACAGTGGGGACCAGATCAGCCTCAAAGGAATCTCCATGAGAGAAGGAAGAGACCATGTCCTCATCATCCTCTGACTCCAGTTCTTCCTCAGAGGAAACACCTATAACTTGAGTTTGCCCCTTGAATACAGATGTTCAACCTGTTTAAAGATGAGCAAAGTTTTCAAAGAATGTTGAACCCCTGAACTGTAGAAGGGATTGCTGCCATTGAGGAAAGCAGTGTTTTAACCCATGCAGGCTCTTTGTTCAGTGCTGGAGGGTCTCAGAGGAGCGGTAGTGCCCACAGCACAAGAGGAGCATATAGACCCAGAGTATTCCCTTGGAAGGCCAGTGTGGCGTGAGGAACAAGTGGTAACATGGGAGTAAGCTTGGGATTTCCCCATATGCCAGACATGTCCAAGGTGAGGGCGTCTAAACCTAAATGAATTGGATTGAATATCCCCAGTTTAAAGCAAAGCCCCAGAAATTAAAAAAAAAAAAAAAAAAAAAAACCTTATCTGCTATGCATTGAGTTAAACTGGAGGAGAGAGCAGAAGTAGAAGTAAGATGGCCGCCATTAAGTGTGCCAGCCAATTAGATGAAAAACTGTGAAACAGGGCATTATAAGAACTGTAGTCTTCTGCCTTGCCTGTTGCCTAGAAAAGTCTGTTATTCTGGCTTCGGTCCACGGTGTGCTCTGTGGACACTCAGAAAGTGGACCAGATGATCGACCATAAAGAGGCCATAAGAAAACAGCCCTCTGTGACTGCTGTACACCAAACGGTTGCAAAGATATGTCCCAAATAAGCTTCTCCCATAAATGTTAATGGAGCAAAGATGGCCATGGCTGGGCAACGGTTCTTCAAGGAGCCGTTGCATAAAAATCTATCTAAAGAAACCTAAACCAATACACACCCACAATGAACCAACATTACAGAGACTGCAAAGAAAAGATTAAACTACAAACAGCCTGTTATACCCCCAGACACAATGAAGAGAAACCAGGAGCTAAGAATGAGTGCATAAATAGAGTAAACACAGTGTGTAAAGTAGCTCAGCATATGACATACGTTGCACTAAGGCACTTAAAGGGTTACCCACCAATCTTCTGTCTTCAGGCTCCCATTGTTAGGAAGGGCAGAATCTCAGACTCAGCCATGAGGATCAGGCACGAAGCACATGTGAACTGGGCAATATAACTGCAAGGAAGCCCAGTGATGGAAGCCAGCCTACCTAATGGGGGACAATACATCCCCATTTCTAAGTAAAAAAATAATAAAAACCTAAATAAACTAACAGGATGGTCATTGCACCTCCTCTTCCTTCGGCTAGAGCAAAAGGAGGGAGTCTCTACCCCAAAGACCCTGTCTTTTTGTGATGTGCTCTGCCCTCCAGGATGAAGGACTCAACCGCCATGGTACCTGTGTTCCATATTGGATGTAAGAGAAATAAAGCTGTATGTACCTAGCAATATGAAATAAGAGAACGGAATTCTCATCATTTACTACTGTGTCTTACACAGTATATAGTGCAGTCTCTGCACTAGGATGTGAGGGGTGCAAAGGGAAACTGCTTACCCCACCCAGCTGCTTAAAATTGTGCAACATCTGCCATCTAAGCTCTATTCTGGCATGGGAAGAGCTACATTTATTTGTGTCTGTTACAGCATGCTCTTTAATTTAAGGGGAACTTTTAAGAAGCAATTCACGGAAGAACTCTTTCACATGCAAGGAGTTAAATTGAATTCAGCTGCTTTTTTCCAATACTAGCCTATAATTTATCTGAATGAAAGGACTAGGAAGCCCCAAAAGGTTTGCTTTGTTAACTCTGAAATTATTCAGTCTGAAAGTTGGGCAGTTACATTTCACTATCTGAAAATGTGTAATAGTGCCCTATAAGGAACAAAGACTTTTGAAACATATTGTCTGTTACGAGATGAGCACTAAAGGCAAATTAAAATAGCAATCATTGAATAAAGACCACTGCAAATACAATACACAGAGAGTGAGAGAAAAATGGGGCAGAGCAGGCGGGTGGGAGAAGGGGAACAGGATTGAGGGTGTGATAGCGCGAGGGAATAACAGAGGCAGACAAACAGACAGACAGACAGTAAGACACAAAGACAGAATGAGAAATGCAGTGGACAGCTTTATGAAGGACTTGGCTAAATAAGTAATTCTATAAAAAATATGAAGAGCCATTTATTCTAGAAATATGGTTATTGTGAAGAGATGAACATTTCAGTGCAGGACTCTTATAATTTCACTGCAATCCTGCAGTGTTTAGTTCATTTGAGTACCACATTAAAATGAAGATCTGGTCATATTAGGTACACTTCCTCTTTAAGGACAAGACAATGTCACTTGTTAACTTGCAACATACAACCCTTGAGACAGAATTAGAGGATGTTCTTGCAGGAGAGTGGGAATGATACCTTGTTCTTTAATCTGACGGATCTGCCTGACAGTCTCCTTTAAGATGGCACATTTATCTGGTTTGACATTGAAATTGTCAATGTCGCTGAGATTTGCTGAAATCAGCTCAGCCAACTCCTCGATGTATTTACTTTCCTGCTCACGTCTTCTTTTCTCACCGCTGCAAGGCAGACTAGGAAAAGGAGAGACAGCGTTTAGCATATGTAATTCATCAACAACAAAAAGAACACAACTCCAGTCTAGAATATTTTATACATATGCAAACGGCCAGTCTGAAACAGATGAGGGTGCCAGTGCTTGGGTCATGCACAGAAGCTGCAAGAGCAAAACTAACTGCAATACGGGGGACATATAAAAATACCTATTGAGATAAAACACAACCCAAACACGCAAAAACATCTGTTAATTTGTAAGAGATTTTAAAGTGAATGACATGTTGTATTAGTCATTTTTATTTATACATTTAGTTTTTGATTTCTTTAGCTGCATATATTATGCTAATTAAGGCATGTTGTGCAAGCACTTCCAGACTAAGTCTTTGCTCCTGATAAAGTGACATTCAAGACATTAGTCATGAAACACGTTAAGCTATTTATGTATGTATGTATGTATGTATGTATGTATCTCCTATTGATTAGGTATATTATTTTGTTTTTTATGCATTTATTTAGTGTTGGTACTTTTTACAGACTATGATACAATGGAGTGTGCCCTTTTATGCTTTTATATACATACTTTACACTGCAGAATAAAGCAAATTTATTTTGTTTACAATACCCTCCCTATCAGGGTTTTTTTTTTGTTTTTTTCCGGTGGTGTTTTTGGGTTGGAGCTCCCACAAACACTGATTTTTGGGCTCTATCTTTAACCACATTAAAGTTCCAAGAGATCACACTTTAGTGATCTAACTTTCCGACTTATATCTTGATACACAAGTTGGTTCACTAGAGGGAACATTTACAAGAAGTAGATACCTGCATTAGATCAATCTCAAGCAAAGGGGTGACTACTGACTTGGAGTGAGCTCCAAACCAGTGTGGGTTACATATACTCATAACTGGGAACTTACAATTGTTGTCTCCCCGGAGGGGAGTCCTCTGATGCGGCAGGGGGTGAGAAAAATTCAGCGAATCGTGACAAAAAGGGGCAGGGCTTGATTCAAGTTGGGGGGTGGCAGGGCTTAAAAGTGTGACACATATATTAAAAGAAGGCTGGGGAAGGAGGAACACCAAGGGAACGAGCAGAAGTGAGTAGAGTTTCAATAGACATCCGGAGGAATCAGTCTCTGCCCCAGAGACCCAGTAAAGCAGTGCCAAAACCGGAGTCTCTGGGGAAAATCCGGAGTGTTCCCAGGTATGCATCTACTGAGAGGCAGTTGTAGCATCTATAAGTGAGGGCATGGATTGGAGAATAGAGGGGGCCATCTTGAAACAGCATACTGCTATGCTTAGAGAGTCTGCGCTGTCTAAAGTTTTGTCTATACAGAATACTGTGATATGGATTCCGTCTGGTGATGCACTTTTGAGAATTGCAGCGACTCGGAAAGAGAAGACTTTTTAAGCAAAAGACTTTGCTCTCTCTTTTATCTTTGTATCCTGAAACTAACAGAGCGTGTGTTTTTTACTTTTCTTCTTGTCTAAGCCCTGCATTACTTCCCCCACTCACTTAACTCTTTCAGTGCTAGGGGAGGTGGGAAATACACTGCTGACAAGTGAAAGTGCTTTAATAAATCAACAAAGTGTTTTTTAGGTGATCGTATCCCTTAAAGCCTCTGAATGCCAGAGGGGTGTACAAGACACACTGGGTTGCACTCCCTCTGGCACTCAAAGGGTTAAAGCAGACCTATCACCATACACCTTAGGTTATTAAGAAAGAGCTCTCATAACCAGCTGTGTTGCGTTACTTTTTTTGTATATTTTTTCCGTCAAACAGCTGGTTTCATTTTCATAATGTAAATGCCTCTCCTAATACCTCTCCAACGCCACTTTCCCAAGTAGGAGTAACCCCATTTCAGGTGTACTAGCACTTACAATTCGAATATAATGGCAGAAAGCAGAGCACTGACTAATAATACAGAACTACAAATCCTAAAACGCACTGCACCACCTCATTTCTGCCTTTTGGCGTATCTGGCTCAGAATCAGAACCAGTCATATTATTTTAAAACAGAAAAAACATATGTAGAATGTAAAGTATTTTCACAAAAAGTTTTATAATGTAGTATAAATTTCAAGTTTCAAGAGATTGAAAACTAGATAAGACAGTCAATCTCGTTTCAGATTTCACATATTCTACAAGAGCAAAGAAAAGAAAAAAATCAGATGAACAATACATACAAAATAAAATAATGATACATAAAAGATACATAATTTGGTGGTAGCCTTGTACTTCACTGAGCCGCTACTGTGGTTTCTCTACAAAATAAGGCAGTGATTCTCAACCAGGGTGCCGTGGCACTTTGGTGTGCCACGGACATCAACTTAGGGTGCCCCGTGTTTTCTATAAAGACTAACAAAAATGGACTTTTAAATAAAGTTTTATAGAAATTGTTATGCACAATATGTTTAGTTTTGTTATTATGACTATAAGACTGTATATTTATGTATTGTACCCTTCATTATGCCCTTGATAAAGTACATTAAGTATGTTAGGGGTGCCCCAAATGTTCTAGATTACGTGTTAGGGGTGCCCCGAGCAAAAAGAGATTGAGAACCACTGTATCAAGGTGAGGGGCTAAAATCACTAAGAAGCACTTGAAGGGATAGCAATAAATCCCAATAAGTGGCGCTCCGATTAATCTCCCTAGTTTGTATTTAATTATAATTATCCTCCTACCTCCCTTTTTACATACCCTTAGCAGCCTCCCCACAGTTATGGAATCCGGTCCTGGGACCAGACAACTCGCAGCGAGAGACAATCTTCCTGCAGTAAGAATAAGAAATTCCCCCAACCACCCCTTTACAAAGGAGGGCAGGATTTTCCTTATGCTTACTGAAGATTGTCCCTCGCTGCGCTCCATCTGAACCAGTATGAGAGGCAGTGTGAAGTGGGTAAAAGTGGAGGGAAGGGGATATTTTATAATTAAATTGCTCAAGAAATACAAATCATATAGTACTGATACATGGCTCCACATGGACTACAAACTATGAAGATTAATTGGAGTGCCGTTTACTGTGAACTTTTATTGCATTCATTAGGCGTCAAAGCATGTCTGAAGACTATGCTCACCAAGAGGATACACAGAAGCCTGAACAAGTACACCGAACACAGTATAGCGCCCTACTTTAAGCAATGTGTCGGATACCCTCTGGCACACAAAGGGTTAAGGCCTTATACAAAAAGAAAAGTGAAGCAAACCGACTAGACCACTGATAAGAGATTACATTTCTCCTTGATGTAAATGGAGCCTTTATTGCCATGAATGCGAGAGATGTCACCACTTCATTAAAAATAAATTAATTGGAGACTTCCTAGCATCCAAGTGGTTAAAGCGCCATTACATCAATGTGAATTCTTATATGTCCTCTATGGTACAGTCAGTATGCTCTAGAATTGCTCATGTTTTATTTGTGTGTACAGCCTTCAGACTAAGGCGTTCACTGTGGTTAAACTGGGCCCCGAGCATTCGCTAGCACCTCCTTACCTGGGCCCAGGTGTGTCACACGATGATGGCTTTCGCTTTCTTGATTCGGTAGCCAATGGATCCAAGGAGTTTTCCCCTAATCCACTCATCATGAAGAAACATATGAGGCTGAAACACACAGACAGTAAGAGGGTCAAGTTGAGAGCTTATGTAAGACATTGTCCTACTTCTAGGCCGTGATTCACAAATGAATTCCCAGTGGAACCCTAGTAAACCATTTAACCCCTTATATGCTAGAAAGGTCTCAGTGAATTGCTTGGCAATGTGTCAGACCTCTGTGGTATTTAAGATGTTAACATGGCATCAATATCAACCACAGACTAAGGGTGATATTCAAGAACCTAAAGATGAGCAAATCTAGAGCAAGCCTGCATCACAGGGAGCAAGTACGTTCCAATGTTTTAAATGGAGGAGTTTAACGCATTGCTTAGCATTGGGAAATGTTATTTTTCCTTGTGGTGCAGGTTTGCTCCAGAATTGCTCATTTGAAGCCTGAATACAGCCCTGTATTATTATGCTATAATGTATCAGATACTTAGTTTCCATACAGAAGTGACAAGAGTATTGCGTTTATTCACAGAGAAATCAAACATTTCATTCAGCACAATTGTTCCCTATCTTCCACGCCTCCACTGGTAGTCACAGAACCACACATTGACTGACACCCCACCCTTGGTCCACTGGTAGTCACAGAACCATTCATACACTGTTTGTCATCCCCCAGTCTTTTTCTAGTGTCACTGGTAAACACTCACATAACACAGGCTTGTTCAGCTGTTTACTAGTGGTCAAAGAACCACACATACACAGTCTACTGGTACTCACACAACTGCATATCCCCTGGCAACTCAGCCTTGTTCCCCTGTCCACTGGTAGACACAGAACCTCACATAAATGGGCACCCCAGCCTTGTTGCACTATTCAGTTTTCTACACATGTACAATAAGTCAGATTCACACACACGCTATCCAACACTGTGGTCTTTTTCACTGTAACCATCACACACATCTGTTTAAGAGTGGTTCTTAAACTTTTTCACAAAACCCTGATGTCACCTTATTTATACCCACCCTACACCCTAGAAATGTCTCACCCTTCTGCAGAGGGGCATGCACCAGGTTTAGAAACCAGACTTATTTTACTTTTTTCCCTGAAAATGGGGAGTTTTAGGCAACCCAATTTAGAGAACCTCTAGTGTAAGGCAATACAGTCGGAGTGCTAGCCAACAGACCGTGCTCCAACCAATAAATAAGTGATTCGAGGGCCAACAAAATGAAACTGTCCATACTGATCATCCTAAATCTACCCAAATCCAGCTAAAACACAAATAGTCACACAATTTGTACTATGAAATGGTCAAACCTGAAAGAACTAACTCTGACTTAAGGCTACATTTCATTAGAAAATGATTGGCCTCACTCAGGAAGACAGTTGCCCAGTGGAAGTTTAGAAACATGATCCAGTAACAGAGCTAAACTCAACTACCTAAAGGAAATAGTATGCATGACCAGTTAGGAGTCTAGGCATCGACTCTCAGCTCCAGTCCTCAGAGAACACTAATGACAGGTTTTCAGGATAGTACTAGCTAAGCACAGGCACATCAGTCACAATGACTGATTACTCCCCTGTGATTCAGCAAAGAGATCTTTAAAAGAAGACCTTTTGGGTGCCCAGAGGAATAACAGACACACACTGGTCAAAGACCTAGGACAAGGGTTGGAAACCTGAGACCCTTCGGCTGTGGAAGATTACACTTTCAATCATCCCCAGCCAGCCATGGTCTTCTACAGCTAGAGGGCATCATGTGGCATAACCCTACCCTATAGGCATGACATCTGGCACTCTCACAGGGATCCCTCACAGAAAACACAATGGTCAGCTGCAGAGAAAGTTAAGAATATGCCTGAAAAGACTATGTTAGTAAACTTAATGTGATCAAAAATATTATTGGTGGCGCAGTGTGAGCAGACACAATATTGTACCTGGTTCCACAGCAGTCCAGAAAACAAGTCCCCACCACAGTATCATATAAAAAAAGAAAATAGATATTTTGGCTCTGAAAGGACCAGAAAGAATACCACAAATTATGTATTAGTTCAAATGAACTGAATTTTTATTCAAAATATTAGATAAAGCCCTAAAAACTAAATGAGCTGATTTCCCAGACATATAGGATATTACTACCTCCTGGAATTAGGAATTCATTCTCACTATCACATAGTAACAGTTGATAAGGCTGAAAATAGACATGTGTCCAAGTCCAGTCCATTCCAAATCCCTCCTGTTGATCCAGAGGATGGCAAGGGAAAAAACAAACATTGAAGCCATTTCCAATTAAGACCCAAGTGGGTAAAAAAAGAAAAATAGGATCAACATCCTATCTGCTTTGAAGCCATCTGTCATAATTCTCAATATTGTTCTGTGCTAGATAGATATTGATTACTTTTTTGAAAGCAGTAACAGTATCTGCAACAAATTATCCCAAGGCAAAGAATTCCATAACTTTACTGCCTTACTGTAAAAAAATCCATACCTTTGTTTTAGCCGAAAGTGCCTTTCCTCTGGTCTTAATGGATGACCTCTTGTTCTCAGCTCGGCTCTTTGAGTTAATGGTTAACTGGAGAGTTCTTTGTATTGACCTTGGATATATTTGTAAATGTTACTACACCCCTAGACCCCTCTTCTCTAAAGTTAACAAACCCAGTCTGGCTAGTCTCTCTTTATAACTCGGATCTTCCAATCCCTTTATCAGTTTAGTTGCACATCCCTACACTTTTCCCAGTTAAATAAGGTTTCTTAAGAATTGGTGCCCCAAACTGTACTCTATATTCTACATGAGGCCTAACCAAGGCTTTATACAGAGGTAGAATTATATCTGCATTCCGTGCATCTATACCCTTTTTTATGCAGGCTACTACTGCCCCCTAATTGCGGTTGCTGCGGTGACTGCACACTGCTGTGAAGTCTATCAGTACTCCTAAACCGTTCCCTAATGAGGATTCACAGTGTAGTTTCCCATTTAGTATATATTTAGAATGTTTGTTTCTACAGCCCAAATGAATAACCACCTTACATTTATCTACATTAAATTTGATCTGCAATTTTTTTCTGCCCATTCATTCTGTTTATCTAAATCCTTCAGTAGAAAAAAAAAAATCCAGCTCTACGTATTTCTTTATACCGCTTAGTGTTACCAGTAAAGATTGAGACATTACTTCCAATTCCCACTTCTAGATCATTAACAAAGTAAAGCGGAACTACCACCTCCACTAAAGTCGTGCTCCAATACTTATGCAGGTGGCGACTAGCTTACTAATGATTATTTGCACTGGCCCAAACGGCTCCAGAAGAGACTGACGGCGCAGGCGCACAGGCTGCAGTAACCTGGCTGTCAGTCTCGGAAACTTAAGCATAACTTTATTTGTGGGCACTTTTGAGAGGTAAAATAAAACCTCACCACCTGCATAAGTATGGCAGGGAGACTTTAGTGGAGGTGCTAGTTCCACTTTAAAAAGCACCAGGCCCAGAAATGAACCCTGTGGCACCCCAGTTACAACTTTAGACCAACTTGGAAAAGTTCAATTTACAACAACTCTCTGATATCTATCATTCAACCAGTTCTGAATCCATGTACAGCTGTCACCTCCAAACCAAAGCCTTTTAATTTATGCAGTAACTTGTTGAGAGGCATTATTGCTAAATCAAAGTATACTACATCAACAGCAATTTTCTTGTCCAAATTACTACTTACCCTTTCGCAAAGTGCAAGTAAATTAGTTTGGCATGATCTGTTCTTCATAAAACCATGCTGGCTCCTACTTAAAATATTGCTGGCTCTCTTCACAAAGTTGTGAATACGGTCAGTTAGTAGCCCTTCTAATATTTTACCCACTATGGAAGTCAAGATCACAGGTCAATAATTTCCTGGTTTGGATCTTGCCCCCTTTTTGAACAATGCTAGTAGATTAGCTTTCCTTCAGTCACAGGTCACTATGCCTGACAAAGTGCCTGACAAAAGTGAATCAATAAATATTAAGTATAATGGTTTTAAGTTCCTTAAGTACCCTTGTGGTACTACTATATGGCCCAGGTGCTTTATACACTACAGCCTTTATCAGTCCCTTTTGGACTTTGCCCTCAGTAAGCCATGTACATAATAGAGACAATTCTGTGGTTTTGTATATCTGTCCATAGCCTGCCATTGTTGCTTCCTTTGCATATACAGAGGAAAAGAATGTGTTTAAGGTGTCAGCCATAGTCTTATCCTCACTAACATTTCACAAAAAAAGCAGCTCCAGTAGTATTTGGGCCATGGAGAGTGTTATTTCAATAATGTCAGAGTTGTATTTCAAGAGTAATTGAAAGATAAAGTATACCCCTCTCACCCTTTTTACTGATGTGACACTGCTCACCTCAGAGCAGCAAGAGATGGATCACAAAGAGGGACAATCTTCAGTGAGCATAAGGAAAAACCTGTCAAGGAGTGCAGGGTTTTCATTGTTCTTACTGTAAGAAAATTGTCCCTTGCTGTGACCTGTATGGTCTGCGGACCAGATTCCACACCTGAGGGGAGGTGGCTTACACTGGTAAAAGGAATGGGAGGGGGGGATAATTTATCATTCAATTACTCTTGAACTGCAACTCTGACAGTACTGAAATAACACACTCCTTGGCTCAAATACTATGAAGATTAATTGGAGATGCTGTTTTTGTGAAACATTACCATCCCTTTACAGGGACCAATATCAGCCTTAATATTTGTAATTTTTATATTTGTAAAACTGCATACAATTTTCCTTGCTCTCTTTTGCAATACTGCTCTCATTTTTAAATTTCAGCTAGCCTAACTGCTTGTTTGCAGATTTTATTCCATCCATCATACTTTTTATTTTATTTTTAATAAATTATGCATCTGACCCTCGTGACAAACAGTTTAAAAGCCTGCTTCTCATTTCCCTGAAAACCTCTTTATTAAGCCGCATACGGACACGTACACTACATAGGGCTGAATATACAAATTGAGAAGTCGCCTGGTCTTATACTGCCATCCATCTCCAATCAGACACAATATGAAGTGAACAATATTACATAAAGCTGTGTGGGTGGCTACAAGCCAGACTTAAGTAGAGTAAACTCAAACTCTAACTCTGTGCCACATGCGTGAGACTAAATCCCCAAGAGCAAATACATAAAACACAGAAACTCTTACAACAGGAAAGGGAAATATGTGTCGTCCAAAATAAGAGGATTTTAGTCTTACCTGTTAAATCCTTTTCTCTTAGTTCATACAGGTTACTGGTAACTTTGGGTAGGCTATCCACCCCTTTAATCTTTGGCAGGAACAATTCTAGAATTGTATGCAGGGGGTAGATCCTACCTTTCCTCCTTGGCTGCAGCTAGCCAACCAGCTCCAGAAAGATTTGAGACACTAACTACTGACTAGACAGTGAAGGGAAAGAAGATTCCTGTGAGAATGACCCCGAAGGACCCCCACAGTCTGCCACAGGACAGCCAAACATGGTCACTTGACAGGGTGGGAGACCAGTCTCTGTCGTCCAATACCACTGAGTTTCCCAGAAGCGGGAAGTAAGGCAAGGACCAGGCGCAAGGCCCCCAAAGGCACCAGAGCAGATATGAACAATCAGATCAGAGATAGCCCAACAAAACAAAGAAGTGTCAACGGACACTAAACAGGGGTAACACCCACCCAAACTGTTACACAGCACACTGAACTAGAGCCAACAGGGCTCAAAAGTGAAGGAAGCACCAAGAACCGAAACAGATCCTTGACAGCGGAGGCCTGATTCTTGTAAGCCCAAGAAGCCCCAATAGATCTTGTAGAATGAGCCATAACACGAAAGGGGACAGGCTTCTTCCTCAGCTCGTAAGCCTTACGAATAGTGGACTTGATCCATGAAGCAATAGTCACTTTGAATGCAGGTCTCCCTGCGCTGGGACCCTCAGGAATAACGAACAGCGAGTCAGATTGCCTGATAGACTCAGTGCGATGTACATAAAACGTGAGGCAACGCACCACGTCTAACAAGTGGAGATCCCTCTCCTTGTCAGAGGTGGGGTCAGGGCAGAAAGAAGGCAGCACAATCTCCTGTTTGATGTGGAACTCCGAAACCAGCTTTGGGAGAAACTCCTGAGAAGTGCGAAGCACTGCTTTGTCTTTGTTGAACACCAAACAGGGTGGCTTACAGGCAGAGCACGGCGAATGTATTCAATCGCCAGGAGAAAGGCCATTTTCCAAGTCAAAAGGCATAGAGGAATAGTAGCCAAAAGATTCAAATGGAGGGCACTGAAGAACGCCCAAAACAAATTAAATACAATTAAAGTGGCGGATTGCCTACCCAAAGTTACTAGTAACCTGTATTGGACGACAGAGAAAACCTAATATGCTTCACACGACTCACTATCCGGCATACCCATAGCCATACGAATTAAAACAGTGTTACATATGTATCAGAACCATATAAACACATATCAAAAGAAGGGGCATATAAAATTAACAAAAAGAAACAAAATGTGCCTCACATATGCAACGACCCTAAGCACAGTATTGATACTCTAATAATATAAAATAGAAAGTAATGGAAGAGAAAAATTTAAATAAAAAGGAAAAAGTTCAAATACTGCAGTAAATAACAAAAACAAAAAAACAACACAAAAACAAAAAACCTTCCACAGATAGACATAGTCTTCTGGATTGCAATCCTTCAAAAACAGTAATATTTCACTTCATTTCATAACAACCAAACCCTAAGCTGGAGCACAGTAGAAATTACAATGTGATGCAAACTCTTTTTCTGAAAGATGCTGGCCCCAAAACGCCAAGCTCTGCATCTGAGGATGGCATACCAGTCCTGGTATCCTACTGAAATGTCTCCCTTTATTTGGAGACCATGAAAATGGTGAAATCGGAATGTCACCCACATCAAAACAGCAACATTCTGATGTTGCAAGCTTAAAGGTTGCCAAACAGAGGGTGACATTTCAATAGTATATTGAATAGTAATAAGTATTTGTCCACCTGGGTAGAAGAGAAGAGTCCCGGTGGAGGTTACAGCCAGCACACAGCCCCACAGGAGGGACAAGATCCACTTTAAAAAGGTGTTAACAGCTGATTTTAAAGCACTTAGGCAGCACAAAAGTGGATCTTGTCCCTCCTGTGGGGTTGTGTGCTGGCTGTAAACTCCACCGGGACTCTTCTCTCCCAGAACCAGCTTCACTTCTACCCAGGGAGACAAATACTCAAAAGTCAAGTCATGCATGGCTCTGAAGGGGCTGTGGTTTACTACTGAAATGTCACCCTCTATTTGGCAATCCTTAAGCGTGCGACATCAGAATGTCGCCCTTTTGATGCGGATGACATTCTGATGATGCCCTTTTCATGGTCACCAAATATTTGCCGACATTTCAAAACTAAACCACCAGTCCTAGGATAAAAAATGTTCGGTTTCAAGTGGAAACAAAAAGGCTTCTCTGTGGACAGACTGAGAAAATCCAAAAACCAGGCTCAACGGGGCCAGACCTTTCAAACAGAACAAACAAAATCTATGGATACATTAAAAAGCATGTTTAGGATTAGATTTTAAGCTCCAAGGATATGATGCATCATAACATTTCTATTTTAAGTGTTAGTGTTCCTTTAAATGTATATAACTCTGACCATTTTCATTTTCTTTTTTACAGCAGAACCATCACTTTCTAACAAATGGGTGATTTTGAAGAGGGATTCAGATTCACCTATATTTTTATTTTAAAACGCTGTAAGTACCAGAAAGGCAACACATTGCACAGCCCTCTGTCCCTCAAAGGGTTAAGCAATGTTTAGATGTATTTGTCAGCTTATGTAACGGAGCTAGTGTCCGTCAGGCAGGAAGTGGTAGTTGGTATTTACAGGGTAGCGTGTGGACCTGTTCGTATCTGAAGGACTTTCCTAATGGATTTGCATTAACAGACAATTAAAAAAGCTAAATAATTTAAATTGTTTGAAATAAAAACAGCAGATTGTTTTGAAATCTCTTTACAAATCCCCTTGTTACAGTGACAGTTCCACTGTAATGTAGATCAACACTACTGCACTGAATCATAAGAACTCAATTAAAACCACCCCCACACCTATTAAAAACACACAATTAAAAATATCTATTATTCTTATGAAACAAAATCTTGTGAATCCCTAAAACTGTACACTATATCTGACAAAGGAAGAGGACTAGATGTTTTGATTTCTCACCAATTCCTTTAACAGAGCCATAGGGGTTGTCCCTCTGGCAGAGAGTAAGTAGCGATTTAAAAAAAAAAAAAAAATATATATAGAATACAGTAGTAAAAAATGCCTATTTTTTCATTCATTCCTTACTGTCCATTGTTATTCCTTCACAGGGCTATAATTATTACCACCTTGAATTGTGTAATTAAGAGTTTCACTGGCAACGAGCTGCAGACGCACAGCGTGAGACTAGCGAAGGACTTGAGACAATGACAGGGGTGGATCTTTCTGTAGTATGAAGAGACAAGAAGAAGGGGGTGGGTGGGCTGGAAGCCAGCACAATAACCCAGATTCCAACTCAAACAGAATTAAGCAAATAACAGGCCGTTTCTGAACTCAAGCAGGAAGAAAAAACACACACACGTACAGGGAGACGGATCCAGGATGTGTTTGAGGGATCTAGGATCTCCTGTCTCTCTGCTTGAAGACATCAGACTAGTGCAGGCCTCATCTAGCTACACAAAACACTCTGCGGGATCAAGAAACAGCCTACTGACAAACAAACGGAGGGGGATATATGGTGGGGAGAGGCAGGAAGGAGGACAAGTGAAGGAGCAAGAAACAGCCTACTGACAAACAAACTGAGGGAGATATATGGTGGGGAGAGGCAGGAAGAAGGACACGTGAAGGAGCAAGAAACAGCCTACTGATAAACGAGTTGGGGATGTATGGGGGATATTGTGGGGAGAGGCAGGAAGGAGGACAAGCTAAACTGATTAATTAAGTGAAGTAATTCTGGGGTTCACTAACTGAACTTCAGGGAACAAATAAACAATCCCATTGAGCTACATGGATCCTTTAACCCACTGAATGCTAGAGAGGTGTGCAATGCACTGAAAACATCTTCAGCATTCAAAGAGTTAAAAAGCCTATTTGTAACCCTTTGGGTGCCAGAGGGGTATGCAACAAATTGCTTTGCAATGCTCTGCGTACCCCTCTGGCACTCAAAGGATTACAACCGTGGACATTTTGAGATTATTTATTCTGCTCTAAACAAAAATGAACAATGTATGAAAAAATATATAAATATGTACTGCAGTGATTTTCGGTTGAGTAAAATAATGGTACTCCTGCCGCTGAAAGATTCATATTTTCAGAGTTATTACAGTTTAAACTCTTGGCTTTGTACATAAACAGTGTCCTCTAGTGTTCAGAGTCCAATTAGTTATTCTGTTGCATTCTCCACGAGAATAAAGTCACTGACAAACAGTTCTCCGTAGAATGTCACACTGTCAGAACTGTCAGGACATAATCACACCATCACTCACCGAAATTTTACTGTTATGACGTTTGAATAAAACAACCGACAGCGGTGGGAATACCAGTGTTTTACTCTGCCGGAAAAATCTCTATAAGATATGGGTTTTCATACAAAAAGTTTACAGCTCCTTTAAATCGGAACTACCATCTATCTTAAACATTGTGGCAAACAATTACCCATCTGGTGACTAGCTGCTCAGTAGTGCTAGTCGCCAGAATAATTACCTGGTTATTGAGAATTATACCCTGCTTCGGGGCTGACAGGCAGTAAAGAGCGCAGATATCTTTCCATAGTCTGCGTGCCTGCGCTGTCAGTCCCTTTTGGAGCCGAACCGCTCCCAGCAACACCTGGGACTGACAGCGCAGGTGTCACTATGGAAAGATGTCTGCGCTCTTTACTGCCTGTCAGCCCCGGAGCAGGGTATAATTCTCAATAACCGGATAAGTATTCTGGCGACTAGCACTACTGAGCAGCTACTCGCCAGATGGGTAATTATTTGCTGCAAAGTTTAAGATAGGTGGCAGTTCAACTTGAAAGTGGGACTGTCACTTTGTAAAAATATGTGCAATTCTGAAAGAGCTTTAATGTTGCCTATATGTTGTTATTAACTCATTTTTAATGTCAGCCCACAATTTGCAAATCCACAGGCTGGAAGGAAGAGGCAGTTGGCAATGTTGTAGTGCAGTGTGGAATGTTAATATCTCGCAGGCATGACTGGCAAATCTGCATTAACTGAAATAAAGCTTAATATCTCAATCTAGCATTAAAAAAAATAGCGTAACAAAATATAGATGATTTTGTCAAGGGGAGCTGGGTTTTCCTTATGTGTACAGTAAGAAGACTATCCCTTGCTGTGATCTGTCCGGTCAAGAGACCAGATTCCACATCTGAGGGGAGGTGGCTTACACTAGGTAAAAGGGGTGGGAGGGGGATACTTTATCATTCAATTACTCTTGAACTACAACTCTGACAGTACTGAAACACTCTGCATGGCCCAAATAATATGAAGATTAATTGGAGCTGCTTTTATTTTGAAACATTACTATCCCTTTAAGGCCATTTATCTAGAGTTGTGTTTCCTGGTGGAAACTACTATGCTGTTTTAAAGAAAAAAAAAATTCTGGCATCTTTTAACCCTTAGACTGCCAGAGAGCTATCCAATGCATTGCAATGCACAAGATACCCCACTGACAATCAAACTGTTAAGAGTTTTTTTTTTTTTGTTTTTGTTTTTTTTCTTGTGATCATCACACATTATGACAAAAAATAAAATTGTAAGCGAGTAAATGCAGCGACTATTTAATTGCTGTTGAACGGCTGCCAAGGGAATTTTGGAGTCTGACACCGATCCAACTGCAGTGTAGTTTGCTTTTAGAAACAAGTCACTGCAGGTCGACTCCCTCACATAATCCCCTTTACCTGGGGTCGAATCTGGATACACTAAGTGGAGAGGCTCCTGCCAGATGTTTGGACTCTGCGCCACCGCACTTCAAGTCCCTGCTTGTTATCAGCTCGCCTGCTTAACGATTTGCGTGCCACAGGGGTATGCAACACATTGCATATGCCTCTAGCATGTAAAAAAAAAAAAGTAAGTTCAGGCTGGGTCTGTTCCCCAATTCAAAGTTTTCCTACCACTTTAGCAGTGAAGTGGTTGACCTTTACAATGTGTTATCGAAGGTCCATATGCACTATAACAGATGAACATTCCTAGGGCAAACCGACTACACCAATGGGGGGCAGGGGGGTTTGGGTGGTAATAAAATCTGTCTGATTTAAACATTCTGTTCTTATTTGATTCTTTTCAACCCAGGGTGTTAACTTTTCCTACTTTCACTGTTACGGATAGGAATGTCCCTGTCAATTAGGAAGCTCTGTCAGGAATACACATGTATTTAAAAATATATTATACACTATATATCTTTACATTATTATGCACTTGCCAAATAAATAAATATGGAGGTTAAAAGGGAACTTTCACCTTCTATAAAGTAATCATTATTTTATTCTGTGCCCCCAAATATAGCTTGAATCCCGTTTTTTTTTGTTTTTTCGGTAATTTAATGGAGATCTAAGCTTTGAAAGTGTTACTGCATGACGTCACTGCTTGTCTCACTGCAGTATAGCTCTGTACCACACGGCTGTCAATCTTCTCCTCCCCTGTTGTGCCCCATTCCATCCTCCTTGTCTGACACTCGTATCTCCACGTGACCTGGAGCGCTCTCTTGCCAACTGTGCATCAGGTCAGCATCAGAAAAGGAGGAGGGAATGGGGCACAATGGGAGGAGAAGATTGACAGCCGTGTGTGTACCGCGGTGAGTCAAGCAGTGAATTTATGTGTTAACACTTTCTAGGTGTATACGTCACTGAAATTACAGATTTAGATGAGAAAAAAAAAAAAAAAAAAAAAAAAAAAAAAAAAAAAAACACAACATTGAAGCTGTATTGGGGACACAGATTAAAATAATGACTACTTTACAGAAGGTGAAAGTTCCCCTTTAACTAAATTTCATATATTACTAACCCTTTAAGAACCAATGATGTGCCAGGACCATCACAGCTGTCCTGCACTTAAAGGGATAGTAATACTATAATATTACTATTCCCCATATTGTAGCTATTTAAAAAATAATGTAATAGTTCCCCCCTCCCTCTCCCTGAAGTCAGCGTTGTACTGACTGCAGGGGAAGTGTGTCGTACAACAGGCTTGCGGCTCTGCAGCTGAGCTATGATCCCGTTACTAAAAAAAGAATTACTTCACTGAAATAGTCTTCTATATGTGCTTGGTTTGCAAGCACACGTAGAAGACTATTTCAGTGAAATAACTGTTTTGCGTTTGGTTATCTCTCAAACCATAAAGGTTTGAGAGATGAACCTGGGGGCAATTCAATTCTTTTTGAAAAATGTACTCTATGGGGATTAGTAATATTAAAGTATTACTATCCCTTTAAGGACCAGTGATGGTCCTGGCATATCATGGAATTCAGACCTCCCCGCACAGCTGCACAATGTTCAGGGAGCCAGGAATCCATTAGTGAAAAAAAAAAAAAAAAAAAATTATAAAATATACACATGGTCCCTAACTGCCGGCCGCACGTCCTTAAGGGATAAAAGACTCCTTAGGTACATGAGCCCCAATGTGTGTTACAAAGTTGATCTGTGTTTATATATAGAAGCTGCTGCAAGTGATAAAGGCAACGTAGGTCACAATTATGGTAAATAAACAGGGCACAAAAGATTCTGAGAACTGGACTGGGTACATTCTAATTTCAAAACTAAAAACTCTTTGCAGGTTTTACCGAGTTAGCTATTGTAATCCCATGTTAGCCACGTTCCACCTTTAAAGGAGAAACACCGCTTCC
Organism: Rhinophrynus dorsalis; assembly: GCA_037306005.1. Taxonomy (NCBI): domain Eukaryota; kingdom Metazoa; phylum Chordata; class Amphibia; order Anura; family Rhinophrynidae; genus Rhinophrynus; species Rhinophrynus dorsalis. The sequence continues at coordinate 140,275,231 of CM074727.1, forward strand.
TATTAATAGCCCTCATTTATCTAATTATGGACAGAAAATCCTAACGGTGGCCATGACAGTCGCTGGCAGCTTTTAAACTGATGCAGGTAGTGTGTGAGAGCTAATATAACCCTTTGGTTGCCAAAGGGTTATGCAACACATTGCGTTCCCTTCTGACACAAAAAGGTTTAATGGGTTATTATTTGTATTCTCTATTTATATAGCACCCACTAATCCCAAAGCGCTGTACAATAGGGAATGGACATACAGAGGTATTAAATAGTACAATCAGATGTGGAGAACAGAAGGATCAGAGGGCCTTGCTAATGAAAGCTTACAGTCTAGAAGATTACTGTGTAGGAAGAATCAGTGTCCTGTAGTCTTGCCAGCAACTGTCATGTCCGCCTCCATAGACACGATACCCGGGACTGATTGAAAATGTTGTCTCTTGCACAAAAGGCACAAGGGCAACATCTATAGGGCTATTAGCATTTCCTAAGTATCATAAATAGGTGGTAGTCATGGGTTGTTACAAAGAGAAAAAAAAATATATGCACTTCTGGTCATTTTTTATTTTAATATACATGAACACTTTTAACCCTTCTGAGTGCCAGAGGGTACTCAACACATTGCTTCGCAATGCGTTGTGTAACCCTCTGGCATTAAAAGGGTAAATCTTGTTTGGTGATTATGTCCCTTTAATGTTATATGTGTCATCACATGCAAAATTAGTTTTCTTCTTACCAGAACTCTGTGTGATGAAAACCTAAACGATCCTCCAGTACAGAGGTATTTCTTCGGGCATCTTAAATTACCTCCTGCAGAATAAAACAGTACATATCAGTATGCATGGCGCTAAGAAATCACACTTCTTCATATACAGACTGATGCTCCCTAAGCACTAGGTACATTCAATAGGCTAAAAATATGATTCTGTTTTGCAAACCAACTACACTATAAGAGGATTTTAGTCTTACCTGTTAAATTCTTTTCTCTTAGTCCATACAGGTTACTGGTAACCTTGGGTAGGTGATCCGTCCCTTGAAGTAGGAAGAACAATTCTAGAATTGTATGCAGGGGGTGAAGCCTACCTTCCCTCCTTGGCTGCAGCTAGCCAACCAGTTCCAGAAAGATTTGAGACACTATTGACTAGATAATGAAGGGAAAGAAGACTCCTGTGAGCATGACCCCGAAGGACCCCCACAGTCTGCCACAGGAGAGCCAAGCATGGTCTCTTGACAGGGTGGGAGACCAGTAACCTGTATGGACTAAGAGAAAAGGATTTAACAGGTAAGACTAAAATCCTCTTTTCTCTGTCGTCCAGTACAGGTTACTGGTAACTTTGGGATGTCCAATCACTGAGTTTCCCAGAGCCGGGACGTAAGGCAAGGAACAGGCTTAAGGCCCCCAAAGTCACCAGACCAGATATGAACCATTAGATCAGAGACAGCCCAACAAACAAAGAAGTGTCAACCGACACTGAACAAGGGTAACAACACCACAAACTGTTACACAGCACATTGAACTAGAGCCGATGGGGCTAAAAAGTGAAGGAAGCATCAAGAACTGAAGATCCTTGACAGCCTCCAGGATTTTTCTCACAAAGCTGGCATCATGCCAACACATCAACACGGTAGCACTTCGAAAAGGTGTGCACAAACGACCAGGTGGTAGCCTTGCACAACTGATCAGCAGAGGCCTGATTGTTGTAAGCCCAAGTGGCCCCAATAGATCGTGTCGAATGAGCCGTGACCCTAAAAGAGACAGGCTTCTTCCTCAGCTCATAAGCCTTACGAACAGTGGACTTGATCCAAGAAGCAATAGACTCAATGCGATGTACATCAAACTTGAGACAACGTACCATGTCTAACAGGTGGCAATCCTTCTCCTTTTCAGAGGTAGGGTCAGGGCAGAGGGCACTACAATCTCCTGACTGATGTGGAACTCCAAAGCCACCTTGGTGAGGAACTCCTGAGAGGTGTGAAGCACTGCCTTGTCCTTGTGAAACACCAAATAGGGTGGTTTACAGGACAGAGCATGTAACTCCGAGACATGGCAGACAGACAATCACCAGAAGAAAGGCCACTTTCCAAGTCAACAGGCATAGAGGAATAGTAGCCAAAGACTCAAAGACAGGGCGCTGAAGAACGCCCAAAACCAAATTAAGATCCCACAGAGGAGCAGGATTCTTGAAGCAGGATGAGAATGAACAACGTCCTGGAAGAAAATCTTGACATCAGGAAGGATGGCAATTCGCCTCTGAAAGAAAACAGAAAGCGCAGACGTCTGAATCTTAAGGGAACTCAAACTGAGGCCCTTATCCACACCGTCCAAGCCATCAAAGCTAGCCGATTAACATCCTCCTTCAACAGGTAACCCTGTAGAGGAAGATCCGGACGGCAAGGGAGCCAAAATGGCTCTACCACTGACAGATCCAGAAGCTCCAGAAACCACTCTTGGCGAGGCTAGTATGGAGCAATCAGAATGACTGGACAGCGCTCCAGTCGTAATTTCCTTACCACCCCGCGAAACACTGGGAGGGGAGGAAAGATGTAGGCCATAAGAAATAACCAAGGAATGGACATTGCATCCACCACCAGAGCTAGAGGGTCCCTCCAGAGAGCAGGGCCTCAGAACCTTCCTGTTGTGTCTTATCGCCATCAGGTCGATGTAAGGAAGACCCCACTCCGGAACAATGAGGGTGAACACCTCTGCGTGCAGTTCCCACTCTCCGCTGTCCACTGTGTGCCGACTGAGGAAGTCAGCCATGACGTTGTCTACAATGGGAATGTGGACTGCGGATATGGCAGGAATATGTACTTCCCAAGACAAAATAGCCTTTACCTCTAACCAAGTGGCGAGACTTCTTGTTCCGCCCTGCTTGTTGATATAAGCCAACGGCAGTGGCATTGTTGGATAGTCTTCCAGCTGAGATGTCCAATGACAAAGGACATGGAATATCGCCTGAAGCTCCAATATGTTGATGGGAAGAAGAAATTCCTCCAGAGACCATTGACCCTGAGCGCACAGGCGACCCAGAACCGCTCCCCAGCTGGAGAGGCTGGCATTCGTCATCACCGTGCTCCAGAAGGATACCAGGAAGGACCTGCCCTTCAACAGATTGGAGAGGTCTAGCCACCATGACAAACTCAGTTCCACATGAAGAGGGAGGGACACTGACATCTTCAGAAGGTCCGGCTGACCCCTGCACACCTGGATCACAAGCCTCTGGAGCTCCCTGGTGTGCACCATGGCAAATGGTACTGCTTCTATGGTGGAAATGAATTTCCCCACTATAGAGGACAGCTTCTTGGCTGGAACTGGATCCTGAGCCAGGACCGCAGAAACCCTGTGGGTGATCTGGCGAGCCACCTCGTCCGTGAGAAACACCATGCTCTTTTGGTGTTGAAGAGGAGACCCAGGAAAACCAGACGCTGGGATGGAACAAGATCAGATTTGTCCAAGCTGATGATCCACCCGTGATGGGTAAGAGCATGAATGCATTGCTGAACCTGCTGATGAAGAAGTTCCACAGAGGGGGCCTTCAGAAGCAGGTCTTCCATGTATGGAGTAACTCTGATGCCGTCCCAGTGGAGGACGAACACTAAGGCTCCTGGGACACAGCTGAAGACTTAAGGAGCTGTCGACAGACCAAATGGAAGAACTGAAAACTGAAAATGCCCCTGGTCGCAGGCAAATCGGAGATACTGCCAGCTCTCTGGATGAATGGCGATGTGTAAATACGCGTCCTGAAGATCCAGAGAAGCAAGGAACTCTCCTGGGGACATGGCAGCAATCACCGTACGTAGAGACTCCTGGTGAGCAGTCCAGATCACAGAGGAATTGAGACCCTTCAACTCCAAAATGGGACGACAACCGCCGTCTTTCTTGGAGACTACGAAGAGGTTTGAGAAAAAAAAACCATAACTCTGTCCTGAACTGGAACCGGCTCTAGAAAATCCTTGTCCAGAAGAGCCTGAATAGCGCAGAACAGATGTCATTTCTCTGTGCCCTGAGGTGTATGAGAAGGAAAGAAGCGAAAGGGAGGAAGAGAGAGGAAAGGGATCCCCTACCCGTCCGTCACCACCTGTAAAACCCATGGGTCCTTCACTGAATACTCCAAAATGCTGTGATAGTGATGCAGACGACCACCCACAGCAGAGTGAGGACCCCGGTTTGGTGAGTCATGCCGAAGACTTGGAAGCCTTGGGTTTCCATTGCTGTTTGGGCTTGGAGGAGGTACACGGAGCTCAAGGAACTGTTTGGTTCGCCAGACGTGCCTCATTCTGAAAGCAACAAAAATACAGGTTACACTTAAGCGGCGTTTTCTTCCTAGGGACCAAGGGTAGAAGGGTACTCTTACCCCCTGTGTCCTCACTGATAAGATCTTTAAGCTCTGGCCCAAACAAAGAAGTACCTTGAAAAGGTAAGGAGAGCAACGCTTTCTTGGAAGCAGTGTCAGCAGACCAGATCTTGAGCCAAACAGCCCGTCTGGCAACCACAGACATGGTGGAAACCGTAGCCACCAAACGGATGGCATCAAATAAGGCAGCAGAAACATAGTGCTGAACCTCAGAAATGTTAGCAAGGAGGCGCAACATATCCGAAGTAGGAGCACCCTGACGAACAGCAAGAGTGAGCTGTTCAGTCCAGACCGCAATGGCCCAGTTCACCTGCAGTAAATGCTGGACGCATGGCAGTATCAGCAGTGGCAAAGATGGACTTGAGGGAGACCTCAAGTTTCTTGTCATTCCAGTCCTTTACAGCAGACGCATCAGACACTGACAAGGCAGTAGACTTAGATAACCTGGAAATAAGAGCATCCACTTTGGGGGGGATGAACCACTGAGCAAGCGCAGCCTCGGACAAGGGCTAAAGCTTGGCAAATTTCTTGGAGACAGACCGTTTTTTGTCTGGAGACTTCCGCTCTTTGGACACAAGGTGGTCAAGAGTGGGGTTAGGTGGAAAGCAAGTAAGGGGCTTTTTAGGCTCCTGAAATACATCAGAAGGCTCAGAAGGAAACTCCTGCACTAAGGGAATGTTTATGGTATTTAAAACAGCCCTGATCAGGCCCTCAGCTGAGGGTTCAGGATCAGACTCAAAAGGATCCACAAAAATCTGAGGAGCCCACCGCAGAACATTCCTTAACATCTAAATCCACCAGCAGTTCCTCCTCAGAGGAACCTGACCCATCAGGTACACCCTGAGGTTTTGGCAGGGAAGACTTGACGGAGGTGGGGAGTCTGCCAAGAATGAAAGACCCCCTGCAACTGGGATGGAAAAAGTTGAATTTTTTAGGTGCAATATCACAGTGGCCTGAAATTGTACAGTGGCGCTGTTGCTACACCATCCTATGGATATTTATGGTCCCGGGACCAGAGCTGTCCATAGGCTCATGTAGCAACAGCGCCACTGTACAATTTCAGGCCACTGTGATATTGCACCTAAAAAAATTCAACTTTGAAAATTAATAACTTTTGAATAAAACACCTTTCAGCAGTGGGAGTACTCTTGTTTTACTCAGGGGGATAAACCCTACAACATATTTTTTTTTACATTTTAAAGTATTACTATCCCTTTAAGGGAGAAAACATAGAAACCTCCTTTGTGTATCTCTGGAAAATATCAGGGGACAATGAACCAGTCAGAAGACTCTTGAGACCTAAAGGATCTTAAGGACTGCCCGGGGCTTGAGTCATCCCCCAATGACAACAAGAAGTCCAAATCATCCCCATCAGTCTGTCCATCCTCAATAGAGGACTCCCCAAAATCATTGAATGACTCCCAGCAAACACAGAACTGAAGTGCCTGATGGGGGTATATGGTGACACACAGATCAAAGAACAGAGGACAGGATAGAGCCAACTGGTTCCTGTTCAGTAAGAGAGCCACAGAGGTTGTGTAGGGGCCACAGTATAAGAAGGACCAGGAAGCCCAGTCTGCCAGGAGGAGCAAGAGTTTAAAGGAGATGGGGGACCACAGAATCTTTAGACTTGGACTTGCCAGGTATTCCTTGGGTTCTGACATGGTCAGAGAAGGAAAAAAAAGAAAAAAAGAATAAAAGAAAGGATGGCCTAAATAATAGAAAAGTAAAAAGTATTTAACACCTTAGTGACCAGCCATGCAAGCACGCGGCCAGCACTTAACGCCCGCCGAACTTTTTTTTTTCATAACTTAAAATGATTTCCAGGACGTACATGTACGTCCTCGGGCGGTAAGGTGTTAAAAGCATGTTAAAGTACTTGTCTGACTGTATACGGTTAAACTGGTAGGCAGGAGGGAGAGATCAGCGTCTGAAGCAGCATGTGGCAAGCCAAAAGGAAGAGGGTTACTGAAAGACCACCACTCTGAAAATCCAGGAAACAAGGGGGATAGTAGTCTGGGAGTCATAATTTCAGTAAAATAACAGAAAATGTGAAAAAAGTTACTGAAATAAATAGTGAACGAATAATCATAAAAGCCCACTGAAGTAAAGACATGGTCCACTGTGAGGAGTGAATAGCTCCCAACTCATTCTTAACCCTTACACCCACACAGTCCAAGAATATAAAATAATAGATCAGAGTGCTAACAGGCAGAATACCTCATTGTGGGGAATGCCACTAAAGGAGGGACACAATACAGGACCATAGCACTCAAGGGGCTGACCCACCTGTAGGTACAGACTTCAGGCTGCCGTTGTACCACTAGTGAGATGAAGTTCAGAAAAACAAGTAAACCTCAACAGGTTTTAGGTCCTGAAAATGAACCTGTGAACTGGGCAATCCATGATAGAGGAATCCAGTAAATGGGAGCCTACCTAATGGGGGATTATATAACCCTATATACCAAGATTTAAAATAAATAAATAGGCGGGAGTTCACGTAGGAGTGGGGAAAACTGAAGGGAGGGAGAAAAGGGATTGTTTTAAGTGTCCTGCCCTTCAGGAAGAAGGAACCTTCCTCCATGATTTCTTTGTTCCATATTGTACGCAGAGAAAAACAAGTACATCATACACCACCTTCTTTTACCTCAGAGCATATCTCCCTTTACACTCATTGTTCCAGCTCCAATTAATCTTCATAGTACTTGGGCCATGGAGAGTGTTATTTTAATACTGTCAGGGTTGTAGTTCAAGAGTAATTGAATGATAAAGTATCCCCCTCCCACCCCTTTTACCTAGAGTAAGCCGCCTCCCCTCAGATGTGGAATCTGGTCCTGGGACCGGACCGCTCACAACAAGGGACAATCTTCTTACTGTGAAAAAAAGGAAAGCCCTGCCCCTTTGACAGGTTTTTTGTGTTTTTCCTTATTCTCACTGAAGATTGTCCCTCTCTGCGATCCATCCGGACAGTCTTGCTCTCCACAGAACGAATGAATACTATGAAAATTGTCAGAGCGGCTTATATTGTGAAACATTACTATCCCTTTAAGGGCAGCATAAGTTGTGAATATGATTGCCAGGGGACTGCTGTAGAGTCAATGAGCCTTATTCATCAAGCTACGGAGGTGCAATTCAGGAGCAAACCAATTGCTACACAGTAGGAAATTGAATTGTCCCATTTAAAGATTAGAGAGGTCCTCACCACAATGCTTCTCAATGTTTTAGAGACCTCACTAGCATTCAAGGGGTTAAAATCCCCATTAAAGGAAATGTGAATTTACAGATTTTCAAACCCCCCTCCCTCCCGTTATGGTGCAATTGGTTTCCTCCAGAATCGCACCTCTTTTAGTTTAATGAGTAAGGCTCACAATGCGCTCTCGCCTTTCCGCATTCATAGCAAAGGCAGAAGGACTTTGTTTAATTCTGCATATGGTACAAAGAATGATTAGCCACGTTAATTATCAGGCGTTTCGGGGGCCTACAGGGAATCGGGGTAAGTTGTGGAGGCGAGAGAGTGAGAGGAAGAAGGAGGAGGAGAAATAAAAAGGTTCCAAATAGCAGCTGTGCTTTTGAATTGATTTATTAAGAGGGGCTCGAAGCGCTATGCAAAGCAGGGGCTGTTCAGGCCAATTAGAAAAATAAATTGCTCTTGGAAGATATTTATGAGGCATTCACATGTAAAAGCACACGGAGCTGCCCGGTCTGAAATGGAGAGGGCCCCTTCCACCAGGCACTCCAGCCTGAGCTGTTATGACAGATAATTACCCGCATGGCGCTCAAGAGCCTGCTCTTTCATAAGCAAATGTATACAGTAATCAGACGTCTTGTTTAACAATGGTTTGTACTACAATAGTGAGAGCCACATTAATAATAATACGAGATGATTTAACTCTTAGAATGTTAACTGTTTAAAGGAATAGTAATGCGTTCCGTTCCCCTCTGGCAGTCAGAGGGTTAAATAAATGGAGATTTGGGGCATTTTCATTTGTACACCCCTCTGGTCCTTAAAGGGAGAGTAAGGTTTCAAAATAAAAGCAGTTCCAATTTATCTTCATAGTATTTGGGCCATGGAGTGTTATTTCAATACTGTCAGAGTTGTAGTTCAAGAGTAAGGGACAATCTTCTTACTGTGAGAACAATGAAAACAATGCCCCCCTTGACAGGATTTTCCCTTATGCTAACTGAAGAATGTCCCTCTCAGCAAGCCATCTGGACACCACCTTTCTGTTCTGAGGTGAGCAGTGTTACATCAGTAAAAGGGGTGGGAGGGGGATACTTTATCATTCAATTACTCTTGAACCACAACTCTGACAGTAGTGAAATACTATACTATACTATGAAGACTAATTGGAGCGTCTTTATTTTTAAACATTACTATCCCTTTAAAGACCAGTGGGGCGTACAAATGAAAATGCCCCAGATCTCCATTTATTTAACCCTCTGAGTGCCAGAGGGGTACGGACCGCATTGCAATGCGTTCCGTACACCCCTTGCACTCAAAGGGTTAAATGGAGATATTTAACCCCTTAGATGTGCAGTGCAATGAAAACCACTAACTTTGAAAGGATTTAAAAGAACCAGTTAAATCAATGGGACTTTTTACTGGTTTCTTGTGCTGCAGTTTGACTTCCCTCAGAGTCATTTACACATAGTAACATACTTAATGAGGCTACAAAAAAAGATATGTGCCCATCAAGTTCAGCTCATCCCATATCACCTGTGTTGATTCAGAGGAAGAATATAATAATAAAATTCACCATACTGAAGCAATTTCCAATTAAGTTCCAAGTGGGCAAAAAAAAAAAAAAAAATGCCTTCCTGAATCCAAAATACAGTCTGTTATTTCCCTGGATCAACATCCTATCCGCTTTGAAACCAAATCCCCAATATTGTTGTGAGATAGAAAGGTTTTTAATGCAAAATACGGTATCTGCAAATACAGCTTCCAGAGGCAAAGAATTTTACAACTTTACTGCTCATACTGTAAAAAGTTAAAAGGCAGCTTTCCTCAAGTGTTAATGGAAGACCAGTTGAATTCTGAGCTTTTTCATTATTAATACCTCTTCATGTCCTACCATAAAAGTGTTAACCCTCTGAGTGCCAGAGAGGTATGCAGCGCATTGCAACACAATGCATTTGATACCTCTCTGGCACTTAAAAGGTTAAAGGGATAGTAATGTCTACAATATAGTAGATCTCTGAGTCTTCTCTGCTGCAAACATAACACATTGCTTCATGTTTAATAACTTTTTTTTGGAGTTCAAAACATATCCCCCTCCTTCCTCTATCTGTGGTTCTGATGGAGGGAGGCAAGGCACAATCTTCCGTAAGCAAACAAGAATCCTGCACTCCGTCAAGGGTTTTCCTTATACTTACTGACTGAAGACTATCCCTCGCGGCATCTGTCTGGTCCCACAACCAGATTTCAGCTCTAAGGGGAGGCGGCCAGAAGGGGCGGGAGAAGGATCTTTTTACATAGAATATCTTTTGAACTACAGAAAATTAAGTTTTTAGCGCAAAGTTATGTTTACAGTAGAGAAGACTTGGAGATCTACTTTATTGTAGACATTACTATCCCTTTAAAGGGGACATATCCCACAGAAACATTACTATCCCTTTAAAGGGACCATATCCCACAAAAATGTAAGGTCATATGTATCAGGGAAAAGAAAAAAAAAAAGAAAAAAGTCACTATTCAGTAGATAAGGCTTCAAACATTTAAAGAACCAGAGGGTGTGCATCTCACTGCTTTGCACTCTTTTCTGGTCCTAAACGGCTAAAGGGACTATAACCTACAGACAATTTTGCCATTTTTAACCAGGCCAGGACCACTGAGGTATCCAATGCAATTCACTGGAAACATCTCTGGTGCTCAAATCATTAAACAGCATTCAAAATCACCTGCTCAGTAATTCATTACCCACCTCTCCTAGCACTGACTTCCTGTTTTATCATTACATTACCTCCCCCCACTCACTGACACTGCTCAGTAATGCACTGTCCTCCTCGACTAGCACTGACTTCCCTTCTTATCCCTACATTACCTCATCAGCTCATTGACACTGGTCAGAAATGCATTTCGCACCTCTCCCAACACAGACTTCCTGTCTTATTACATTGCCTCCCCCACTCACTGACACTGCTCAGCAATGCATTGCCCACCCCACCACCCCCAGCACTCACAGGGGTTAACAGAGTGCCAGAGCGGTATCCAATTCATTGTGTTACAATGCAACGGATACATCTCTGCCACTCAAAGAGGTGTTAGTGAGTGTGAGAGTACTATAGGTCTAAGATAGCAAGTTTCTCTACAGCAGGAACATCCACGTTTTTTCAATTGTGGGACACATGATCAGAAATTCATGTGTGTAAGAGCCACATTAATTTATTTATTGATAACAATTGTGATTTATAACTGACAGCTATTCAAAAATATGTATTTTTTAATTTAGCAGCAATACAAAAGCAGTACTAAAAGTTTTATTGTGTTTATTTTTATAAAGGTGTAGTTGCAGCCCTAGTGACATGGCTGGGTACTCACCGGATTTGAGTCCGAGTCTCCAATGTGGGGAGTTTCTACTGAAACTCTGCCCACACCTGCTCTTTCCCACTGAGTTCCTCCTTCTCCAACTTGTTTTTGTTGCTTCTGTCACACCTGTTAAGCCCCACCCCTTTCAAACATTAATTAACATAATTGATACTGCTAAATATCTAAAGATACTAGTTTTCTAAATTATTTAAAAAAAAACACAACATACTAGTGATTTGTAGGGTTCTTCCAGAATTATAAAAGTAGTTATGAGAGTGTACTTTTATGCAAAACTTTGCAATGTTTTCCCCATTAAGTGTCAGAGAGGTATCCAATGCATTGCATTGCGCTCTGGTCCTTAAAGTAACAAATGGCAGAGACGTTCAATTTTTCGTAGTAAGCATTAAACACTCTATTTTGCTGGAGGCAGCAAACTAGAAAGTTGCTCAAAATGACTTTACCAAAATGTCACATTTGAGACACTGGATATACGGACCTGGCAATAACACCACACCCCTGGAAGTACGGACCTGGCGATAACACCACACCCCTGGAAGTACGGACCTGGCGATAACACCACACCCCTGGAAGTACGGACCTGACGGTAACACCACACCCCTGGAAGTACGGACCTGACGGTAACACCACACCCCTGGAACTACGGACCTGACGGTAACACCACATCCATGGAAGCTGCTCTGCCAACAGAGTTAGCGGACAGTAACAAAAAGGACCGGTCAGACTACCCATCTCCACTTCTTACTAGGAGTGCTGAAGAAGTCCTGGTCTTATGTAAATGGGACTGAGAAAATGTAAAGTGCCATCCATATTCAGAAAGCTAAATAGAGGAGAAAATTCTGTCTGAGAATGAGTGTTGTAGTCCAACAAAGGCTGGAGAGTCACAGGTTGCCTAACCCTAAATCTTGACATGGAGAGTACAAATGAAAATCCCGTGTCGTTTTAATGTGTCTTAACCCTTTGAGTGCAAGAGGGGTATGCAAGACATTGCAAAGCAATGCGTTGCTTACCCCTCTGGCAGTCAAAGGGTTAACTCCTTGGATACTAGAGTGGTCCCCGTTGCAAACAGGTTGGAGAACTTTCGAGCACTCAGGGGGATTTTTATTTATTTTTGCCTTTGATGCAATCACTTTGCCTCAGACTTCCACCTCTTGATCAGTGAGAACAGGGTCCAATATCTGTTCTTTCTTCTGGAAGCACGAGTTTATATCATCATACAGGTGATCTCGAGTAGAACAGAACTCCAACACAGTAACAATCCGAACACTGGCACGGAGATGCCAGTCTTGCTAAAGGAGCGCTTTTAGGGACAACCTACAACGTGAAGGGGGGGGGGACCCAGAGGATACTGAAGACGGGCCACGGCTTACGAATTAACTACCTCAAACTACTACCAGATGGAAACTCTGGCAGCGAAGGTCTCATTTCATTAAATCAGACTCACTGCAGTTTGTATTATCCGGTTCCAATGAAGTCAAACTGTTCCACTATGCAGCACTGTTAAGGCCAAAGTGAGCTAATGGAAGAGTGTATAGTATTTAACCCTTTGAGGCAAGTTGTGACCCTCCAGCCTTTGTTGGACTACAACTCTCTCAGCCAGCCAGAATTTCGCCTCTTTAACTTTCTGAATTATGGCATCTTACATTTTTGTCAATCCCATATAAGCCCATGACATCTCCAGCAATCTTGGTAAGAAGAAGTGGAGATGCGTAGTGACTTGGTCCTTTTTTTTTTTTTTTTTTTTTTTTTTTTTTTTTTTTTTTGTTACTGGGCGCTAACTCTATAGGCAGAGCAGCTTCCAGGGATGTGATGTTACGTTACCGTCAGGTCCGTACTCCCAGGGATGTTACGTTACCGTCAGGTCCGCACTCCCAGGGACGCTATGTTACCGTCAGGTCCGCACTCCCAGGGACGCGATGTTACCGTCAGGTCCGCACTCCCAGGGACGCGATGTTACCGTCAGGTCCGCACTCCCAGGGACGCGATGTTACCGTCAGGTCCGCACTCCCAGGGACGCGATGTTACCGTCAGGTCCGCACTCCCAGGGACGCGATGTTACCGTCAGGTCCGCAATCCCAGGGACGCGATGTTACCGTCAGGTCCGCACTCCCAGGGACGCGATGTTACCGTCAGGTCCACACTCCCAGGGACGCGATGTTACCGTCAGGTCCGCACTCCCAGGGAAGCGATGTTACAGTCAGGTCCGTACTTCGTATCTCAAATGTGACTTTTTTTTTGTTTTTTTTTGTTTTGTTTTTTTACACTAAATAAAACAGGGGATAAACTAATCCACACTTTCATCAGTGTAACAAGATAAAACTTAATGATGCTGTGATGGCAATGTCACCCATTTAGAAATGTAACTTCTTCAGAGACTCCCTGGCAGTTTCCGTCCCTGTCTCATGTATGATTGGCTAGGAGGAGCTGCATTGTACCTTAAGGAACAGAGCACACATGCGTCAAGATCCCTGCCAGTGAGTCTCAGAAGAAGTTAAAATTCTAAATTATGCCAGACTTACTAAAGATAACACAAGTAAGGATATGCTTAATGCTATATTAAAAATTATTTGGGGGGAAGTTTAAAATGCATGAATGTTCCGCTTCAAAGCTTCCCATAAAATATTTTAGGTAGGAAGTCTCAGAATTGTGTCAAAATCAATCTTTATGGACATAAACCTCTAGTGTTAACCTGGCAGTAGTTCTGGGGGGTGGGGTGCATGTGTCAGGTAGAGCCCATTGCGGGATCCTCCATAGAAGCCCCCAAGGACAACATCTGCAATGAGTTTGTATGTTCTCACTGTGTTTGCGTGGGTTTCCTCCGGGTACTCTGGTTTCCTCCCACACTCCAAAAACATACTGATAGGTGAATTTAGATTGTGAGCCCCAATGGGGACAGGAACCAATATGAGTGTAAAGCGCTGCGGAATCTGTGTGCGCTATATAAAGGATTATTATTATAGAAGCAACCATCTCCCATATTTGATGGGCTCTTACAATCCATCTGCATGATGAGGCTTGTGTGTGGCATGCTTCTCTATAGATGGGTAGTAGCCCCCCGAAGCCTCTTATATGGCTGACTTATCTCGCAGGAAAGTGGTGGCAGTAGGGTCAGCAGTGGATAAACACCCCACCCAAAATAAATAAATCTAATTTTTATTATTATACAAACAATATTTCACATGGTCCAAAGATGCATCCCTACTAATGTTAAAGTAATAAAGATACTGTTGCCATGTATTTGTGTCAAACAGCCCTTTCCTCTTTCCTTTTCTGGTTATAATGGAAACAATCTGAAGAATTCAGAAGCCAAATCAATAGGCAGTAAGCTTATATATCAGCTGAAAGTAGAGCAAATGTACATGAAAACAGCAGCAAGTTTAACCCCTTAAGGACCAGTGACGTCGCAGGACCGTCACGCTGGTCCGGCACTTAAGGACCAGTGACGGTCCTGACACGTCACGTACTTTTACTCATCGCGCTCCTGTAGGAGCACGGTGAGTAATACCGGGCACTGAAGTTGATCGCTCCAAGACCGGAGCGATCTCTTCCAGTGCCCCGTTTGGCGTGCCGCCCCACGTGATCAGTCACATGGGACGGCACGTCAAAGTTTCCTATGCGGTCCTTAAGGGACGGCACACCCCGGGACCGCTGGTCCTTAAGGGGTTAAAGAAAAAACTCCTATTGTGTCCAATAATAAATACTGATCAGTTAGTTTGCTCCAGAACTGCTCAGCTCTCACTTTCACAACTGTGACCCACAAAATCCTAAACACGAGAGTCACAACTGTGTATTTACAGCGGTGACAAAGAGACCCCAGTGCTGGGGCTTGGCAGTCCTTGCCTTGCAGTCCAGCACAGACATCACTTTCTATCTCAGCAGTCAGTAGGCAGTTCTGGTCTTTATCCCAGAGAGACTGAGCTATTGGTCAAAACCCAGAGACTCAGGATTATCTCCTGAGAGTTTTCAGGTCTGACAACAAAACATGCTCCAATTTAAAGAGGAATTGTTACCAGTCAAAAGTATCACCTCTGTTGGAGCATCTATCGTGAAACCAATTGCATGTTGGGTATGCAGACAAGGAAAAAAAGAACTTGGTTCTGCAGAGCTTAAAGTGTCCCTAAATACTAAACCAAAAACCCTAACACTGAAAAATAAAAAACACCATTTGTAAAGAGATAGTAATGCCCATATTTAAAGGGATAGTAACACTTCGTTTTAACTTTATTTTATTTTGTAGGCATTAAAAAAACATGAAGAATGATATAAGTCTTATCTCTCAAACCTTTATGGTTTATGAGATATTCACAAGAAAAGTTCCCCTCCCCGCCCCTTTTACCTAGTGTAAGCCATCTCTTCTCAGATGCGAGTCTGGTTGTAAGACCAGACAGATAACAGAAGGGGACAATTTTCTTTGTATGAAAACAATGAAAGCCCTTCCCCCCTTGACAAGTTTTTCAGCTTTTTCCATTATCTTAATTGAAGATTGTCCCTCTCTGCAGTCTACCTGGGCATCTCCCTTCTGATCTGGTTGAATGGGGGGGGATACTTTGTTTGTGAATATCTCTTAAACCATAAAGGTTTGAGAGATAAGACTTATATCATTCTTCATGTTTTTTTAATGCCTACAAAATAAAATAAAGTTAAAATGAAGTATTACTATCCCTTTAAGTTGAATCAGTATTGTAGATGTTAAAAAAAAAAAAAAAATAAAGTATCTGGAGCAAGTCCCATCTCTCAAACCTTTACTGTTTGAGAGATATTCGCTGCTAAAGTTCCCCCACCCTCATGTCAGCTGTAAAGCTGACAGCAGGAAATCCATGTAGGCCAACTCGAGAAGGCTCTCCAGCAGAGCTGAAATAGAGATATTTAAAAATAATTACTTCATTGGAATGGTCTACAAAGTGTGCATGCAAACCAGGCACACTTTGTAGACCGCTCCAATGAAGTAATTCTTGTTAAATTACACGATTTCAGCTCTGCTGAAGAGCTGCCGGTTGGTCCCAGGACCAGGATCTCCTGCTGTCAGTAGAGCACTGACGTCAGGAGAAGGGGAGGGAGGTTTGAGAGATGGTACTTTCTCCAGATACTTTTATTTTATGTTTTAAAAATTGTCCCCCCCTACCGCTCTTACATGTGTCATGATGCCTTTCATCAGATCTGAAATCCTGTCGCCTGACCAGACAGATCGCAATGAGGGACAATCTTCTATCAGTATAAGGAAGGGGGCAGGTTTTTCCTTATGCTCACACAAGATTATCCCTCGTTATGATCTGTCCTGACCTCCTTGTTCCTCTGGGCAAATCAGCATGACATATGGAAAAAGGGTGGGAGGGGACACTTTAAAACAAAATAAAATGAAAACTATACAACATTATGGACGGTTAGAAAGGTACGCTTCTTATACAAAAAGTGTACTGAAGAATCGACCTTGCATATATTATCTAAAAATTACTATCCTTTTAAGGAATTTAAAAACTGGTAAGAGGCATAAAACAAATAAAAATAAAGTGCCGCTTATATTGAGAAAAAAAATAAATAAATGGACAGGGGCGGTGCCAACTGCTGTACAAGATGGATGCATGTTATGGTAGCTCCTGAGCAACGCTTGCTATATGTGGCTTAACCCTCTGTATTCTTGGAATATGTGACCTCTATCATTGTGGACGACCCTTTTCACTGCCCGAATCCCACAAAAAAGGAAATCTGGAATGAGGAAGGCTCCTCCCAGGCTCTCAACCCGCTCAACGCTTACTTAAACCGCCCTTCCCGCCAAGCAAGGGACACAGCGACTCCAGCTGCTAGTATGGAGAGCAACTCGGATGACTCTTCTCCTCCCTGTGTTTCACTGCAGCCACTTCTACGGGGACTGGGGCTGGCCCTTCTATGGTCCCTGTGGTATTTTTGGACTCCTTCCCAAGCCAATATCCATCTGCTGGCTACGGATATCAAGGCAGCTCTGCATGTGGAGATTCAGGATCTGCCCCGACTTTTTTGGTTCACGGATATACACTCTACACATGGTCTCCCCAACGTGGAATTTTGGCACTATTGTCAGATCAGGCATCTGTTATGCTCCTTGCCAATCCTAACTGAATGTTGAAATTTTGGACTCCCAGTGGATGACCACAATACGCTTGGATTCTAAACTCCTGTCTAGCATCCTCATGAAAGGGACGTCCTACAAACTCATGCTGTGGTGGTGCAGGACCCCGTGACTCTCTTGAGGTTTGACCCCCTCAATCCCCAATGAATGCTGGAGATGTGGGAGAAACAATGGGTCATGATTTCACATCTGGCGGCCTTGCCCCTTGGTTGTCTCATTTTGAGAGAAAGTAATCTCTCTTCAGGCCCTCTGCCTCTCCTGTTATCTATCCTTCCTCCGGGTTTCACCCCTCCCAGCCAGCTTGCCCCCTTCGTAATTGGGTTCTGCTCATTAAAGTGGCTAGGGCATGCATACCTGCCAGGTGGCGCTCTACATCACCACCACCATTATCCGACTGGAAGTCATGAGTACGAACTTTGGCAGATATGCAGAGATTGTTTTATCTATCGAATAATGACCTCTCTCTGTTTGAGGTGGACTTTGCTTCCTAGAGATCATTCGCACTGGAGTAGATGTGCCTTTGCGACCTCCGGGTGGTTAAGAATTAAGTGTTCTGCATCACTTACAGGTACTTGGCATAGTTGGGCAGTTTGCACTAGGACACAGGGTATCTCAATACCAGTTTTTGATTCTACTGCGAATGTTCTGTATAACCTGTTTGTTTCTATGATGCACGTAAGAACTATTAGGTACACTGCGCAGTGGTGTTATTTTATCTGCGTTTGCCTGTATATTCTAACCTCCAATAAAATAAAAACTTAAAATAAAATAAATTAATTAAAATAAATGGAGAAAGTCTTACCTAGCATCTTGGGAACATACACTCCACACTACTGGTCACAAACCCTAAATTCACATATGCAAATCCTAGCGCTTAGGCAGGGCAGCAGTACAGTCTCATCCAGTCTCAGAAAAACTATCGATTAATAAAAACCCGCAATATGCAACGATATCTCAAAAAAAAAAAAAAAAAAAAAAAAAAAAAAAAAAAAAAAAAAAAATGATATGTGTCTAAATGTGAAATAAAGCCTTGAAAAGACACGGTTGCCAATAAATCTGATCTCTCTAAAACGTGTACAACCTTTAATGATCAGGCAATGCGGCACGCGGACGGCCATTAAGGACCACAGGTCATTTCTTCTTAGTGGATTTCGGGGTTGCTGAGAGGTGTGCAGCCGCACAGAGACCCCGGAATTCCATGAAGTCCCAGTACTGCCTCTGGTCCTTAGGTGCCAGGACCGGAGTGACGGTCCTGGCATGTCAAGGGGTTAAACTAAGTATATAAAATAAGACTACTCTACAATTGGCATAAAATATACAAACAAGTTGGGCTTCAAAGAGAATTATTATTATCTCAGTGAGTCATGTAATGTAATATAAACAGTGTAACAGGATGAATAGATATTCAAAGCACAGGAACACCAATCCTGGCCTTGTATCTACACTAGTCCCAAAAGTTTATATGATGTGAAGAAGTCAAGATAGGGAACAAATAGCTCTACTTAAAGGGGATCTATCACCCCTATACAAGTGTGTCTTAAATGTTATATTGTATAAAGAAATAAACATATTCACTATTACTTTCTTTGTTTAAAACCCTATTTGGCTGAAAATGAATATTCAGAGCTCAAAATTTCCACTCGCCAATGAGTGAAAATTTAGCCCTTGCGAGTAGAAATTCAGCCCTGGTGGGTATGCTATGGTTGCAGTGGCGAGTAAATTTTCAGGTCTGGCTAGTAGCAAAGGACTTAAAATTATAAGCCCTGCTGCACCTACTAGCATATAGGCTGTGGTTACCTGCTCTGTACCTCAGTCTGTCACTCTGCCTCTGCTCCCATCCCTCTATCCAGCATCCTCCAATGACAGAGGCTTTCTGCCTGTAAGCTGGAGCAATCTCATTGGCTAGATATTGATCTCTGCCAATGAGACAGCTCCTGCTTACAGGCAGACACACTTGTATGGGGTGATAAATAAAATAAATAAATAAATAAAAGTCACACAATACTATGTATATGGCTCTCTACACTAGCCCGTTAATTCTAGACTAACCCCAGAATCTGTATATACTGAATAATATGCCTAAACCGGTACAAGAATTTGTATATACAGTTAAAACCAGTCCAGCAATATTTTATTTGTTGCAGGTTTTTTTTTATATAAACATTTATATGGTTTCTGAGACTGGATGTGCCTGTCCTATTGCATGCCAAAGTGCTGGGTTTTGTATGTGTATAATACCAATAAGGTTTCCCAATGAATGTCAGGTTTGGTCACACCAAAATCACAATGAGATTTAAAATTTTGCAGGTACCTGTGTTTTCATACATTTTTGTTCCACTGGTTATATCATCAGTAAGAGATGACTGAGAGGAGGTAGGAGAAAAAAAAAACATTGATAATCATATGTAAAATGCAGTATGAGTGGATCTCTTTCATTGTTATGAGACAGTAGGAAGCCTGGACATAGTCCAAGTATGTAATGCATTTGAGCATGATCAACTGCAGTATGGGTTTTGGGCAACAAGAAAGTTTGTCCCTTCTCAGACCCTGTAGAATCTGATCCGGGCTCACAGCCTAAGAACTAGGATATAACCCAACAACTCAGGAACTGGGGGACTGGAATAACTTCATCATAAATACTTAACAGTCACTAAGTTCAGGGTAGCAAACCTTTTATGGTGGGTGGGTAACAAAGGGGGGGGGGGGACCCATAGTGTGATTATCTTCCAATCCTTAGATAGAGAAAGTACATATTTCTACATTCACTGAAGTGAAAGTGGCCAAAAGTGTGTCTGCAAAATATTTTGCTGCCAGCTGCTCCCCACTCAAAAGGCAGTTCTTGAAACAGAAGACAAAGACCTGTTGCCATGTTTTGGTTTAACCCTGAGTGCCAGAAGGGTATCCAACGCATTGCAACACAATGCTTTGGATACCTTTCTGGCACTCAGAGGGTTAAGAGCCACTTATCGCTAGGGTACAGTTCTCCCCTTAAAAAGCTTTTGACCTAAAATAGTTCTTGTCCTATTTCTATCCAAAGTCAGGACGGTGTTGAAAGGAAGTTTGCTAGAAAATAGAAAACAAACTGCAATTCACTGGCAGTCTTGGCAAAGCACCTCTGTCTCCCTGGCACTTAAGCTGTTAGTAAGCAACAAGAAATTAAATATGGTTCACAACTAACCTCTTTGTTGCCTAAGAGGAAATTAAAACATTGCAGAGCAAGGAGTGAAGGACAAATCTGGCAGCAAAGGGGGTAAAAGGCAGCCAAACTTAAAGCAGAACTAACAGAGAGGTAACCAATGCACTGTGATGGAAAATTAACACACACACACACACACTCAAGAGAGAGAACAACTTCATTTAGTCTAGATCTCATGTCTACGGAGGCAGACATGACAGTTGCTAGTAGGACCACAGGATGTAAAAACTCGGCTCATTGCACTTGTTAAACTTAACATGTACGTCTGTAGCCCTTAAGGTGTTAAATTCCATAATCACTTGGAAGCTAGGGATGTTTCCAACGCATTTCAAAGCAATGTGTTGGAGACAACGCTAGCATTCAAGGGACTGAAAGCCTCTCTTAACCCTAAGAGTACCAAAGAGGAAACCATTGCATTGCAACACAATGAGATGAATAATTCTGACACTCAAAGGGTTAAATCAATGGCAGTTTCAATCTGAATGTCCCTGATGTACAGTTTTGTAATATACCATCCTGGAAACAGTTATTACCTTTAAAGCGGAACAATCATCATCATCATAACATTGCCCCCCAATCCATTACTAACATAGCGACAGGCAAAGGCACACTTTCATTAGGATGAACAAGTCCGTGTTACTGAAGGAAAAACAACTTCTTCGGCAGCCATCAGAAGCACAAAGCTTACAAGAGAAGCTCTGTGCGCCTGCACAGTCAGTCCCTTCCTGTACCTTAAGGTACCAACGAACGCCACTCCCCAATCCTGGCAGTGAACGGGACAGACAGCGCAGACTCAGAGGTACCTTTCCTCCAAGATGTCTGCGCTGTTTTCCACTGGATGCCTGCTGATGAATTTGTTTTTCTTCTATAACGCGGACTTTTTCAGCATAACGAAAGTATGGCTTTGCCTATCACTATTAATGGACTGGGGATGTTATTGCGATGATAGTTCCGCTTTAACTATAAGTGTCACCCAAAGTCAAAATACTTAATTGGCGATCCACAGGAATATCTTTTTTTTTTTTTTTTTTTTTTTCTTCCATCCCCAAGGCTAAAAAAATGTTAAGTTTTCCTTAAAGGATGTTCTCATGTATGCTTGTCGGAATAGCTACAATAGGTACCGGTTTTTATAACTCATGTTACAACAAGCCTCATATAGGCTAATGTTACAGGGGTATGTTGAACGAAGAGTTTGCTCATTCGTACTGCACCACTAAGCTATTATACATGTGTAGTATTAGGACTTCTGTCAAAATCTGGCTAATGTCATCCATTTGGGGTGGATGTAAAATATTTGCTACTGAAAATAGAAGCACATGAATGCGCAGAATAAAGGATGAGGTCACTGCGTTCACACACGTGATCGGCGTGCCCTGCCGCACACCTGCTGCTGGAGCTGGTAGTGTGGGCAAAACGTCACAGG
Organism: Rhinophrynus dorsalis; assembly: GCA_037306005.1. Taxonomy (NCBI): domain Eukaryota; kingdom Metazoa; phylum Chordata; class Amphibia; order Anura; family Rhinophrynidae; genus Rhinophrynus; species Rhinophrynus dorsalis. Next base: position 140,296,842 of record CM074727.1, read on the forward strand.
CCTGCTAAAAACAGGACAAAACAATAATGGCGGGCGGGACAGCGGGTTTGGACCATAAATTCGGAACTGTCCCACGTAAATCGGGACAGTTGGCTGGTATGATGATCATAGAGCACCTTTCTAGGCAAATCTGCGATCAAAAAAATGTCATGACATACCAGGACAGTCGCGGGATCATCATGATGGGCCATGCACATCACCAGTCATTAATGGGCTAATTTTGTGATCACTCTGCAGACCAGATTTACAAAGAAACTGGAATACTTTGGGGGAAAATCAACAGCACCAAAGGGAACAAGTACAAATTCAAATTTATTTAAATGGGTATTTTATTGCCAGGGAGCCCTGAAACGAATGGCTTCATTTTAACTTGTACCCTTATAGTGCAGTTATTTAAGCTCCAGTTTTACTATTTGCATAAGTGGAGCATAGCAACTGTACCACAGGGACAAAATAAAAAAATACCCCAGAAAACCCCAATAATTTAAATTATAATTTTAAACCGCTGGAGACCTTTCAAGTATGGGACTTAAAATAAAAAAAATGTTCATTTATTTTGAGTGGCACTTTCACAATTATATGAAAAAGCCCTGAGTCTCACAAGAACAAAAATACCAGATATGTAGTTTTACACAAGTTCAAGGCCTGTGCAGGGCCCTAGGTACCAGGAGTGCAAAATCTAAATTTCAGTTTTATGAATATGCACATTCTAGTGGTTACATGGTAAAACTACCATAAAACAGCAGAATAACTACATAAAACCCATACATTTCCAGAAAGCAGATTTCCTGTTGCATCAAATGAAGGGTAAATTGCCTTTCTACCCCTAGCCTGGTGAGAAGAATTGTTTCCAGAAGATGGCGCTAAAGGAAAACATTGGAATTTTTTTATATATATATATATATATATATATATATATATATATATATATATATATATATATATATATTTTCACCCCTTTTAATGTACAAAAATCTTTGCAAACTATTGAATCTCATACTGTATCCATTAGCTAGGGTTCTTAGGAGACAAATGGACCCATCACTGGTATGAGAGGACATACTGGAGGTGTACTAGAAGTACAAAATCACACCAACTGCAACCTCTGATTTTTCTTATATTTTCTAAAACATGACTTGCTGTACTAAAATGGTTCTAACAGATACAGACGTGAAGAAAAGCCAACAGCATTTGGAAAGACGATAACCCACTACTTCAAATGAGGGGTCATTTTCCTTTCTACCCCTAGCCTAGTGTACACAAATGTTTCCAGAAGGTGGAGCTAAAAGAAAAAATTGGCATTTCCATCCCTTCAACTATGAAATTTCCAACTGCAATCATGAGCTAGTGCTAGGAGAAAAAAGGAACACACAGGGTTAATTCGTGCACTGTACCTCCCCTGTGGCACAAACAAGGTTAATTTACTTTTAATTAATACTTGATCAGACCTAGTGTGGGGGGGGGGGGGCGCATCAAGACCCCCCCCCTGATGCCCACCAGTTATTAATATCCCAGCTGATCATGTCGGGAGATCAATATTGTGGCGCAGGAGAGCAACGTGCTTTCCTGCTTCACGCCAACCCCGTCTTGTAGGAGTGAATGGTATCGGGCAAATCATTCCCACGTCACTGGTGAAGTGAAAGTTAGGGTAGGAGTGGTGGAGGGGTGCATGCTGCTCTCTTGTGCTATAAATATTGATCTTCCAGCAAGATTGACTAGGAGATCAATAACTGGGGGCCATCAGTAGGGGTTCTCCAAGGCGCACCATGTACACTTAACCATATGTTTCAACTTTGCCAAAAGGAAACCGCAGGTACTCATGCAGGGAACCCCTTTTAAAGCTTCTCATTGGTCGTACCCAGATGTATATGTTCCTTATGGTGCAACTGGTGTGCTCCACTTTTCTCCATGCAGTTGGTTTGCCCCAATGTTCTCTCAATTTTTGTATTTGTACATAGGACCCTTAGAAGAGACAGAGACTGTTTCTTATCAATCAGCTTTATTTACAACTAGCAAATGAAGCCGGCATTTCCTGTGCAACGAATGGCTGAACCATCAGGTGAGGCATTAAAACGTAGTTCAGTAAATGATGATCACAGTGGAGTGGGGTATGATGGATTGATAAGTAAATGTAAACCCTTTACATGCCAGGTAGGTGTCCCATTCATTGCTTCACAATATACCCTGGCATCTGTGATGTATTAACTCCTTAAATAAAGATGAACAGAGGTCCTTCAGCTGCTTAGGGCTACAATACACATCATCCCCAAACAAGTGTAGGCCTGAAAAAATTTGAATACAGTGGCTGATCATTCCTTTTTCTTGAAGAGTGGCAAGTAAACCTCTGGCTCTCCAGCAGCTGGTGACTACAACTCCCATAACCCCATTCAGCCCACTGCTGACAGGCCATGATGCAAGTCGTAGTCCATCAGCTGTAGAGTCAAAGGCTGATTACCCCTGTACTAGGAGAAGAAACGTATAACTTAAAAGCTGTGTGGTTTTTAAGACCCATTAAAGAGGACCCTTCACCCTTTAAATATCCCCTTTCTCAGTGGGAACTTCCATCTTGAAAGGATTTGCAGGATTATTCCTCCTGACAAAGTTATCCCCCCACCATCGCACTATAAAGTAACTAGTGTAAAAGCCCGTGTACATGGGCCAAGGTCCGGATAATGTTAATACTTTGAGTGCCAGAGGGGTACGCAATACATTGCATACCCCTCTAGCACTCAAAGAGTTAAGCAGCCGCTTCATGCGCAGTAGAGACTGCCCAAACACACACAGTCTCTACTGTGCATGACGGCTTGTGACAAACATCCTAGCAAATTATTATATAGGATACTTATTTAATTCTTTATCCCCAGTACAGGATGAATATCGCTAATTTTGTGGAGAAATAAGTATCGAAAGCATTACCACATGACATCACATCAGGCCTCACTGCAGTATAGCTCTGTACCGAGCCCGTCAATCTTCTCCTCCCCTGTTGTGCCTTGTTCCCGCCTCCTTCTTGAAAGCTTGAATCCTCCATGTAACCTGGCGCTCTCTCATTGGCCAGTGTGCCAGGTCACATGGAGGATTCCAGCACCAGACAAGGAGGAGGGAATGATGCACAACATGTAAGGAGAAGATTGACAGCCTCGGTACAGCGATATACCACCGTCTGATGTGACGTCATGCAGTAACACTTTAGAAGCTTATTTCTCCATCAAATTAGTGATTTGGGGGGAAAATAAAACAAACACAAACTAATCAACCTGTATTGAGGACAAAGAATGAAATAAGTATTTATAGGAGGGGAGAGCTCCCCATTTACCCCTCTGAGTGCCAAAGTATCCAGATCATTGCAACTCAATGCATTTAATACCTCTCTAGCACTCGAAGGGTTAACAACACTAACAGCTCTGTAGGCAACAGGTTCTCTGTAAAGAAGCTTTTCAAGTTTCTACCTAAATCCTAGTTTCATGAAACACCCAGGGTAGGGTTTGTTTAAAGGCATGTTATTGAGCTTGCACAGCATCAGGACACAAACAGGTTGTTTAGACCACAAAACAGAAAAGGGAAGACAATAGTAAGCTGGAATTCTTGCCTGGGGTGTGTCCTTCGTTCACAAGCTACAGCAGGAGAGCACAGTTTGTAACCCAGGGTAGAGAATAGGCAAGTGTTTTCAGAGCAATGCTAACCAAATTATTTTACTTAAAGTGGATCTATCACATATAGATATCTAATGCTCATAAGATCGAGCATTTAGCAAAAATGTTTAATATGTTAGTCATTTAAAAGAAAACTGTTATCTGCGCAAAAATTCAAGTTTAAAATGTGCCCAGTAGCCTACTTCCTGCTTGCAGCACTGCCTCTGCTCCCGTCCCACTACCCAGCATCCTCCAATGACGGAGGCTTTCTTTCTGTAAGCTGGAGCAATCTCATTGGCAGAGATCGATATCTAGTCAATGAGATCGCTCCAGCTTAGAGACAGACATCCTCCGTCATCGGAGGATGCTGGGTAGTGGGACAGGAGCAGCCTCTGTGCAGCAAGCAGCTTGACACAGCGGCAAGCGGAAGTAACCTGCTGGGCACGTTTTAAACTTGAATTTTTGCATAGATAAAGGTTTTGGTTTTTTTTTCAAAAATTACTAACATATTAAACTTTTCAGCTAAATGCTCTATCTAATGAGCATTAGATATCTATATGTGATAGATCCACTTTAAAGTAATGCAGTCAGTATCAGCTGCACTCCTCAGGAAACACCAACAGGCCAAAATTAAGGAGATTAATTAAAATAACTGAGCCTGTGATCATCCACCTGAGATCAAGGAGGGACATTTCAAAAACCTGATGAGTAGGCGTGTCCTGTAGGTGTGACTAACTCACTAAAGTTGTGGTTGTCAAGCCATGTTCCATGGATCCCCAAAGATCGCTAAAGTGCAATTGGCTCCGTAGAACAAATTAAAGTAATGGCTTGAGCAGGACAAGGGTGTCCATTACTTGTGTGTGATTCTGTGACGAACAGTGGGTGTGTAGTAGACTCAGATAGTTCAAAGGTGTGCCATGTTCTAACCAGCACTGCAATCTAGCAGATTTTAAAGAAAAATGCACTGTGAAATCTTGTGTATAATATGCGTAATTCTGTCCCTCTTCACCTAATGTGAAGTGTGTGTGGGGGGGGGGGGGTGATTAATAAAGATAAAAAATGTATTTTAAAAAAATAAACAAATAAATAACAATAAAAAAATCCCATTGCCACCACTTCCCTCCCGGCTTACCCATATCCTCCTCTCTAGTCTGTCCACTTGCCTCAGCCTGACAGGGTCCTAGCAGGTGGCATGCTTGCATCTGCCAACCGCTTTCAGGATGGCTCTGTCAGAACCTTCTCTTTGTAGCCAGCGTGTAATGTCCGGTCCTCGCAGGGCAATACCATAGATCCAATGTGTGTGCAAGCATGCCGCCTGCTGGGACCCTGTCAGGCTGACGCAAGGTGATGGACTACAGAAGAGGAGAAGGATATGGGTAAGCCGGGTGGGAAGCGGTGGCAATGGTAATTTTTTTTTTGTTTGACAGGGGAAACAAAGGGGCGTATTATACATAAGTACTCGTTTTCCCCTAAAATCTTGGGTATAATATACACCTGCATATTATACCGGAGATTTTATGGTAAACTGTGAGATAAGGTGTCTGGTAAACATAAGCCTAAGAACGTACTCTTACGTTATTGGTACCAACTACATTTGATATTTTGCAGAAATCATTACTCTTCAAAACTGCCATAAAGAGATAGAACTGTTACCATCACATTCTAAGTAGCTACTGGCTCGTGTCTATTCTAGACTGTCCCTCATCATGTTCTGTCCGAACCGGGATGCTGAGGTAAGTAAAAGGGGTGGCAGGAGAGAGAACCTTATTAGAGGATAAATGTTAAACGGCAAAGTTTTATAAGGTTTTACTGCTGCACATTATAAAAAAGTAGGAAGAGGTCTCAGTTGTACTAACGAAACATTATTATCCCTTTAATAGAAGAAAACAAAGCAGATTAAGCTGGGTTTTAGACAAGGAACCCCTTATATATATATATATATATATATATATATATATATATATTACTATCCCATTAATATTTTTTGTATTATGTATTATACGGTTTATGCCCCTGAGTAAAAAATGGGTACTCCCCACTACTAAAAAGGTATTTTATTCAAAAGTTATTACAGATGAAACTTGCATTTTTTTTTTTTTATTTTTTTTTTTAGATGCAGTACCACAGTGGCCTGAAACTGTACAGCGGCGCTGTTGCTACACCATCCTATGGACAGATCTGGCCAGTTAATCAAACTTCCATAGGATGGTGTAGCAACAGCGCCGCTGTATAATTTCAGGCCACTGTGATACTGCACCTAAAAAACATTGCAGTGGGAGTATCCTGGTTTTAGTCAGGGGAAAACACACTACAATTTACATATGAAGTATTAGTATCCCTTGAACTACAACTTTGGGCTCCAAGGTGAATTCTGTGCAATGCACTGCAGAAGACTAACATCCAATGACCTTAGGCACAAATGAACCAATTATGGGACAACTCAAATGCATCAAATTGGACAAATCCCTATATTAACCACTTGATTGTTAGAGAAGTCTCCAACACAACGCATTGGAGACTTACAGAGCATTCAAAGCATTTAAACTGATGAGTATTCTAAGACTCTTATATAAGGGTTTTATGGGGTAGTTTTCAACACCTCCTAGATCTTATTCAGTGTCTGGGTCTCTCCTTGGACAGAGTTCACCAGATGAAGCCCTTCCAACTTTATCAAGGTCTGATATTGTACTGTTATCTCTTCAATAAAGAACCTCTTCTTAGAGGGTTAGTAATGTTAAAATATGATTCTTCAACGTAATGTTATAGAATGAATAGTATCTTGGACAATGTCTTTATCTTCCTTATTGTTATGAACAGAGTCAAGACTCCCCCTACCGCACCTTTCCATCACTTCATGCACATTTCACCGAGACCTGAAAGCCGGTCCAGATAGATTGTAATGAGGAACAATATTGTGACAACATAAGGAAATCCCTGCACCCCCTTGGGTTTTCTTTATAACGACACACACTATTTTCCCTCATTGTGATCCGCCTGGGCAAGTGACTATCTTTCGGATCTCAGTGAACTCTGAATGACGTGATGGAAAGGGGCGGGAGGGGGACAATTTTTACACTATTGACAAGAACAATAGAAAGATACAGACATTGCAAAAGATACTATGCATTATATAACATTACATTTAACAATCCTGTGTATACCGTAAAATATAATGCACACAATTTCACCCCTCTTCCCTTTATGTGAAGTACGGGGGTGTATTATACACGATAATTTTTAGGGCAAAAAAAGCGGGCTGCCAGATACCTTTCCTCCCTCCCTCCTCCCCACAATCCGCTCGCATAAAATAATGCTTATTTTTACTGGAGTCCCCATCTTCCCTGTGGATGGCCTGCTTGCATTTGTAACCCGCTTCTTTTAATACGCCATCAGGACCTCCCACCTACGGTATTGACCTGCGAGGACCTTGGGATCCTCACAGGGCATTACCATTGGCTGGTGGCAGAAGGTCCTGATAGGAAATTGAAGGAAGCGGGCAGCATGCTTGCAGGGAAGATGTAGACTCCAATGAAAGTAAGCATTATTTTATGCGAGCGGATTGTGTTGGGGGGGGAGGGATGGTATCTGGCAGCCCTCATTTTGGGGAAAACAAGGGTTCGTATTATACATAGGCACTCTTGTTTTCCCCTAAAAACTTGGGTATAATATACACCTGCGTATTATACACGGGTGCATATTATAACTGAGATTTTACGGTATTCATATTTTAACAGTACCATCCCTTAATAAAAAAAAAAAAAAATTATGAGAATTGTGGGAATGGATACTTCTCCCATGGCGCAGTTGGTCTTATTTTGGGCATGAAGTGTGAAAAGAAGGGCTCTCTCTCTAAGCTAAGCAGGTCAAATCAGAATACCATCACCTCTCCTTAGCTCTGCGGCACAGCCCCCTCTTCTAGTACCGAAAGAGTTAATTGCTGTAAGATTTACTCATTTGAAGCATTTAGAAAAGGAAGCCGAGAAACATCCATATTTAGTCAGTGCTTGTGTAAAATCCCCCTCGCTGCAGCCAGTAAGGGATTTGCATTCTTGTGGTTTGTTCATAATTACCACAGATGTGTGCCAAAACGAAGGAAAGCATACCAGAGGCCTGGATTCAGTGTCATTATATAAATGGATTGGTTTTGGGCAATTAAAATAAATAATAATAATAGTATTAGAAGAACAATCAAGAAGGTTCGGGCATCAGACTGCAAGCTTTGAAGATTATATGGGCCTTATCCAGAATGCAAGAGAAATTCTGACTCAAATCAACGTCACAATAGTAATGAAGTAAAAATTCCCTGTCTATGTGAGGCTCTCTCTTCACCAAGAGAGGGTCTCATATACTAATACATTAGCACTGTAACTTGAAGGGCTTTACACTAGTTTTTTAACCGAATGATACACTGGTTGCCTTTCAGTTACTGTATAGTAATTTCGCTATCTATTGAAGCGAGCCATATATTCATACCTGGGAAATTTTCCCTGTGGTCTCCTCAGAGAGGGGAGTCCTGTTGTGCTGTTGGGGGAGAAAAATGACGTGATTTGCATAAAAAAGGGTGTGGAAATTAAAAAAAAAAAAAAAACAAAACAACTACTTGTCCAAGGGACTAAAATGGGAGCCCAATCTACTTGTCCTGATACACAAAACACTATCCTCCACCTAACCACAGCGGGACTTGTAGGAGACTCCCTCCCTTGGACAGGCATGTACTGGGAATACTTTTGTTTTACTCAGCAGAATAAGCCTTGCAAAATAGATAGCAACGCTGCTTTTAAAGCGGCTTCTGGTTATTCGTCACTGCACAAATTGATTCAAGAGTTAAACCTTTGAATGCTAGACATCTCCTACCAATTGTAATGCAATGTGCTGAAAACTGCTAACACTCAAGGGGCTAAAGACACAAATTTAATTAATATATTGGCTCCAATGTGTGCTCATTGCATTTACATTACATAACTTTTTGGCACTCACACGGTTAATCTTAAACATATCAAGCCGTTATCACCCGAGAAATACACTTTTGTTTACATCCCTATTGTCCCCGTTCTATTGTAACCCTTTTAGTAACTGTTTCCCCAGTTTGCATGCCAGGTATTGTGAAATGCATTATACATAGGTCTGCCACTCAAAGGTTTAAAATCTTGGTTTGTATTGCTGGCATTAAAACTTAAAGGGATAGTAATACTTCGTTTTATCTTTACTTTATTTTGTAGGCATTAAAAAAACATGACTAATGATACAAGTCTTATCTCTCAAACCTTTATAGTTTGAGAGATATTCACAAGCAAAGTTTCCACTACCACCCCTTTTACCTAGTGTAAGCCATCTCTTTTCAGATGTGGAATGCAGTCCATAGACCAGACCGATAACAGCATGGTACAATCTTCTTCCTATGAGAACAAGGAAGGCCTTGCCCCCCTTGACAAGTTTTTCAGGTTTTTCCCTTATCTTCATTGAAGATTGTCCCTCTCTGCAGTCTACCTGGGCACCTCCCTTCTGATCTGGCTGAGCAGTGTTACATCAGTAAAAGGGGCGGGAGGGGGATACTTTGTCATTGAATTACTCTTGAACTACAACTCTGACAGAATTGAAATAACACTCTCCAAAGTCCAAATACTAAAATGATTAATTAGAGCTGCTTTTATTATGAAACATTACTATCCCTTTAAGCAAAGCTTTGCGCGGTCATTCATTTAATTGTCATTCAATAGGAGGGCTAAGCAGGAAGCCAGGCCAGGACTGCTTTAGTGACAGAACGAGTGTGTGATAGATTGTCCATCAGAGTGGGGCAAGGTAACGGCTGCCTAAGTGGTTGCCCAGGTCAAAGAAGGGGAGAAGAGTAGGCATCTATCAATGATTCCCCACTTACCAGGTATGGAGTCGTGGTGTTATAGCTTAGAGTCCCATCCGGACGGAGCGAGCAAATTATATGCACAGAACTTTCGATCATTTCATGATGATCTGGCACTGTTGATGAAGTTATAACTGCTTGCATACACTGAGTCCATCTCAATGCTGATTCGCTCATAAGTATGAGAGTTAATGTTATTTATAATACAGTAAATCAGTATGCGAGCCAATCCTGCCTCTCCCCTTCTCTGTGTGCTCAGCTTCTCCCTGTCCCTGTCATTCCGCACACAGAGAAGGGGAGAGGCAGGATTGGCTCGCATACTGACTTACTCTATTATAACATTAACTCTCATACTTACGTGCGAATCGACATTGCGATGGACTCAGTGTATGCAGGCAGTTATAACTTGAACAATAGTGCAAGATCATCATGAACTGATCAAAAGTTCTTCCAAAAGGGTTTGGTGAGACTCAATGCTTCCAGATGGGCCGCCACTGTCACACTGACTGCAGGTTACCGCACCACAATCGCAAGTACACACGTGACGTACACAATTCTGTGCTTTGCCGGTAGAGTGGGTCAAGTTTTGTAGTTCAGCTGTGCCCCGGCATACTCACATTTCAAATGAAGCAATAAAGGAAAATAACTACATTACCCAGAATACTAAAGCTAAACTTTCACGTATCAATCCGCAGCTCAAGATCTAACAATAACCAAGTTAAAGATCTCGCAATGTGATAAATAATACAAGCGGCTGGATGTGTTAACATGATGTAGAGGTATGTTAACTGACAGGGGGGCTGTTGGTCTGGCGCTGCTTGCCCAAAGCAGGGCTAAATATGAGAAAAATGTACATGCCCGGCGCTCAGAACTACATGTCCTGGACGTTGGGCGATATAAATTCCACAACCCTGTGGATTAATAGTGAGTAGGGGCTGAGCTTATAAAATGAAGAAAAAGTATGATGAATAGGATGGGGAAGGAGGAAAAGTGGGAGGAACTGGGTGGGGAAGGAGGGAAAAGTGGGAGGAACTGGATGGGAAAGGAGGGAAAAGTGGGAGGAACTGGATGGGAAAGGAGGGAAAAGTGGGAGGAACTGGGTGGGGAAGGAGGAAACGTGGGAGGAACTGGGTGGGGAAGGAGGAGAAGTGGGAAGGAAATGGGAGGAACAGACTGGGGAGGAACAGAAGTGGGCAGAGTTTCATTATAAACTCCCCACATCCAGAGAATCTGCCTCTGTCCAGAGACCTGGTAATTATCAGCAAAAACCGGAGTCTCCTGGGCAAATCTGGAGAGTTCCAAGCTAAGCATACATTTACTGAATTATTACTTTTTATAGCTTCCTCATAGTTTACACACTGCTAAACCTAGTGCATTCCTCTCACCCCAATCCCTGCACTGTCCCCTCCCTACTTTATTTTGTTTTTCAAGTACATTGCTCCATGGACCCGACACAATGCGACACTAGCTGCAGTGGGGACTGAAAACTCTCACATACATTTTCACAACGGAGCGCCTCTATAGGGTGAGTTTTGCTCATTAATTGTAATTATAGACCTATAATAAACATCTTGGTTCTGTGCGGTTTATTTAATTTACTCCTTCATGTTCCCTAGGTATCTAGCGCCCATTCACAGTCTTTAGTTACTTCCTATCTCAGCACTAAATTACGTCTCCCACTCACTGACATTTAACTCTTTCAATGCTAGGAAAGGTGGGCTATGTAGTCATGGCCCGTGTCAGTGAAATGGAGAGGTAAAATCAATTTAAATGCAAGTAACACAAACTAAAATGTTATAAAAAAATAGAGACGCAGCATATGGCATACCACTCTGGATCTTAAAAGGTTAACCTTTTGCATGCCAGAGGGGTATGCAACATATTGCGTACCCCTCTGGCACTCAAAGGGTTAATCCTCAAGGACCGAGTTCATTACCAACATGTTAGTGCACATCAAGTCAACCAACCACTTACCAGAGCAGTGAAGCACAGCACGCTGTTACAGGCCTGTAATGCAAAAAGAAAGACAAAATGGTCAGACACTGACTGCAATGAGAAACTACAGCAAGTGAATTTCATAAAAAAATGCAAGCAGATTGTATTACCCTGTAAAACTAACTATACGTCTCTTAGGGTGACAAATCCACATTTAACCCTTTCAAGTGCCAGAGGGGTACTCAAAGCATTGCACACTGCTCTGGCACTCAAAGGGTTAAAGGGAAATTATACCTAAGGAGTAAATTTACCTTAATTTAACATAGTGAATGACAGCAGTTGTGTCATATATTATTTTTTTTTTTTTATATATGCATTCTACGCGCAGTATTATGTAAGCTGTATTCAAGCCTGCCTAGCTAACAGTAGGCTTCAGTGGATGTGAATGACTCATAAGGGACTGAAGCAGTTATCAGACGAACTGAAAGTAGTAACAGTGGACTAAAATACTGATCAAATGCAATAGATGTAATATGTAAATAGAAATAACTGCCTGTTATTTGAAGGACACCTAACTAAGAAAGTCTTTTTTTGATAGATAAATGAACCATTTGTATTCCAGGAGTACACAACACACTGCAGAGCAATGAATGTGTTGTGTACCCCTCTGGCACTCAAAGGGGAAATATCACTTGATTACTTATTGCTCCCATATGAAACTGGAAGCAAAACCAGCTTGAGAAATTAAAGTCTTTTTTATTTTAAATAATTGCCCATGTTTTGAAAAATCGGACACCAACTGCACAAGCGGGGCCACAGGCATGTAGCTGTACTGCTGGCAGTTCCATTGTGCCATTAGATGCCCAACCACCACCACCTTCCCCTTTTGCTCCCAGAGTTGGTCTAAACAGCTGCCTGCAGAAAACCCCGACATGAAAGAGCAAGCCGGAAAATGAATACAAGTAAAAAGCAACGTCCTGCACTGATAAGTCCAGGACAATGTTTTGTACTGTGTATTTGTTGCTGGTCTTGCTCCTTCACGTCAGTGCTGCCTTAACACAGCTGTTTAGAACCACTCTAGAAGGAAAAGGGGCTCTTCCTCGTCTCTACTCAACCGGTGAGGTATGTTTTCACCTGCTGAGAAGTGCTTTAGTGAGTGAAATGTTTTTGTTTTTTCGCTTAATTAATATATAAGTAGTTAATTTGGGAGAGGTTACGTTTGGTAACAGTTCCACTTTAAGAGCCACTAATTCTTAGGTTATAGTTCCCCTTTAAAAGGGTAAATCTGATCATCGTATCCATATAGTCAGCATATAATTCACATTACCAGAGGACAAGACTGGGTGAGCTGATGTACTTATGTATGAAACTCATTAAACTTTCAGGCACCATGTTAATGAGCATCCAGGAATTCTTCAATGATGTGTTCAAAGCACACAGACATATGCTGAACATGTGTGAATATCCAAACCTGCCTAAAATTTGTGAAAATGACTAAAAGCCCTATTATATGGCTGATGGATGTCAGCTGTCGTGCAATCCGGCCAAAGAGACAGCTTTTCTCTTTTTATAAACCACAGCTGAAGCAAGAAAAAAGAAGGAAAATTTTATTCCACCAGCCGTATGTAATGCATTATAGATGGTAAAAAATATCCGAGGTCACAAGTTTAAGGCTTTTTTTTTTGGCTAAATTCTGGGAAGTGAAAATGGGGCCCCTGGTTCCATAATAAAATTTGTTTAATCCTCTGAGTGCCAGAGAAGTATCCAACGCATTACCTCCTGGCTCTCAAAGGGTTAAAATCAGAAATCAAATGCTGAACAAGGGGCTGTTTTCAAAGTGGGAAAGTTCTGGAACAAACCATTTGCACCATGAGGAGGAGTGAAAATTCCCATTGATGTATATTGTATTAAACCTACAATAGAGGTCTTCACCGTATTTCTTTGGCGACTTGTCTATCATTTGAGGGATTAAAAGCTCCATTTAAAATAAATTGCAATTTAGGAAATTTTCATTTGTCCCCCTACAGGGCAGTTGGTTCGCTTGACAATTGCTTCGATTCTGAATGCTTCAGCAGCACTTTGTATTGGATACCTGTCTGGTACAGAAAAGGTTATCCTCACAACTGCATAATGGATTTAATTACCTATGAAAACAGGGTGTTCTGTAAACATCAGTTTCTGAACAGATTCAGCCCTCTAAATATATCCAATTCCCAATTATCTGGACATGAAGGAAAATAATGTGTTTATAAAGCCCCATATAAACCACACACAAAACTCGTGAAGCAATGAGCTACACACCCCCTCTGGCACTCCAGTTTGAGTCCAATGGGGCATCAAAGTAAATGCTTCAGACATTGATCAACCCTACTTGGTGGGCAACCATCTCCATTAATCATCTGTAATAAACATTTACTACAGAGGTGGTAGGTAAGTGGGTCAGGGGTATGTGCTGTATGGAACAGTAATTCCCATTTATTTTAGAACTCTACTGTTCTCTCTCTCTCAGTTTACCCTGCAGATCTCACGATTTGATCTCCACCAGCATTTACAGCATTTAACTTGGCACGTGTAGTCAAGGAAGCAACATCGCTATCCTCTCCATTTAAGCACAGGGTTGGTGAATTCCCTGAAAATAGGCTTCAATGGACAGGATAGAAATGTGAAGTGCAGCTGTCACCCAGGAGAATGGAAAGAGAATGACAGGTTTAAAAGGGCATCTATCACATGGATACTTTTCCCATCAGCAGATCTGCTAACCAGGGTCTACACTGAGTCTCAATGGAACAACAGGGGAACACAATGCAGGTGTTCATGTTCCCCTTGGGAAGAGAGTGAACTGCACCATGCAGACACTTGTGTGTCACGTGTGATATAAGTTCCCATACACCCTACGTATTGTGCTTAAAAGCCACACAGTGGATCTATAGGGGCTGCTCGCACAATGGGAAGTTTGTAACAGAGAGCCATGTACTTCTAGGTTATAGTCATGGCTGACAGGAGCCATTTTGGGTCTACATAGTTTAGGCCCCAGATTTTTTACCAAATCTGCTGCCATAGGAGCAGACTATGTAAACGATGACACCTGCCCTTTAATCATTTGACTGTAAGAGAGCTATACAAGGCATTGCAACACAATTAACTGGACACTTGTCTGGCAATCAAAGGGGTAAGGTATGGGAATCTAGTTCTGTAGTTTTGTGGTAACTACCTGCAGTTAGAGTGCAGAAACAAAAAGAAAGAAGACGCACAGGGCGCCCAATAGTTTAAAATTCACAATCTAATGGAATATGTAAAATAGGTGTAAACTACTCACATCCGTGCCCCTGACAAACCAGCAGGTAGAGAGAGGAGTATAACCTGTCTCCACTCAGGTAACTTCGCGAATTGCTACACAGTTATCCCCACAGTTCCTCTATATTCTCAGTGGACTGGAGGTCCAGAGTATAGCAGTAGTAATGCAGCCCATCTAGACCACTACTACACTCTGGAGATAGGACCTCCAATCCACTGAGAAGATTGATGAAGACCCAAAGGAGCATTGTGATCATGTTGGGAGGCTGGAGTGGACTGCTAAGACCAGAGAAGTCAGTTTCAGCCTCAGGAAGTCAACACATGTAATCTCACACATGCCAGCTGTGCGAGAATATACTTTATCTGGTCCACTGGTGTACAAAACCTCCGGCCCTTAAAAGGGTTACAAGAAAGTATAACAATATGGAAAATGTATATTTTGGTAGATCTTCACTTTGAGTACAAGGGTACTGCTGGGACATGCTTCATTTAAAACATTATAGCTGGAATCTGCAGTGTAGTACTTCTTGAGCTGCCAGTTTAGGGTAGATCTGTTGCTTCAGCCGTTTGTCTTCCATTTGACTGCTACAGCAATAGCTCCATCCTAAAACGGTAGGCCATGGAAGTAATGAAAAAAAAATTAAAAGGAAGTAATCTTAAAGAAGTGAGCTTGAGCTTCAATAGCTTTTGAATGAAGCATTGAGCATCTCCCAGCAATTGGGAGAATGTTTGTTGTGAAAAAGCCCTACAAAATATGCATTTTCAACTTGAATTGCTACTTTTCCTTTATTATATATTTTATTTACTAAAGATCCGACCTCTACTGCAGTGGTTCTTCAAACTTGTTGCTGTGGTGGAACCCTTTAATTTCACGTGAAACCTCTGTGCTGTCCTAATAAGGATACCCTTTAACTCCTATACTTGTTTGGAACGTCAAAAGGGTGGTTATTTCATACTAAAAGCAGCTCCAATTAATCTTCATAGTATTTGGGTCATGGAGAGTGTTATTTCAATACTGTCAGAGCTGTAGTTCAAGAGAAATTGAATAATAAAATATCCCCCTCCTGCCCCTTTTACTGATATAACACTGAGCTCAGAGCAGCAGGGTGGTGTCCAAGTGGATTGCAGACAGGGACAATCTTAAGTTAAAAAAACTGAAAACCTGTCAAGGGGGGCAGGATTTCTCTTCTGCTCACAGTAAGAAGAATGTCCCTTGATGTGACCTGTATGGTCTATGGACCAGATTCCACATCTGAGGGGAGGCGG
Organism: Rhinophrynus dorsalis; assembly: GCA_037306005.1. Classification (NCBI taxonomy): domain Eukaryota; kingdom Metazoa; phylum Chordata; class Amphibia; order Anura; family Rhinophrynidae; genus Rhinophrynus; species Rhinophrynus dorsalis. The sequence continues at coordinate 140,312,826 of CM074727.1, forward strand.
CTTACACTAGGTAAAAGGGGGTATCATTAATTACTCTTGAACTACAAATCTGACAGTAATAACATAACACTCTCCATGGCCCAAATACTATGAAGATTAATTGGTGCAGTTTTTGTGAAATAACTATCCCTCCCTCTAGGCTGTAAGCTCTCACGAGCAGGGCCCTCTGATCCTTCTGTTCTCCACATTTGATTGTACTATTTAATACCTCTGTATGTCTATTCCCAATTGTACAGCGCTGTGGAATTAATAGGCGCTATATAAGTAAATAATGGTAATAATAATCATCATCCCTTTAAGGGTAAACGGTTAAGACAAAATTTACCAGGTAATTGTATGGTTCCTTATGCCAGTACTAAAATTTGTCCCATGGAACCCCCTTCACCTGCTTCAGGGAACACAAGGGGTTCCACTGAACACAGTTTAACCCTATGACTGCCAGATTGGTATCCAAAGCAATACCTGTCTGGCACTCAAAGGGTTAAAATCCACTTCTCTATAGGAATCGGATGCAGTACAAGATCTGCTAGTCCATTAGAAAAGAGGAGTGGAAATTGTACCCACTGGTATCTTTTGTAGCTTTTGTTTGTTATCTTATGAAAAACATTTCTAATACGATTTTGTTTTCTCTGCAGGAAGAGGAAGACGCAACATTTCCTCTGGCAGATCTCCGAGTTTCAGACCTCGGTTACGTTTTCATATTTCCGCTGTGCAGTCAGCTCTTCAGCAAGCAAACTAACAGCAAACGTGTCAGACACACACGGAAAGAAATAAACTAAATTAAAGAAAACTGACATACACTCACAACTGTGAAATATACACATGTATACACACACACACACACACAAGAAATGAATGTGCATCGTAGTAAATTGGTTTAGCATTCAGTTTTAGGGACAAGCTTTAGAGCGACGCTCCCTTTTTCTAAGTCAAAATGATACTTGACAAAGGAAGCGTTGCTCTCTAAAGCTTGACCCCAAAATTTAATAGTAGCCCAATAAAAAAGGTATTACATATGGAGATCCTCATATATTTGGCATCTACACCACTGGATTAACACAGCTACCCTAAATGACATTTTTTTTTTAAATAAAAGTCTATAAATAATTGTATTTTTGGATGTTTTCAGCAACTTCTATTGGTTTAAGCACCCCTCCCACCCCCAGGTACAATGTTCGTTGTCTCTATGACACATATAATGCCTGCAAGTCTCTCTCCATCAGTGATTAAAACTGTGAGTAAACATCTAGTTCTCAGGAAAAAGTTAATTAACCCCTTAAGGACCAGTGACGGTCATAGCACGTCCCTTACTTTTTACTTACAGTGCTCTACCGGGAGCGCCGTAAGGAAAAACGGGGCCTAAAATTGATCTCTCTTAGGCCTCAAAGTGGCGCAACAGTACGCGCAACAGGTCACGTGTACCGGCACGTCGGCAAGGATCAAAAGGCAACTTCCCTGGACCGCTGGTCCTTAAGGGGTTAAGTGAGTAAAGCAGGAGAGATTCAAGACATAGGGCAAAGCATAAGGTTAGTACTTGCCTATAATGGGGTAACTTGGAGCAGTGGTAAGCTTAGAATATCATGGCCCTATGCGACTAAACCTTCATCTGCAAGTGCACCAAAACTTGGCACTCAAAGGGTAAACAAGTTATACTATACATTCATTATGTGGGAATGAATCAATCACAGAAATTACATTTTTTTCAACTGTCCAAAAGGATGTTGTATTTTTTAAATAAGATTGGGAACCACTTGTTTAGAACAGATTCAATCTATTATTTTTATATAATAGCCACGCTCAGCGCAGAAAGTTATTTAATATAGTTTAAAAAATTATTTGAACTCCCATTTTCTATATGCATGAAAAGGTGGCGCTGCTGCAGTCACTTACTATGGAGACCAGCACTAGTCTATGGGGGGAGGTGTATAAAGTGGTCTACATTACAAGTGACAATAAACTTGCCTAGATAATCATTAGCGGGAATACAACAATGTGAATGTATAAAGGGGACTTATTTCTATTCGTTTTTACTGAATCAACTTTTTAGACCATATTGCAGCTGCACGTTGGGCATCCATTAACTCACCTGTGCTTAAACCCTGGCCTATTGGTGGCCCTTATGTACTGAACCTGGACAGCCCTGCTCTACAACATGTTGTAGTGGCGTACAATGTAGATGCCACTTCGCTATACCTTATGGTACAAACCATTCCACATGGAGCTCATTACACAAAAGATGCGATGGAGATTTGAAGCGGATCACTCCAAATAATTATTCATATATTGATACACATAGAAATACTAATATTATCCAGAATAAGTCCATCGTTATTAAGAAAACCTACTTGATCCGAGACGAACAGGCATCAGAGCAGACATCTTGCCTTTGACACATCTGTGCGCCTGCACAGTCCGTCCCGGTCTCCTCCAGGATTGGTGAGGAGGAGTTGCATTGTACCTTAAAGGGGAACTTTCACCTCCGCATTATCATTCTTGTATCCCTTCCTTTGTGTCCCCTCTGTACATTGCGGTGTTTCTTTTTGCCTAAAAATCTGTTTAAATGAAGCAAAAAGATACTTGAATTTTGTACCTGATGACGTTAGCAGCCGCACAGCCGCGCACCGTATGGTGCAGAAGACACTCCCACAGCCTCAGCTCCTTTCACTTGCCCCAGCATCCTCCGATGACGGAGGCGTTCTGTTAGTAAGCTGGAGAGAGATCTCATTGGCAGAGATCGATATCTAGCCAATGAGATCTCTCTCCAGCTTACTAACAGAACGCCTCCGTCATCGGAGGATGCTGGGGCAAGTGAAAGGAGCTGAGGCTGTGGGAGTGTCTTCTGCACCATACGGTGCGCGGCTGTGCGGCTGCTAACGTCATCAGGTACAAAATTCAAGTATCTTTTTGCTTCATTTAAACAGATTTTTAGGCAAAAAGAAACACTGCAATGTACAGAGGGGACACAAAGGAAGGGATACAACAATGATAATGAGGAGGTGAAAGTTCCCCTTTAAGGTACAGGAAGGGACTGATTAGTGCAGGCACACAGATGTCGCTAAACAAAGAGGCCTGCCCGTCCATCTTGGATCAAGTAGGATTTCTTAACAACTCTGGACTTATTCTGGATAATACTAGTTTTTCTATGCTTGTACCATATGAATTATTTGGGGTCACTTTATTTGGAGCGATAGTTCAGCTTTAAATAAATAAAAAAAATTAAAAACACATTTGATTTTTTAATAAAACATCTACCAGCAGTTCTAGCATCTTGCAAGATAATCCCCATTTTACTTTTTTACCACGTTAATGCTCTGGTGCATTTTATTTATAAAGAAAATCAGGAAAGGAGTGGCACGCTGCATACCAAAGCACCACACACCCTCGTCAGTTACAAACACAGGAGTGATTATAATGACAACATAATGGATTAACCCCTTGGGGCCATATCATAAGGAAAGTGGATCTATGATTAGGCAAAATCAACAAAACTAAAAAGGGACACATTTAAAGAACTTTCTGATTTAATTGGGGCTTTTAACATACCTTGGATTCTGAAGTGTTTCAAAGACACATTGCTCCTTAAAAGGGATAGTAATGTTTAATTATTCAAGTAAAATCGAGTCTTCTCTATTCTTTTTTTATAACGAAGTGTAGCAAGAAAACGTTATTAAACCATGTCATTTTTCATTTACAGTTTAATAAAGTTTCCCCCTCCCGCCCCTTCCACTTACCTCAGCAGCCTCAGCAAGCCAGCCTTGACAGAATGCGACGAGTGAAAATCTTCTTCCAGCATAAGGAAAAACCTGCCCTCCTTCATCAATGGGGCAGGCTTTCCCTTATACTGAAAGCGGAAAGATTGTCCCTCAATGCAGCACGTCCGGTCTGCGGACCAGATTCCAAATATGAGGGGAGGCTGCGGAAGTAAGTGGAAGGGGCGGGAGGGGGAAACTTTATTAGACTATAAATGAAAAACGGCAGAGTTTAATAACGTTTTCTTGCTACACATCGTTATAAAAAAAAAAAGAACAGAGAAGACTCGATTTTACTTGAATAATTAAACATTACTATCCCTCTAAATAATGTTTCATAATAAAAGCAGCTCTAATTAATTATCATAGTATTTGGACTTTGGAGAGTGTTATTTCATTTCTGTCAGAGTTGTAGTTCAAGAGTAATTCAATGACAAAGTATCCCCCTCCTGCCCCTTTTACTGATGTAACACTGCTCAGCCAGCGCAGAAGGGAGGTACCCAGGTAGACTGCAGAGAGGGGCAATCTTCAATTAAGATAAGGGAAAAACCTCAAAAACTTGTCAAGGGGGGCAGAGATTTCATTGTTCTCATAGGAAGAAGATTGTCCCCTGCTGTTATCTGTCTGGTCTTACAACCAGATTCACACCGGAGAAGAGATGGCTTACACTAGGTAAAAGGGGCAGAAGGGGAAACTTTGCTTGTGAATATCTCTCAAACCATAAAGGTTTGAGAGATAAGACATCATTCTTCATGTTTTTTTAATGCCTACAAAATAAAATAAAGATATAACAAAGTATTACTATCCCTTTAAATGTGCTGGAGACACTCTGGCAACCTAGGGTTAAGTTCCATAGGCCTGGTTGCAGCATTTGTCTGTTCCTGTTTGTGGCCTATAAAATGTTAGTTCCTCTTTAAAAGGAGTTCAGTTGACACCTCCTAATGACAAAAACCAACCACGCTCACCTTGCTATGGCCAGAAAATCCTGATGGCCCCTATTACTTGTGCCCTACTTTTATTCGAGACAGCGCATTCAACCAGCCGTGGATGTTATGTCCACAGAGGGGGACATGACAGGTGCTGGCAGTGAACTGACCTAGATTCCCATGTTAAGTGAGCACAGTGTGAGGATTTGTGGTCCTGATAGCAACAGTCATGTCTGCTTCCGAAACACACGAAATGCAGGACTACTGAAGGAAGTAAGGGAAAGCCATATGGGCAATTAGGATTTTCTGACACGATAAAGAGGAAAGTTAGGAGGTGTTCATTCTCTTAATTTTACAGTTTGAAAAATAACAAAAAGGCTATTTTATTGGTACTTTCACTTTTGCAAGATGATTTATTCAAAACATATCAAACTTTAACCCTTTGCGTGCCAGAGGGGTATGCAACGCATTGCTCTGCAATGCGTTGCACATCCATCTGGCACTCAAAGGATTAAGCATGCAATGAGGGGATATGATGAGTGCAATATTTTCATGAAAACTATTTTCAAAGCATACACACCACTATAATCATATCCAACAAAAAGCACAGTATTAAAAACATCAAACACTTTATTTGAGAACCAGGTCTTGGTCATGAGTAAACGCAGGAAGAGCGAAACGCATTGATCAGTTTCCCTATGGCTTCCTGAGACACCAGTTTTGCACCTGATCTGGAACGTCTCTCTTATTTTGCACAAGCTTATGGACATATGAAGTTGTAAGGTATTTTTTATGCCTATTCTCAAATAAAGAGTTTGATGTTTTTAATACTGGGGGGGGGGGGGGTTGGATATAATTTTAGTGGTACATATGCTTTAAAAATAATACTTGTGTATGAGAAGAGCAACAGAGAAGCTTTTCATACTGCACACCTAGTATCCTGTTTAGCCCTGTTTTGTCATCCAGAGGATTCAGTCTATGTATGTTTAAGTTGGCTTGATTACACACTGAGCATACTGGGAAATGTGACATCACATATATGTTTGGCAGTAAGAGCAGCACTACATTTGTAATGATGTAATATAGAGCTAAGGTCACTAAACAGACACCATTAACAACTCCACCATAAAATTATATATTACCTTATAAGTGAGACCCATCCCAGATGTCAAGAGTTTGATGTACAAGAAAAATAAATACAATATATTTATTTTTCCCACCACAAGCCGTACTATTCTCTCAACCCATTGATCAGGGCTGGGAAACCAGAGGACCTCCAGCTTTTCAGAACTACAATTCCAGTCATCCCCAGGATAATGGGAACTGTAGTCCAGAAGAGCTGGAAGGCCTCAGGTTGCCCACCAACATCTTAGATGCTAAAGACATCTCTAGCGCATAACAAGGAAATACTTTTGAGACATCTCTCATTTGAAGAGTTAAAATTTTAAGATGAATATGATACACAAAATAACACCACTACTTACTGTAACTGGACCTGCTTAGTTCATCAGCTTTTCTCAACCACAGGTCTCTGGAATTTGTGCCATGAAGAGTGTTATTTCAGTACTGTCAGAGTTGTAGTTCAAGAGTAATTGAATGATAAAGTATCCCCCTCCCTCCACTTTTACCTAGTGTAAGCCACCTCCCCTCAGATGTGGAATCTGGTCCACAGACCAGACAGCTCACAGCAAGGGACAATCTTCTTACTGTGGGTTTTTCCTTGTGCTCACTGAAGATTGTCCCTCTCTTTGATCCATTCGGACAGTCTTGCTGCTCTGAGGTGAGCAGTGTTACATCAGTAAAAGGGGCAGGAGGGGGATATTTTACCATTCAATTACTCTTGTACTACATCTCTGACAGTATTGAAATAACACTCTCCATGGCCCAAATACTATGAAGATTGAGCTGCTTTTATTGTAAAACATTACTCTCTCTTTAATAGTGGTCCTTATGAATTTAGAAGGCAGCCAGGCAGTCCTGGCATCAGACTACCCAAAAAATTTTAATCTAGACTGACATTTTAACCCCTTGAATGATAATGCTGTCTCAAAACACAATTTTCAGAATTGGAGTCATTCTAGGGCAACCCAGCTGCAACAAACGGAAAAGGTTAAGAAAAATCTTACTGCTTTAACCCCTTAATGACAGAGGGTTTTTTTTGTTTTTTTTTCATTATAGCGAATGACTTCCTGGACTTACCAGGTAAGTCGTCTGCCACTTAAATTGAACTTTTATCCCACGGAACACTAGCGATGTCTCCAACAATTAGGAAGCAAGGCGTAGGAAACCTACAATTCAAGAGGTTAAAATCAGCATGAATTTTTGTTTCTCCAGAACGTTATACATTTGAGGCAAACCCAAATGTCTAATCCAATATGGACCAAACAAAATTCCCTGCTGCTTTTAAATGAGTATTGTAACCCCATGAAGGCTAGAGGTCGCCAATACTAGAGGCCAACTCACTGATTCATAATGTTTTGAGGACCTCAAAGATGCTGGCTGAAGCAGCGTTTCATCTCTGGCACCAACGTACATCATTTTTAAACACACATATCATATCAAAAAGATGGTAATATTCAACAATACAAAATCCAAATGGGATGATAGAGAAGTGTGAGGACCTGTCACTTTAATTCATGTTTGCATATTTGAAAACTGCCTGAGTCATGTTAGCCAAAAGACCAGCAAACGTGCTTATAGAAATATCCATACTTGGTACTGTATGCCAATTGCGATAGTCATGCAGTAGAAGGAACATTTCTTATGCCAATTAAGCTTTTCAATGACATATCAAATGCTAATGAAGCCTTTTCAGTGATGTTTCATGATGACTATTAAGGTTTTCAGTGACATTCCATCTGCTAATGAAGTTTTCAGTTTAGTTTCATATGCAAAGAGCTGTGCTGGCAGCACCAGGAGACTTTCACTTTTTCCAGAAATAAAAGTGTAAATATTTACTGAATATTTACCATGCAGGCAGACATGATAATTGCGGGCATTTGTTATTCAAACTAAAGCAGGCAGTGTGTGAGCCAATCTCACCCTTCACTGGTCCTTTAAAGGGTTAAGCAAGCTCACAAACTCAACCTGCTTTCATTCTCATTTGAAAAATTGTTCAGGAAGCGTCACGTCTGCCTCCATGGATAGGACATGCAGGACTAACTGAAGAGGTCACCTGCTGAACAGGGACACAAGGGCAACTCAATAAAATAAGTGTCATAGTTATAGAAACAATAGGAGGGAAAAGGAGCTTACAGTCTAAATAATAGGAGACAGACAACAGGGTATGAGGGTGTCAAGTCCTGAGTTAAGGGGGGGGGGGGGTTATTATACGTGGTAGTTTTTGTCTAATAGCCACAAAAATCACCCAGTATTTCAGGGATTTCTCCTAGAGAGCCTCTCTAGTATTCAATGCATGAAAAGTCCAACTGACCCATTTAATAGTCTATGGAGGCAGATATGTTTTTTGTAGGCAGTGTGCATGATCCTGCTTAAAGCAGAACATTCAGATATATATTAAAGTGCCTCCCAAATCATGTTTCACATAGTGATAAGCATATCAATTAATTGTATTATTATCCTTAGTAAGTCCAACTTTATTTAGAAATCCAACTTGTTCAGAGACTCACCGGCAGGCATCCTGACGTAGAGGAATCAGTGCACCTGCGCTGTCCGTCCCTTTCTGTACCTTAAAGTGTTGAATAATGTCCCATAAAAACTTGTTATAGTTTTGTAGAGGACAAAAAATAAGCTTAATGGTGCAAACCCCATCTCTCAAACTGTTATGGTTTGAGAGAGACTAGCATTGAAATTTCCCCCCTCCCCTTCTCCTGATGTCAACTGTAAAGCTGACAGCAGGAGATTCAAGTCGGTCGACACGAGGAGGCTCTGCAGCAGAGCCGAAATTGCGTTACTGCAAAAGAATTACTTCATTGGAAAAGTCTACAAAGTGTGCTTGCAAACCAGGTACAATTTGTAGACCTAATTCTTTTTGGCTCTGCTGCAGAGCCACAGGCTGATTCCCAAACCGGGATCTCCTGCTGTCAGCTAGACACTGGCATCAGGATAAGGGGAGGGGGGGATCTTTCAATGCCTATATCTCTCAAACCATAATGGTTTGAGAGATAGGGTTTACGCCATTAAGCTTATGTTTTTGTCCTCTACAAAACTATAACAAGTTTTTATGCAACATTACTAACACTTTAAAGGTACCATGCAACGCCCCCCTCACCTATCCTAGAGGAGAGAGGGACAGACAGCCCAGTGCACAGATGGCTCTTATTCAGCAAGATGTCTGCGCTGTCATCTGTGGTGAGTCTCTGAAGAAGTTGGATTTCTAAATAATGCCAGACTTACTAAGGATAAGACAAGTATTAATATGCTTAACACTATGTGAAAAATTATTTGGAGGTCACTTTAACCCCTTAGGGACCCTTGACGTACCAGGACCGTCACGGTCCTTGAACTACTCAAGGACCGATGACGGTCATGATACGTCACGTACTTTTTACTTACAGCGCACTACCGGGAGCACTGTAAGTAAAAATAGGGCATGAAATAGACCGCTCCAAGATCGGAGCGATCTCTTTCAAGCCCCAAAGTGACGCGCCGATACACGTGACAGGTCACATGTACCGGCGCGTCAAAGTGCCCCTATGCGGTCGTTATGGGACGGAAATGTCCCATAACCTCCGGTCCTTAAGGGGTTAATATACCTGAAAGATCCGCATTAACCCTGCATGGACCAGAGGGGTGCACAATGTATTGAACAAACCTTTGGTCCCTTAAAGGGTTAAGGATACCATATACAGTGGAAAAATGTTTGTGTCCTGTTGTCCCGCTAGTAACCATTGTGTCCGCCTCCATGGACATGAGATCCAGAACTGGTTAAAGTTATTTCTTGAACAAATACATAAGGGCAAAACTCGTAGAGGCCATGATGATTTTTTTGCCAAAATAAAGGGGGGGGGGGGGTTTATTGGAAAGTGTCACTTCTGCTTTACACCCTGTATTTTAGGCATTTGCTCTAAAAAGAATAGTGCAAAACGAGGGAGTCTGTCAGTCCCACTGAAAGGTCCAGGTATATGCTTTCATGACACGTCTCCTGAATGTTTCCTTTTGTTCTCGTGCCCAGCACAAATATTATTTCTAGAGGCTCCCAATGAGGGTTTTTATATTGCATCTGGAACTCATTTACATTAAGGAAAAGTTTATGTGCTGTTACAGGCCTGTGTAGTAGCAAAAATGTTATTTTCTTATGCAAGGGAAGCACTTGTTTTTTTATTATATATTCTAGTTGAAGAGCCCGTTACACGGGCCACAGTGTCACTGGCGCCCGGTCGCAGGGCAGTCATGCGCAGTAGAGACTGCCCGCGGCGCGGCTGACACACAGCTGGATGCTCCGGCGTCCAGTTCTGTATCAGCCGCGGCGCGGGCAATCTCTACTGCGCATAACTGCAGCACGCGCAGCAGTGTCTACTGCGCATGACAGTGTTACACACGTTTTAGAGAATTATTATAAAGAAAAAAAAAAAAGAAAAAAAATTTATTATATATATATATATATATATATATATATATATATATATATATATATATATATATACACACACACACATATATACACACACGTCACTGGAAGTAGACGGCACTCACAAGATCTCCTAAGAGAACTGTCTACTTCCCAGCCAGAACGTTACCATTTCCTCCGGCGCGCACAATTTTAGTCCCAGATTCCTACTACCGGAGCAGCAGAGTTGCCAAGGAGAAAACATCATGACAGTTAATCTTTAAGGTTATGGCCACATAGTTCAATCCAAGAGATCCGGTTTTGCCTCTCTGATATGCCTGCATTCCCCAGCAACCAAACTGAGAGAGTAAGTGGCGTAAGTATGGCTGAAGGAAGGCGTTCCTCAGCATCAGCCATATAGGACTAAAAGGGACACACGCTGGTCACACATACATTGGATGTGGTGACGCGCATCACAACTCCCTGGTCTCTAAAGTGAACAATCTGCACTGCGACTGATAAGCAACAGTGCAGATCAGCTCTGCTCAGATTTACTGCACTCAACATCTCACTGCGGTTCAGCTGCAGCATGCTGCATTACACTACGCTCATGCATGGCAAAATATCAAGATCTAGTAGCGTGACAGGCAACAGTGTTTCTATGGTACTTCTGGTCTTCGCACCTTTGAAAATGCTGCGCTACAAGCTCTAAACAGTGCAGTTTTCAGTTACACAACAGAAAATTAATTTGTGTGATTTTGACTGCTTTCTTCTTCCTTTTAGATCTTATTCCTTCCTCTGTTAAATGAAGAATGTGTCCTAGTATAATAAGTGGCTTATCAAGTTTAGCAGAAAGATTGACCTAAATGGAAATGTGCCCCCCTTATGATCCATTCATGTCCATTGAAGCACATTGTTAGCTGTGAAGAAGAGGGATGTATGACAGAAGAAGGCCTCAGTAGAGATCATTACAAACAGGGAAAAACTGGACAGATATAACTGACTGCTGTATAAAGGACACCTTACTAGGCAAATTAATCTGTTAAAGTGGATCTATCACCTCTTTACAAGTTATGCTTGCCGCTCTGCCTCTGCTCCTGTCCCTCTACCCAGCATCCTCCGATGACAGTGGTGTTCTGTTAGTAAGCTGAAGCGATCTCATTGGCTAGATATCCATCTTTGCCAATGAGATCGCTTCAGCTTACTAACAGAATGCTTCCGTCATCGGAGGATGCTGGGTATAGGGACGGGAGCAGAGGCAGAGAGGCAAACTGCGGAAAGAGCAGTTTACCCAGGAGTAGGATGCAGGGCACTCTTTAAACCTTAATTTTCATGCAAAAAAGTAAAAAAATAAATAAATAATAATAATAATAATAATAATAACGTTTTAAACTTCTTTGATAAGTAATCTACCTAATGAGCATCAATTGTAAAGAGATGATAAATCCACTTTAAAGTAAGACCCACTTATTTTTAGGATATGGTTCCCCTTTGAGTGTCAGAGAAATATCCAGTGTATTAGATACCTCTCTGGCACGCAAAAGGATTATTTAAAATAAATAAATAAAATCTGTTTGCCTTACTACATGGATGTAACCAGTGAAATGCCAGTTTATTCTTTCATAGTGACCTACTAGCACTGAGGGATAGCGGTGTTCTAGAAGGAGGTATCCTTTAGATACATTGCCCATTATTAGGAGACCAACCAAATGCCGCATTAAACATGCCGCTGGCATGAAAAGAGCAAGATTCTGATGTTACATGCTTAAACGTTGCATGTCCTATGGGTGATATGCCTGCTCCACCATAAAGTCTATACCAAAGCATGGAACCCCTTTGTGTGTCAGAGAGGTATGCGCTGGATACCTCTGGCACACAAAGGGTTAAGAAAGCAACATGTAATTGAGCGCAGTAAGTGTTATGTATTTTTGCCTCATACAACATAAATGAATAAATACTGATCTTGGATGCCGCTTCCTTTAATTACATATTTCCAGATTATATGCACCTTCTCAGTACTACAGCATACTCTTTTTGTCTCGCCTGCGAACTGCAGAGCAGGCATGTTGCCCATAGAATTACTACTGAAATACCCTTTTGAAGTGGGAAAGATTCTTATGCCACTCTTTTCATGCTGGCGACATGTCTTAATGTGGAATTTGGTTCGTCTCCCAATAGTGGGCGACAATTTGAAAGTGAACCCAAGAACGGCATTGTGCAGTTTTTAAATAGCTAAATTTCGTTATAAGATTACCTAAAATAATATATTCCAGTTAAGCATTGCTAAGAGGACAGAAAATATATTTTATCGACAAATAAAAAAAAAAAAAAAGCACTTAACCCCTTGAATGCTAGAAAAGACACCAATGCATTGGTGAACTCTCTGGAAGCCAAGGAGTTAAAGGCAAGCCATCAGAAGTGTATTTCCACCCTGTATCCCCCCCTACCCTATGCCATAAAATCTTGATACACAGTATTAAAAAGGAAAAAGCCCTAATGGAATAGGATTTTCATGGGAACAGAGCAACAAGCAGGGAGGCAAGAGAAGGACTATTATGGTGGGCTCTTTATTCTGTAGGATGGGGGAACAAGCACACAAGAGAGGGCACGGAATCTGCTATTAATCATATTATAGGCATTGTTCGTTTGATGCGGCTGGAAGAGATCCAAGCAGCAAATAGCCTGGTTCCCATCTAAAGGCTGAGGAGAGAGGAGCTGCCACTCTGCAGTTCAGAAGGATTGGAACCGTCAGAAAGAAAGAAATGCTGAAAGCACATTCACGCTAGTCATACACACACATACCAGCGCCTGTTACAAGGCAGGAAAGTGGATCCTAAGCGCGTTTTATACAAACGCGCCCATATTACGGTATGTTTTACACACACATGTTCTTTAAAGCGGAACTATCATCACACTTATATTGAGCCCCAAATCCTAATTACAATAGCAATATCCATATACTTATATTTTCAAATATTGCGGCATTAGTGAAAAATAGAACTTGTAGGCAGACAGGCAGTAGTAGGAAACAGCGAAGGCATCTTGCAGAGAATTCATCTATCTGAGTCTGCGCTGTCCACCCCCTTCCCCTCCACGACTGGCGAGTTGAATGCCTGGTTACCTTAAGGCACCTGAAAGGACTGACCGTGCATGCGCAGAGTGCCTACTGCAAGATCCCTGCCGCTGCTTGTCTGCCTAAAAAGTTCTGTTTTTCACTAATGCCGCAATTATTCTTGAAAATACAAGTACGTATATGCACATTACTATTGTGATTAGGATTTGGGGCTCAATAGAAGTGTGATGATATTTCTGCTTTAAAAGGAACACCAACGTATCCAATAATGTTCTCAACTCATCTTAACCCTTTGAGGATCACTGGCACTCAAAGGGTTAAAACAATACTAACACCTAAAAATTAACTAGGGAAACGCACAGTTAATTATCCTGTACTCCATATGTAATACGTAACTATTTGTTTTTGGAAGTCTAATATCTTGACTTACATATGCTCTGAGGGAGCTCCGTTTCCTGTGCTCCATGGCTCCCACTGATTGTTCAGGATTATCTGTAAGTGGGCTAAAATACCTTTATGAAAACAAGGACAATGGGGCACTAATCACAATTAACCGATTTTCTGGTCCTCTCTCGCAGTACAGATAGCACAACAACAATAAAACAAATAAATGCTTTCTTTAACAGGTCAATTTACACAGGAGTTAAAAAGCAAGATTAGCATTTTAGGGATAGAACATGAATAATTCTGTTATGTATGCATACCTGCCAAGTGTCCCACTTTAAGGAGATATTAGGGGTCCATACCTCCCAAATACCCCACTTTATTCTGGACAGTCCCTGGTTTTAGACCCATATTCCGATTTCCCACCCTGGTGTCACTTTTTTTTTTTTTTTTTTTTTTTTTTGGAGATCAGACTCCAAGACTCCACACCTAGAACAAAAAGTGCCCCTCTTTGGCCATCTGAAATGGAGGTATGCAACACATTGAAAAACAAAGCTTATCACTCTGGCACTGAAAAGGTTAACACTCAGCGCCAGATGGGTACAGAATGTCTTTGCAATGCATTCCATACCCCTCTGGCATTCAAAGGGTTAAGGTGCCCACACATGGGGTACCATGATCAGAACCAACTTGACCTCTTACCAATCAGACTGCTGGCAACATCTCCACACACCAAAATGCAGGCAACCTGATCACCCAGTAGTCAGATTGCTCGTTTATTGGTCTGTGCGTGGAGATGTGCAGATCAGGTCCCACAGTCTCAGACGTATACTGTATGTATCATTATGGTTTGGTTGTCTGAGGCCACACACATTGCTATCTGATAGTCAGCTGAAAAGAACTCTTCTGATCAGATCATGCTGAGCAGATTAGATCAAGATGGCCAATACACATCGTGATAAACAGCCAACGTAGTAATATTTGGCCAAATTGGACAGTATTCAACGACCAAATAAGCCTGCATATGGGCCCCTTTCACAAGGATGACAATGCTGCAGCAACAGGACCACAAACATTTAGTCCTACAGTGAATGTTACAACTTTAATACAGTGCAATAATACAGAAACAAGTGTGCAATCTTGGTTTCAATGGAATCTCACTCAAACCTCACACTTATCATGGGTAGCTGTGCTTTCTTCATAATGTTGTCATCACTAATGTTTGTATTGAGAGATGGTATGCTGGGAAAACCTTGCTACAGGAGAAAAAGCCCTTAAGTGTAGGTGAGCGCGTGTTTGTGAAGAGGCACGTTTTACATGAAAGACTGTTGTGTGGTTGTTTTACCTGTACACTGACATCTGCCTCGTAATAAAAAAAAAAAAAGGTGAGCACAGAATTGCATTGCAATGCACTGCACACTGTTGTAGCAGTCAATGAGTTTAAAAAAAAAATGCAAAACAATGTAAAGTAGCCAATGAATAAGGATCTCTTTGCATCCTATTCTAACTATTTCCAAAACCATGGGGAAAATTCACTAAGTGGTGGTAAAGTGAAGATACCTTCTCCAGTTTATCACTTCTCCAATTGCTATGTTATTCTATGGAGCCTATGCACTAAGATTTCTTCAGCTTTGGAGATCTTAGTGCATTGGCTCTATAGAATAACATAGGAACTGGAGAAGTGATAAACTAGTAAAGTCACCTCCACTTTATCACCACTTAATGAATCTCCCCCCATGTTTCCTTCATGCCCAAAGAAAAGAAAAAGAAAGACTCATAGATCACGGATCCGCATTGGTATAAGAAAATAGCATGGAGAGCTGGCTGGCTCTTTGGAGAGGCAACTACCACAGTGAGTGATACATGCTATAATTTGCCTTATCTCACTCAACACAGAGCTTCCAAATTGCAGCAGGGTCAATGTTCATGGCAGCCTATGGGGCCACCAGTGGACATAATGGAAGCTGCAATGTTCATCACAACTTAAATAACTCCCCAGCTCACCTGGACCATCACATATGGCTGACACAGACTTCTGTCAGCTAACAGTTATTCCTCCGTAACCAGATCACAAGGGGAACATAGTACACTGCAGATAACTAACAGGCAGCTTCAATTGAGCAACACAGGTGGACAGACATACAGGGCCTTATCCTATATAATAATTTGCTAGGATGTTTGTCAGAAGCAGTCATGCACAGTAGAGACTGCGTGCGTTCAGGCAGTCTCTACTGCGCATGATTCCATCACATGAGCGAGGCGACGCAAGACTGCATCATCACGTGGAGCAGTGAGGTAGCAGCCTCTTAACATTACCTGGACCTTGGCCTGTGTACACGGGCTTTTACACTAATGAAGAACAAAACGGAGAAGCAATTCTTATTCAATCTAACCTAGGGAGGAGGAATTAATATGATCGATCATTAGTTTAAATGGGGATTTAAACCTTTTGAATGCTCATAACCTGCAATGTACAATATAGATGTGCAATTTATAGAACAGATCAGGGTGAGAACTCGAATAGTCCTAGCAGGTTACCTGTAGCTTAATGATAGACAATGGGAGACCCTTTCGCTGCTACCATCCAGATTATTTCTGACGGGGAATGATGGGAGATGTAGTCTAGTAGCAGCTGAAGGCCTTCTCACATTGCCCATCACTGCACTACATACTAAATTCAGGGTTATGTTTTCCACACATCTATGCACAGTGACCCCCCATCACTGGCTCCTAGTCTTGCTCACACATTGTGAGTGTCAAATGCACAAGGAAAGTGGAAGAATTGTGTGACAGAGGAGAAATAAGAATTGTGTGACAGAGGAGAAATAAGAATTCTCAACTATTTAAATGTGGCTTTTAACCCTGTCGATGCTAGAGGCACCACCAATGCAACTTACTTCACAAGGAGTTGATGTATCTAGTATACAAAAGGTTAAAAATCAATAGAATTTGTTGTCTATAATGCACTTTGTTTGGCCCAAAATTGCTCCATCACCTCTGCATGTGTATGGCCCTTTATAATTCTCTTATCTCTCTCTAAGATATATATACATACTAAGCCTACCAATCCAGTGAGCATTCTATCGGAAATCACTACCAGCACAAAAAAAAAAAAAAAAAAAAAAAAAAAATCATGATAATTAAGTCACTAGGAATAATTCATTACAGTCAGGGAAGACTGTCGTTATTTATTTTCTAATTTTACTTACACATTAAGGGCTTTTCATTACTTCCCAGTCCCAGGAATTGTTTAGAGCCCACTTGGTTTGAGTGCATGTAGGCTTGTACAGTTAGAAAGAAGGGGAAAGCGCTAGGATCTAAAGATAAGACACATGCGAGTGTATTTTCAAATACATAATATATATATGCTGCACAGTGTTGCCCTGGTATCCAGCCAGTGTGAATTTCAGTGGATGCAGCAACTTGTTGGCGGTAAATAGCACTGAAGTGATTGTGACAGAAGTGGTCAGAGCAGCTTCGCACCCCTTGTCACTACTTTCAGTTTGCCAGTGTGTGGGTAAACGATCACCCGGGAGAGGGGTGGACAGCAAACGAGAGAGAGAGAGAGAGAGAGAGAGAGAGAGAGAGAGAGAGAGAGAGAGAGAGAGAGAGAGAGAGAGAGAGAGAGAGAGAGCGCAAGAGGGGAGAAGGAGAGAGAGAGACAGAGGAGGGAGATAAGGGAGACCGGATGGAAGGGTGAGAAAGGGGAGGAGACAGTGCAGGAGAGAGACAGGGGGTGACAGAAAGCCACACAGAAGAGAAAGGGGAAGGAAAGAGATTCATAAAAGGAGACATACTCTCAGACAGAGGAGAAAAAAAAAAAAACAGGTAGACATCCCATCTCATGATAAAAATACTAGCAGATGAAAACATAACTCTCTGGCTTTCAAATGGCTTAAAAGTTGTGCGTGCACGTGTACACACACACACACACACACACACACACACACACACACACACACACACACACACACACACACACACACACACACACACACACACACACACACACACACACACACACACACAAAATATCTCTCTAGCCCTAAAGCACTGGTGGGTGAGCCTTTACCTCTCTATGGCTGCCCACTTTACATCAATGGAAGACTTTGGGAATTGTAGTTCTACAACAGCTGTAGAGACAAAGATGCCCATCCCTGCTCTGGAGCTTTTACACTGAGTGCTAGAGGTGTGCTGAACACATCATTACATACATACTCCTCTGGCATTTTAAAGGGTTACTGATTACTATGTAATCTTGCAGTGTGCATCTTTAATAAGTAACAACTCCCTGACGACGGGAGAGGTGTGCAATGCATAGCAGACACTTCTGGTCCTCAACGGGTTAGAGACGAGGTGGCAGCCTCAAAAAGAGAGAGAAAATGGCAGAGGGGAAAAAGTGAAAATCTAAGAAAGGATATTAAATATACTCCTCGCATATGAGCAGACGTGTTTATTCCAGGACTGGCCAACCTGAGGCACTCCAGCTGTTGAGGACTTCAACTCCCATCAACCCCGCTGGCCGGGAATGACGGAAATGGCAGTCCTCAACAGCTGGAAAGCCACGGGTTTACCAGTTTTAGTGCACAACAACATGTAGGAAGAAATGACAGAAGGCAAGACTGGGGGTTGTAACGAGAGCGGAGAGGAAGAAAAAACAAGCCGGGCTCTGCCTGCTATATAGGCGGCTCCCAAGAAAATGCTACAGGGTCAAAAGTTTACTGTGGTTTCAATTTCACCTCTCAGCAGCCAATCAGGAGCGGCTCAGGAGCTGCAGAGAGGACGCCTGCTGCCAATGACACGTTAACTCATACTGTGCTGACTCAGGATTGGAAAACTACTGCCGTGTGTCTGGACTCGCACAGATCTTCAGCACAGCCAGGCAACGTGGAGGCGAGTTCAGGGCCAAATAATCTGAATCTATAGGGGTGAAGTAACAATTCCCATGCATTGTGAGACCTCTCTAGCATTCAAGGGGTTAAAATCCCAATTTTTTTTTTTAATGGGAGTTTTTTGTAACGTTTACTTTAATGCAACTGCTTTGCCCCAGAACACACACTCGCGTAGTATGCACACTTGTGATAATTCCCTGTTGGCTTCTACATATGTGGATCTATTTACCCTTTGCGTGTCAGAGGTGTACGTAATGCATGTCTTTGCAATGTTACCCCATTGGCACTCAAATTAAGGACGGGGGTAGGGGTTGCGCCACTACTCTTGTCCTTAACCCTTCGAGTGCAAAGTGAGTACGCAACGCATTGCACTCGGAGTTAAGGGGGTTAATCTGCTTACATGCACCCCTTCTCTTCCAGCTGACTACAAAATGGCAGCTGTGCAATAAAGTGGGGAATGCGCTATTTTTGTCAGTGCCAACCTGTTGAGGGCCAGAGGGGGGCCAACGAAATGCGCTGCAACGCGCAAATGGGTTAAGAACTGCGCATGTTGTTTTCACGCAGCACAATAAAACCCCGATAACTATAGCACATGCTCTTAACCTTTTGAGTGCCAGACCACTCCACCCCTCTGGCACTCAAAAAGGTTAAACCAATGTAAAGTGCCAGTACGCAAGTTGCGTACTCCTCCGGCATTCAAAGACTTGTAACCTTTAAGTGGCGTGAAAATCAGTGCGGACTGGGCTCATGAATCGGGCGCCATCGCTAATCCTCTCACAGGACGGCAGACATGTTAGCAATGGCCAATTAACCCCTTGAGGGCCAGATGGAGCAGCCAACGTGATACCCATCTGTCACTGAAAGAGTTAAACAGATCTGCAGAACATAACATGCTGGCTACTTCATGCACAACGTATTAACCTTTCGGTGCCAATATCTCTTTCAATGACAACGTGCATTGTGATTAGTGAGGGTGCCACTGCATCTTCCCTTATATAATAATGTACAATTTCTTCTATATGGCACCTCGATGGAGTACAAATGACAAATAAAACTGGTTGTTACAATAAACTAGGGGTTCCATTAACCAGGTGAGTGCCAGCGGGGTGGGCAATGCATGCGCAACTAGTTCTCTGGCACTCAAAGTGGTAACTGCCCCTGCCCCAAATGATTTTAGTCTAGATACAAACACATACTACTACTGGCTGGTCATTTCTAATGACTCCTAAAATAGAAATGTGCAAGTTTCAGGTGTTATCTATAGATCATATATAGAATAATTTACAGAATTACAGAAATGGCTGGAATTCTTCTGAAATGAGAAAAACGTGGTACCTATGGTGCAGCAGTATTTATTTTGTTTCTTAGTCTGTGTAGAGCTATAAACACAATATCAGTGTGTCCCCTATATAGTGCAGCTGGTTTGCGCCATAATTGCTCTATAACCCTATAACAGAAATGCAACGCAATAAAGGACGCTGGGAAATAGATACTGGCTAATGAAGCTAGAGGGCCACATGTTGCCTAGTGGTGGGGAAGAGTTCCTGCACTACTTGTGTTTTTAGCATGAATATTGAGCAGATGGCCCCTCCTGCTTCTGGACTTCACGCCTTACCATTAAGCTTAGCTTCTTGAAGCAGGCCAGAGTACTCAAAGTGTGTAGCTCACAACCTGAGTCTGCCCAGCTGTACGGAGGGCAGGAACACCGATTAGTAGTACTGTCTATAATGATGGGGAGAGGGGGAATATCAGAGGAGAAGTAGTAGTGTAGGATGGCTGGCTGGGACAATGTCTGACACGGCAGGTAAAGGGAAAAGACTGATAAATGTACTTACTTGTCTGAGGGAAAAGATGGAAAGAGCTGCTAGAAGAAGATGGTCTCAGTCAGAAGAGATAGTGCCGAGGTAGTACTTTGGGGGCCAGTGAGAGGACACAATTTAAGAGTTGGGGTGTGGGTGGGGACCAGAGGTGAGACCGGAGATGAGGGGATAACACGTGCAGTAGAAGTGAAACATTGTTTCTGTTTACAGGTGCTGGAAGGGTCGGGCTTCCGTGCTCATGATAGTGCAATAAAAGACTCACAGAATTAACCCTTTTGAGTGCCAAAGGTATCCAACGTATTGTGTTCCAATGCTTTGAATACCTCTCTGGCACTCAGAGGGTTAACCCTTTGCTCTACAATGCGCTACTTCCCCATCTATCCCATTCTTCCCAAGTGTCCCTCTTTAGGGGGAACAGTCCTTCTGAGACCTCAATCCCCCTCTCCCACCCTGTTGACCCTCTTTGTTTAGTATATCAGACAGTGTGGTGTGTGTATATAACGCACTGTTCCACAGGATTCAAACTTGCACTAATTTTGTTTAACCTTTTAAGGACCAGCAGTCCAGGGAAGTTACCTTCCCTTAAACCTTTGAGTGCCAGAGACACGTACCTCTCTGGCATTTAAAGGGTCAAGGATCACTGACAGCTGTAAGTAAAAATGGGGTGTGAAATTGACCGCTCCTATTGGAGTGGTCTCTCTCAGACCCCAACTTGAAGCGCCAGCGCTTCAAGTTGGGGTCTGAGAGAGACCACTCCAATAGGAGCGGTCGATTTCACACCCCATTTTTACTTACAGCGCTCCTGGAATAAAAAGTATGTGACCTGCGGTATGTAGGGTTGCCACCTTTTCCTAAAAAAAAAAAAAAAAAAAAAAATACCGGCCATGGCATTCCCTCCATAGACTTAACATTGGACAGAAGCCAATTTTTTACCGGCCTGCCGGTAAAATACCAGCTGGGTGGCAACCCTAGCGGAATGACTGTCATCGGCCTTTAAGGGTATAAACCGCTAGCACATCACGTAGTTCTTAAGGGGTTACATTTTAGTATGTGTGTTTATAAATCAGTGTGCATAAATAAATGTATTTATTTCTTTTAGATCTTTTATTTGGTTATACAAAGAGGTGTCAGTAGGTCATGAAATAACCTAAAAATTCTCAGTAATACCCCACACACAGGTCACGCCCCTTAAAACACAAGTGTCCCTTTTTGGCTATCTGAAATGTTGGGAGGTATGTTGTTCAAAGTGCCAAGTCTGTGTACTGAAAACGTATTTCCAACTTCACACCTATGAACGTGATAATTACTTGATATTAAAACCAACTAATATTTTTTTAATTGAAAATTCAAATATGCTTAAACCCTTTGAGTGCTAGACAGCTATCCAGCGCATTGCAACGGAGCGTGTGGATACCTCTCTGGATGATTTATTAGTTCAGCCCTAAACAGAAAATCCAACAAGCTAGTAAATCTGGTGTGGCTTTATTTAACCCTTTGAATTCCAGAAGGGTATGCACTCAGTTATTAAACATTGGCTGGGCTAGTAACTTTTTACTGACTGGTGAGCATCACTGATCTTTTCCAGCCCCTACAACAAAAGGGAAACATTTATAGGAGCCCATCAGAATTTCTGCCAATAGGAAGGTAAATGGGCGGGTATTATTAGGTGTTACTTCACCTTTAATACAAATCACAAAACGCCAGCCGGTACACAGCGCCAGTGAACTTGTATGTTTTTAAGGTGTCAACAGAATTAAATCAGAACAGGATATGATAAATCCCACTTCCTGGTTCTGTTCCCATTGTCTGTTTAGAACAGGGGTGGGAGAGCAGTCGATCTCAAACTGTTGTTGAACTACAAGTCCCATAATCAGATCATTGGCCTTGTTTTTCTAAACCAGCTCAAGAGCTACACACCGACTTCACCCGGCACAAAACCCAATATCTCTAAGCAATTTCTCTCCAAGGCTTTTTTTGATAATTAGTTTAGCCCAGATGTGGCTCTTCAACTGTTGCATACTAAAACTCCTACCAACTGTCCCCAATTTCCCGGGACAGTGCCTGGCTTTGTCATTTTTTTGCCTGGATCCTAGTTTTAATGTTACATTTCAAATGACATTAATGTGGCTTTCAACCCCTTCAATGTTAGGCAGACCTCCAGCATAATTAATTGAAGGCCTCTAGTATTTAATGGGTTAAAAAGATCCATATAAATCAACGGAATGATTTCTCGCCTATGGTACACCGTTGTTTGTCCCAGAAACATTACTCTTTTCTTTTGTGTGTAAGGCCACAAGAGAGATCATAATTGTCAAATCAAGGTTCCACGGACACCAGGATCTGTCCCATGTCTATCAGACTTGTGCCCACAAACCCTGGTTTTACTGCATGCACTGATATGGCTTTCAGAGAGCCATCTACAGAAAAGCAAAGCAATTCTACAGGTAAAATGAAAATTGTCATCAATTTACTTGGAGCTTTTAAAGGGATAGTAACCCTCCCCCCCCCCCCCGAAAAACGTGAAGACAAATGCGAGGAATCATCCAAACATACTTAACTGCCTTATTCCCATTTCTCAAACCTTTATGGTTTGAGAAATGTAAGGCAAGGCAGACCTCCGCTCCCTCCCCTTTCTGCCTGACGAGCTGTAAAGCTGTCAGAGGCAGAATCCGGTCGCCAGACTTACGGAGGTTCTGCAGGAGCTCAGTCATCTAGATATCTCAGTGTAAATTACTTCATCAGACTGGTCTACAACATGTGCTTGCAAGCCAGGCACAGGTTTTAGACCATTCTGATGAAGTAATAATTCGGAGATATCTAGATGACAGCGCTCCGGCAGAGCCGCCGTCTGGTCCCGGAAGCAGGATCTCATGACGTCCGCTATACAGCGGATGCATGAGAAGGGGGAGGGAGCGGAGGTCTTTATTTTCTTACATCTCTCAAACCATAACGGTTTGAGAGATGGGAATAAGGGAGTTAAGTATGTCTGGATGATTCCTCGCATTTGGCTTCACGTTTTTCGGAGGGGTTACTATCCCTTTAATCTCGAGTGCTTGGAAAGCCTCCAAAGTATTGCTAAGCAATTAGTTTCATATCTCTCTGGCATTCAAAGGGTTAAAAATGCCATTTAAAATTCATAGGGATTTTTATTTGTTCTGCATTAAAGCTGCCCCTAGAACTGTTCTATTTTTACTTTTGTGCGTACGGCCCTACATTGGTAGTTCCCACAAACAAGGTTATCGGCCATTTGTTTTTTTATATCCAATACAGGTTTGTTACACAAGGATGGATGGTGTGTGTCAATGGGAGTTGTGGTTTCCAACAGCTGGAAAGCCACACGATTCTTACCCCATCTCTAGCAGATCTTGACAACGAGAGCCTGTTAAGGGGGGCTGACCATCACATTACCACAATCCGTGAAAGACCCCCTACAACACATCACGTACCCTTCATTAGAAAGTTCTACACTAGAATGGCACACCTGCACTTACAATCCATCCCCAGTCCTACAGGAACCCTAATACAATCCATCCCCTGTCCTACGGGAACCCCAATACAATCCATCCCCAGTCCTACTGAAACCCCAATACAATCCCCAATCCTACGGGAACCCCAATACAATCCATCCCCAGCCCTATGGGAAATCCAATACAATCCATCCCCAATCCTTTGGGAACCCCAATACAATCCATCCCCAGTCCTTTGGGAACCCCAATACAATCCATCCCCAGTCCTTTGGGAACCCCAATACAATCCATCCCCAGTCCTATGGGAGTCCCATCCCCAGTCCTAAGAGAACCCTAAAGTAACAATAGGCTCCATGATAATGAGGCAATTGAGTACCAGAAGACTAATGTACAATGAGAGGCATTTGAATGCCCTGTTGATAGACTGCCAATAATGGTTGTTGGCATCATTATGTTCCCAAAGGCGAATCTCATGAACTGCACATTGCTCTTGGCGAGAATGGTAAGCTCTCTTTAAAGTCAGATTTATGGTAGTCCTATATAAACGCCTGTGCAAAAATCTACATCTCAAACCACAGTAGCAGTGATGGGTAACAGGTGTCTCTGGGGCCATGTGTAGCCTACTAAGGACCCCTAGACTAGTACAATGGGGAGGAGTTGGTTTCCTTCTACATCATCACATACATATTACACAACCCGGTCTCCAATACCCTGAAAAAGCAATGCTCTGGACACCTCCAGCAGCCAAGGGTCTGCTTTTTTCAAAGTTTATTTACAATTTTTAACCATAATGTGTGGCCCTTTAGTGAACTTGAGGGCCACAAATGCGAGATGAAACTGGTTGCCTGGCACTGCCTAAACATGATTACAAACACGAGAAAGATCCTGGTTTTAACCCCTTGGAAGATAGTGATTCTCAATGTGTGCGTGATATTGCTGGCACTCAAATGGGTAAACAGTACATTGTACCATCTTATAGCCCTCCAACAATCATATTTAATGTGCTTAACCATTTAATTACCAGAGGGGTGTGCAGAGTATTGCTTTCAACGTGGTGCACACCCTCTGGCACACTCAAAGGCTTACATGTACTATTAGTTAATACAGAGCACTGGGCTCAGAAGAGATGTTTAATTCCATTTTGTGAGGGTCTGACTGCAATATCTTTTGTGGCCTATCCACTTTCTGGTGGCACTGCTGCAATTGGAGTCACCATACCGTAGGAACAAGAGTGCCGTCATAAAATGGAATGGCCAAGAAAAATATTTCAGTAAAAAGTTTGAATGAATCTTCTCATGGTGAAAGTACCCTTGTATATGAATAAAACTAAGAAGCAGAGTTGGGATACCACCTTGATACATTTTTAAAGGCGTAGCAAACTTATTATGGATCACTATATGGCTGGGCATTTCCTGCTGAGTGATACAAGAGTAATTCAGTGCTGGGAGAGGATTGGTTCCAAAGTTATTACCACTCAGTCATTTTTCCCCTCTGTTTAGATTATATCAAACACTTTAAGTGTCCAGAGAGTCTTTTGTATTCTATGGGAGAGGTGTGCCACTGACTACATGTCAATAGAATATGATAAAAACAGCATCACCACTTCATGACTGTTTGAAATGTAATAATTTTTACTAAAACAACTTCCAGTAAAGGGGTGTACTGTTTCAGTTGTATACAGGAAACCCTTACATTTTTTCACAGCAAAGCTTTTCTGATCCTTAAAGGAAGAATAAGGGTTTTTAACAGCTCGACGAGTGATAATTGTCATTTGACGGAGCTAAAATTTTCGAAGGTTGCCATGGCTACAGATTTCCCATCCTTGCTCACCACAAAGCGGCTGCTCTCAAAAGGGTCTCGCAACCTATCATGTCTGCCAAAAAAGGGCATATCTTCAGAAAAGCTGTCCTTTAATATCATGGGTTAACCCAAAGTTTGGCAATATCTGATCCACAGATGTTGTTGGACTAAAAGTCCCATCATCCTCATCTGTCCAATGATGGGAAGTTGTAATAGCCAAGAGCCACAAGTTGCCTACTCCTTCTTGTAAACAATCTATTGTTCACTAGTCCTCATACCCAAATAGCTTACTATCAATCTGAACCATGTGGGGCACTTTTACTTAAGCCTTTGAGTGCCAGAGTGGTATGCAATGTACCTTGCTGGCACTCAAAGGGTTAAACATCTGCATGCCAGAAGAATGCACAGCCATCAATGGGTTAAACCTTTGAAAGCCAGAGGTATCTAAAGTATTGCATCACAATGCACTGGGCACCTCTCTGGCACTCACATGATTAAAGCAAAGACCCTTTGTTTTCCAGACTTGTTTAGCGTAAGGAAGCTTGCCTCCTTGACTATCAGAAGAACTTGCTTTGAGGGAAAAGATTATCGTAATGTGGGTACGAGTGTAAATCGCATCGGACACCCCCTGGCACTCAGATAATAAAGTTTATCGCTCTCATTTTGGGGTTCTGTAAGGAGAAAGTGGTCAGGGTTAGGAGGAAGCAATGGCCACAGATTTTGTGGATCATCCATGATACACTGAAGCCCTTTTTTCCTGAGGGAGGGGGGGGACGGTCCCATCCATCTGAGCAGTAACTGCTGTGAAATCTGCTGATGTTTTAGAAATGTCAGGAAAAGTGCAGACAAGCGTCTGAGCGGCTGTCTGATCATTTGACTGTTCTGCTCCAGCGTACGCTAGACAGGCCTCCTGTATTACAGTGAGAGCAACAGCTTCTCCAGCAGAGATCCGTGGGGATCGAACCCATGACAAGACAGACAGGCCTGGAATTTCCACTAGTCTGTTACAAGTCTAAAAACCCTGTGGGGAAGCGTTAACCCCTTGGATGCTAGAGAGAGATTTCCAGCAATCAATGGATTATAATAAATTGCACATTTTATGGCTAGTCAGAAAATGGTTGTCTCTAAGTGCCAGCGGGGTACTCCACACCTTGCTTTACAATGAGTTGCGTACTCCTCTGGCACTCAAAGGGTTAATATTCTTATTACATAAAAAGCCGAACAATAACTAACTCCTCAGATAGGACAATGAACACCAATGTAAAAAGTAAAACTTTAACCCTTTGAGTGCCACAGAGGCATCCAATACATTGTTTTGTAATGCGTTGGGTGCCTCTGTGGCACTTAAAGGACCAAGTCCAAGAAGACACTAGTCTTAACCCTTTGAGTGCCAGAAGAATCCAACACATTACAATTCAATGAGTTTGATACCTCTCTGGTATTCAAAAATGGAGGGGAGCACCTCAAAGGCAGGCAAATGACTAAGTATTAACTCCTGAGCAACCAACCAGTGAATGCCAGCGGTAGTCAGGGACACATAGCCAATCTTTTAGTTAGGTTAGGTGTCTGGAGTTTGTTGTTGCTTTCAACTGTAATAACTTTGGAATTAATTATCTCCCAGTAGTGTGACTTTCAGTCCCATAATAAAGGTTTACTACTGCTTTATCCAGACAGTTCAATAATATTAGCTGGTTAATGTGGCTATTATCTGGCATTATGACAACATGTACACATTTATGAAGAACAGTATAAACCCCTTTTGTTGATCTCAGTCATGATAAGAATGTAGAAACTCACACACAAGCTAACACATATCAATGGCCCAGTATCTCATACACTACTATCTGACAGTAAGCGCGCTTATAAATCACACAAAGACTGATGCACTAAGAACCGGACAAACCAATAGATTTAACCCTTTGAGTGCCAGAGAGGTATCAAACACATTGCAATGCAATGTGTGATACCTCTCTGGCACTCAAAGGGTTAAAGAAAGCTTTTAGCCCTTTGAATACA
The DNA here is from genome assembly GCA_037306005.1 of Rhinophrynus dorsalis. Taxonomy (NCBI): domain Eukaryota; kingdom Metazoa; phylum Chordata; class Amphibia; order Anura; family Rhinophrynidae; genus Rhinophrynus; species Rhinophrynus dorsalis. The sequence goes on from CM074727.1 coordinate 140,340,462, forward strand.
AAGGGGTCTCCAACATCTTGCAAAGCAATGAATTGGAGAAGTTTCTAGCATTCGGGAGGATAAAGGTCCATTTAAATAACTTAAAGTTGAACTATCGCGCCAAATAAAATACTATAATTATTCATTTAGCGATAAGCATAGAAATACTAGTATTGTACAGAATAAGTCAGCGTTATTAAGAAATCCTACTTGATCCGAGACGGATGGGCAGGCTTCTTGCTGTAGTGACATCTGTGCGCCTGCACCGTCAGTCACTTCCTGTACCTTAAGGTACAATGCAACTCCCCCTCTCTGATCCTGACAGTGCAGGCGCACAGATGTCCATAAGGTCTGCCTGTTCATCCTGTATCAGGTAGGATTTCTTTAGAACGCTGGACTTATTTAGGATAATACTAGCATTTCTATGCTTATCGTTATATGATTATTTGGGGGCACGCTTTATTTGGAGTAATAGTTCTGCTATTTTTTCATTTTCATTGGTCCAGTTTGGTGCATTCGGATGACTAGAGTTTGCTCCATTACCTCTAACAACCAACAGCCTCAGTGTATTTTAACCCTCTGAGTGCCAGAAAGGTATCCAATGCATTGTGCTGTAGTGTACTAGATACCTCTATGGCACTCAAAAGGTTAACATATTGATGATGGGAAAGGAAATACTGCAAAACTAGTACTGAACTTGCTTTTCTGTGAATGACAGGTATCCAACGCCCTCTCTGGCACTGAAAGGGTTAAAATTAATGGAAGTTTGTGTATTTTTTTCCATTCTCAATACTACACTTGGTTTGTGCCAGAATTGCTCCGCATTTAGTTTGTGCGTATGACCCCAAGGGGAAACAGATGAAATGGACTGAAATTGTCAACAATTACATTTAAAAGTTACCAATTTGTATCCATATAGCAATGTCACAACGCAGCACATTATTCTGTGCAGGTGCAGGGAAAAAAAAAAAACTCTACATGAAACTTTAACCCTTTGAGGGCAAGAGGTGTGTCAACTCATTGCTTTGCTGTGATTTGAAAAGCTCTCTGGCACTTAAAGTGGAACTGTCACTTCTCTATAAGTTATTCTCATTAGTTACAGCATTTAGCGAATTATGTACATGTTGTTGTTGTTTTTTTATATATAAATAAAAGTGCAGTGCCGATCTGCCTCCACTCCCCTCCCTCTACCCAGCATCCTCCGATGACTGAGGCTTCTCTCTCTAAGCTGGAGCAATCTCATTGGCAGAGACTGATATCTAGCCAACAAGACCGCTCCAGCTTAGAGAGAGAAAGCCTCTGCCATCGGAGGAGGGAGGGGAGTAGAGGCAGTTACATAATTGGGGAGTAGAGGCAGTTACATAATTCGCTAAATGCTGTAACTAATGCGAATAACTTATAAAGAGGTGAGAGATCCACTTTAAAGGGGAACTTTCACCCCAACATGACTGCTTCTGTAGCGGTTACTTAGATAAAAAAACAAATATGCAGCACAATACAATTTTAACAAAAAGGTTCTTATTGTATATTGTACCTTACGACGTTGTGAGGCGTATCAGCCGTACTGCAAGGTACATTTGTCCCTCCCCCAGGGCTTTGTGATTCGTCCTGCCCATGACAACCACGTGACCTTGAGCTCTGCAAACCTTCTACGCATTCAGGTCCTGATAACATAGTGAGAATGCTTGGTGTAGGATATAGTGTGCACACTCGAAGAGGAGCGGTGCATCATCATGCCTTATTTGTATGCGCTCTTTACACAAGTGCACGCCAAACAACGCGTTGGGAAGACTATGGGGGCCATCTGTACCCGGGTGATTGACACAGACTGGGAGAAGTGACACAAGTGCAGTCACACTTCTTCGCCAAGATGTCCACACTCTGCCTGATCATGTTGCTTAATTTAAAGGTACAATTTAAACAAATACAGACACATTAGCAATGTTTACTATAGGTTTTCATGTTCAGAGTGAGAATATCTACTACAGTGTCTTCACTTGCTGTAACCATGATAGTTCCACTTTAAAATGGATGCATCAGCTACGATAATTTAAAGCAACCTATATACACTGTGCTAGCCACTGGTTTGTATATAAATATTTTTAGAAATTATCTTTTATTTGCTGGTGGCACCTTATGCCAATTTGTTTTTTGTGCTGGGCCTAGATTACCACACACTGGGCTGAATGAAGACATTCGCCTGAGCAGCCACACTGCCATTAGTGTCTAACACTAACACCCCCCACCCCGTGTCAAACCCACCTTCCTCTAGACTGTAAGCGCTCACGAGTAGGGTCCTCTGATCCTTCTGTTCTCTGTATCTGATTGTACTTTTTAACACCTCTGTATGTCTATTCCCAGTTGTACAGCGCTGCGGAATTAGTCGGTGCTATATAAATAAAGAATAATAACACCGACAGCTGTACGCTTATGATCTCTGTAGTCCATACCGGCTGTCATACACTGACCACATCGGACTTCAATGCCAACAAACCACACGCCACTCTCACAGAATGCGCAGGGAGATGTCGTACACCAACACTTCTTCTACACTTTGCTTACTATGATGGTCTGTGTAAGGTGTAGAGGAAAGGACTGCCCCAAAATGCTGACAGACCGCCCCCTCGTCCTCCCTTTGGTGCATGGAGGTGCTAACCCTTTGAGTGATCAAAGGGTTAAGGGGAAAATTTTACGCTTACATACCTTTGTAAATTGATTTCAGGCAGGCACAGGGACCACAATTTGCGTCTGTCACTGAGTGACGTCATCGTGATCCATTCGCCCCCTCTTGGGCTGTGAATGACACTAGGAAGAGCCCACACACACGGGGTGTGATGAATAGCAAAGAGCTAAAATGTCTCATTATGTCACCAAAAGACATTATATAATTTTCTTATAATACAAATCTTTCACAGAAAAACACTAGTACACAGAGGTAGATTTTATCTGTAATACAATACTTAAAGGGATAGTAATGTTTCATAATAAAAGCAGATCTAATTAATCATCATAGTATTTGGACTTTGGAGAGTGTTATTTCAATTCTGTCAAGAGTTGTAGTACAAGAGTAATTCAATGACAAAGTGTCCCCCTCCCTCCCCTTTTACTGATGTAACACTGCTCAGCCAGATCAGAAGGGAGGTGTCCAGGTAGACTGCAGAGAGGGACAATCTTCAATTAAGACAAGGGAAAAACCTAAAAAGCTTGTCAAAGGGGGCAGGGCTTTCATTGTTCTCATAGGAAGAAGATTGTCCCCTTCTGTTATCTGTCTGGTCTATGGACTGCAGTCCACATCTGAGAAGATGGCTTACACTAGGTAAAAGGGGCAGGAGGGGAAACTTTGCTTGTGAATATCTCTCAAACCATAAAGGTTTGAGAGATAAGACTTATATTGTTCTTCATGTTTTTTTAATGCCTACAAAATAAAATAAAGTTAAAACGAAGTATTACTATCCCTTTAAAGGGATAGTAACAGATGCAAATAAATGTAGCTCCGTATATAAATTATGGCTCACTAATAATTTAAAATTAAATTTAAAGTATCCTCCCCTCCAGCCCCTTTTACCTTTTGGATGTGCCTCCCCGCAGATCCGGAATCTGGTCACTTGACGGGACAGTTCACAGGGAGGGACAATCTTCTCCCTGTGATCACAATGAAAACCCTGCCCCTCTTAATGGAGAAGGGCAGGTTTTTCATTACGCTCACTGAAGATTGTCCCAGACTGGCTGGGGGAGCACTTTACACAGGTAAAAAGGGTACTTTAAAATAGATTTACATTTGAAGTACAAGTCAGAGCTAATTTATATAGAGAGCTACATGAACCATAATATATGAGCATTAATCGGAGCTACATTTGTTCGCATCCATTACTATCCTTTGCAATGCTTTGTGTTCCCCAAAGGGTTAAACTTGTCTTGCGGTGACAGGTCCACTGAAAATTTTCCTTGAACAATAACTCAGATTTACAATGTGTTCCAGCAACAAAGTTTTACATTTACTATTAAAGGGATAGTAATGTCAGAAAAAAGTATTAACTATATGGTATATACAATTAAAAGAGTGCTTGCACTTATTCGTATCTCTCAGACCGTTATGGTTTGAGAGATATAGGAAAATAAAGTTCTCTGGTCCCTCCCCTTTCTGCTTGACGAGCTGTAAAGCTGTCAGAAGCAGATTCTGGTCGCTTGACCAGATGTGGCTCTTCAGCAGCGCCGATATAACGATATCTAAAGATAAATACTTCATTTGGAATGGTCTACAAAGTGTGCCTGGCTTGCAAGCACACTTTGTAGACTGTTCCAATGAAGTATTTATTTCTAAATAGCATGATTTCAGCTCTGCTGAAGAGCCTCTGTCTGGTCAAATGACTGGAATCTGAAGCTGTCAGCTAGATGGCAGACTTGAGTGAAACAGCAAGTTATATCTCTCAAATCTTTACATTGATGTTAATCTTTTTTTAATGTCTACAATATTAAATTAACTTAAAATTAACCATTACTATCCCTTTAACCTTTCAAGTGCCATAGAGGTCCCCTAACTTACTGCTTCTCAATGTATTGGGAACCCCTATGGGTTAACCCTTATGTACCAGAATACTTTTTGTACAATACTCTTATCCAGAAGCACTAAAGGAATATATAAACACCCTCACAATTGTGACACCTAATACAAAACACATTTTATGCGAGTGTTACAAGGTTTCCTAAAACAATACCCTGGAAGACGAAGACAGATTATGTGCTAGTGAGAAGGAAATACTGGTGGTAAAAAAGGGGCTACCGTGTGTATTCGGCCAAGATTTGTGCGAGTGATGGAACATACACACACCAAGGTCACTTCCTGACTGATGGCCTCCCACTGCAGTTACAGGCAAAGGAGGATTTTCTGTGTTCGGCAGCAGAGGCGCATCTAGTGCGGGGAAGGGAGGAGGGGAAAGGGTGTTGGCGTTTCATAACATAAGGAGGACACAAGCTGTTTGCAGGCAAAGCTCAAAAATCAGACATTGAGATAAACAGATCATGGTTCTGTAACCTCTTGGAGATTTAAATCAAGGTTGGAAAATCTAAAAATGTCACTTCCAGCTCCCAGATCTTTTATATAAATCTATACACTGTGTACCACTCTTTCACTTACTGCTTAACCCCTTAAGAACCACGCAATGTGCCATGACAGTTATGCTTTTATGCCTTAACCCCTTAAGGACTGGCCACGCACGCGCATGGCCATCACTTAAGGACCACGGAGCATTTTTTTTACATATTTTTTTTTTATTTTATTTGCATCCGCTTCCGGACTCCCCAAACGGCACGCAGCACATCACGGGTCCTTAACCCCTTAAGGACCAGCGGTACCGGGGTGTCTGATCCTTTAAGGACCAGATAGGAGAGTTCGACGTGCAGTCCCACGTGACTGATCACGTGGGGCGGCACTTCGAATGAAGGACTGAAAGAGATCGCTCCGGTCTTTGATCGATCAACTTCAGTCCCCGGTATTACTCACCGAGCTCCTGCAGGAGCGCGGTGAGTAAAAGTTTGTGACATACCATGACCGTCACTGGTCCTTAAGTCCTGAACCAGCATGACGGTCCGGGTACGTCACAGGACATGAAGGGGTTAATGCAAATCCACCCGTGATGTGCCAGGACTGTCAAAGGTCCTCAAGGGGTTAAGGACAGAGCTCCACCAGGATTGCTCTAAGCAGAACCGGGGCCTGAAATTCACCACTCCAAGACTGGAGCAGTCTCTCTCAGACCCCAAAGTGGTGCATCGGTACAAGCAACAGGTTACATGTGCTGGCACGTCAGAAAGGATCAAAGGGTAACTTCCCTGGACCTCTGGTCGTTAAGGGGTTAAACTCATAGTTGACGCTTAAAAATTTTCTTTGGCTCTCAAGACTTCACTCTCCCCCCCCCCCCCGAAGAAATAGTACCCGATTTCTATAAGTTCAATAAAGTAACACCTCTGAGTAATATCTCCCCCCTAAACACACACACACATACCTTACTATGACCAGATAGTCTTAATATCCCTTATGAATTTTGCTCGTGCTTTTGTTGAAGACAATGTGTTCATTCAGCCCCTGGACGGCATGACAAACTTCAAAACTTTGTATTAATGGCTTTTTCCTTGGGGAAAGAGCGGATTACGCTTTGAAATGCGTCAGCATTGTGGCCATATTACTTTTAAGAGTTTTAAAATTAGATTAGTTAAGCAACTTGTCCATCATTTTACAAACACAGATCCTGGACAGGGGCTGTATTTTAACCCTTGGAGTGCCAGAGAGTATCCAATGCACAGGGTTAATTCCCCCAATTATTGTAGCCGACATATATTGTAAGAGTAACCTTTACCACCAATTGGGATGTTATGAAACTTATGGCATTATAATGAGGGCTCTAGTGCTTAGAACGCTGTCAATAGGCCATTTTATTGCAGCCAAGGACAAATGTCACCTTTCTGTAACAGAGGTCAATAGCCAATTCTCCCTCTGTCTTGTGTTTAGAACTCTATTTTCTTGGTAGGTGCTGCCCGGATCAAACATTTAAAATATAGGTCAGTCCTGGGAAATCCAGGCCTAGTATTTTACCCCACCTTCTTGGAAGCTAGGAAAAAAAAAAAAAAAAAAGAAAAAAAAAAAAAAAGTCACTAAAGCATAACAATGTTTTCTTGCTTCAAAACGGATTAAAGGGCAATTATGTTTTTCCAAGTCTCCTGCTATGGGAGCAGACTTTGCAAAAAAGCCCAGAGATGCACAATGTAGCCCAAAACGGCTCCCGTCAGACATCCCAGGGTCAGCCAACTGAGCTCCTCCTTCTAGAGCAGCATGCTGGAATGCAAGTCCAGAAGTCTGTGGCTCACAGCGGGTTGTGAGAGCAGACACTTCGTAACCAGCTTCAAAGCCCTTAAAGAGATAGTAATGGTTAAATATTACTGCCAGCACGACTCTTCAATATACATTTTTACAACAAAACGTAACTTTCTAAATGCTCAGATTGTTGGCGTTTTCATTTTATTTTAATTAAAAGTGTCCCTGTCCCTCCCCTTTTCAACAGGCAACACTACCTCCCCTCAGGTCTGAAATCTGGTCGCTTGACTGGACAGATCACAGAAGGACAATTTTCTATCAGTATAAGGAAAACACTATCCCCCAAAGGGCAGGTTTTCCTTACGCTGACAAGACCCTCATGGCGATGCATTCGGACTGGCTTGCTGCTCTTAGGGGAGGCATTGTGACTTATGGAAAAGGGGTACGAGGTTTACACCCAATTAAGATAAAACGAAAACGGCAATGTTATGAGCATTTAGAAAGGTATGTATATAGTTATAAAAATTTAGAATCGAGCTTGCAATTACCATATATCATTTAACTAGATTTTACAGAGACTGTGTGCAGCACAGAGAGACTGAACCATGAGACTTTAGAGTCTTGCAGTTCATTCTCTCTCGCAGGACCATCAAGGAAGCACCAGGGGTCTCTTTTCAAACTCCCCTTCTGATCCCCCCCCCTTTTGGTCCACCAGGGCTTACAAGCAGATCTGTCACTAGGGTACTGTGCTTGTGAGAGCTGCACTTTAAACATCCGCAAATCCCCTCAGTATAATAAAAGTCACACACCACAAAAATCACTAGGATTATTTAGTATAAATAAGAGACTTGGCATTTAGTGACAGTATTCATTGTGGCAGTGGGGTAGAGTGCCTGTGTTAGCTTTAGCAGAGAATTGACTGGTGAATTTGCACAGAGGGAAAAATATAAAATAAAAAAACAAAACATGTGTCTATAAGAGGCGTTCAGTTTAACTCAAGGTCAGAAGCAAAGTAACCTCGAACACAATCATCCTTTATTTCCAACTTCACTGGAATTGCCATTAGACATTTTGTATTAAGATTAAAGCTTTCAAAAAAAAAAAAAAAAAAAAAACACCTCAGTCAGCTAACCATACCTTGATTAAAGCTCAGCACCAATTCCCCCTAACCCAGTCATCTTAACCCTTTGAGTCCCAGAGCAGATCAATGCATTGCGTACCCCCTGGCACTCAAAGAGTTAACCCCTCTTTAGCTGCCACAAGTTACTATCCGCCTCCTTCTGCAGGAAGAAACACAGCAATTGTGAATCATTTCACAGGGGACAGTTCAAAGTTTACACTGAAGTAAATGGAGGTATACAAAGCATTAAAATGTGCTAGATACCTCTCTTAAAGGGATAGCAAAATATAATTTCAACTTTAGCTCAGAGTATTAAGTACAAGTTTGTTAACATATTGCGCTATGTATGTTTATTTACATATTTGTAGTTCAATAGCAATTGAAGTGAAAAGGATCCACCCCTTCTGTCTGCATCACTGATCCTCTCATGCAGGTCCGGATGGAGTGCGGCGAGGGATAATCTTCAGTAAGCAAAGAAAATCCCTGCCCTCCTTCGTTAAGGGAGGCGGGGTTTTCCTTTTGCTAACTTACTTAATGTTGTCCCTCGCTACATCCATCTGGTCCCAGGGCCGGATTGCAGCTCTAAGGGGAGGCGCCAGAAGGGGCGGGAGGGGATCCTTTCCTCTTCTGAGCTACAAATATACATACAGCAATATGTTAAACATGCTTAATACTCAGAGATAATGTTGAAATTATATATTACTATACCTTTAAAGGGTTACAACAAAATCTCACACGTACCTATGTCCAGAAAACCCGAATGGCCCCTACTAATTTGCCCTTGCCCACTCAGTTCTGGATGTGGGATATACGTAGGCATTAGTTGCTAGAAGGACCAAAGAACACAAAAAGTCTACTCCCTGCACACTGTAATCTAAAGATTGGGGGGTTAGATGGTTATTTCGCCCTTTAAAGCCTTGAATACAAAAGGTTTCCAAAGCATTGCAAAGCACACCTCTTTCATTCAGGGGGACAGAAGTCCCATTTAAATATGTGTGCCAATTTATTTATTTGTCCTCTACGGTAACAGTTGGCGCGCTCCAGAGTTCCTCCAGGGTGATTATACATTAAAGTGTGATAAAGAGGAGATGACTTCTCCATTGTTATGAACTAGCCAGTTCCTAGTTTACTCTATGGAACCCATGATGGAGACACATTAGAACACAGCAGCTGGAATGCATGTCCTTGGAGAACTTGCCTCCTCTTTATCACACCTTAGTGAATAACAACCCGGGGTTTCTTTTGTGCACAAAGCCCATTATCCTTTAAGGACAAGAGAAGTGTGCAAAGGTTCTGGTCCTTAAAGGGATAGTAATGTTTCATAATAAAAGCAGCTCTAATTAATCATCATAGTATTTGGACTTTGGAGAGTGTTATTTCAATTCTGTCAGAGTTGTAGTTCCAGAGTAATTCAATGATAAAGTATCTCCCTCCTGCCCCTTCTACTGATGTAACACTGTTCAGCTACAGCAGAAGGGAGGTGCCCAGGTAGACTGCAGAGAGGGACAATCTTCAATTAAAAGAAGGGAAAAAACACCTGAAAAGCTTGTCAAGGGGGGGCAGTACTTTCATTGTTCTCATAGGAATAAGAGTGTCCCCTTCTGTTATCTGTCTGGTCTATGGACTGCATTCCACATCTGAGAAGAGATTGCTTACACTAGGTAAAAGAGGCAGGAGGGGGTACTTTGCTTGTGAATATCTCTTAAACCATAAAGGTTTGAGCGATAAGACTAATATCATTCTTCATGTTTTTTTAATGCCTACAAAATAAAATAAAGTTAAAACGAAGTATTACCATCCCTTTAAAGGGTTAATCTCCCTGTACTGGCCCCATGTTTACTTGGGGCCTTACACAAAAATCCAATAAAAGGCGGAACTCCGGAACATACCAACTTCAAAATAAAAATATCAAACGTTCCCTTTTGAAGTATACAATACATGCAAAAAGAAAGAGGGGAAGGCTAAAAGTGCAGTATCCTATATAATCCTATATAATAATTCGCTAGGATGTTTGTCACGATGCAGTCATGCAAGTAGAGACTGCCCGCGTTCTGGCAGTCTCTACTGCGTATGATTGCATCGTGTGAGTGAGGCGACGCAAGACGGCATCACATGGAGCAGTGAGGTAGCAACCTCTTAACCCTCCGAGTACCAGAGGGGGACGCAACGCACTGCTCGCACCCCTCTGGCACTCGAAGGGTTAACATTACCTGGACCTTGGCCCATGTACACGGGCTTTTACACTATATTATATATTTTATTTTTTGTAAACATTAAAAGAAAACTATCTGTACTTAACCTTTTAAGTGCCAATGTGTTGCACACCCCTCTGATACTCAATGGTTAATATTAAAACAAAGAAAAATAACTACCTTGCATAAACCATTCATCCCTTAGAAATCTGGTACAACCAAACTAACCATATTTACAATGCTATGGAGACGTTTCCAGCATTCAACACAACATAGCAAATGTTGTGCACCCTCTGGCACTCAAAGGGTTAAAAAGGTTTGGGGATCAGAGACAGTCATGACTGTTGCCCTCAGTGATTTAACCCTTTGAGTGCCAGATGCTGCTGTAATTTAAAGGGTTAAAGAGGGCATGAGTCAATGCAAATAAAACACAGGGCCACACTATGAATAAATTCTGGCGCAAGCCAGCTGCATCATTGAAACAAAAATAAATAAATAAAATGACAAGTGTTTTAAAATTTGGCTTTAACCCATTCAAGGGGTTAAAAGCCTCACTGACATCAATGGGAATATTTGTCCCCTATGGCACAGTTGCTTTGCCTCAGAATTTGTATTATATTTATTTGGGGGGGGGAGAGACCCTTCAGATGCTCAGCTTGAACTGGTTAACCAAATTCCGATAGCTTCCTCTGGCGGGATGCTCTTTTGCAGAAGATGAGCCGTATTTGTGGCAGCATTGCCATGGCAACTTCCTCCTTCCCTACTGCCTCAAGGTCAGGCCTAGTCTGCAGCCTCCCATACTCAGATTTTGTGGAAAGACGAGTGACAAAAAGATGAAGTACAAAAGGAGCACGGAACTGGCAACAGCTACTTGTTTTTTATGTGGAATACCACACAAATAAGCAAACTATTTTTAAACACACACACCCAGGTTACTGAAACGCAATAAAAAGGATTAGTAAGAGGATTTTAGTGTGCTTAATGGTAAATCCTTCTCTCTTACGCCATGTGTAACACAGGAACCAGTGGGTAAAGTATCCCCCAGCCAGGGCACCTGCCTTAGAAGGCTCACTGGAGATAGAGACTCACTCCCTTTCTCCACTTTACCTCCTCACGACATGCTCAGTTTTAATGAATACCAAAGACTGAAAACAGAAGCGAGGCAGGAAAGGGGATCATCTGAATAAGAGAACTCAAACCCCCCCCCCCATCCACCCAGGAACTTTAAACAACTAGTTTTTCTCCAGGAGCGAAGCTCTGTGCAAGAGAAAAGGAATTAGCAAGTACTTAAAAATTGCCTTCTCTTGCATCCAATGTGGAACACAGGAACCACGGGAATATAACAACGTTATCCATGAAGATTCCAGGGTGTGATAGGAAAAAAGATCCCTAGACCAGTTACAACAGAGATGACCTGGAACAAATATGAACCTCAAGTGTCAAAACACACCTACACATCAATCCAATAACAGGAAACAAGCTCTTAATAATAACAAAAATGTAAAAAGGATACCTACACAACAGCCTGCAAGACCTTCTGTCCAAAAATGGCTTCAGTTGAAGCCAGAACACCAATGAGGTAGTGTTTAACAAATGTGTGAAGGAACAGACATAACCTCCATTTAAAGCTGCCCCACAGAGGCCAGTTTTGTTTTTGTTTTGCACCCACTAATCTGGTTGAATGAGTTGTGACCCTAAAGTGCACAAGCCTTTTCCAGATAACACAAGCCTGGCAAATTTTCTCTTAATCCAGGAGGCAATAGTCTACCTATGAGAGGGCCCTCAGGAATGCCAAAAAGGGAGACATCTTCAGAAAGGCTGCATGCAATGAACATTGTACTACAAACACCAAACCATATCCAAAAGATGAAGTTCCTGCTCCTCTCTGTTAGACAGAACCAGAGAAAGAAGAACAAACAATTTCCTGTTTAACAGGAAACTCTGACACGAATGTGGGGACTACCCCTATAGTTTGCCACAAGTCCACCTTATCAGAATGAAAAGATCAGAAAGTGGGGATTAACCAGTCTGAAACTCACCAAACATATACAGAATCACCAACAGTACAGCTGTCTTAAGAGCCAAGGACTGAAGAGAAACAGTAGACATTTGCTCAAAGGGAAGCTTCTGAAAGCAGAATTATCATCTGTAAAACACATTAACTTCAATAACTCCCCATGTGGCGACTAGCAGCTTAGTAGCGTTAGTTGCCAGATTACCTTATTCAGAAGAAATATACATTCTTACTGGGCTGACAGCAACGCGGACATCTTGCCATAGTGACGTCTGCGCGCCTGTGCTGTCAGTCCCTTTTGGAGCCAGACGGCTCCTAGCAACAACTCCGAGACCCGGCTGGAACTGACAGTGCAGGCATCACTATGGCAAGATGTCTGCGCTCCATGCTGCTGTCAGCCCGGTAGGAAAGCATATTTCTTTTGAACAAGGTAATAATTCTGGTGATTAGCGCTACTAAACTGCTAGTCGCCAGATGGGGAGTTATTGAAGTTAAAGTGTTTAAGAGGTGGTAGTTCCGCTTGAAGCACTCCCAGGGCCAAATTCAAGTCCCATAAGAGTGGTATGCCGAAAGTCTAGGTATAAATGAGCCGCCCCCTGCACAAAAGGTCTATACAACTGGTAATATGACAATACACCTCTGAAAAAAGGACAGATAAAGCAGTAATCTGTACCTTAATAGAGCCAAAAATAAGCCCTTTCTGAAGGCCATCCTGAAGAAAGGTTAAGATAGCCTGAAGATGAAGGGTGCAGCCACAACCCCTTGACTTCATACCCCTTGCATAACAAAGGGCATACACAAGCTTTGGACGATACCAGCTTGCAAACCTTCATCACAGTTGCATTAACACAACCAGAAACATTTCTTCCTCAGGATACTGGCTTTAAGAGCCATGCTGTCAAACCTAACTTCTACACCTCTGGGTGACAAAGCAGACCCAGAGTCAAGAAGTCCATAAATTGTGGAAGCTGAAATGTCTCTTCTGCAGAGATGAGCCAAAAATCAGGCCAGAAGAGGCTAAAAATAGGGCAAAGAGAATTACACGAGTCTGCTCCATTCTGACATTCCCCATTACCCTGGTAATTGGAGGAAACACATGCCTGGGAAAATGCCACTGAATGTTCATTGCATCCACAGTGATAGAGTGAGGGTTCTGGAACAATACAGTAGAATCTTGCAGTTCAACTGAGTGGCCATCAGATACATGATTGGCAGGCCCCACAGATGTATTTAAAAATCAAACCCCATCTGACTGAACTTCAGTTCACTGGGTGTTGACGTAACAGAGTGAGAAAGTCCTCCATGATGTTGTCTCCCCCTGGAAGGGGAAAGGCAGAGACAATCAGCATGTGAGCCTCATCCCAAATGAAAATCAGCAAAGCTTCTGATTGCATGGCAGCACTCCAGGTCCCTACCTGGTAGCTGATGCAGGCCACTGTCACATTGTTGGAGTGAACCTGCACCAGCAAAATCCAGAAGTACTGAGACCAATGCACCCAAGCTAGAGGAATTGCCTAGAGATCCAGCATATTGATGGGAAGAAGACTGACTCTGTCCAATGCGCTGAGCCATCTTAAGGCCCAAGGTGACTCACCAGCCTGCCAGGCTGGCATCCATTGTGACTATCACCTAATTTCAGAATGACTAGAAGTCACTCCAACAACAGACATAACAAGTTAAGTCACCAAAGAAGATCCAAATTCATCCAGAAGAATCTTTGCCCTGATGCACCTCCTTTGAGGCCACTTAAAGTGGAGCATGTCTGGTGGGGGTGGTAAAGCAGAGTATAGAGGGCACTTAGTGCTCTTGCCTCTAGACCAGTGGTTCTCAACTCCTGCCCTCAGGACCCACTAACAGGCCAGGACTTAGGGATTTCTCTGCTAGAGCACAGGTGTGGTGATCAGAGGCTCATTCACATTGCTTAACTCACCTGTGCTCTAACAAGGAAATCATCAAATCCTGGCCTGTTACTGGGTCCTGCCCTGTGTTTCTCAACTCCTGTCCTCAGGACCCACTAACAGGCCAGAACTTTGGGAGTTCTCTGCTAGAGCACAGGTGTGGTGATCAGAGGCTCATTCACATTGATTAACTCACCTGTGCTCTAACAAGGAAATCATCATATCCTGGCCTGTTAGTGGGTCCTGAGGACAGGAGTTGAGAAACACTGCTCTAGAGAATCTTACGGCAAGTGTGCTTCCCTTCTGGCCAGCTGATAGTTTAACCCATGGTTCCTGTGTTCCACATCGGAAGGTATACATTTTTATTACAGAAAAAAAAAAATACATTTAGGAGTTTTCCTGCTGCTTAAAACAAGGGTAATCGCACTTGTGGGAGAGGTGTTAAAATGTTAGAAGCATATTTTATTTATTTATTTTTGACAGTGCCCAACTACAGTACATCTGAAGTTCAGACTGTTATTCTATTGCAATCTATGGGCGAGGCGAGCCACTTGCTACAGCTCTCCATAGAATGTATTGATAATAACTTCATCACAACGTGGAAGCTTGAATTTCTGAATAAAACAACTACCAGCAGTGGCCCTCAAGTTCAACAAAGGGCCACTCATTATGATTAAAAATGTTAAATTTGTTTTGAAAAACAGAGTAGATTAATCCCTTGGATGAGAGATGTCTCCAGCAAATTGCTTCACAAAGTTCTGGATACATCTCTATCACTCAAGGTGTAAGGTGGAACAAGTGAATACATGCCAACTTTACCAGATTCCCAGAAACACACCATGGTTTGGGCTCCCTGTCCCTGGATCCTGCTGTCCAAGCTTTTGTCCCCAGTTTTAGAACCTAAATTACAACTCATTTTCTATGTATTGGTCATTAAAAGGTTAATAGGTTCCAATCATCTTGTTAGGTGTGAGCACTTCCGTAGTAATGCAGTTGTATGAGAATTTTTCCTGCTATTGCACTGCTCCAGTGGGACTCAACAGAACATGGCACCAAACTTAGTCACACCTTTCCATTCAATTATATTGTTTGTTAAGCATGCACATCATAGTAATGTAGATTATTCAACTAAGTCGTTCATGAATCAAAGAAGGATGTGTCATCATATCTGAGAACTCTCCTGATCTGACCTGGAAACTTTTTTGTTTTGTTAATTACCAGGTCACTGGGGACAGAGGTTAATTCTCCAGATCAGTTCCCCGGTAATCCCGCCTGCTTCCAGCACCATTCTGTGACAAACTCTGGATTTCCTATTTTCCCAATCCTTCCTATTAACCCTTTGAGTGCCAGAGGGGTACACAACGCATTGCAAAGCAATGCGTTGCGTACCCCTCTGGCACTCAAATTGTTAAGCTCTGCCCCATTAGAATACAAAACAAGTGGAGAAAAATAAAAATCCTTCACAACTCCAGAAGATCTATGGATATTTGAAACCAATAGATGTCATAACCTTTCACACGGACCACTGGTAGGGTGAAGGTCAGTTTCGACTGTTGCAGTCACCAGCGACATTTCATTAACCATTAAAGAACAGGAGAAGTTGGCAATGAACTGGTCCTTACATTAGAGACACTTACTTATAAAAAATAAAAAAAAATAAAAAAAACATTAATTTTGGCAGAAAATACTAATGGGCATTAGGACTTAATTCAGTGTGGACTGGTTCTCCAAAATGAATCTTTAAAGGGGATCACCCTAAATAAAATGTCCCCTCAACAATTAGGCATGTAGCGATTAGCTTACCAATAGTAGTATTAGCCAGCATAATTAACTAACAGAGCTAGTAAGAAATATACTTCTTCCGAGACTGATGGACAGGCAAAAGCGCAGACATCTTTACCTACAGGTGCCTGCAGTCAGTCCTGGTCTCCTCTAGGAGGCGTTGCATGGTATCTTTAGGTACTGGAAGGCACAGACAGCTCAGTCTCGGCAGAAGTAGGATTTCTCACGAGGTAATTAAGATGGCTAATACTACTATTGGTAAGTATATCGCTAGATGGCTAATTGTTGGGGGAGACTTTAATTGGGGTGATCGTTCCCCTTTAATTAGTACTGTATATTAGGTCCTTGGGAGCCGACATGATTATTTGTTTCAGGACTCCAGAACCCCAAAATTTTGAAGGCTTCCTAGGAAAACCAGAACAATAATGAGTCTTGCAAGAAGAATCCAGTCAGCTTCAATGGACATGATATCAAGTACTAATCAAAGATTAATTTGGGAAAGCCATATAATGGCTATATGGATTTTCTGTCCACATTATGTAAAGTGTGTGTGTATGGGGGGGGGGGGGGGTTATTAGGAGTCATTACTGTTCCTTTAACCACCTGAGAGGCAAAGAGGTATGCAATGCATCACTTCACAATGGTTGCACACTCCTCTGGCATTCAAAGGGTTAAATGTACTGCTACTGCTTCCAATCCAGGAGCAGAGGAGTTACAATAAGAATACAAATCCCCCATGTCATTCCAATTTAATTTCCTCGTCATTTCAAATATTTAACCCTTTGAAAGTTAGAAGTATGAAACACATGACTGAGCAATGAGCTGCACACACATCTGGCACTCAATGGGTTAAATCATTCAGCAGGAGAGAGAAGAGGAAAGAGAAAGCAGCTGGTATGAATAGATCGTTCACTGCATCTACTTGACCCAATTATCAGCATAGCTTTCTGCTGTGTCCTATGCACATAATTCCCCAGTGGCACGCAGAGGTGAAACGAGGCTCCTGCACACCAGGACGACAGATTGTCATTGCTGCGCACTTGAAGATTCCTCTTTTAAACTAATGAGTGCTGGAAGGGCATGCAATGCTTTGTATGTCTCCCTAGCACTACAAAGAAAAAAAGGGTTACAGCTTTTAGCCTCCTTGAATGGATCGGCATGACCTGCTTATACCATGTACCTTTTGGATTTCAATCAATCAGTGTAATGGTTCTAGAGATTTTTGATTCAGTAGTTAGAGGCTCTAACCTTAGCAGAGCTGAGCCCTCTGACCTGGCTGGCACAGCCTACATAATCACTTACTCATATCACCTCCCTCTCCCTCACTACTCCTTCAGAGGCTGCCAGAACATACATCAGCTTCCACCAAATAGGTGGAATAAATCAACAGGGAGGAATAATCATGTAAATCCCGACAAGACTGATGCTCCCACTGAAGTGAGCACTTGGAAAGGTGAGAGTTTCTCTCAAGTGTTCAATCTCTGCCCCTATCTAACATGTTAACACTTTTATGAAAATAAAGCTATGCAATGCATACCCATCTAGTGTTCAGAGGGTTAAAGTTTTAATACTGAATGGGCTTGATTTACATCCATCTGTATCTACTGTATAAACTCAGTCTCGCTCATGCAATTTGTATACTCCAACATACAAACAGGTATAAACTAGACTTCCAGACATAACAAACAAAGCAGCTCCGATTACTCTTCATAGTATTTGGGTCACGGGGAGTATTATTTCAATACTGTTCGAGTTGTAGTTCAAGTGTAATTGAATGATAAAGTATCCCCCTTCAGCTCCTTTTACCTAGTGTAAGCCATTTCCCCTCAGATGTGGAATCTGGTGCTGGGACCAGACAGATCACAGCAAGGGACAATCTTCTTACTGTGAGCATAAGGAAAACCCTGCCCCCTTGACAGGTTTTCCCTTGTGTTCACTGAAGGCTGTCCCTCTCTGTGATCCATCTGGACAGTCTTGCTGTTCTGAGGTGAACAGTGTTACATCAGTAAAAGGGGCGGGAGGAGGACACTTTATCATTCAATTACTCTTGAACTACAACTCTGACAGTATTGAAATAACACTCTCCATGGCCCAAATACTATGAAGATTAATTGTAGCTGATTTTATTGTGAAACATTACTGTCCCTTTAAGTACGTTCAGAACATTTCAATACATTGGCACCTGAGGTGCTAAACTGAATGTGCCTGTGTGTGTATACGTACACGGGACAGAGGGACTGACAGTAACTTCTGGTACACCCATGAAACACACTGCACGTCTTGACTAACAGTTTCCTGTCCTGCATGACAAAGGCCCCCTCTTAAAGGGATCGTAATGTTTCATAATAAAAGCAGCTCTAATGAATCATCATAGTATTTGGACTTTGGAGAGTGTTATTTCAGTCCTGTCAGAGTTATAGTTCCAGAGTAATTCAATGACAAAGTATCCCCCTCCCGCCCCTTTTACTGATGTAACACTGTTCAGCCACATCAGAAGGGAGGTGCCCAGGTAGATTGCAGAGAGGGACAATCTTCAATTAAGATAAAGGAAAAACCTGAAAAGCTTGTCAAGGGGGGCAGGGCTTTCAGTATTCTCATAGGAAGAAGATTGTCCTCTGCGGTTATCTGTCTGGTCTATGGACTGCATTCCACATCTGAGAAGAGATGGATTACACTAGGTAAAAGGGACAGGAGGGGAAACTTTGCTTGTGAATATCTCTTAAACCATAAAGGTTTGAGAGATAACACTTATATCATTCTTCATGTTTTTTTAATGCCTACAAAATAAAATAAAGTTAAAACGAAGTATTACTATCCCGTTAAGACTCCAGACCTGGTGATAGAAGCCATTTCAGGCAGCACATTACAGCCTCCGGCTTTTTACTTCTTTTATTTACTCCCCTTTTGAGCAGACTTAATAAAATGTGATAATTACACTTTAATTACAAAAATACAGGTGTCTCTGTTGCAAACCATTTAACCCCTTACGTACCAGCTGACTGCACATGCGGCCAGCACATAAGGACCACAGACTTTTTTTTTTTTTTTTTTTTTTTGCGAATCCAATTCAGGGCTCCATGAACGGTGTGCAGCCGTGCGGGGAGCCCTGAATTCCATGATGATCCTGCCACGTCATGGGTCCTTATGGTTCGCCAACCCATGATGTACCAGGACCAGTTAAGGGTCCTTAACCCCTTAAGGACCAGCCGCGCACGCATGCGGCCGTGACTTAAAGGGATAGTAATGTTTCACAATAAAAGCAGATCCAATTAATCTTCATAGTATTTGGGCCACTGAGAGTGTTATTTCATTACTGTCACAGTTGTAGTTCAAGAGTAATTGAATGATAAAGTATCTCCCTCCCGCCCCTTTTACTGTTGAAACACTGCTCACCTCAGAGCAGAAAGGTTTTGTCAGATGCCTTGCAAAGAGGGGCTATCTTCAATTAACATAAGGGAAAAACCTGTCAAGGGAGACAGGGCTTTCATTGTTCCCACAGTAAGAAGATTGTCCCTTGCGGTTATCTGTCTGGTCTGTGGACCAGATTCCACATCTGAGTGGAGGAGGCTTACACTAGGTAAAAGGGGCGAGAGGGGGATACTTTATCATTCAATTACTCTTGAATTACAACTCTGACAGTATGGAAATAACAATCTATATGGCTCAAATACTATGAAGATTAACTGGAGCTGCCATTTTTGTGAAACATTACTATCACTTTAAGGACCAGGGAGAATTTTTTTTTTTTTCAGAATCCATTTCCAGACTCCCCAAACAGTGTGCAGCCACACGGGGAGCCCGGAATTCAATGACGGTCCTGGACCATCATGGGTCCTTAAGGGGTTAATGTAATATCAACCTTCTGAGGTCTAATGAACAAAGCATCTCTCACCAACAGCAGCACCTTTGTTTCCCAGAGCAACGATAGCCCTACTACACACCCCTCTGGTACTCAATGGGTTAAAGATGTCTTCTGTTATGACTAACTTTTTTTTTTACCTTTAAGCAGTTCGGGGGGAAAAAAAAAAAATATATTTTGGTCCAACTTATTAAAGTGGCAGGGAGGGGAGGGAAAAAAAAAAAAAAAAAAAAAGAATAAAGTAAAATTTGTTTACCCATCTGGTATTTAAAAATAGAGTGGATAGATGGCTTGAGCTTAATGCTATGCGTGTGCGCAGCTATTTATACTCCAGTGACTCATTTTAAGAGAGTACATTTTTGCCATGTCAAATATTCACAGATTTACAAAAAAAAGGAACAAGCAATGGAAATTTCCATTTATCTTTTTTAATAGGCAGACGTTTCTCTAATAGCTGTTAACAGGGGAAGGCATCCTAAAAGTCATGGATGCAAAATAAATCTTTAAAAATCTTAAAGCGGAAGTTCCACCTAAAATCAAATTTTGAACATGTGTTTTAACACATACCTAGATTAGCGCTGGGGGTTTTTTATTCTCAATCGTCTGCTAGTGGCGATATTTAGACTTTAAATCGGGCACTTCCGCATTCCGAGCGACCCTGTATGTGCCGCATGACGCCTCAGGTCTTCCCAGATGCCCCAGGGAGCGCATTACCGCTACCCTTCATAGCTGTATTTCTGTGGGCTAACATTAACTGCTGTAACTTTAGCCCACAGAAATACAGCTATGAAGGGTAGCGGTAACGCGCTCCCTGGGGCATCTGGGAAGACCTGAGGCGTCATGCGGCACATACAGGGTCCCTCGGAATGCGGAAGTGCCTGATTTAAAGTCTAAATATCTCCACTAGCAGACAAATGAGAATTAAAAAAAAAACAAAAAAAAAAAAAACACAGCGCTAATCTAGGTTTGTGTGTTATAACACATGCTCAAAATTTGATTTTAGGTGAAACTTCCACTTTAACGCTGAGTGCCAGAGGTAGCAAACACAGATACCTTACTGGCAGTTTAAGGGCCATATGATCAAAGAAGTAGCAAAATAGCTTTTGTCATTTGTAACGAAACTTCAAAGTACAGTGTCATTGGGCCTATTAATATTTTCAGAGAGTGCCGGTTTTCCTGACTGAAACTGTCATATGTAAAGACAAAAATGTCATATGTAACGACAAAAAAAAAAATATGTCTTCCCTAACAAAAATGTCTTACCAAACAACAAAAATTATCACATTCAGAGCTGCACATTCCCTCCACTTTTTTCTTAATGTACAAATTTTGTCTTTTGCAAGACATGTGTTTGTCATTTTATACGACAAATTTAAATTTTCCTCTATAAGACATTGGAGAATACTTTAGCCCCGTCCTTGCCCAGCCCCTTTGCCCAGTAATTCTGGAGTTGTGCCGTACACAACAGACATTACTAGTTTTTTTGTTGTATACTCTATAGAAAATACGTTGTTCATGCATACAATTACTTTTGTTGTTCAAACAACACTTTTTTTTTGTTCTTGTCCTTTTAAACATATGGTCCTAAACGTTAAAGGGATAGTAATACTTCGTTTTAACTTTATTTTATTTTGTAGCCATTAAAAAAAACATGAAGAATGATATAAGTCTTATCTCTCAGACCTTTATGGTTTATAAGATATTCACAAACAAAGTTCCCCCTCCCGTCCCTTTTACCTAGTGTAAGACATCTCTTCTCAGATGGGGATCTGGTTGTAAGACCAGACAGATAACAGCAGGGGACAATCTTCTTCCTATGAGAACAATGAAAGCCCTGCCCCCCTTGACAAGTTTTTCAGGTTTTTCCCTTATCTTAATTGAAGATTGTCCCTCTCTGCAATCTACCTGGACATCTCCCTTCTGCTCTGGCTGAACAGTGTTACATCAGTAAAAGGGGCGGAAGGGGGATACTTTGTCATTGAATTACTCTGGAACTACATCTCTGACAGAATTGAAATAACACTCTCCATAGTCCAAGTACTATGATGATTAATTAGAGCTGCTTTTATTATGAAACATTACTATCCCTTTAAGGACTGGGAGGTGAGAGACGCAAACTAGGCAAAAATATAATAAACGTAATAGGCAGACAAAACATTTGGGGTACAGCGTGGAGTTCCTTTTTAATGTATACAGATATATAAAAATACAAGTTCAGTCAGTTTTATCAATTACAGCAAAGTTTGGCAGTAAATTGATAGCCATGTTTGTCATCAGTGTGACAGCAGAGCTACAAAGGCAGGTGTAGTTCCACTTTAGAGTGTTAAGATGGTTCTTTCATTCAGTCCATAACATTTTCCTCCATGGTCCTGACACACAAGACTGACAATGTATTCTCTCTTGATCAAAGGCACAAAAAGCAAATTTCATAAGGGGCATCAGGATTTTCTGACCATAGTAAGGAGAATGGCTGTTATTAAGAGGTATAACTTCTCCTTTATGTTTGATTATCCCACCCCTTCTATAACACAAGGCACGTTCTTTGTCTTCGCCGTCAGTCGTGGTTCCTGCTTGCCTTATAAAACTACGACTGCAAAAATTCTAGCTGCTGTTATATGAAAAAGCATGTTGTAACAGGCAGACAAGCATTCGTAAGAATTTACATACCAGGGTAGAATGTAATCATACCTGGGACTCATGGCTGGACATAAATCCCAGGCTGAACGGTCAAATCCACAGGTAGCGAGTCCAATGTTATTTTCTATATGACCGGTGACAATTAAAGCGGAACTACCACCTGACGCAATCTTTAGGTTCACCAAGTCCCCATCTGGCGACTAGCTGCTTAGTAGCGCTAGTTGCCAGAATAATTACCTTATTTAATAGATTTTTGCCATCTTCCCCGGCTGACAGGCAGGGTGGAGCGCGGACATCTTGCCATTGTGACGTCTGCACGTCTGCGCCGTCAGTCCCAGCTGGAGCCAAATTGCTCCAACAATGCCTCCTAGACCTGGCTGGGACTGACAGCGCAGGCAAGTGGACGTCACAATGGCAAGATGTCCGTGCTCCATCCTGCCTGTCAGCTGGGGAAGAGAGCAGAAATCTATTAAATAAGGTAATTATTCTGGCGACTAGCGCTACTAAGCAGCTAGTCACCAGATGGGGAACGAGATGTCTATCACACAGCTAGTGTCCTATCGGCAGGTCTGCTTCGCAGGGAGCAGACCTGCCATTGAAGGAGAGCCAGAACATGGGTTTGAAGAAACCCTGGAGCTCTCTTATTGATCCAACACAGAGAGACTGAGCTGCAAGACTGCAGTCTAGCAATTTCAGTCTCTTGACCTGCGAGATGCAGTCCCCATGGACCCTCCGCTACAAGCTTAAAAGCCTAAACGAGTAGGTCTGTTGGAGGCTGCAAGCGCAACCCACGAAGACTGAGGTGGAAAGACACATACTTCCCTGTTTGCATTCCAGCCGAGTGGTTCAGTGTTCTGATCCCCCGAACGGCAGATCGGAGCCATTTCAGGACTGTGCACTGCACCTTCTAGCTTATGACTAAGTTTACTCACATACTAGCAGGCTTAATAACACATAACTGCATGCTCCTTTTATAACAGGTTGGGAAGGAAGTCATTTTCTTTACTCCCTGATCAGAAGTCTGCATTGGGAGCTTCTCTAGAGTCCATGGGGTTAAATGTAAAGCCAAAAAAAATAAATAATGCTACAGAATCCCAGGCACTTAAAGGGTTACACATATTTACACAGTGTTTAAGAAATCTGTAAAGTGATGCAATTTCCCAATATTAACTATTGACTTACTAGAGGTTTTGTTGAAGGGGGGGGGGGGCAGATTTTGCAATGTTACTTTAACAAACAAAACGCAAGGCATTTTGCAATTAGCGGATGTAAGACCTTGAAGTGTTTAACCCTTTGAGTGCCAGGGGAGTATGGAATGCATTGCTACGCATTCCACATACCTCTGGCACTCAAAGGGTTAATAGAAGGATTTATCTAGTAAAGAGTCCTTTGCACAGCACTAAGGTAGATCTATACAGCCATATTCAACAGGCTTAACCCTCTGAGTGCCAGAGGGATACGCAATGCATTTCAAAGCAATGTGTTGCATACACCTCTGGCACTCAAAGGGTTAAAGGGATAAATAATGCATCACAATAAAAACAACTCCAATTAATCTTCATAGTATTTGGGCCATGGAGAGTATTATTTCAGTACAGTCAGAGTTGTAGTTCAAGAGTAATTGAATGATAAAGTATCCCCCTCCCGTTCCTTTTACTGATGTAACACTACTCACCTCAGAGCAGCAAGACTGTCCAGATGGATTGCAGAGAGGGACAATCTTCAGTGATCATAAGGAAAAACCTGTCATGGAGGGCAGGACTTTCATTGTTCTCACAGTAAGAAGATTGTCCCTTGCTGTAAGCTTTCTGGTCATAGGTTCAGATTCCACATCTTAGGGGAGGTGTCTTACACTAGGTGAAAGGGGCAGGAGGGGGATACTTTAGCATTCATTTACTCTTGAACTACAACTTATTGAAATAACACTCTCTATGGCCCAAATACTATGAAGATTAAAGGGGAGCTACCATCTCTTCAAGAATTTAACTTCAATAAATCCCCATCTGGCAACTAAGCAGCTTGGTAGCTCTAGTCGCCAGAATTATTACATTACTCCAAAGAAATGTGCATTGTTCTAGGGCTGACAGCAGGATGGATCGCGGACATCTTGCCATAATGACGTCTGCGCGCCTGCACTGTCAGTCCCAGCCGGGTCTAGGAGGCTTTGGTAGGAGCCGGCCTGCTCCGGAAGGGACTGACAGCGCAGACACGCGGATGTCATTATGGCAAGAACAATGCACATATCTTTGGAATAAGACAATTCTGAAGACTAGCGTTACTAAGCTGCTAGTCTCCAGATGGGGATTTACTGAAGTTAAATTCTTGAAGAGGTGGTAGTTCCCCTTTAATTGGAGCTAATGTTTTTGTGAAACATTACTATCCCTTTAAGAATTCTAGAGTAAACCAACACCACCAGTGAATATATGAAGATCTCCCCTGATTTCAATGGAGCTTTTTAACCCCTTAAATGCTAGGGAATTCTCCAACACATTACTTTGCAATGCACTGAAGATCTTCCTAGCATTCAAGGGCTTAAAAGTCCAGTTGAAATTCATGTGACTGTGGAATTTTCATTTCATCTTTATACAACGGTTGGTTTGGTCTGCAATAGAAGAACAGTTACCTTACTGAGTAGGTCCTCATTTAATCAAATGATAATATTTGTATTAAAGTTGAGGCCCGAGTTTTATTTTATTTTTATTTTTTTTATAACACATAGCGCTATATTTCAGTACTTACAATTTTGTAGTTTAAGTGCTGTTCAGTCTGAAAGATCCCCCTCCGGACCCTTTCCCCTGCCTCTCAGTCTGGTCCGGATGGAGCGAGGAACAGTATTCAGTAATGGAAATCCTGTCCTCCTCCGTCACAGGAGGGCAGTGTTTTCCCTATACTTACTGAAGACTGTCCCTCACTGCATCCGATCGGTCCCACAACCAGATTCCAGATCGGAGAGGTAGTGGCCAGAAGGGGCAGGAGGAGGGGGTTCTTTCTAATTGAACAGAGCTTGAACTATAAAACCAAGTATTGAAATAAAGCTCGGTGTGTTAAAAATAAGTTAAATAAAGAAGACTCTGACCTCAACTTTAATACAAGTATGACTTTCCCTTTAAAGAAACGTGAAGTAATTGTCAGGGTAATGGACTACCTTATGGGAGACAAATGTCCTAAAAAACACACATTAAATGTAAATTATTGGGCATTTAACATCTTGAACTCTAGTGATGAACTAAAACCTAGGCGCTAGACATAGAAGCCAGCAAAGGAATTAATGTGAACAAGGGTGTGAAATTACTAGGAGCCTGGGAACCCAGGTTCCTTAAAGGGATAGTAATACTTCATTTTAACTTTATTTTATTTTGTAGGCATTAAAAAAACATGAAGAATGATACAAGTCTTATCTCTGAAACCTTTATGGTTTAAGAGATATTCACAAACAAAGTATCCCCCCCTGTTCAACCAGATCAGAAGGGAGGTGCCCAGGTAGATTGCAGAGAGGGACAATCTTCAATTAAGATAAGGGAAAAAGCTGAAAAACTTGTCTAGGGGGGAAGGGCTTTCATTGTTTTCATACAAAGAAAATTGTCCCCTTCTGTTATCTGTCTGGTCTTACAACTAGATCCACATCGGAGAAGAGATGGCTTACACTAGGTAAAAGGGGTGGGGAGGGGAACTTTGCTTGTGAATATCTCATAAACCATAACGGTTTGAGAGATAAGACTTATATCGTTCTTCATGTTTTTTTAATGCCTACAAAATAAAATAAAGTTAAAACGAAGTATTACTATCCCTTTAATTTTGCTTCTGGTACCTTAATTCTAGGACTTTTACATACACCTATAAAATCTGTTTCTGTGCACCTCCCAAGGGCGGCAATGTTTGCCCGCATACCACCTAATCGCTATGGGACAGGGGTACTGACAGGAGGGGCAGGGAAAGGGGGAGGGCAGAAGCCACTCTCGCAGATCCTGTCAAAATTGGTGCAGCAAGAGATTGACAAGGGCAGCGATTTTGACAGGAGCAAGATTTGGCAGCACAGAGATTCCCTGCCATAGACTTTCAGTGATTGCATGACATGTACAGCAAACAACAGAGCTGTATACATGTCTGTCCCTTTATGGGCTCCTATGATTGCCAATTGGCTCCAAAGTGTTTTGGGATATTTTATATTGGGGATGGACAATAACCATCAAACTTTAGGAACCATGGGAATAAATTTAAGAACCCAAGTAATGGCAATGTTTTCACGGAACTACAATGCATTAGTAAGCACTGCGTTGGAGATCTCGGCCAGCCCTGATTTAGGCTAAGTTCAGTCCTCAATGGCCACCCACAGGCCAGGATGTAAGAATCTCCCTGATTAAGTACAGGTGAGTTAATCAGTGGATCATTCATTGTGACTGACTCACCTGTACTTAATCAGGGATCCTTACATCCTGGCCTGTTGGTGGCCCTTGAGAATTGAAGCTGGACAGCCCTACTTTAAATCAATGTATTTGCACTCAATATGGTGCAACTGATTTGCCCCAGAATTCCTCCACTTTCATTTCCATACAGAACCAACTAGCCTTAGGTCAGTGGTTTTTCACCAGACTGCTGTGCCATGGTTTTCTTTGAAGATAATGATACAAATATGATTATGTTTAAAAATGGTTTATGGAAATAATTATACACAGCATGCTAGACTATGCAATTCTGATGGGGAGACCCAAAAATAACTGTATATTTAATAATATCAAAAGACCTGTAAAATGTTAAAGGGATAGTAATACTTCGTTTGAACTTTATTTTATTTTGCAGACATTGAAAAAACATGAAAAACTATATAAGTCTTATCTCTCAAACCTTTATGGTTTAAGAGATATTCACAAGCAAAGTATCCCCTCACACCCCTTTTACCTAGTGTAAGCCATCTCTTCTCAGATGTGGAATCCAGTCCATAGACCAGACAGATAACAGCAGGGGACAATCTTCTTCCTGTGAGAACAATGAAAGCCCTGCCCCCCTTGACAAGTTTTTCAGGTTTTTCCCTTATCTTAATTGAAGATTGTCCCTCTCTGCAGTCTACCTGGGCACCTCCCTTCTGATCTGGCTGAGCAGTGTTACATCAGTAAAAGGGGCGGGAGAGGGATACTTTGTCATTGAATTACTCTTGAACTACAACTCTGACAGAATGGAAATAACACTCTCCAAAGTCCAAATACTATGATGATTAATTAGAGCTGCATTTATTATGAAACATTACTAATCCTTTAAGGGTGCCCTGAAAATTCCAGAATGTTAGGGGCGCCTTGAGCAAAAAAAGATGGAAGAACCACTGTTCTACAGATAGAAGCACAGCTTAATGGGAATTTTGGTAATCTGCATTTGTACGCTATAGAATGGAACAAAATCTCCCAACAGTATTTATTTTCTTCCTCCAATAAAAGCTTAGTGATCATTTAACCCTTTGAGTGCCAGGTAATTTGAATGCCTCACTGGTAACCCAAGGGTCTAAGAACAATTTACATACACTGTCAATGCATAGTCTGCCGCCATCATCTGTTCCCCTTCACTGAAAGTCTTGTCCTGAAATGTCCAAACACAGCATCTAAATCCAAAATCTGACTCAAACCAAGTTAGTAGCTGAATTTCGTTGTGCAAATAAAACACCTCCACATCTGGTTATGAAACAGTGATGACAAATAAAGATTGTTTGCTTTTCTCCAGAGCTGTTCTTCTTGCTAAACAATCACGTCTGCACAATGGTTGTACATACATTTACAAACTGTGATTTCTGAAAGATCAGTAAATCCCAAAAAAAATTAAATAGGTTGATATAACTTTAAATCACTTGCTTTCAGCGAACATATAAAAATTTATGATTCATGTCACATTACTGAAATATAATCCTAAGCTTGTTTATTAGCATTTATACATTATCCTGTTCAGAGTGCATTTTGTGTTTTCTTGTTGTTTGTAGTGAGAGATAAGAGCTGTCTGGAATGATCTTATATCTGGACAATCAACGGGATCCCTGAAAAAGGCAGGACTGTCTGCTCCATCAGAGAACATTTATATCTAGAGTTTATGCCTCAGAAAAATATTTTTTTTTTTTACAGATTTTAAGTACAGGGGAATTAAGTGTACATAATACAAGTTCATTTTTAGATGTTAATTTTGCTTAACCCAGTTATGACCCATAATGTGCCAGAACCGTCATGGGAAAACTTCCATTAAAAGGACCAAAGACTGTTAAGAAAAAGAAAAAAAAAAAAAAGCTTCATGGTCCTTAAAGGGATAGTATTGCTTACATTTAACTAATTTTAATATTGTAGAGATTACAAATATGAATAGAAAGAGGTATGTCTCAGCTCTCAAACTTGTATAGTTTGAGAGATCGAAGCATCTAAAGTTCCTCTTTCACAGAAGTCTGCCATTTAGCTAAGTGAAGCAGGTTCTGGTCCCGGGACCGTCTTGCAGCTCTTCAGCAGAGCCAAAATGGAACAATATGAAAGATATACTTCATTGGAACGGTCTACAAAGTGTGCTGGTTTGCAAGCGTACTTTGTAGGCCGTTCCAATTAAGTATTTATTTCTATATTGCTCTAATTGGAACGGTCTACAAAGTGCGCTTGCAAACCAGGCACACTTTGTAGACAGTTCCAATGAACTATTTCTTTCTGTATTGCTCTATTTCGGCTCTGCTGAAGAGCAGCAAGACGGGTACCGAGACCAGAAGCTGCTTCACTCAGCTAAATGGCAGACTTCTGTGAAACAGGAACTTTAGATGCTTCAATCTCACAAACTATACAAGTCTGAGAGGTGGGACATACCTCTTTCTATTCATATTTTTAATCTCTACAATATTAAAATTAGTTACTGTAAGCAATACTTATCCCTTTAACTGCCAGCCACGCGGCCGCGTAGCAGTTCCTTAAGGGGTTAATCCCCTTTGAGAGGCCGAGTGTGCGCAATGCTTTTGCAAACTCCCCTGGCACTCAAATGGTAAATCAACTCAAAAAGGTGATGCCTTTACACCTACAATAACCAAAAGATCATCCTCATTCATATTTCAAATACTGTCCATAATGTAGAAGAACATTACAACATTTTTAATTAATAGGCTAAACCCTCCAAGGGAGCCCATTTCCAAAAGAAAGATGAATTCTGGGGCAAACCAGCCAATGATCTAAACCCTTTCAGTGCCACAGTGCAATGAGACGACCATCCCTCTGGCGCTAAAAGGGTTAAACGGAAGTTTTAAACCCCTTGAATGCTAAAGAGTTCAGCAACGCATTGAGAACGTTCCAAGGCGTTATAAGCCCAATTTAAATCAAATTAATAGAAATTTGGGGAAATTATAGTCCCATCTGGCATAGATAGGTTTTTCCATAGAATTTTACCTTTTCACTTGAATACAAGAAGTTTGCAGATGTTGTTGGTGTGCATCACCTGGCAAAGTACTGCATACGTCTGTGGCTTTCACAGTGTGAAACGCGTTACCTGTATTTGTGGAATAATTCACAAATTCTGGTGGAAACCATCATCAACATAGGAGAGAGACAAAATCCCCATTGAGCATTTTAACCCTTTCAGTGCCAGAGGGGTATGCAACACATTGCGAAGGTATCCCTCTGGCACTGAAAGGGTTAATGGAATGAATGTTGGCGAGATTTCCAACCACAGATATTTAAAGTGTTAGTAATGGCTGATTTTAACAAAATGTAATATCGTAGACTAGTGTAAAAGCCCGTGTACACGGGCCAAAGTCTGGTTGATGTCAACCCTTTGAGTGCCAGAGGGGTACACAATGCATTACTTTGCAAGGCGTTGCATAACCCTCTAGAACTCAAAGGGTTAAGAGGCCAGTCCTGCTGCCGACGCAGTCATGCACTGTAGAGACTGCCTGAAAGCACAGAACTCCCAGCATTCCTACACCTCGCAGCATTCCGTGCGTTTGGGCAGTCTCTACTGCACATGACGGCTTCTGACAAACATCCTTAGTGACTTATTATATAGGATGATATAAAAAAAAATAAAATAAACTAACTGATGCAAATCCGGTCTCTCAAACTTGTATAGTTTGAGAGATATACGCTTATAAAGTTCCCTTCTCCCTCCTCTTTCACAGACATCAGCTCTCTAGCTGACAGAAGGCGATTCGGGTCATGCAGTCTGACAGTGGTTCTTCGGCAGAGCCAAAATAGCGATATAGAGAAAGAAATACTTCAGTGGAACGGTCTACAAAGTGTGCATGCTTTAGTCTGAGAGATACAGGTTTATAAAGTTCCCCCCTCCATCCCCTTTCACAGACGTCAGTCTCTAGCTGTTGGAAGGGGGGACTTTATAAGCATATATCTCTCAAACTATACACGGGACTTGCATCAGTTAATTTAATTTATTTTTTTACCATCTACAATATTACATTTTGTTAAAATTAGCCATTACTATCCCTTATGTGCCAGAGAGATAACCCAAAGCATTGCCTTGGCTGTTTCTGATACTCAAAGGGTTAAAAACCGTCCACGAATTTAAGTCTGGCTTTAAACCTTTGGATGCTGGAGATGTCTGCAATGTATTAAGAAGAAATGCACTGGAGATCTCTCTAGCATTCAAGGGGTTATAAGCCCCATTTAAATCAATGGGGACATGGGTAATTTTTAGCGCAATTGATCCAGAATCGCACCTCTCCTTTGCGATGAACAAGGGCCACTCGCTTTCACAACAGATAGACAAGACGCTTCCTGGTGCTTTTCAGAGATTGGGAACAAGCAATATTCTCAATTACTGAAATGTCGCAAGGACTTAGTGGAGATTGTTTGAGGTTTCAAGAACTCAAATGACATGTCGGCAGTGTAAGGTCACTGGAATCTGATACTCTGATTAGAGTCACCTCGTTCACAGGCCAACAACAAATCGAATCACATTTATAAGAAACAAAAGTACAGTTTATTCAGCACAGAGGTAATTCAAATGGAACCACGGAACTAGCCATAAAGCATTAATTAGCAGAAGCAAGCAGCTTGAAATGAACAGTATACAGACAAACAGTCTATATAGAATTGCATGTTCATAGATAATCATAAATAAAGATATATAATTCAAAAGGGGGGGGGAGATATGAACCACTATGAACTAGAGTAGTTTCTCAACAGGTTACTAATACCACTGAGGGTTCTTGGAGTGCAGGTCAGGGCCACATACGGATATATAGATGTGTTTAAAATACCCCCAAAATTTAGGGACATGAAGTTATATTTTAGCACAATTCTTGCTTTAAACGGATAGTAATACTTAAAACGTAAAAAAAATATGTTGTAGGATTTATCCCCCTGAGTAAAACAAGAGTACTCCCACTGCTGAAAGGTGTTTCATTCAAAATTTATTAATTTTCAAAGTTGAATTTTTTAGGTGCAATATCACAGTGGCCTAAAATAGTACAGTGGCGCTGTTGCTACACCATCCTACGGAGATTTATGGTCCGGGGACCAGAGCTATCCATAGTGACGCCTGATAGAGATCACTCTGATCTTGGAGCGGTCAATTTCAGGCCCTATTTTTACTTACAGCGCTCCCGGTAGAGTGCTGTAAGTAAAAAGTACGTGACGTACTATGACAGTCATCGGTCCTTGAGTATATCAAGGACTGTGACGGTCATAGTACGGTACATGTTGTTAAGGGATTAAAGTAGAAATGTCATTGTGGCAGGTGATTTTCAAAGAGGTTTAAAAAAAAAAAAAAAAAAAAAAAAAAAAAAAAAAAAAAAAAAAACAACCTGTACTTATATTGATCATTTTTTATTGAAGGCAATTTGTTGATTTTCTCACCATCCCGACTGTCACTTCCTATCAACAGGTGCAAATTATTTTTTTTTTCTTTAAAGAAATGTAGGTGTGTCTGCAAAAATCACCTATTTGTTACAAAGTGATAGCTCCACTTTAAAAGGTAACTAGGGCGTTTAGGTCTCCCCACAGAGATGATTTGACAATGAGCAACCAGCCTCCATATGAAAAGCTCTGCCACAAAATAACACAACACTGCATCAGGGAAGAGCTGGAACAAATACCTGATCACAGCTGCTTTGAGTGGGGGTGGCAAGTACCCAAGATGTCTGTGGTGACTGTAAGCCCCCACAGCGTATCACCAATGTGTTTGGTACCTCATTGATGAGTCAGATGGTGACAACTTCTGATCAGAGGGGGATTACTAGCAGAAGACCGGTCATGCTAAGTGACAAGCAACAGTTCATAAATTAGAATCAAGTGTCAGGAATAAACACTGAAACACCAACCACCAATGATAAATGTGAGCCTGCAACTAAAAACTAAACTCTTGGAGGCAAGAGACATCTACAACATTATTATATTTTATTATTTTTTATTTAAAATATAAATAAAATAATAAAAAAAAAAACATTGCACTCTGCTTTACAAACAAAATCCATCTGTCCCAAAACAGACACTATAGCAAAATTACATAGTCCTAGCCCTTTCCAACCAAACTAGGAGACCAACCATTCCCTTCTAAATAAACAGAAATCTGAACTTATCTTAAAGGATTAGTAATTTTTCAAAATAAAAGCAGCTACAATTAATATTCATAGTATTTGGGCCATGGAGAGTGTTATTTCAATAGTGTCAGAGTTGTAGTTTAAGAGTAATTGAATGATAAAGTATCCTCCTCCCACCCCTTTTACTGATGTAACACTGCTCCACCTCAGAGAAGCAGATGGATCGCAGAGAGGGACAATCTTCAGTGAGCATAAGGGAAAAACCTGTCAAGGGAAGCAGGGTTTTCCTTATGCTGACAGCACAGAGATTGTCCCTTGCTGTGAGCTGTCTGGTCAAGAGACCAGATTCCACATCTGAGGGGAGGTGACTTACACTAGGTAAAAGGGGTGGGAGGGGGATACTTTACCATTCAATTACTCTTAAACTACAACTCTGATAGTATTGAAATAATACTCTCCATGGCCCAAATAATATGAAGATTAATCTGAGCTGCTGTTTTTTTGTGAAGCATTACTATCACTTTACATTTTACTTGTTCCCCTTCTCCCTCTGGAGGGCTTCAGGTTGAATATCCCTGATCTAGTTTTTAATGACTATAATTACAATGATGGGAATTGTAGTCAACAGCTGGTGAGCCTTAATTTGGCCAAGGTTAGTATAGACCGCAAGCGCACAAGAACAGAATCCTCTCAATCATTTGGATCCGTTTCTCATGAGTTTGTAATGAGTTTCCTGTTCAGTGCTATAAAATATGCTGAGGGTTTCTAAATTAATTTTTATATATCAGTTTTTTTATTTGTGCATGTATGTGCCTCTGCTATTAATACACACTAAGGACATCAAAAAGTGATGTGATCTAGATTTATTGATCAATGTTTCACTTACATCTTAGAAACCTTCCTTATACAACCAGATAGTATCTACCCCCCCCCCCCCCCGAGTTTCCCATTAACACACCATGCCGCTGGAGTGTCTAACTGGGAAAAATTCAATGGACACACCTCTGGCACCCAAAGGGTTAAGATAGAAGTTCACCACTCCTGTGTTTTCAGGACTTACTCACATGAATGAAGGCGGCACTGTCAGAACAACTGATTCACCAACCTGCCAGGTAAACATTCCACTAATCCATTCAGTGGCACAACTAGAAGCCTCTGGTCCCTGGTACAAGAAGTGCCACGGGCCCCTCCACCACCACATTGGCCCCCCTCTCACCACATTGGCCCCCTCCACAATGCCCCCATCTCCTACCTGGAGCTCCCATGCAGGCCTCTTAGTAATGCAAAGCGCTGGGAGATGATGTCATCTCCCAGCGCTCTGCAGTACTAGAGTGCCAGGGGGAGATTGCAGGCGCCCGGCGGAGGGGTCGCAGGGGGCGGAGAGGTCACAGGGGGAGGCCGGGCCCCTGGAGTGCACAGACCTGGTCGCAGGTGCGACCCCTATAGTTAAACTACTGAATCCATTATTGTGTCAATAAAACTGAAAAAGTGACAGATCACCAAGAACATATTAAATATGGTATTCTTTTAATCCTGTGTGTGCCAGAGGGGGTATTGGGTTGTACACTTCACTGGCACACAAAAGGTTAAATTTCTAATAGACTCCTGATGTTCTTTTTGTCCCATGCACTGCAGACTTGTCTGACACCAACTGGACAAATCACACTGTATCTCTGTGCTGTATAGCTACTGCCAATACATAGTATGAGAGTTACATGTGTCAAATTAGAATGTTCTAACATTATTCAATGGCAGATTGCACTACACACAAAGAAGATCTCAGTCATTTGACGTAAGGCAATGTTCACATCGTGCACTTTTGAAGCAACTAAATCCTATAGGAAGGATCTATTTTGGCTGTGCAATTTTGTTTTTTTCTTTTTCTCCCAGCGAAGTAGCTGCTCAGAAATGCACTAAAATCACAGCTACCTGCATTGCGAGATTCCACTTAAAAAACTGAGTTATGCAGCGTCTGTAAAATTGTCACAAATTACATAAGATATATTATATATTTATCAACATTTTATCCAAGTACCAATGCCAGTCAGTTGAGTTTTTTTGAAAAGTGGAGTAGGAACGGTGTTGTCCAAGTAAGAATTCTGTCACAGAGTATGTCGAGAGACGTTCACTGATTGCATCAAAAATAAAGGCAGTTTTAATGATTAAAGGGGGACATTCCCTTCAAAAAACATTTTTGCCAGGTGGTTAGCTTTTAAAATTGTATTAAAGGGATAGTAATACTTAAATATTACTAATTCATATATTAAAGACATATTAAAAATAAATGTATTACCCCCAGTGTCCTCTCTCAAACTTTTATGGTTTGAGAGATCATCGCTCCTAAAGTTGCCGTCTCCCTCCCCCTTCCCTGTAGTCCACGTTCTAGTTGACAGCAGGGAAGTCAGACGTACGACTTTCAGGTGGCTCTGCAGCAGAGCCAAGATCGCGTTAGTAAAAAAGAAATCTTTCACTGAAATGGTCTTCTACATGTGCTTGGTTTGCAAGCACACATAGAAGACAATTTTAGTGAATTTTATTTTTTTTTTTTTTTTTTTTTTTTTTTTTTTTATGAACACGATCTCGGCAATGCTGCAGAGCCGCTTGATGATCGTAAGACCGGATTTCCCTTCAGTCAGCTACAACGCTGACTTCGGGGAAGGGGGAGGGCAACTTTAGGAGCAATTATCTCTCAAACCATAAAGGTTTGAGAGAGGACACTGGGGGTAATACATTTATTTTTAATATGTCTTTAATATAGGGATTAGTAATAATTATTACTATCCCTTTAAGAATAGTGTTTTATTTTTCTTGTACTTACACACTGTGTACCATATGCACCCTACATACAGGGCACTTCCGCATTCTGCGGTACAGCTCTGCAGGACTTCCCAGTGCTGTAATTTTCCTCCCACCTCCCTCTCAGCTGTCCCAGGGAGCGCACTCACACTTCCATTCATAGTGGTGTGAATCGCATCTATCTTTACAGCAAGCTCCGTTTATCACTATATATTTGTGCCCACACTGGTCTAGCTTTACTGTAGTTGCTTCAGTTAGTTTTGCAGAAAGGAGATTGTAGCGTGGGAATGCAGGAATCTGCCAGGGAAACTCACAGTCTCCACTTACCATACACCTGAACTTTGATGCATGTCTGAGTGTGGATAGAGATATAGATATATAACAATCTGTGCACATACTCCACCACAAACAAGGCAAGACACGCCCCCGATAGTATAAGAAGGAAGAAACAGAGTCACTCCACGTCTTGTTAGCACGTGGCGAGAAGCAGAGGATCTGAATTCTCCAAAAAACAACCTCACTCTTCCACTCTGCTCTCCCCTTGGAGAATATCCTATAGGTAGTTTAGTACATAGGTCAGCTGTTCCCAAAAGGAGTGTTGCACACCCCTCTGGTACTCAAAGGGTTAGTGTGTCACATCATTCCAAATATTTTCATTAACCCTTTGAGTGCGTTGCGTACCCCTCTGGCACTCAGTGGGTTAAGTTACGTTGTTTAATGCATTCACATGTCAGAGAAATATGGATTTTTCAACTACATTGTGACAATTTAACCCTTTGAATGCCAGAGGGGTATCCAAAGCACTCTGACACACAGAGGGTTAACCTTTTGACTGCTAGAGGGGTACGGAACACATTGCAATGCGTTCTGTACCCCTCTGGCACTCAAAGGGTTAAAGAAGGATGTGTGGGGAACCAATGTCACAGGTACCTGATAAGCACAGCATCAATAAGTGTCTTCCAGTACAGAATCACATTAATGCATCCCACCCTTCTATAAATCTACTTTTATTAATGTAGCCTACCCAAAGTCTAACAGTTTCAGTGCATCACCTATTTTATTTTTTTCTTTAAAAAATATGAATACGCTTCCTAGCGGTATATTAATATGCTTCTTCTTGGATATATATACCTTGTTGCAAACCCTCAGAGGTTACATCATTCATTAGGCCTCAGCTATACGAGTGACTGTCACCAGACGGTGTAGCTGCTAGTGAGCTGCTATGCCAGCTGTCTCCCGAGGTGATTATTCCTATGAGTGACTCTGATTGGCCGTTGCAAGTGTGACAAATCTGTGTTGTGTGTGTGTGTGGTTATCATCATTGTGACAGAAAGTGCAAGAGCATCTGACAGACACCAGTAGATGAACCCAACTGCGTCTCAAAACTTCTGACCTTCAAGAAGTTAAAAGGGTGCTATTTTGGGCCAAACCAACTGTACCACAGGGGACAAAAAAAAAGGATATATTATATTATATATAAATACACAGATTCCTTTTATTTATATTGAGATTTTAAATCTATGAACAGCAAGTTTTTATTCCATTGCAAACCCCCAATCAAATCAAAGCACATTTTCATTTGACTCCTACTGTGAGGTCGTTTGCTCCAAAACTGCACTTCTTTCTTCTTGAAAGCACCACGTTGCCCTTCCTGTGTCTACACAATGCTACCCATTCTGCCTAAATAATCACTGGGTGAGACAATTTAGAAACCTGGATCACATGCTCCTGGAAAAAAAAAAAATGTATATACATTGTCCTTGTTTGTTATGGGATCAGCTTGACAGTGGTAACAAGTGGCCATCAAGCCAATCCAAATTGTGGGAGGTGCTTCATGAAGCATGGGGTGAACTCTCATCACATTACCTCAACACAATGACAGCCAGAATGATAAAGGTCTGCAAGGCTGCAATTGTTATGAATGGAGGATTCTTTGACGAAAGCCAAGTTTGATTATTATTGTGATTAGAAATCTAACCTTGTCAATGTTAACTGTATTTCCTATTCATTTTGCAACTCATTTGATGGAAAATAAGTACATTTCTAAGTGACCCCAAACTTTTAAAAGGTAGTGTATATGTATATCTGTGTCATTTACCTGCTTTTTCATTGTGTTCCTTCCTCAACGTCGGTTTACCAGTTTCCAGCAGTATTTTACAATGCAAACTGACAAACCTTTAACCTCAGGTCTTATAGAAGAATTTTACATTATACCTAAGAACCATCTCCAAAACTACGAAAAGGCAAAACACAGACGCAGTCTGGCATTGACTCTTTTTTGGTAGTGGGTAGTTAACTAGCTGAGGAGCCCTTACTGTTGTCTGTATGAGAGCTACATCACCTACAAATTATATATAGTTATTGTTAGGGTTGCACTGATACTGGTATCGGTACCGATACCAGCATTTGCACGAGTACCTGTACTCGCGCAAATGAGGCCGATGTCAGCACCGATACCCTGTGTCAGGGTCGGTGCTGCAGAGAGGGAGCCCGGGGAGCTGCTCACAATACTCCCCGGTCAACTCTCTCCCTCCTGCAGCGTTGGAGCGTTCCCGCGGGTTACCATGGCAATGCTCCGATGCTGACCTCTGCCGGGGCTCGCGAGAGAACAGCGAGCACCCGGCAGAGAAGGGTAAGGGAGGCAAGATGGGGCAGCGGATGGTGAAAGAGGCAGAGAGTGGTGTCAAGAGGGAGAATCAGGAGACAAAAGGAAGGGGGCCAACAAGATGCAAAAGGATTGGGGATCAGGAGAGAGAGAGAGAGAGAGAGAGAGAGAGAGAGAGGCAAAAAGGTGAGATCAAGAGTCAAGGAGGGGGAGAAAAAGCTAAGGCAAAAGAAGGGGGCTCAAGAGGGGGAGAATGAAGCAAAACGTGGGAGTCAAGAGGGAGAGAAAGAGTCAAAAGGGGAGAATCAAGAGGTGGTGTGTGTATGTGTATATTTCAAGTACTCACCGATACCAATTACCGATACTTCTTTTTTGCGGTCATTTGCCAGTTTTCCAAGTACCTAAAGCATATAGGTACTTGGAAAACTGGCAAATGACCGCAAAAAAAGTATTGGTATCGGCGAGTACTTGAAAAAAGTATCGGTACTCGTATCTCGGTCTAAAAAAAAAAAAAAAAAAAAAAAAACACGGTATTTGCTCCCCAGCCCCTTAACCCTCTCACTACAGAATAAACAGGGGGTCTGACAGTTTGCTCTTCCTGCACTGACAAGACTACAAACACATCAGACCTTCTCCTTAACCTTGTGATCACCAGGGACTGTGCAAAGTAATGTGGTGTGCACCCATCTGGCACTAAAAACAGTAAAAGGGAAAGTAAGGACCACAAAATAATTCCAACATAAGCAGCAGTAACCAGGTATTTGGGGTGCTTTTGTAATTGCTGTATTGTTATAATGTATTTTCAGTCAAGGCTCACCTATCTTGCTGAAATACTTCAAGATGCTATCAGTAACACAGGACTGTACGGCACCTCAACACCAAATGCAGCACAAAACATAAGCCTCTCCCCCCACCCACCCCCTATCATTTTGGGTCCTTAGCAACCTAGATAGCTGCTCATTTAAATGCAAGACCTGAGACAACCTCGGGAGCTTGGTGGCTGGCGAGTCCAGTAAACGTTTCAATTGCAAAAAAAAAATAAATAAATAAGAGGGTTTGGCTTACACAGACAATGAAACACAGTCGCAGTGTCCCCCTCTCCTCAAGCGACATCACTAAAGGGACATTGTTCGTTTAATGAGAAAACCAAACATAGCTCTTGCTTGAATCCCTTGTTAAGCAGGCGCTCTTGTGAATCAAGAGGGTTCTTGCAAGGGATCCGAGAGCCTCAGTGAGGGAAATGAAAAGGGGAATTAAGGAGCATGGTGCTATGTTTACATTACGCTTACTTACCGTAATCCTTTGAGTGTCAGAGAGGTATATACCTCATTGGCACTCAAAGGGTTAACTAGAGTGCCCAACCCATATCGGATACAGTTTCAGTTGTTAAACTAAGCTCATATGAGAGGATTTGCTGTAAATTTTGAGTGTTCTGTACATTTCAGAAAATTGTTACGCCCAGACAGGAGTGCAACATCGCGCGCATACACAACTGTGGTCCTGACAGGGTTAATAAAGTTTCCTTGTGTGATAATTGTGTAAAACCGTGGTTCTCAATCTTTTTTGCTCGAGAAACCCCAACACACAATCTGGAACTTTTGGGACATATTTAAAGGTGATCTCTCACCTTATACAACATTGACCGCCTCCTGTAGTGTAGTGTAATGTTGTTGAAGTCAAAATCCTTTTTGTTTAAAAATGCGTAGTTTCTGAGATATAAGAGTTTAAAGTCTTCCTTGTGACATCAGCATCTCTCAGGCTGCGGGTACAGCTCCAGCCCACAGCCTGTCAATCATCTTCATTTGCCCTCCCCTTGTAGTGGCTCTTCTCCTCTGATGATGATGGAGAAGGACTGAATCTGACCTGGCGCACTCTCGTGCGTTAGTGCATCCAGGTCAATGTGTCTGCATAGACAGTGTTTATGCCCTCCGTCCTTTATAATGAGTGCCAGTCCGCTTGCCTAAGTCACAGAGGCAAGCGGACTGGCACTCATAAAGGACAGAGTACATGAACACTGTCTATGCAGACACATTGACCT
This sequence comes from Rhinophrynus dorsalis, assembly GCA_037306005.1. NCBI lineage: Eukaryota > Metazoa > Chordata > Amphibia > Anura > Rhinophrynidae > Rhinophrynus > Rhinophrynus dorsalis. The sequence continues at coordinate 140,380,676 of CM074727.1, forward strand.
GGATGCACTAACGCACGAGAGTGCGCCAGGTCAGATTCAGTCCTTCTCCATCATCATCATCATCATCAGAGGAGAAGAGCCACTACAAGGGGAGGGCAAATGAAGATGATTGACAGGCTGTGGGCTGGAGCTGTACCCGCAGCCTGAGAGCTGCTGACGTCAGAAAGAAGACTTTAAAAATGTGTAGTTTCTGAGATATAAGCGTTTAAACAAAAAAGGATTTCAACTTCAACAACATTACACTACAGGAGACAGTCAATGTTGTATAAGGTGAGAGATCCCCTTTTATGTAATTTATCAAGGGCATACAATGAAGGGTACAATACACAAATATACTGTTATTATCAGGTCTCAATCGTAATAGAACAAAAAACCTACTGTGCCTCACAATTTCAATAAATCTACACTTAAAAATCAATATTCACATTACTGTCAAAGTCGTCACTGAAAACATGGGGTGCTCTATGTTGCCACGGCACCCTGGTTGGGAATTGCTGGTGTAAAAGAACACTTCTGGTTGTTTACTTTAAGAAAATATAAGCTTTTATATGGTTATGGACACTATGAAAATCAAAGGAATGTCCATATTCAGTTAATGAAGTTGAAAAGACCCTTCTGCATCCATTAAAGGGATAGTAATGCCTCTTTAAAGGGATAGTATTACTTCAAAATTACTATCCCTCATATTGTAGCCCTTAATAAACTGAGTTAAATGACACCAGCGGCATCTCTCAAACCTTTATGGTTTAAGAGATAGCCGCTTTCAAAGTTTCGTCTCCCCTGCTGTCAGCGTTCTGCTGCCAGCAAGGGAATCCGGTCCCGGGACAGGCAGAGGCTCTTCAGCAGAGCCAATATCTCGTTATGGAAGGAAAAATGATTAATTGAAACAGTCTTCTACGTGTGCTTGGTTACCAAGCACACGTAGAAGACTGTTTCAATGAATCATTTTTCCTTCCATAACGAGATATCGGCTCAACTGAAGAGCCTCCTCTTGACTCAGAGACCGGATTGCCCTGCTGGAAGCAGAACGCTGACAGCAGGGGAGAGGAAACTTTGAAAGCGGCTATCTCTTAAACCATAAAGGTTTGAGAGATGCCGCTGGTGTCATTTAACTCAGTTTATTAAGGGCTACAATATGAGGCATAGTAATTTTGAAGTATTACTATCCCTTTAATATACTTTATCCAAGTATTCCAGCTTGGTGGCACTTGAAAGAAGCCAATCAAAAATATAAACCCACAACAAACTCACGTCGGTCCCCTTTGACACAGACAGATCATGGCTGAAATATCTTGAAAGATACACAGGTGATTTTCAATACACTGAGGAGCTGCAGTTCTGAGGTAAACAAATTGCACCACAGAAGGGACAAAGTTCCCCAAATTTAAATGGCCCTATTAACCCCATAAACACTAGAGAGATCTCCAACATACTGCAAAGCAATGCATTGGAGATGACTACCATTCAAAAGGTGTAAAGTCAACTGGGAATTGTATGTGTGAACATGATTTGTCCTAGAGTTTGGTCCAATTCTCTTAACCCCTTGAGTGCCAGAGGGGTACGCAATGCATTGCAAAGCACTCAAAGGTTTAACACAGTTTCAGTGTGTTTGGAGCAAACCAACTGTATCACAAGGGGACAAATAAAAAGTACCAATAATTTAAACTGATTTTAACACCTTGAATGCTTTGCATTCAAGTGGTTACATTTAAAATAAATGGGAAGTCATTTGTACCCTATGGTGCAGTTGCTTTGTGTCATAATTGCGCTTCTTTAGGTTAGTGAACAGGACTCTTTAATCTCCAGAGGAAGTTATCAGCCAACACTGCCTGCTGCAGAGAAGACTTTATGGACTGTTTTGAAGCTAAGGGGAGGGCTGATCAGCCTCCCCTCTGGCAATAACACAGTTAACAGTCGAATCACCCTGCTAATTGACAAAGCAAGACTGATCGTCATCTACTGTTGGACTAGAATTTGCCACCAACGTCAAACCATTGCAGCAACATCACCTGCCCCCTCCTTCCATGCAACCCCCACTAATTTACAAACAATGCCTTGAGACTCCTTCAAGCACTAAGTGGATTACAATAAAGAATTAAACTGACCACTATCCAATGACTAAGAATGCATTGTACACAAAGGTAGAAGAAAATGTGTATGTTCAAACCAACATTCACAGTGTTTTGAGTCAAATTTGCAACGTCTTATCAATGAAAGGAGATAAGCCTGCTATTGTCAAAAGTATGCGTTCCACAAATATGACATTCAAAGGGTTAGTGAAACACATTTAAACGGATCAGGTAGACGAACACAAGAGCTCGGTCACATAAAATAAGCATGACACCAGTATGGATCATATTCAGGAAGCATGTCTGGTGCAAATAAAACTTCCTATTGACCTATATAGAACTTTTAACCCCCTGCATGCCCCAATACATTGCAAAGCTTTCGAGATTCAGTGGGGTTAAAATCCCCATTTGAGCTGATGAAAATTTGTATTTGTTGGCTATAGTACAGTATAGTTAACATGATGGCTATAGGCTGTCTCAACCACCTGCAGTATAGCAAGTGAAGAGTAAGGGGCATGCAATCCAGCAATGAAAGAGGGTTAACCCTTTGAGTGTCAGAGGGGTAAGCAACGCATTGCTCTGCAATGCGTTGCGTACCCCGCTGGTACTCAAAGGGTTAAGGGAAGTTTGTAAATAGACCAGGTCATGTTCTTCTCCATGAATAATACAAGGTGTAAGACGATCTTTCATTGCCAATGCATTGCTGCAGCCATGGAGATTAACACTTTGACTGCATTTGCAATGCACTGGAGACCCTTCTGGCATTCAAAGGGTAAGGGAGAAGAATAGAAAGATTAAAAAAAAAAAAAAAAATTCAGATGTAGAACAGGGACATTCACTGTGCAAATTAATTAGACATCTCATTAAATACAGGACACTAATTAACCCCTTACGGACCAGAGGACTGTGAAACGCACTGAACATTCCTTTGGTTATTAAAGGGTTAAAATATGTTAGCACATCCTACCCTACTGTATTACTTTAAATACAGTCTAGCAAAGCAATGAGTCAGGTATATAGAGTGCAGCTGAGTATGAATACACTGGAGTTATTCTGGAGCAAACCAAGTGTACCATAAGGGACAAATACAAACCCCCCAAATTGGTTTTTAACCCCTTGAAGTAATGTGATGGAGACCTCTCAACGATTCAAGGTATTAAAAGCCCCATTTAAAGCAACTGGAATTGGTTTCTCTCTCCTGTGGTGCACTTAGTTCACTCCAGTGTGTTTTTTAGAACACCAGCCTCAAAGTTTTGGTGCATATTCATAAATAACTTCACATAGGCTAATAAACTATATAAATACAAAATAAAAGACACACAATGAAATTCTCAGTGCACAAGCACGTTACAGATAACGGGGCACAAGGTGGAAAAAGGGGGTACAGGGAGGAGAGAAGTCCCTCCAGTGTATGGTGACACAGTGTGGAGAGAGAACCAGTGTGGAGAGAGCAGTCCCTCCAGTGTATGGTGACACAGGGAGGGGAGAGCAGTCCCTCCAGTGTATGGTGACACAGGGAGGGGAGAGCAGTCCCTCCAGTGTATGGTGACACAGGGAGGGGAGAGCAGTCCCTCCAGTGTATGGTGACACAGGGAGGGGAGAGCAGTCACACCAGTAAATTGGGCACAGTGCAGTTTCTACAGTGGATGTGAACTGAGGATTGAAGGGACAAATAGTCCTGAAAACGGCTGACACCCTAATGGCATGAAACATCAGTCACTCCATTGGATGGTGACACAGCATAGACTAGGGCAATAACTATAGCCAATGGTCAACAGGGTGGAGTGAGAGGGTAGTCACCCCAGCAAAGGGGGCAAAGAGTGGAGTGAAAAGTCAGTTAAGTCACTCCAGTGAAATGAAAGGGCAGTCATGATTAAGTGGCCACTAGGTAAAGCATAGTGGACACTAGGTGGAGAAAGCAGTCACCCTGACAGGGAATGTCCTGAGAGTGGGAGCAGTCACCATTTAACAGAAGATTTAGTTTATGATGCCTAGTCATCCCGCTAGTTGGGTCCTGAGTCAGGCTGGCAGGCAGTCACCTCAGTGGACTGGGTTTCATTTAGGATGGGTCACTCTGATAGAGAGGGTACCTGGTACAATAGACAGTTACCCCCTGGACTGGGTTTCATTTATGATGAGTCAGCCTAGTAAAGGAGGTACATGGTAAGGTGGACAGAGTTTGGTTTAGGGTAAGTTGTCACCATGGTGGTGGAGGTTCTTGGTAGGGTGGGTAGTCATCCCAGTGGAGTACATTTGGGTTAAGATGGCTCACCTTGGCAGTAAGGGTAGTGGTTGAGTGAGCAGTCACCTCAGTGGAGTGGGTTTAGTTTAGGATGGATCCTAGCAGTGAGAGAATTGAGCTTGGTAGGGCAGACAGTCACCACAGTGGAGATGAGTTGTTTCAGGGAAGGCACCCACTCACCACAACAGTCATGATTTGGTTTTGAGTGAGCATTGAAAATGGTGAAGGAGGTCCTGGGCAGTGTGGTCAATCTCACCAGTGACGATCAGGGTGGAAAAACAGGGTGGTGGTCTACTAAGTCTCTCAAGCGTGGACAAGGTTTGACTTGAGTGGTATGGATCGCATTAAGAAGAAATGCGATGCGCACGCCTCTGGTCCTTAAAGGGTTAAGAAGATCGGAGTGACAGCTTCCCTGTAAACTTTCCATGCCCCCCAGTCTGCACTCCTTCAACTGGTTAGGGAGAGGTGCTCCCCTGCCGCAGTACACTGCACATTAAGAAATAATAAAGAATGTACTTACTGATCTCCCCACAGTTGTCTCCCTCTTTTGCTCCTTTATTTCCCCACCGAGCGCTCCGCCATTTTCCTCGCTGTTTATTTAAATGGGAAAAAACACTCCCCGAACAGTGAGAGAAAGCCGTCCTACCGCGAAGAAACATGGGAGTCGTAGTTTCCTGCGCAGAAGAGGCGACGCGTGCGAAGAGGCGAGGAGACTACAACTTCCAGCGTGCAACGCAGCGCCGCCCGCAACAACAGGGGGACAATGAAGTCTAGTGATTTGCACAGGGGGGTTTATTTTTAGTAGCTTGCCAGATATGGAGGGGGAGGGGGGAGTCACTCTGGGGGCAATACTGGCTGGTGTTACCCTCAGGTGAACTTCATTGTTTGCTAGCACAGTGCAGTGTGAGGTGTTTTGCTCAGAGCAGTGCATGAGAGGCCCATGTCTGCATGAATTGCACTAGCAGCCAGGGCTGGTAATGAACACAGAGGAGGAGGGTGACTGAGGAGGAGGCTGGGGGGAAGGGATGGTTATTACCAGCTGACTTCAGGTCACAAGGGACAACAGGGCTGGTCCTGAGTTTGGAATTCTTCATTCTAGAGCAGGGATGGGGCAACCTGAGGCCCCCAGTGGTAGAGGACTACAATTCCCATAAGGACCAGCCAGTCTGGGAGTCATGAAAAGTTCAGGGATATTTTTTGAGTAGATCAAATTAAAGAGCTAATATTTACTAATACACCCCCCCTTATCCACTATAGCCAGAATATTATAATGAACCCTATGAATTAATCTCTTGCTCCTTTGTTCTAGAAGTAGCACATTCAATCAGTACTGAAGGTCATGCACATGGGGGTGGACATGACAGTTGCTGGCAGGACCACAGGACCAAACTCTACTCACTGCACATGTTATTCTTAACTCTTTAAGGATCAGAGGGGTGTGCGCAATATATTGTGCACCACTTCGGTCCTTAAAGAGATAGTAATGCTTGAATATAAATACATCTCCGATGACTCCTCATTTGTTTTTGCATATGTACCACTATATTTAAATATCCTCCAATGTGTCGTTCAGCAGAAAAGCAATTCTAGAGTATCCCCCTCCCAGTCCCTTTTACCTCTTCTCTGCCACCTCCCCACAGATGTGGAAGCCGGTCGCTTGACTGGACAGCTCACAGCGAGGGACAATCTTCTTACCATGAGCATAATGAAAATCCAGCCCTCCTTGACAAAGGAGGGCAGGATTTTCCTTATGCTCAAAGAAGATTGTCCCTTGTTGAGCACTGTGTAGACAGTCTTGGAGAGTGTGTTACATAGTTAAAAGGGGTGGGAGGGGGATTCTTTACCATTGCATTCCTGTTGAACTACACATTGGAGGATACTGAAATATATCAGTACATGTGCAAAAACATAAGAGGAGTCATTGGAGATACATTTATATTCATGCATTAATATCCCTTTAAAGGGTTGGGTTGTCAGGTTATTCCTTTGAAATGGGACATTCATGAAAATTGTAGTTGCAGGGCGTCATTGGTTGCCAATATTCCATGCAGCATGCGTTTTCTTACAGGGATGACCTGGTTCAGGAGAAAATACTGCAGCTACTGTACAACCTCTTCTGAAGCAGAGCTGTCGGATTCATATTTAACCCAGTGGATGCTAGAATGGTCATCATATCATTGTGAAGTAATGCATTGGAGACCTTTCTAGCATCCAAGGGGTTGATCATGGAATGGAGCATAACAGTGATTAATAAATCTACTTCTCAGTTTGCTCTTGGATGGTCAGTTGATTTTTAAAGACATAGTAATGTTTCAAAATAAAAGCAGCTCCAATTAATCTTCATAGTATTTGCGCCATTGAGAGTGTTATTTCAATACTGTCAGAGTTGTAGTTCAAGGGTAATTGAATGATAAAGTATACCCCTCCTGCCCCTTTTACTGATGTAACACTGCTCACCTCAGAACAGAAAGGAGGTGTCCGGATGGATAGCAGAGAGGAACAATCTTCATTTAGCATAAGGGAAAAACCTGTCAAGGGGGGCAGGGTTTTCATTGTTCTCACAATAAGAAGACTGTCCCTTGCTGTGAGCTGTCTGGTCTTAAGACCAGATTCCACATCTGCAGGGAGGTGGCTTACATTAGGTAAAAGGGGTGGGAGGAGGACACTTTATCATTCAATTCTTCTTGAAATACAACTCTGACAGTATTGAAATAACACTCTCCATGGCCCAAATTCTATGAAGATTAATTGGAGCTTCTTCACACCGGTCCTCTTTTTTCTGTGCTTAACCCTTTCAGTGCTAGAAGGGTATGTAACGCATTGCAATGCATTGCATACTATTCTGGAGCTCAGAAGGTCAAAGGAACAATAAACCAACAAGTAATTTAACTTGAAGGAGCAGTACAGAATACATTCAAGACACTTTTAAATCCTTGGCTGTGTTCTAAGGAGAGGGGTAGTATTTCTAGAAAAAATGTACCATCTCACCACATTCTGCTGTGGTGTACAGGCCTGCTGGTGGCATGTAGTGGTGTTTTGCTCTGCAGAGCTCATGTATAGGGTGATCATGTGTCCAGGATTTTAAATGTGTGTCCCTTGTCCCAGGCAGCCCCATTGTGGGTCAATACAAAGTCCCGGACTGAAGACTCCAGGGCACAGAGTTCTAAACACTGTCTCTGCTGGGCTACAACAAAATGGCTTCCAGGCCGAGCTATAAACACTAGAGAGATAACTCAGCCTTGATCTTGACATCAGTCAGGACCTGCAGTGCAATTTTGTTATAGTGTAATGCTAGTCTAAGACTTTGGGTGTGATGTACATTTTCTTGTAGCCCACCAAAGCATCATTTTATGTCACAGCAATGGGCAGTTCCCACTTCAGTGTTTAGAACTCTGTGGGGTGGTTGTCTCTCTGCATTGTCCCTGAATGGCAGAATTGAAATGTGGTCACACACACTACGCATGTAATACTGGGTAAAATGTACTAGGTCACTGACCTGGCTGGATATCACCACTGGAACTATGGGAACTGTGTGTTCCCATTGCTCAGAACTACTCTGTTGTGCCTCAGTTTGCCTCGCCGATCAGTTCCCACTCAGTGCCAATAGCTCTTGGAACACAGCCAAGGATTTAATAGTGTATTCTATGAACCCTATACCACCCCTTTAAAAGCTTGGGCATGTGTCCCTGATTATCAATAAAGTGCTTCAGTAGGCCAGTAGTTAATATTCACCTAGTCACTCAAACAATCCCAATGCTGAAGTTTGCAGGGTAAGCTGAATGATTCTCCACTTCTGCTCTGATATGTGACTGGCTGATCTGAGGGCTTAATAAAATAAACTTCTAAAATCCCATTGCACTAGTGCAACAGTGTAGTCTAAATCCCAATTCTGCACAATCACACTAGTGGCATGGAGTTTTTGAAGATGAAAGTTTATCCTTCAGTGGAGGGCCCCAATGCAAAACTGTTTTCCATGGGACATGACGTGAACTTAATAGGCCTTAAAGGGATAGTAATACTTAAAATGTAAAAAAATACATGTTCTAGGGGTTAACCCCTGTGTAAAATAAGAGTACTCCCACTGCTGAAATGTGTTTCATTCAAAGGTATTAATTTTCAAAGCTGAATTTTTTAGGTGCAATATCACAGTGGCCTGAAATTGTAGAGTGGCGCTGTTGCTACACCATCCTATGGAGACTTATGGTCCCGGGACCAGAGCTGTCCATAGGATCGTGTAGCAACAACGCCACTGTACAATTTCAGGCCACTGTGATATTGCACCTAAAAATTCAACTTTGAAAATTAATAACTTTTGAATGAAACACGTTTCAGCAGTGGGAGTACTCTTGTTTTACTCAGGGGGATAAACCCTACAACATATTTTTTTTTACATTTTAAGTATTTCTATCCCTTTAATGCTGATACACCCCACTGGATGCCAGGCTCTGTCACAATTGCACTCCTTGTAGTTATGCCCTTGTCGTCCTTCTTAGACTCTATAGCAGCCAGTCTCCGATCAGAACAGAGGTGGAGAAGTCTTCTCTTGACCCTGCAAGAATCAGTGTGAAAGCAGGTAAGAAACTGTGTGAGTATTAACCTCTGAACTAAATTTGATCCACGGAGATAAGTCTTCCCCCAGCATGGTGGGCATATGTCCCTACTAGTAATTTCACCAGCTTCCACCTTCAGCCAGTGATACCTTTATGTAAGTAATCTTATATTTTGTTACATCTTTTATGCATATTTAGTATATCCAGTGCCCCCATTTGGCTTTTATTAATCCCTCAGATACAGGAGTACTTTAGTGGTACCCAGGGATATGTGCAAAACCACAGTTAACAGCCTATGTTGCTACAAGATGTCAGGTATACATACTGTTCATTAGATTCACTCACCTGGCCCATAGGGCCGTGTGGATCCAGGGCAGCCCCCCACAACCTAACAAGTTTCATGTAGGAATACACTTAATCATATGCCTGTGATTAAGTGTATTTCTACATGAAACACGTTAGGTGGGTTGTGTGGTTTGACTTGCCTTGTTCCATCTCCTACAAATGTATTTTGGTGTTTTTTATTTTGTTACAGTAAAGTTTTGATGCTTTTAATCATAGTTTATTGATTGGTGGTTTTCTACGTCTGGTGGATCTGTAGAGCGCTTCCCGTCAGGAATAAGTGGCAATATTTTTAGGTAGAATAGGATTAGGGATCGCTGTTTTTTTTAAAAGAGGTAATAACATATTTTTGATGTTATTTATTCCGCCAGTGTCCACTAAATACAATAAAATTGGCTATATTGTTTATTTTTATTGTCTTTGTGTTATTGCTATTGATGACATTATGTCATTTTTGTACGCAGTAGTTCCCAATCCTATTCCCAGAGACACCTGGCCTTTTACAGAAAGTAAAAGATGAGTAATTCAGGAGCGAATCAACGTCACAACATGGGACAATTAAAAATCTCCTGAATTCTGGTTCATTAAAATGGTGTTTTTAACCCTTTCAATGCTAGGGGGTTAACAATACATTATGAAACAGTGCACTGGGAATCCCTCTAGTATTCAAGGGTTTAAAAGCTCCATCTAAATCAATGGGAAAGGTTCTTTCCCCCATATAACGCAGCTGGTTTGCTCCAGAATTACCTTTATTTTTTCTGCTTGAGTACAGGGTAGTTAATCAGAGGCTCAGACATTTTCACTAACTCAACTGTGTGCAAATAGTGAAATCCTAATGACGTGGCTTGTTAGGTATCGCTGAGGATCATACCTGGGAACTGCCCAGATCTGCCCTGGAGATGCGGTTTTTAGAATTAATTACCGGGTCTCCGAGGACGGAGTCTGATTCTCTAGGGGTGGTGAGTTTCTTGTGAAACGCTACCCATTTCTCCTCCTTCCCACCCAGTCCTGCCCTTTTCCCAGTCACTTTAGGGCACTTAAGTCCTGCCCCATTTATGACACAAATCTCATCATATACATACCCCTTGTTGCAGCACATGAGCCTTCTCAGGAGGCTCAAGAGAATGAAGTTCCCAGGTATGTTGAGGATTGTGTTGAAAACCATGGCTGTAGACAGTGGACCTAGCCATGGACTGTAAAACCAGGGTTAGTAGTACAATAAGAGAGGTCCCTAACAGACTGAAATACTCACAGCTATAGTGTGAGCAATAAAATGTATTTTCTTCCATCCACTTAATTATACCTATACTTCACTTGTATTCAGACAGTCAGAGATCAAAGGCACAAGAGTGCTCGACCGCTCCATTGTCTATGTGTAAATAAATATATTTCATCTCTGAAATCATGATATATAGATATACTAGTGTAAAAGCCCGTATACACTGGCCAAGGTCCGGGTGATGTTAAGAGGCCGGTCCTGCTCTGTGTACTGCCGCCTCCTCACTGGCAGCACACGTGATGCAGTCATGCGATGTAGCGACTGCCTGAACACGCAGAATGCTATATATTATATATCCTATATAATTCGCTAATGTATGTTTGTCAGAAGCTGTCATGTGCAGTACAGACTGGCCGTGCCGCGACTGATAACGGAGCAGGGCGCTCCAAATTCAGACTGTAGTCAGTGCATAGAGAAGACTACGGTCCGAATTCGGGGCGCCCCACTCCGTTATAAGCCATGGCGCGGCCAGTCTGTACTGTGCATGACTGTGCCGTGGCCATTGCTGCCTGGCACTGTGGCCCGTGTACACGGGCTGTACAACTAGTATATATATATACTAGTTGAAGAGCCCGTTACACAGGTCACAGTGCCACTGCCAGCCGGTCACGGGGCAGTCATGCACAGCAGAGACTGCCCACGCCGCAGCTGATACATTGCCAGCCGGTTGCGGTGCAGTCATGCGCAGTAGAGACTGCCTGCACTGTGGCTGATACAGAGCTGGATGCTCCTTCGGTGCGTCCAGCTCTGTATCAGCCGCGGTGCGGGCAGTCCCTACTAAACATGACTGCGGCATTACACACGTTTTAGCGAATTATTATATAGGATGCTATAGTATTCCTCAATTTCCCAGGACCGGAAATAGGCATTTGACCTCTTGAATGCTGGAGAGGTCCCCAGTGCTTTGCTCCTCAATGCATTAGAAACTTCTCTACTATTTAAGTATGAATCAATAGTAATGCCCATTTGTTCCCTAAGATACAGTTAGTTTGCTCCAGAATTGCTTTTCTTTAGCTTCCTTAATACAAAAAGTAGGGATTCATTCAAGGAGGTGCTCTTCTAAAAAAACAAACAAAAAAAAAAAAACACAAGACAGAACTTAACCCCTTGAGTGCCAGAGGGGTGAGCAAAGCATTGCTTTACAATGGAACAGTTGATTTGCTCCAAAAATGCAATTGCAGGTTGAAAAAAATACTAGCATCTGTCAAGTTCAAGCTTGTCTCTATCCTCTTTGTTGGTCCTGAGCAGTGGTTCTCATCCAGTGTGCAGTGGCACCTTGCTGGAAATCTCCGGATCTACCCCAGGGACTCCAGTTTTTAGTGTTAATTACTGGGTCTCTGGGGACGAAGGCTGATCTTCTGGCGATGTTCAGTTCCAGTGAAACTCTGACCGCTACTCCTCCTTCCCACCTTGTTCCTCCCACTTCCCACCCTCTTCTCCTCCTTCCCACCCTGTTCCACCTACTTCCCGCCCACTTTTCCTCTTTCCCACCCTGTTCCACCCACTTCCCGCCCACTTCTCCTTCTTCCTATCCTGTTCCACCCACTTCCTGCCAACAATGCATATAATTCCCATCCACCCAATTAAGCCTTGTCGCCTTGTCTCTTTTGTGAAGTGAATCTCATCATTGGCATACACCTGGTCGCAGCACATGAGCCCTTTCCGGGAGGCTTAAGAGGATGTAGCTCCCAGTTATGCATATCACTTGAGGTGCCCTGTGTTTTCCTGTAAGTGCTGACAAAAATATGAATTTTGAGTTTCAGATGTGTTTTGTATATATATATATATATATAGAGAGAGAGAGAGAGAGAGAGAGAGAGAGAGAGAGAGAGAGAGAGAGAAATTGTTATGCACCATATGGTTATTTTTGTTATTCTCATTGTGAGGCCTAAGAAAAACTATTTGTTTGTGTTGTTAATTCAATTCATGATAAATTACATTTAATATATTAGAAGAGCCCCAAAATTTGCAGATTGTATGTTAAGAGTGCCTTGAGCGAAAAGGATTGAGAGCCACTGGTGTGGAGGCAGGCAAAAAAAAAAAAAAAAGAGAGAAGCCATTTCCAATTATGCTCCAAGTGAGTAAAAAAAACAAAAAAGTATTTCCTCTTCCCAAAAAGCAATAGGATATCTCCCTGGATCAACAGCCTACCTGCTCTAAAACCAACTGTCCTATTGTTCTGAACTAAAATAGGAATACAATATTTGATTTTTTTAATATCTGCAGCAGGGAAGGGCGACATGAGCCCCCCCAGCTGATGCCAGTCTACATCTCCCGTCATTCCACACTGACTGTTGAATGATGGGGGTTGTAGTCAGGCAGTAGTTGGAAAGCCCACAAGGCTCTATAGAGAATCTTACAATATCAGGACAGCACCCCACACAACATTCTAAAGTGATAATGTTCTATAGCTTCACTAAACACACAACCACATACCAAACGTGTAACAATCACACATCTATTTTGGCGCATGAAGCATATATATATATTTTTATAACGCTCCCATTTATACATTCTTTAATGACATATATGGGACCTTACAACTTGTATAGTAAGTTTCCCTCTGACTCAGTCTTACTCATAGTATGTTTGCTGCCAAAAGGAACGCTTGGAAGAGTATGTGTCATTTTCTCTGGTATCACCACATTTTTCCCTCTGGCTTTACGAGCTGTGATAGATTCACAAAGACGTGAAAAATTACCACACACAAAAAATTGCTGACATTACTATTTTGACTTTTAAAATAAGATTTTTTTTCTCCTTTTTCTTTTTTTCTCCAACAAAGTAAATATATTTATTTGTCGGCAACAGATAAAAAAAAAAATTACTCCAGAATCCAAAGCTTACAGTTCTTCCATTGCATTCCTAGCATCCCATGAAGCAACATGCAGAAGAAGTCATGCATTTCACTGTACTGTGTGCTTTCATTTGCAGGTTGGTGCATGAAATTCTGGAAATGCAGTAGAAACACATTTAAAGGGATAGCAATACTTTGTTTTATCCTTATTTTATTTTGTAGGCATTAAAAAAACATGAAGAAATATATTAGTCTCATTTCTCAAACCTTTATTGTTTGAGAGATATTCACAAGCAAAGTTTCCCCTCCCGCCCCTTTTACCTAGTGTAAGCCATCTCTTCTCAGATGTGGAATGCAGTCCATAGACCAGACAGATAACAGAAGGGGACAATCTTCTTCCTATGAGAACAATTAATGCCCTGCCCCCCTTGACAAGTTTTTCAGGTTTTTCCCTTATCTTAATTGAAGATTGTCCCTCTCTGCAGTCTACCTGGGCACCTCCCTTCTGCTCTGGCCGAGCAGTGTTACATCAGTAAAAGGGGCGGGAGGGGGATACTTTGTCATTCAATTACTCTTGAACTACAACTCTGACAGAATTGAAATAACACTCTCCAAAGTCCAAATACTATGATTATTAAGTGTACAAATGAGTATTATACAGTACTGTGCAAAAGTCTTTGGAAGGTGTGAAAAATGTAGTATTAACGCTTTCAAAAATAGAAATGTTAATATTTTATTTTTATCAATTAACAAAATGCATAGTGAGTGAACAGAAGAAAAATCTAAATCAAATCAATATTTGGTGTGACCACCCTTTGCCTTCAAAACAGTGTCAGTTCTTCTAGGTACACTTGCACACAGTTTGTTAAGGACCTTGGCAGGTAGGTTGATCCAGACATCTTGGAGAACTAATCACAGCTCTTCTGTGGATTTAGGCAGCCTCAGTTGCTTCTCTCTCTTCATGTAACCCAGAACAGACTCAGTGGTGTTGAGATCAGGGCTCTCCTTTACACTGAAGATAGTTCAATGACTTTGGCTGTATGTTTTGGGTCATAGCCATGCTGCAGAATACATTTGGGGCCAATCAGATGCCTCCCTGATGGTATTGCATGATGGATAGGTGTCTGCCTGTACTTCTCAGCACTGAGGAGACCATTAATTCTGACCAAATCCCCAACTCCATTTGAAGAAATGCAGCCCTACACTTTCAAGGAACCTCCACCATACTTCACTGTTGACTGCAGACACTTATTCTTATACCGTACTCCAGCCTTCTGCGAACAAACTGCCTTCTGCTACAGCCAAATATTTAAAATTTTGAGTCATCAGTCCAGAGCACCTGCTGCCATTTTTCTGCACCTCACTTCCTGTGTTTTTGTGCATAGTTGAGGTATGGCTTTTTGGCCGCAAGTCTTCCATGAAGACCACTTCTGACCAGACTTCTCCGGACAGTATATGGGTGTACCAGGTTACCACTGTTTTCTGCCAGTTCTGAGCTGATGGCACTGCTGGACATCTTTCAGTTGCAAAAGGAAGTATGCATGATGTGTCTTTCATCTGCTGCACTAAGTTTGCTTGGCCTACCACTGTGTCTACAGTCCTCAACGTTGCCTGTTTCTTTGTGCTTCTTTGCTTGTACAGCACATCTGGAAACATCTGTCTGCCTCGAAATTTCTGAATGGGAAAAACCTTGATGATACAGTATACCTACCTTGTGTCTTGTTGCTGTACTCAGTCTTGCCATGATGTATGACTTTTTGTCTTCAGCAACCGCACCTTGTTAGCTGAGTTTGGCTGTTCTTCATCCAGTTTTATTCCTCCTACACAGCTGTTTCTGTTTCAGTTAATGATTGTGTTTCAACCTACATATTAAATTGCTAATCATTAGCACCTGTTTGGTATAATTGTTTAATCTTACACCTCACTATATGCCTACAAAATCATTGACTTTGTGCAAGTGTACCTAGAAGAGTTGACTTTTGCACAGTACTGTATGTGCAATGTACTCTGTAAATTGTACTGATTTTTGTTATTTGTTTGCTCACTGTAACCCTGTTTGGAATCTTGGTAAGTGAACCTGAACCCTGAACATTTAGATCAAGAAAAATACAACAGTAAGCTGGGCAGGCAATTTGGGCCACTCTAGCTGTTTAAGAGAACAAAATTCAGGCAAATGCAATCAATCTATTAGAATCATAAATATATTAAGGCTTCATAACATCTCTCAACTTGTGGCAGATCTCATCCCTTGTAGTATTTCCTAAAACTGTTCTGATTATTTCTCCCCCTTCTTGCCTGCATAGAATTTCCATATGTCTGGTTTTGACAAGAACAGTCTGGGTTGGGGCTTCCCTGTCCAGTTTTGTCCATGCAGTCAGTGTTTCAGTGGTTTCTGAAATGAAACAGATTCAGTTTCAGGCTCATGTGCGCCCCCAGGTTTGTGCAGCTGCCTACCGATTTAACTCTTTGAATGCCAGAAAGGTCCTAAATGCATTATCTAATACTAGGGTGACCAGACCTCACCTTTAATTGGGGACACATAGAAAATAGGCATATTTCAGGACTGCACTGAAATCACAGCAACCCCTGGTTAAAGGTAAGGTCTGGCCACCCTACTACCTAAAACAGGCCTGCATGGCATAAATAAAGTTTTCCTGTGAAAAGAATTATAAAGTTAGAAACTGACCACCAAATTTGTGGCGTAGTTCTCTGCTTTTAGCACAAAGCATCATGTCTCTGTTCAGTTTTGGCAGGAATAAGAGTTGCCTGCCTTTCCCTTCACTGTCCCTCTCATAACATATAAAAGTAAAACGCATCACTTTTCCAGCGAGCACAGTGTGTGTGTGTGTGTGTGTGTGTGTGTGTGTGTGTGATTTGCAGTCTGCTCCCTGAATTCATAATGGGAGTTTTGCTCCCCCCTGATATTCACAGTTTTAATTACACCATGATTTATGGGGTAATAAGTGTACTATACACCTATAGAAAATGTGCTAATACCGTAATGTCCTTTTATAGTCATCTTATACCACCCTCAGAAGGGCAATTACTGGGTCTCCGGGACAGAGGCTGATTCAACGGTGAGAGTTTCTTCTCCTTCCCACCCTGTTCCTCCCACTTCCCTCCCACTTCTTCTCCTTCCCATCCTGTTCTGCCCACTTCCCACCCATTTCTCTTCCTTCCCATCCTGTTCTGCCCACTTCCCACCCACTTCTCCTCCTTCCTATCCTGTTCTGCCCACTTCCCACCCACTTCTCCTCCTCCCCATCCTGTTCTGCCCACTTCCCACCCACTTCTCCTCCTTCCTATCCTGTTCTGCCCACTTCCCACCTACGTCTCCTCCTTCCCATCCTGTTCTGCCCACATCCCACCCACTTCTCCTCCTTCCCATCCTGTTCTGCCGACTTCCCACCCACTTCTCCTCCTTCCCATCCTGTTCTGCCCACGTCCCACCCACTTCATGACATGCAGGTGAGTAATCCCTGCCCACCAGATTATGCCCCACCCCTTTTGGGATGCAAATCACGTCATTGACATCCCCTGCCCAGTAGCACATGAGCCCTCTCCAGGGGCTAAAAGAGAAGAAGTTCCCAGGTATGATGGAAATGCACTAATATGTGATAAAGAGGAGATCACTTCTTCAGTGAGATCAATAATCCTTTTCCTATGTTGTTCTATGGAGCTTCCGCACTAAGGTTTCTCAACTGGGAGACTGCTTAATGCATAGGATATCACCTCTTTCTCCACTATGGTAAAGCTGGTTTGTCCCAGAATTCCTCCACTTGCTCTTAGAGCATTGGCCTCATTATGAGTCATTTGACCCAGGCACAATGAAGACAATGTACTAAAAAGACAACGAGAATTCTGTGGTTCAGTCATTAAATTGGGGTTTTAACCCCTCGAATGCTAGAGGTGTCCAACTCATAGCTTCAAAATGATTTGGAGTCCTCTTTAGCATCGAAGAGGGTAAAGTGCTCATTTAACCATTTGCATGCCAGAGGGGTACACAGTGCATTGCTTTGTAATGCGTTACATACCCCTCTGGCACTCAGAGGGTTAAAGGGGGCCAGAGATGGATTAAGGCTCCATAGGGCCCTAGGCACAGTACCAATTTGGGGCCCCCACATCTCTTATAAGGTGCTTCTAGCAGGTACTGTCATTGTGTCTCTAATGTAAGAATGTAAGTGGGAGCAGCTGGATGATGCTGGTCTCCTTAAAGGGATAGTAATACTTCGTTTTAACTTTATTTTATTTTGTAGGCATTAAAAAAACATGAAGAATGATATATGTCTTATCTCTCAAACCTTTATGGTTTATTAGATATTCACAAGCAAAGTTCCCCTCCCCGCCCCTTTTACCTAGTGTAAGCCATCTCTTCTCAGATGTGAATCTGGTTGTATGACAGTACAGATAACAGAAGGGAACAATTTTCTTTGTATGAAAACAATGAAAGCCCTTCCCCCCTTGACAAGTTTTTCAGCTTTTTCCCTTATCTTAATTGAAGATTGTCCCTCTCTGCAGTCTACCTGGGCACCTCCCTTCTGATCTGGTTGAACGGGGGGGGATACTTTGTTTGTGAATATCTCTTAAACCATAAAGGTTTGAGAGATAAGACTTCTATCATTCTTCATGTTTTTTTAATGCCTACAAAATAAAATAAAGTTAAAATGAAGTATTACTATCCCTTTAAACAAAAGGGTGTCTGACACAAGATATCAGTGGCTGTGACTGTGACCCTTGACATGAAGCCGGGGCTCCTCATATTGCCATGGGCCCTAGGCAGTACCCTAGATTGTCATAATGGATGATCCTGCTCTGAGGGGGACCATCATCCCTATACAAGCTTGTCTAAAAAGTAAGTTTATAGAGCGATTATCTGGAATTCTATTGTCATTTTTTAAATTAGTTGATTGGCCGAAATTAAACTTTTAACGACGCCCCTATGCCTTCCTTCTGGACAGACTGCGGGTACAGCTCTGTACCACAGTCTGCCACTCTTCCTCTGCTCCTCTCCCTCATCCAGTCTCCTCCAATGACGGAGGCTTTCTTCCTGTAAGCTGTAGCGATCTCTGCCAATGAGATCGCTCCAGCTTACAAGCAGAAATCCTCTGTCATTGGAGGAGGCTGGATAGAGGGAGGGGAGCAGAGGAAGAGTGACAGACTGTGGTACAGAGCTGTACCTGCAGTCTGTCCAGAAGGAAGGCATAGGGGCATTGTTAAAGTTTAATTTCGACCAAACAACAAATTTAAAAAAATGACAATAGTATTCCAGATAGTCGATCTATAAACTTACTTTTTAGCCACACTTGTATAAGGGTGATAGTTCCCCTTTAAATCAATGCACATTTTGGGAATGTTTATTTGTCCCCTCTAGTGTAATTGGTTTGCCCCCGGAGTTGCTCCAGTTACTTGGTCATTTAGTGGAACCGTATTACTGGGATCCCCTCACGGACAATGCAAAAAAGGAGACTGGGAAAAAGACAATGAAGTCATGAAGCTGGAGGGCCACGTGTTGTCCAGTATGTGTGTGTGTTTGATAATTTCAGTATTAAGCAATCTGTGGCCATCCAGCTTCTGGATTACACTCCCTTCTAACATCCTCAACTGCCTGAGTCAAGATGTGGATGTGGTCAGTGTATTCCACATGCTGGAGGGACACAGTCTGTTCAACATTGGGGTAAATAGTACTGTACGGAGGGCAGGAACACCGATTAGTAGTACTTTCTATAATGACGGGCAGAGGGGGAATATCAGTGGAGAAGTAGTAGTGCAGGATGGCTGGGACAATGTCTGACACAGCAGGTGAAGGGATAAATGTACTTACTGTCTGAAGGAAGAGGATGGAAGGAGCTGCTAGTAGAAGAGGGCCTCAGTCAGAAGGGCTTGTGTTGAGGTGAGACTCAGGACATGCAGGTAACAGTGAAACACTGGTGCTGTTTACAGGAGGTGAGTAGGGGAGGGGAGGATTTCCATGCCAAGTACACGTGAGCAGGGAGAGAGGAGAACTGGAAGTAGGTGTCATTCACAGTAGGAATGAAATCTGTGCATAGAAAACTCGGTGAGTGTATCTCATCTCTCACTGCAAGTCTGTGCCTGTAGGCATGTTAAAATAAGCCCTGCTGTCACTTTCCACGCCACCATTATATCTACTTCATGGGTTTACTGTCTTAGTTATTATCTACTCTCTTAGTTATCTTTGACTGTTGTTTCCTTCATTCCCCACATCCAGCCCACACCTTCCCACATTTCAAATGGCCAAAGAGGGACACTTGTGTTTTAGGTGGTGTCGCTGGGGGCAGGCATGGTGGGCAGGGCATTATTGAGAATATTTAGGCTCTTTTGACAGCAGTTTATGTAACTGAATAAATAATTTATAACAAGCCCAAGGTATTTTATTTACACAGACTAATTTATAAGCACATAAGCTGACGTTTATACAAACATTAATGTGCGTTTTATTGGTGTGGAGCAATGTGATACATTTATATACACACCACACAATCTGATCTCCTAAACACAGAGACACCAGGGTGATACACTTATATACACACCACACAGTCTGATCTCCTAAACACAGGGACACCAGGGTGATACACTTATATACACACCACACAGTCTGATCTCCTAAATACAGGGACACCAGGGTGATACACTTATATACACACCACACAGTCTGATCTCCTAAACACAGGGACACCAGGGTGATACACTTATATACATACCACACAGTCTGATCTCCTAAACACAGGGACACCAGAGTGATACACTTATATGCACACCACACAGTCTGATCTCCTAAAGACAGGGACACCAGGGTGATACACTTCTATACACACCACACAGTCTGATCTCCTAAACATAGGGACACCAGGGTGATACACTTATATACACAACGCACAGTCTGATCTCCTAAAGACAGGGACACCAGGGTGATACACTTCTATACACACCACACAGTCTGATCTCCTAAACATAGGGACACCAGGGTGATACACTTATATACACACCACACAGTCTGATCTCCTAAACACAGGGACACCAGGGTGATGCACTTATATACACACCACACAGTCTGATCTCCTAAACACAGGAACACCAGGGTGATACACTGATATACACACCACACAGTCTGATCTCCTAATCACAGGGACACCAGGGTGATACACTTATATACACATAACACAATCTGATCTCCTAAACACAGGGACACCAGGGTGATTCACTTATATACATACCACACAGTTTGATCTCCTAAACACAGGGACACCAGGGTGATACACTTATATACATACCACACAGTCTGATCTCCTAAACACAGGGACACCAGGGTGATACACTTATATACACACCACACAGTCTGATCTCCTAATCACAGGGACACCAGGGTGATACACTTATATACACATAACACAATCTGATCTCCTAAACACAGGGACACCAGGGTGATTCACTTATATACATACCACACAGTCTGATCTCCTAAACACAGGGACACCAGGGTGATACACTTATATACATACCACACAGTCTGATCTCCTAAACACAGGGACACCAGGGTGATACACTTATATACACACCACACAGTCTGATCTCCTAAACACAGGGACACCAGGGCGATACACTTATATACACACACCACGCAGTCTGATCTCCTAAACACAGGGACACCAGGGTGATACACTTATATACACACCACACAATCTGATCTCCTAAACACAGGGACACCAGGGTGATACACTTATATACACACCACACAGTCTGATCTCCTAAACACAGGGACACCAGGGTGATACAATTATATACACACCACACAGTCTGATCTCCTAAACACAGGGACACCAGGGTGATACACTTGTATACACACCACACAGTGTGATCTCCTATACACAGGGACACCATTATATACACCACACAGTCTGATCTCCTAAACACAGGGACACCAGGGTGATGCACTTATATACACACCACACAGTCTGATCTCCTAAACACAGGGACATCAGGGTGATACACTTATATACACACCACACAGTCTGATCTCCTAAACACAGGGACACCAGGGTGATGCACTTATATACACACACCACACAGTCTGATCTCCTAAACACAGGGACACCAGGGTGATGCACTTATATACACCACACAGTCTGATCTCCTAAACACAGGGACACCAAGGTGATACACTTATATACACACCACACAGTCTGATCTCCTAAACACAGGGACACCAGGGTGATACACTTATAAACACACCACACAGTCTGATCTTCTAAACACAGGGACACCAAGATGATATACTTATATACACACCGCATAGTCTGATCTCCTAAACACAGGGACACCAGGGTGCGGAAGAGGGACAGAGGGATTTGGGTCTCAAAGAGGGACTGTCCTGACTAAAGAGGGACTGTATGTCCTAAAGAGGGACTGTCCTGACTAAAGAGGGACTGTATGTCCTAAAGAGGGACTGTCCTGTGAGGTACACTTGCCATCGCCACGTACAAATGATTGCCTGAGTTTGCTTCTTCCTTATCCAAGATGCCTTCAAATCATTCATTCTGGAGTAATTTCTTTACTTTATTTCTGTAACCTCTATATAATAATTTGCTAAATGTGTGTTTGTCAGAAGCAGTCATGCGCAGTTCAATTGGCTGCGTTCGCTGCAGTCATCCGCAGTACAGATTGCCCGCGCCGTGGCTGATAATGTAGTGGAGCCCTCTGAATTCAGACCGTAGTTGGTGCGCAGAGAGGAATACAGTCTGAATTCGGAGCGCCTCGCTCCATATCAGCCGCATCGCGGGCAGCTTGTACTGTGCATGACTGCACCGCGGCCGTTGCTAGGTGGCACTGTGGCCCATGTATGTAACGGATGTTATCCGTTACTTAGGCCCTTGTCTGGACCACGAACAATTTTCTTAAAGACTATGGCCTTGTGGCCTTATGTGAACTCTGATAGGGATTTCCCTATCATTATGCTACAAGGTTTTTATGTCCAATGTTGTACGTTTTATATTGTCGAATGTCGAAGGTTAATGTATTGTATGGTTTAATGTACGAGGGATACACGATCATCGAAGCCGGTGGTTCCCCGGGTCCTTTGTTCGAGGCATCAATGCCGTCTCGAACGCGGGAAACCGGAGGCAGTGATTCGACGCCGGATTGGCCGTCGTACGACTCACTGCGCACGCTGATTGGCCAGGGTTGAAGCCGCATATTCAAACTAGTGTGTACGTGCTTCAACCCCTGGCCCAGTTCTCAGATGTGTATTCCCTCTAGTCAGTCCATTGTCTTTGTCCAGACGTTAATTAATCATGTTAAGTCTCACAGTGTCCACATTGTGTTCAGTAGCCCATCTCCCATTGGCTTGTTTCCTTGGGCTACCATTGGTCCCTCTGTTTCCCCTGCCATTGGTCCATTGTTCACTGTCGCCATTGGTCTGTTGTGTATGCCCATTGTGTTGGATTGGTCCCTGGGCCAAGCCTGCATTAGAATGCCTGGCCCTTCCCCTTCCTATTGTTGTACCATGTTGTAAACTGTATAAAAGTTGAATGTCTTGTTTAATAA
Organism: Rhinophrynus dorsalis; assembly: GCA_037306005.1. NCBI lineage: Eukaryota > Metazoa > Chordata > Amphibia > Anura > Rhinophrynidae > Rhinophrynus > Rhinophrynus dorsalis. Next base: position 140,403,513 of record CM074727.1, read on the forward strand.
AGAGTGTTACTGTTTGGAGTGAACCAGAGTCCTGGAGTCCGTTTGTTCCTGTGGTTAAAAGTGGCCACTCTGCCGCCCATTCGAACTAGGTTCCTGTACGTTCGTCCGTCTGCTGCCAGGATCCCGCTACCGACCTCTGTATCCTGTCAGGCGGCGACGTGGACTCTGCCCCTTGGTTTTCCTGCTTAAGCTCCAACCTTCGAGTCGAGCACCGGAGTGCTCGAACGGCTGGGAATATATCCACTCTGCTTCCTGCTACATTTTCCCTGATTCGGTCCTGCGCTTGCTCGACGGCATTCGAGTGCCGTGACCCCTCCGGCAGCCGCATCCTTTCGAGGCACAATCGGTCTTCCCGAGGTTTGACGCCGCTTTGAGTCGACCTCCGGAACGCTGATTTGCTCGACCGGTGCACTCGACGGCGCCAGTCCGGCGTCGAGAAGGAGAGACCCGGGAACAAAGAAGGAAGGCGACCCGGTCTTCTCGCTTCCTTCCGTTACATTGGTGGCAGAGCGGTGGGATTTCTCCTTCTTTCATCGAGTGTATCGAATGAGGAATGGCGGCACGCGGATCCGGCGGAGCAGTATTGCCCGAATGGGGTTTTCTGGACTTTTTGGATCTTATCGAATCGGTTGGACCCGCATGGGGTCTCAGTGACTTCCACAAGTGCCTCGGAGCTGTAGAGCCCGACTGGGAGTACATTGGCTTTTTAGTGAAAGAAAAGTGGACCATTATTGGAATCGGACCAAGTGAGGACCCGGTGTACCGGAGGATGGTGAATCTCATGCCACTCCTTGGATACAAGCCATCGGTTGCCAGGATTAATAGACTGATGGATATTGTGCATGACCGGTACATGCGGGAACTTTGTACAGGAAGAGAGGAAGAATATTGGGGGGGACACTCATCTGAGGAGGACCTCAGTGAAGCTGAGGACTTGGAGGGAGCTGCCACTGTTCACTCCACACTGGTGAGGGGGGATGCGAGCCCCACCAGTGCCCCTTTTGCCCTGACGGATACCCTTTTTTCCCTGGACTATGTTTTCCCTGAGCTGGGGGGTGGGAATTCGTTCCCCCTCAGTGAAGAAGATGCCTCGGCATCAGGGGATGGGACGGACGTCTCCCCTGAGAGGCCAGTTGCCCCTTTTCCCGTTTTCCCAGCTGCGGTGGACGAGACGCAGGTCCCCGCCAGCAGCAATTGTGTGCCCCAACTGATGGGTGGGAGCGAGCCCATCAGTCCCCTTGAGCCCCCTGCTGTAGTGGGTGTGAGAGAGCCCAGCAGCAGCCCCATAATGTTGCCCCCTGTGGGGTTGGAAGATGCCCTGGGAGCGGAGCCGTGCGTGCTCCCCAGGATTATGAGTGATGCCACCTGGAGGGATGGGACTGCGGTCTCCCTCCAGGCAACAGAAAGGCCAGTGTGTGATGGCCTGCAAGAGGAGGACCCCAGCGGGCTGGAAGGAAGCAGTGCTGCTGGACCTCCTGAGGATGTATTATGTGAGCTGATGGGTGGGAGCCAGCCCATCAGCCCCCCGGAAACCCCTGCTGTAATGGGCATGAGAGAACCCAGCAGCAGCCCCAAAATGTTGCCCCTGGTGAGGGTGGAAGATGGCCTGGGAGTGGAGCCGTGCGTGCTCCCCAGGATTACAAATAATGCCGCCTTGAGGGATGGGACTGCGGTCTCCCTCAAGGCAAAAGAAAGGCCTGTGTATGATGGCCTACCAGAGGAGGACACCAGCGGACTGGGAGAAAGTAGGGCTGCTGGAACTCCCCTGGATATGTTGTTTGACCTGATGGGTGGGAAGGAGTGCCCCACTAGTCCCCCTGTAACCCCTGACTTGGTGCGTGAGAGCAAGAGCACCAGGTCATGTGAAGTCCTGGCTGGGATGAGTGGGATAGCCGTCCTCATCCCCAGCCCAGCATTTGTTCTGCCTCCCCCTGAGACCCCTGGCCTAGTGCGTGGGGCCACAGTCATCATGGAGGAGCCTGTTCGTTTCCCTGCACTGGAGATTCCCACCTTGGTGAGTGGGACCAGGATCCTCACCAAGGACATTTGTGTTGCCTTGTCCCCTGTTGACCCCAGCTTGATGGGTGGGAATGTATTCCCCATCAGGCCCATACCTGATTTGACTCAGGAGCGTGGGAACTGCATCCGCTCCTGTCCCTCTGGGGCCCTGGCCCAACTAAAAGGGGGAGATGTGTCTCTCTCCCCAAACTCTGCTGCCCAGAAGCCAGCGTCATCATTGCCTCAGGGAGATCCCCCTTATAGACTGGCTCTGGACCCTGAGCCACTGGCCCCAGACCCAGAAGGATTTGACTGTAGCACTGCCTTGAGAAGGGCCCAGGAGAGGCCCCCTAATTTGCTATTGGTCAGGACAACCCAGTATCAGTTCCCCTGGCCCAGGACTAAGGACAAAGGAACTGGCATTCTCCTCACTGGCCCAGGAGCAGGGCCTTGTGCACCACTACCCGGCCCAGACAAAGGGCTCCTGTTTTCCCCTGGCCCAGTACAGAAAGACTCCTTCAATCTCGGGCCCAGGACAAGGGGCCCCTCAGTTAAAACTGGCCTAGGACCAAGGCCTTCGGACTGATGCACTGTCCAGACAAGTGCCTCACCACCTCCATGCCCTCCTACAGCTCCAAGCCAGCGTTTACTACCGCACCCGCTGGCTTGGAACCAAAAGGGGGAGAAGTGTAACGGATGTTATCCGTTACTTAGGCCCTTGTCTGGACCACGAACAATTTTCTTAAAGACTATGGCCTTGTGGCCTTATGTGAACTCTGATAGGGATTTCCCTATCATTATGCTACAAGGTTTTTATGTCCAATGTTGTACGTTTTATATTGTCGAATGTTAATGTATTGTATGGTTTAATGTACGAGGGATACACGATAATCGAAGCCGGTGGTTCCCCGGGTCCTTTGTTCGAGGCATCAATGCCGTCTCGAACGCGGGAAACCGGAGGCAGTGATTCGACGCCGGATTGGCCGTCGTACGACTCACTGCGCACGCTGATTGGCCAGGGTTGAAGCCGCATATTCAAACTAGTGTGTACGTGCTTCAACCCCTGGCCCAGTTCTCAGATGTGTATTCCCTCTAGTCAGTCCATTGTCTTTGTCCAGACGTTAATTAATCATGTTAAGTCTCACAGTGTCCACATTGTGTTCAGTAGCCCATCTCCCATTGGCTTGTTTCCTTGGGCTACCATTGGTCCCTCTGTTTCCCCTGCCATTGGTCCATTGTTCACTGTCGCCATTGGTCTGTTGTGTATGCCCATTGTGTTGGATTGGTCCCTGGGCCAAGCCTGCATTAGTATGCCTGGCCCTTCCCCTTCCTATTGTGGTACCATGTTGTAAACTGTATAAAAGTTTAATGTCTTGTTTAATAAAGAGTGTTACTGTTTGGAGTGAACCAGAGTCCTGGAGTCCGTTTGTTCCTGTGGTTAAAAGTGGCCACTCTGCCGCCCATTCGAACTAGGTTCCTGTACGTTCGTCCGTCTGCTGCCAGGATCCCGCTACCGACCTCTGTATCCTGTCAGGCGGCGACGTGGACTCTGCCCCTTGGTTTTCCTGCTTAAGCTCCAACCTTCGAGTCGAGCACCGGAGTGCTCGAACGGCTGGGAATATATCCACTCTGCTTCCTGCTACATTTTCCCTGATTCGGTCCTGCGCTTGCTCGACGGCATTCGAGTGCCGTGACCCCTCCGGCAGCCGCATCCTTTCGAGGCACAATCGGTCTTCCCGAGGTTTGACGCCGCTTTGAGTCGACCTCCGGAACGCTGATTTGCTCGACCGGTGCACTCGACGGCGCCAGTCCGGCGTCGAGAAGGAGAGACCCGGGAACAAAGAAGGAAGGCGACCCGGTCTTCTCGCTTCCTTCCATTACAATGTACACAGGCTCTTCAACTAGTATTAAATAAAGGTAAATATGGGCATTACTGACCCTTTAAATAGACACGTTGCAGAGCTGAAATTATTCCCGACACCAACCTACCGAATAACATTTTCATGTGTCCCATGTTAAAGGGAAGATATCACTTGGTTAGTGCCCCATATACCTATCTGCTTCTTTGGGAGCAGGCTTTCCGCTGATTCTGTGGCTGCAGTGTATGCCCCAGCAGGCTAAAGGCAGCCAAATAGGCTAGATAAACTAAACTGTCAAATTTAGCGCATTGCAAATAAATACATTGGGTACCCCCTCTTACACTTCAATGGTTAAAGGGGAAGCAATGTATGGGAGATGTTTCTAGCATCCAAGGGGTTAAATCCTGTCTTGTAAAAGTATAACAATATCTGCATTGGTGTATTCTGCCTCTATCATGTATGTATTCTGTCTGCAGGTCTCAAGCCATGACAGTTATAATACAGAGATAGATATTCAACTTTCCCTAGTCGTGTGCTCTCAGCCACTGTTAGCGCTATGATGTCAGTGTCTATATCAGCAGAATAAACTTAGCAAGTGGAGGCATGCACGAAGATTAACGTTAAAGGTATATTGTAAGTTTATTTCTTTTTAATTATTGTGCAAGTTTCAACTGGTAGCTCTTTTTGAAATGCCTCAATGCAAATGTTTTGTAATTTTATTTAGAAGAAAGCTAGCTGATTAACTGGGTAATTTTGAAGCAATGTGATGCGCAGCACTCTTATACTTAACCCCTGGAATTTTATAGTGTTCTGCAATCCATTACAAAGCAATGCATTGGAGGTCTCATCAGTATTCAAGGTATTAAATAGTTAAACGCACTCAAGTGTACCATAAATGTAAAAATATATTTTTCTTAAAGAGACAGTAAACACATGAAAAAAATAAATACAATAGATAGATGGATAATCTTTTCTGATAAGCAAAACAGTTGGACTCCCATTCCTGGGAGATGCCTTATTCAAAAGTCAATATAGTACAAACAATTTTTTGTAGCTGAATAAATGCAATATTTGCTGTGGCCTTCTCATTTTATGGAGATTCTGTTGCTATTGCTGTCTATGGAGGGGTATTGTCACGTACAGTGAGGAAAAAAATTATTTGATCCTTTGCTGATTTTGCACGTTTGCCCACTGACAAAGAAATGGTCAGTCCATAATTTTAATGGTAGGTTTATTTGAACAGTTAAAGACAGAATAACAACAAAAAAATCCTGAAAAACGCATTTCAAAAAAGTTATACATTTATTTGCATTTTACTGTGTGAAATAAGTATTTGACCCCCTATCAATCAGCAAGATTTCTGGCTCCCAGATGTCTTTCATACAGGTAACAAGCTGAGATTAGGAGCACTCTCTTTAAGGGAGTGCTTCTAATCTCAGCTTGTTACCTGTATAAAAGACACCTGTCCACAGAAGCAATCAATCAATCAATCAGATTCCAAGCTCTCCACCATGGCCAAGACCAAAGAGCTGTCCAAGGATGTCAGGGACAAGATTGTAGACCTACACAAGGCTGGAATGGGTTACAAGACCATCACCAAGCAGCTTGGTGAGAAGGTGACAACAGTTGGTGCGATTATTCGCAAATAGAAGAAACATAAAATAACTGTCAAACTCCCATGGACTGGGGCTCCATGCAAGATCTCACCTCGTGGAGTTTCAGTGATCATGAGAACGGTGAGGAATTAGCCCAGAACTACACAGGAGGATCTTTTCAATGATCTCAAGGCAGCTGGGACCAAAGTCACCAGGAAAACAATTGGTAACACACTACGCCATAAAGGACTGAAATCCTGCAGCGCCTGCAGGGTTCCCCTGCTCAAGAAAGCACATGTACAGGCCCATCTGAAGTTTGCCAATGAACATCTGAATGATTCAGAGGAGAACTGGGTGAAAGTGTTTTGGCAATGTGAGACCAAAATCGAGCTCTTTGGCATCAACTCAACTCGACGTGTTTGGAGGAGGAGAAATGCTGCCTATGACCCCAAGAACACCATCCCCACCATCAAACATGGAGGTGGAAACATCACGCTTTGGGGGTGTTTTTCTGCTAAGGGGACAGGGCAATTTCACTGCATCAAAGGGATGATGGACGGGCCATGTACCATCAATTCTTGGGTGAGAACCTCCTTCCCTCAGCCAGGGCATTGAAAATGGGTCGTGGATGGGTATTCCAGCATGACAATGACCCAAAACACACGGCCAAGGCAACAAAGGAGTAGCTCAAGAAGAAGCACACTAAGGTCCTGGAGTGGCCTAGCCAGTCTCTAGGTCTTAATCCCATAGAAAATCTGTGGAGGGAGCTGAAGGTTCGAGTTGCCAAACGGCAGCCTCGAAACCTTAATGATTGGAGAGGATCTGCAATGAGGAGTGGGACAAAATTCCTCCTGAGATGTGTGCAAACCTGGTGGCCAACTACAAGAACATCTGACCTCTGTGATTGCCAACAAGGGTTTTGCCACCAAGTACTAAGTCATGTTTTGCAAAGGGGTCAAATACTTATTTCACTCAGTAAAATGCAAATCAATTTATAACTGTTTTGAAATGCGTTTTTCTGGATTTTTTTGTTGTTATTCTTTCTCTCACTGTTCAAATAAACCTACCATTAAAATTATAGACTGATCATTTCTTTGTCAGTGGGAAAACGTACAAAATCAGCAGGGGATCAAATAATTTTTTCCCTCACTGTACAAGACCTCTCTGCAGATACCAAGAAAAACAAAGGCACTATATAATTAGAGGGTCATTGGCATATCAGGGAACCATCTTTTCACAAGCCTCCAAAGGTCCACTAAGGTCCTTGGGGTGTTAGTGTCCAAATGATGTGCATACGTGGGAACTGTCAAGATATTGTCCAGAGACTCCAGTTCTCAGAATTAATTACTAGATCTCCGGGGACGGAGGTTGATACTCAGGCTTTGTAAGTTCTGTAGTAATCCCGCCTACTTAACTACTTGTTCTGACAATTCCCACCCTGTACCTCCCACATCCCCATCCATTTAAGTGTAAATCACACCTCTCAGTTCAGCTGTGTGTCACCCTAATTAAGCTCTTCCTACATTGTTGAGTGAATAGCCTCATTTGGACATTCCCATCTCCAGCCCTGTGTGTTTCTCCGGAGGCCATGGATGAGAAGGTACCCAGGTATGATGATGTGATTTGCATCATAAAGTAGGCAGGGCTTGATTGGAGTGGGTAGGACTGGGAGGAGGTTAGGAGGATTTGGATACCCATCTGGCACTCAAAGGGTTAAAGGGGATCTATCACCTGTATACATGTTACTCCCATATGAAAATGTAAGCAAAGAAAATAATAAAAAGTCATATAATTATTTTTATTGCTCTGTATTTTTTAAAAAGTGATGAAATACATCCTGCGTACAGCATGTCTGCTGCACTTGTGGCAATGTATGTCCGCCCACCACATTCCCCCTTTCCTCCAGTAGTTTGTCTAAACAGCTGCCTGCAGGCATCATCGACGTGAAGGAGCAAGCCGGGTAATGAATACACAGTAAAGCGTAATCTCCTTCACTGATAAGTGCAGGATGTTGCTTTTTACAGTGTCTTCATTGCTCGACTTGCACCTGTATGTGGATGCTGCCTGCAGGCAGCTGTTTAGACAAACTACTGGAGGAAAGGGAGAAGGCAAAAGACAGGGAGAGTGTTCCACATCATCTTAGACGGACACGGGACAACAGTTGGCTTACGGTTTCACCTACAGTGAAATACCACAGTGCAGTGGGTGAAACTGGCCTCTTTATTATATTTATTATATAGGCAATTGACTCGGTGGGGGGTTGTATATGTTGACAGTTCCGCTTTAAAGTTAGTAAATTCGCATTTATTTCCTAGATTTGTTTATATTACACATATTTGGTATCTTAATTGTCTTTTATAGTTTATTCAAAATGGAAGGTCCGAAGAGCAGTAGACACTTTTATCTTTTTAAGTAAATTAACATTAAAATTAAAATGGTTGTGAGAGAAGGCCCTGTGCCAGACTACCATCTCAGTCGTGGGTTCATGAATCAGTGATGAATAAATAAGCATCAGGCTGAGAAAAATGTGCCATAAGGTTTATTTTGGGCAGAATAGAAACATGAGGTATGAGAGCACAGACTCTGCAAATGCCCACTTTGCAGGATCACATAATACATCACACATTTTGCTATGGTACCAAGCCCATCTTATACCGACAGTCCTAGAACTGCCGCCTAGCCACAGCATTGTAGTGTTGTCCTCCCTCTGGACTCTGTAAGTCTGGCAATCAATCCAAATCCAGATATATGCCCCAAGATATATAAACTGACCAATCAGATGACTGGCAATATTTCCCATTTTTTATACTTAGCCCAGTTAGAAACATGCCAGCTATTTCCTCCACCTTAGCTGAGTCTGAACCGTTCTCCCTGGCACTGATCTCTCATGTGATATGCAAACTCCTGATAGATTGTAGTGTTCTCCACCCTCTGGACTCTGGAAGCCTGGTGACCAATCCAGATCCAGAAATATGCCCCATGATATATAAACTGACCAATCAGATGTATGGCAATGTTTCCCATTCTTTTACCTAGCCCAATAAGAAACACAACAGCTTTCTCCTCTACCATAACTAATAGTGATGAGCGAGCACCCCAATGCTCGGGTGTTCGGGTGCTCTGACCGAGCGCCCCCGGAGGCTCGAGTGCTCGGCCGAGCACCCGAGCCCCATTGAAGTCAATGGGAGGACTCGAGCATTACACCAGGCACCCCCTGCTCTGATGAGGGGAGGGTGTCTGGTCCATAGGAAAAGGGCAGAAAATTATGGAAACACCACAGAAATGGTTCAGGGACAGCATAGGGAGGATGTCTGGATGCATCTTGGACTCCAACATCGCTGCTGGGAACGATCTTTCGCCCGTAGTACGCCATTTTTACAGACTGACCGTAAAACACACAAAAAGGAAAATAAAAACGACTTTAGGCGAAAAATTGTTACCAAACAATATTTGCTGTATATTTACTTGTATATCATCTGCAAATTCTCCCAAAAATTTCCTCGATTTTCTGAAGTGAGGCCATGATTAAGAGGGAAACGTGCGCAGAGGCAAATTCTCCCAAAAATTTCCTTGATTTTATTGAACTGAGGCCATGATTAAGAGGGAAACGTGCGCAAAGGCAAATTCTCCCAAAAATTTCCTCGATTTTTCTAAACTGGGGCCATGATTAAGAGGGAAACGTGCGCTGAGCCGACCATCTAAAACATTATGGGTGAGGGTCTGCTGCGGAGCTGACCATCCTAAACATTATATGCGAAGGCCCACTAGTGAGCTGACGCTATAAAACATTATATGAGAGGGCCCGCTAGAGAGCTGACCCAATAAAACATTATATGAGAAGGCCCGCTGGTGAGCTGACCTATATAAAAATTGTCAAACAGGGCCCGCTGGTGAGCTGGCCCTATATAAAAATTATATCACAGGGCCCGCTGGTGAGCTGGCCCTATATAAAAATTATAGCACAGGGCATATGGAAGAGGAGGAGGAGGATGAGAAGATTAAGAGTCAACCATATACACGTTTTTTGGGTGGAAGGGGTGAATGGGAATACAGAGTATTCCCATCATTGTAAATAACATATATAAAGTGAGTTTATGTTCCCCCGGGGCTTTCCTCCAGTGGAGTGGAGAAGTCAGGGGAAATCCAGGCCTTGTTCATTTTTATAAGTGTCAACCTATCAGCATTGTCGGTGGAAAGGCGGATACGCTTATCTGTTATGATGCCACCAGCAGCACTAAATACCCGCTCAGACAGAACGCTGGCGGCAGGGCAGGCCAGCACCTCCAAGGCGTAGAGTGCCAGTTCATACCACGTGTCCAGCTTGGACACCCAGTAGTTGTAAGGCACAGAGGGATCATTGAGGACGCTGACACGGTCTGCTACGTACTCCTTCACCATCTTCCAAAACGTTTCCCTCCTTGTGACACTAGGCTGCGCATCAGGGTGAGGGTGCTGGCGGGGTGTCATGAAGGTGTCCCACGCCTTGGAGAGTGTTGCCCTGCCTTTCTCGGAACTGCTGTGTGCTCCCCTTTTCTCCCCTTCTCGGTTGGCCAAGGTAGCACGTACTCTGCCGCCAGCGTTGTCAGATGGAAAATTTTGGAGCAATTTTTCAACAAGAACCTTCTGGTATTGCACCATTTTGCTTGTCCTCTCCACCGGAGGAATGAGAGATGAGAAATTCTCTTTGTAGCGGGGGTCCAGAAGGGTGAACACCCAGTAATCCGTGTTGTCTAAAATGCGTATAACGCGTGGGTCACGGGAAAGGCAGCCTAACATAAAGTCAGCCATGTGTGCCAGAGTACCAACAGGCAAGATTTCGATGTCCTCACCAGGAGGATGACTCTCAATCTCCTCATCCTCTTCCTCCTCTACTGCCCACCCACGCTGAAGAGATGGAACTAAAGTTCCATGGCTACCCTCTGTAGCGAAGGCAACCGTGTCTTCCTCCTCCTCCTCCTCCTCCTCCGCCTCCTCCAATTGTCGCTGAGAAGACGAAGTGAGGGTGCTCTGGCTATCACCTTGTGTAAGCTCTTCCTCCCGCATTTCCACCTCTTCCACATGCAAAGCGTCGGTTTTAATTGTGAGCAGCGAGCGTTTCAGTAGACACAGAAGTGGGATGGTTACACTGATAATAGCGTTATCGCCGCTCACCATCTGTGTCGATTCCTCAAAATTGCGTAAAACCTCACAGAGGTCTGACATCCATTCCCACTCCTCACTTCTGATTACAGGAAGTTGAACGGAGAGGCGACGACCGTGTAACAGCTGGTACTCCACTACTGCCCTCTGCTGCTCACAAAGCCGGGCCAACATGTGGAAGGTGGAGTTCCAGCGCGTGCTCACGTCACACAGCAGCCGGTGAGCTGGCAATTGTAAGCGCTGCTGCAGCTTCAACAGGCCGGCCGAAGCTGTAGATGACTTACGGAAATGTGCACACACGCGGCGCACCTTGGTCAAGAGATCATGCACATTGGGGTAGGTTTTTAGAAATCGCTGAACCACTAAATTAAATACATGCGCTAGGCATGGTACGTGTGTGAGCTTGCCGAGCTCCAAAGCCGCCACCAAGTTACGCCCATTATCACACACAACCATGCCTGGTTGCAGGTTGAGTGGCGAGAGCCACTGCTCGGTCTGGTGACTAATCCCCTGCAACAGCTCTGAGGCCGTGTGCTGTTTGTCCCCAAGGCAGATCAGCTTCAGCACGGCCTGTTGACGCTTCCCCACTGCAGTGCTACACTGTTTCCAGCTACTGGCTGATGGGGGAGTGGCGCTGCGTGTAGAGAATTCGGAGGTGGAAACGGAGGAGGAGGAGCCAATAACGTAGGTGCTGGCGGAAACCCTGAAGGAGGTAGGGCCCGCAATCCTCGGCGTGGGTAGCACCCGTGCCATCCCAGGGTCCGAGTCGCTCCCAGCCTCCACGACATTCACCCAGTGTGCCGTCAGGGAAATGTAGCGTCCCTGGCCACAAACACTTGTCCATGTGTTAGTCGTTAAGTGGACCTTCCCAGTAACTGCGTTGGTCAGGGCACGGGTGATGTTACGGGACACATGGTGGTGTAATGCGGGGATGGCACACCGGGAAAAGTAGTGGCGGCTGGGGACCGCGTACCGAGGGACAGCTGCTGCCATCAGGCTGAGGAAGGACTCAGTGTCCACAAGCCTAAATGGCAGCATTTCGATGGCCAGTAATTTGGAAAGGTGTGAGGTTAGTGCTATGGCCTGTGGGTGGGTGGCTGGGTATTTTCGCTTGCGCTCAAATGCCTGGGGTAACGACATTTGGACGCTGTGCTGGGACAGGGAAGTGGGTGTGGTCGCTGATGGTGCTTCAGATGGTACAGGTGCAGGGCGGGAGGTATGCGGGCCTGCGCCTTCGACAGGCGATTGGCCGGCACCGAAAACAGGGGAAGAGGAGGCAGTGGTGTGGCCTGCAGACACAGATGGGCGATCCAGGCGTTCCTCCCACTTATTACGGTGCTTGGATGCCATGTGTCGGATCATGCTGGTGGTGGTGAGGTTTCTAGTGTTCATGCCTCGGCTCATTCTGGTGTGGCACAGGTTGCAAACTACAATTCTTTTGTCGTCCGCACTTTCCTTAAAAAAACGCCATACCGCGGAACACCTACCCCTTGGCAAGGGAGATTTACGCAAGGGGGTGCTCCGTGGAACATTTGCGGGCCGGTTTGGTGTGGTCCGCCTTCTTTCTGTAGCCACACCACTGCCTCTTCCAGCCTGTTGCGGTGCTGCAGATGGCTCACCCTCAGGACTGCTGTCATCGCTCGGCTCTCCACCTTCCCAGGTGGGGTCAGTCACCTCATCGTCCACCAAGTCCTCCTCCACTTCCTCACTCTGATCATCCTCCTCATGTCTTGATCCCACCACATACTCAGTCATTGACAACTGTATAACATTCTCCTCAACAAGGTCTTGAGACAGTAATAGTGGTTGATTTAATGGCAACTGTGTCTCATCATCATCATCATCATCCACTACTTCCTTTGACCTTAAATGCCGTTCACATCTGTCATCTTCTTGTGATTGGGTACCCTCTAGAGGTTGTGAATCAGGGCACAAGATGTCATGTTCCTCTGCAAGCGTGCTTGGAGAGAGGGTCAAATGAAGGATTGGTGATGAGACGAGCTCCTCACTATATCCCAGTGTGGGATCACTTCTTTGACCAGACCGTGTATGGTGGGAGGAAGGATGATCAGAGTGAGGATTATGTTGACCAGACTCTTGGCTACTGAGAGTGGACTTGGTGGAAGACAGGGTGGTGCTTAACCAACTGGAAGCAGTATCAGCTGACATCCAACCGACCACCTGTTCGCAGTGGTCGGACCTCGAGAGTGATGTCCTTCGACGCCCTGTAAAATTAGACATGAAGCTAGGTATGGTGGATGTCTTTCTTTCTTGTGCTCTGGCACCAGGCACAGTTTCTCCGCGTCCTGACCCGCGCCCTGAACTATCAGGATCACGTCCACTTCCCCGTCCCTTTTTACCCGCCTTCTTCATCTTACACGGAATATGTGACTTTGATATTTTAGTTTGAAAACTTAACAGTATTTCTTCCTATTCTGCAACTGTGCAGAGTACACAGAATAGGCTGCTAAACTGCGGTGACGCACACTGAATGGAATATGTGACTTTGATATTTTAGTTTGAAAACTTAACAGTATTTCTTCCTATTCTGCAACTGTGCAGAGTACACAGAATAGGCTGCTAAACTGCGGTGACGCACACTGAATGGAATATGTGACTTTAATATTTGAGTTTGAAGACTTAACAGTATTTCTTCCTATTCTGCAACTGTGCAGAGTACACAGAATAGGCTGCTAAACTGCGGTGACGCACACTGAATGGAATATGTGACTTTAATATTTGAGTTTGAAGACTTAACAGTATTTCTTCCTATTCTGCAACTGTGCAGAGTACACAGAATAGGCTGCTAAACTGCGGTGACGCACACTGAATGGAATATGTGACTTTAATATTTGAGTTTGAAAACTTAACAGTATTTCTTCCTATTCTGCAACTGTGCAGAGTACACAGAATAGGCTGCTAAACTGCGGTGACGCACACTAAATGGAATATGTGACTTTGATATTTTAGTTTGAAAACTTAACAGTATTTCTTCCTATTCTGCAACTGTGCAGAGTACACAGAATAGGCTGCTAAACTGCGGTGACGCACACTGAATGGAATATGTGACTTTGATATTTGAGTTTGAAAACTTAACAGTATTTCTTCCTATTCTGCAACTGTGCAGAGTACACAGAATAGGCTGCTAAACTGCGGTGACGCACACTGAATGGAATATGTGACTTTGATATTTTAGTTTGAAAACTTAACAGTATTTCTTCCTATTCTGCAACTGTGCAGAGTACACAGAATAGGCTGCTAAACTGCGGTGACGCACACTGAATGGAATATGTGACTTTGATATTTTAGTTTGAAAACTTAACAGTATTTCTTCCTATTCTGCAACTGTGCAGAGTACACAGAATAGGCTGCTAAACTGCGGTGACGCACACTGAATGGAATATGTGACTTTGATATTTGAGTTTGAAAACTTAACAGTATTTCTTCCTATTCTGCAACTGTGCAGAGTACACAGAATAGGCTGCTAAACTGCGGTGACGCACACTGAATGGAATATGTGACTTTGATATTTGAGTTTGAAAACTTAACAGTATTTCTTCCTATTCTGCAACTGTGCAGAGTACACAGAATAGGCTGCTAAACTGCGGTGACGCACACTGAATGGAATATGTGACTTTGATATTTTAGTTTGAAAACTTAACAGTATTTCTTCCTATTCTGCAACTGTGCAGAGTACACAGAATAGGCTGCTAAACTGCGGTGACGCACACTGAATGGAATATGTGACTTTGATATTTGAGTTTGAAAACTTAACAGTATTTCTTCCTATTCTGCAACTGTGCAGAGTACACAGAATAGGCTGCTAAACTGCGGTGACGCACACTGAATGGAATATGTGACTTTGATATTTTAGTTTGAAGACTTAACAGTATTTCTTCCTATTCTGCAACTGTGCAGAGTACACAGAATAGGCTGCTAAACTGCGGTGACGCACACTGAATGGAATATGTGACTTTGATATTTTAGTTTGAAAACTTAACAGTATTTCTTCCTATTCTGCAACTGTGCAGAGTACACAGAATAGGCTGCTAATCTGCGGTGACGCACACTGAATGGAATATGTGACTTTGATATTTGAGTTTGAAAACTTAACAGTATTTCTTCCTATTCTGCAACTGTGCAGAGTACACAGAATAGGCTGCTAAACTGCGGTGACGCACACTGAATGGAATATGTGACTTTAATATTTGAGTTTGAAGACTTAACAGTATTTCTTCCTATTCTGCAACTGTGCAGAGTACACAGAATAGGCTGCTAAACTGCGGTGACGCACACTGAATGGAATATGTGACTTTGATATTTTAGTTTGAAAACTTAACAGTATTTCTTCCTATTCTGCAACTGTGCAGAGTACACAGAATAGGCTGCTAAACTGCGGTGACGCACACTGAATGGAATATGTGACTTTGATATTTGAGTTTGAAAACTTAACAGTATTTCTTCCTATTCTGCAACTGTGCAGAGTACACAGAATAGGCTGCTAAACTGCGGTGACGCACACTGAATGGAATATGTGACTTTGATATTTGAGTTTGAAAACTTAACAGTATTTCTTCCTATTCTGCAACTGTGCAGAGTACACAGAATAGGCTGCTAAACTGCGGTGACGCACACTGAATGGAATATGTGACTTTGATATTTGAGTTTGAAAACTTAACAGTATTTCTTCCTATTCTGCAACTGTGCAGAGTACACAGAATAGGCTGCTAAACTGCGGTGACGCACACTGAATGGAATATGTGACTTTGATATTTGAGTTTGAAAACTTAACAGTATTTCTTCCTATTCTGCAACTGTGCAGAGTACACAGAATAGGCTGCTAAACTGCGGTGACGCACACTGAATGGAATATGTGACTTTGATATTTTAGTTTGAAAACTTAACAGTATTTCTTCCTATTCTGCAACTGTGCAGAGTACACAGAATAGACTGCTAAACTGCGGTGACGCACACTGAATGGAATATGTGACTTTAATATTTGAGTTTGAAGACTTAACAGTATTTCTTCCTATTCTGCAACTGTGCAGAGTACACAGAATAGGCTGCTAAACTGCGGTGACGCACACTGAATGGAATATGTGACTTTAATATTTGAGTTTGAAGACTTAACAGTATTTCTTCCTATTCTGCAACTGTGCAGAGTACACAGAATAGGCTGCTAAACTGCGGTGACGCACACTGAATGGAATATGTGACTTTAATATTTGAGTTTGAAAACTTAACAGTATTTCTTCCTATTCTGCAACTGTGCAGAGTACACAGAATAGGCTGCTAAACTGCGGTGACGCACACTGAATGGAATATGTGACTTTGATATTTTAGTTTGAAAACTTAACAGTATTTCTTCCTATTCTGCAACTCTGCACAGTACACAGAATGTGCTGCTAAACTGCGGCGAAGCACACTGAATGGAATATGTGACTTTGATATTTTAGTTTGAAGACTTAACAGTATTTCTTCCTATTCTGCAACTCTGCACAGTACACAGAATGTGCTGCTAAACTGCGGCGACGCACACTGAATGGAATATGTGACTTTGATATTTTAGTTTGAAGACTTAACAGAATGTGCTCTAATCTGCAACTTTGCACACTAAACAGAATGTGCTCTAATCTGCAACTTTGCACACTAAACAGAATGTGCTCTAATCTGCAACTTTGCACACTAAACAGAATGTGCTCTAATCTGCAACTTTGCACACTAAACAGAATGTGCTCTAATCTGCAACTTTGCACACTAAACAGAATATATGAATTTTTTTTTTTTTTTTTCCCCCCACACAAAATAACCTGCTGCCCCCACACACAGTAGTCCTAAAAAGGACTTTTGGTTCTTTTTTTTTCACAATTTTGCTTTTTTTCTCCCTACACTGACTTTCCCTTCCTATCCTCATCTCTCCCTGGCTAAGACTGAGCCGAACTCGCTGGTCAGGTGCTATACAGCACCCGACCACGGGTTCTGGCCAGCCAATCAGTGTAATGCCAGCAGCCAACATGGCTGCTGGCATTACACTGATGTCAGAGCCTCCCTGCACGTTTATTGGCTGCGCAGCAGCCGCAAAATGTGCGGGGAGGAGACCCGAACATGGCGGGCGAGCACATGCGGTACTCGTACGAGTACCGCCATGTGCCGAGCAGAGCGATGCTCGAGCCGATCCGAGCATCGGCCGAGCATGCTCGCTCAACACTAATAACTAAGTCTGAACTGCACTTCCTGGCACTGGTCTCTCATGTGATATGCAACCTCCTGATAGATGCCATCGTTCTGAGTGAACAATGGTCACACACTTAGGGACAACAGCTTGTGCTGAATATGTGTAGACTGTCTGGTACTGGTGGACATGTAATTCTCTAGTCACATAGGCCAGCTATACTTTGAACCTAAGATCTCAAATAGCTAGGGAACACTAAATTCATTACCCAAACATAATCTATCATAAAGACAAAAACAGTACAAAACAAAATAATATATATAGCTGTCTAAATTAAACTTTTATACACCAGACCTGTTTTAACATTGTATACAGGGAGACCTGAAAGTTAACAAGCTCAAGTATAAGAGGTTAGGGGCAAACTAATGCAGCTGATGAGTCCAGGCTTCAGTTTAATTAAATTTGAGGATCCTGTCAGTCCTGCCCAAATTTTGTTTTAAGATCGTGTTCTGAAATTGCGGTCCATATTCATCAGTTTTCAGAAGTGCAATTCTAGGTTGAACCCCTTTAATGCTAAAGAGGTCTTCACTTCATAGCTTTGACTGTGTTGGAGATCACTCTAACGTTCATAAAAACCCCCTTGAAATCAGTGGGAGTCTTGAGGCTATTTCCAGTCACAAGTTCAAACAACAATGAAAGAGGGGTCCCCATTCTCTGGAACATATCAATGAGTGAGACATCCAGTGTTGTGTGTAAGAAAGAACCAAGTTTACTCTTAAAAGTAATAAGCCACATAAGAAAAAAATATTGAGCTACAACTGATCTTATGCATTTCACAACAAACCGGTGCTTCCCCATAGACCAAACAAAGATGTAATGTGTTAGACCTCCATCTTAAATGATTGCCTGCCCTTGTAAAATCTCCACTTCCCAGACCTAAGCCAAAAAGGTAAACTAAACATGGAGGCACCCCAAAGGCGGCAGACATCTAAATGAAACACAGCATACAATGAATCAAAAAATAATGGTTAAGAGCAAACCTCATGAACATATGACAATAACAGATATGGCATCTTCCTTAAATAGATGGAGAAGAGTGAAAACATAGAGAATGACATTTAAATGGGACCCCATAACTAAATAAGAACTATTAGAAATATGCATCACTAAAGCTGTCAGTTAAAATTAGAGGAAATATCATTAGAGCTACTGTTATGTTTTTTCTGACACACAGACACGTACGGTTTGGTAAAAAAGCAGTTTATTAAAAATAAATGACACTTCTGCACCCACACAGGTCCAGTACAGATATAACCAATACTGACACAGGAACAGGTTAGCAGGCAGTTCAATGATTCGGCTACCCTCGCGGGTCCAATACAGTGCAAGACTATACTGACACAGGATCAGGCTAGCAGACAATATGTGTGTAATTGGTAGCGGCAATAGAGACCACAAAAGACACTACTCCCAGCAGGGAGTGACCAGGCCTAGGAGCGAACAGGCCTAGTCCAGTAGAGACCAGGCAAGTAGCCCTCTGATACCAAGAGGGACGAAGCAGAGGCAGCTGAGGTATGGCAGTAGTATAGGGACACTACTATCTCACATACGATAATGGCCCTGGATCGGAGGTAACAAGGAACTCTAATGGCCTTCTGAAATGAATATGACAGTAACTCCTAGGCATCCAAAGCGAGGCAACAAGGCTGTAGGATACTGACACTGGAATAGGATTAGAACCTTACCGAGTAAGGTATTACAACACTGCCGGAGCAGACTGATGGAACTTCACCAATATGCAAATACTGACAGTACGCCAAGCGCAACAGAACCCTAGTGAACTAGGGTAAGCGAACTGCAGAGGAACGAACAGCCCCAGAGAATGATGGTACTAGCGGCAAGGCAACCCTTGGAATAGTGCTCAGAGACTGTGCCCCAGAAGCGATTAACTTACACCAGCCGCTCAAGGGGTGATTGTACGCTCAGACCTGATAATGCCCGCTGGCAAGGAGGTAAACGAGGCACCCAGGGAACACAAACAGCCTCGAAGTATAAATGTGAACAGGTCAAGCGTACCGAGGTGCTAACCACAGGGGAACACAACACCAGAGTCATGTGAGCCTGACAAGCCCGGGTGTAGGATGAATGGAGCACAGTACTGGGGGTCACAGCACTCACGGCCAGGTAGCCCGAATGCCCAGGGCAGGAGGACCGGCAAGTCAACCTGACACACAAAACCGGAATGACCAGAGGTAGACGACAAGAGCAGGGACGTCAGTCAGAGTGGGTCGGCACACAGAGCAGGAACGTCAGCTAAACCGGGTCGATGCACGGAGCAGGAACGTCAGCCAATCCGGGTCGATTCACAGCGTAGGAACGTCAGCCAAGCCGGGTCGATACACAGAGGAGGAACGTCAGCCAATCCAGGTTGGTACACAGTGCAGGAACGTCAGCCAAGCCGGGTCGATACACAGAGCAGGAACGTCAGCCAATCCAGGTCAAACACTTAACAGGAGTCGGAAATCCATGAAGACTAGTCAGTCAGGCCGTGTCATACACAGGATACACACTGAAAGTCTGGAACGTAGTCATAAAACAGACCCACCACGAAAGGGCAACAGCATACTGACAGGGCTGGGTTTAAAAGGGCTAGCGCTGGGTGGAGACAGGATCCAGCAGCCAATAAGAATTCAGCAGGAATCATACAGGAAGTAGCAATGTCGCCATAGCAAGATCACGGGTACTGTGATAGTTATGAATCAACAAGGGAGAAAATGTAATGCTCATAAAACCTGTTGTCTCTTATAGAATACAATCACATTTAAAGGGATAGTAATACTTCATTTTATCTTTATTTTATTTTGTAGGCATTAAAAAAACATGAAGAACGATATAAGTCTTATCTCTCAAACCTTTATGGTTTAAGAGATATTCACAAGCAAAGTTTCCCCCTCCCGCCCCTTTTACCTAGTGTAAGCCATCTCTTCTCAGATGTGAATCTGGTTGTAAGACCAGACAGATAACAGCAGGGGACAACCTTCTTTGTATGAAAACAATGAAAGCCCTTCCCCCCTTGACAAGTTTTTCAGCTTTTTCCCTTATCTTAATTGAAGATTGTCCCTCTCTGCAGTCTACCTGGGCACCTCCCTTCTGATCTGGCTGAACAGGGGGGGGATACTTTGCTTGTGAATATCTCTTAAACCATAAAGGTTTGAGAGATAAGACTTATATCGTTCTTCATGTTTTTTAATGCCTACAAAATAAAATAAAGATAAAACGAAGTATTACCATGCCTTTAAGTGTTTTTTTGGGGCAATAATTTTAATCTATCACCGCCTCTTAGACTGATGTTAATAGACCCAATTCCATGTACCCAAATAAAAGGTTATGCTAGTCAGCACCTTTTGATGAGCATGTCCATCCAACAACTATCAAGAGAAGAATTGTCCCACCTGTCAAGCCACAACAGATAACAACAAATGACAGTACAAATATAACTACAATCATCCTCCCTAAAAAAAGAACTATGTAGCCTAACTCACTAATGTAGCATAAACTACAGTAACAGATCAGATTAAAAAATACAATATCAATCTTGTAGAGCTGAAAAAGAAATAAAGTTTAACACAGCAGCCAGCCTACAAAAAGAGGGAGAGAGGGATGCTTTTCTGTTCAAACTGGTGGAAAATGAATTAGCCATCTTTAGCGCCAGATATAGAACCTTCTACCCAGAATCCCAGCCAACCAGTTGTTAAACTATGCACCTTAACTACTTAGGTCCAGTTTATAACTGACTAGTTGAACAGCCCGTTACACAGGCCACAGTGCCACTGCCACCCGGTCGCGGGGCAGTGATGTGCAGTAGAGACTGTCCGCGCCGCAGCTGATACAGAGCTGGACGCTCCGGAGCATCCAGCTCTGTATCAGCTGCGGCGCAGGCAGTCTGTACTGCACGTGACTGCAGCACGCGCAGCAGTGTCTACTGCGCATGTCGCGGTGTTACACACGAATTAGCGAATTATTATATAGGATAGGCTCCAATTTTCTGATATGTGCTTTCAGTCAAGATGGACCCTCACTGATTATTGAGAGCATTTCAAAATATAATTTTCCTTTTCCTTTCTTTAAAAACTGTAGCTCCCCTTATAAAAGTATAACAACACCTCCACCTAGTGGTGACGTTACATAATTTTTATAAAAACAGTTTGAGCTGTAATGACATTTGAAGCTTCCAGGAGCAGTGGGATTACAATTGTTTTACTGAACAGGAAAAGCACTACAATATATGATGTCATCCGCTGGCACCTATTTCCAGGAACATGTGCTGGCCGTTCGTGCACTTTCACAGTGTTCCTGTGCACCATAGCAGTTGTTCCTTGTCCCCAGTGTCTCCTGAGTTTACTTCTTTGATTCTCCTGGTTTTGACCATTGCTTAGCCTTGACCATTCTTCTGCCTGCTGATTTTGATCCTGTTGAAGCCTGAGAGTTGCTGACCATTGCACTGCCCTGACCATTCTTCTGCCTGCTGATTGTGGGGGTACTTGTTTCGCCTATTCTCAGTGACCCATCACTTCCTGGACTTCAGCTCAGGTCAGTCCCCTTCTTCTAGGCGGTATCTGGGTATCGCCTACTCAAAGTTACCAGTAACCTGTATGAACTAAAAGAAAAGGATTTAACAGGTAAGACTAAAATCCTCTTTTCTGGTGTATTCTTGGAGAGTTAAGCTACCATAGGTAGCCTTCGTACCCTACCCACACTCTCTAGGCCTCATACTCCAGCCCTCACTCTCCCCTGCGGGACAGCTGGTGCTGTCTATTGAGGGATCATCCAGAGCTCACTTCCAGCTTCTCTGGGGTTTGTCATCCGGCCTTGTGGCTGGCAACTTTAGCACAGCCCTCATTGCAGCATGGTCTCATAGTAGACAGCCTACGTACTACAAGCACAGATCCCTAGACGCTCTCCCAAGCACTCCCTCTCTTGCAGGTTCCAACCTACATGGGTCTGTTGGTGACAACTATTCATGACTATGGCTGTGCTGCCTCAAGTTGCCATATGTCTGGGAGAACATACTTTTTTTGTCAGAAAGGAAGGAGTCAACCTTTAAAATGGCCTGTTCATCTCCCAGGAAAGCATTGACAGTAGTATTTCAGCAGGGGGCTTCTTGTACAATTATATCTGTGTTATTGTCCCTTTAAAGGCAGTCACATAGGGCCACAGATCACTTACTTGTTTACATAAGGGTGTGATTAACAGAATATATTT
This sequence comes from Rhinophrynus dorsalis, assembly GCA_037306005.1. Classification (NCBI taxonomy): domain Eukaryota; kingdom Metazoa; phylum Chordata; class Amphibia; order Anura; family Rhinophrynidae; genus Rhinophrynus; species Rhinophrynus dorsalis. The sequence continues at coordinate 140,425,538 of CM074727.1, forward strand.
ATTATAGATTATTAGCTTCCCATGTTTTGTTTTCAGAAAGACATTTCCTCTCTTCCACTTTACGCCTTTATTATAAATATTACACTTATTGTACGTGTAACACCCATCCCTTGCTTGTTTAAAGGGATAGTAATACTTCATTCTAACTTTATTTTATTTTGTAAGCATTAAAAAAACATGAAGAATGATATAAGTCTTATCTCTGAAACCTTTATGGTTTAAGAGATATTCACAAACAAAGTATCCCCCCCCTGTTCAACCAGATCAGAAGGGAGATGCCCAGGTAGACTGCAGAGAGGGACAATCTTCAATTAAGATAAGGGAAAAAGCTGAAAAACTTGTCAAGGGGGGAAGGGCTTTCATTGTTTTCATACAAAGAAAATTGTCCCTTTCTGTTATCTGTCCTGTCATACAACCAGACTCACATCTGAGAAGAGATAGCTTACACTAGGTAAAAGGGGCGGGGAGGGGAACTTTGCTTGTGAATATCTCATAAACCATAAAGGTTTGAGAGATAAGACTTATATCATTCTTCATGTTTTTTTAATGCCTACAAAATAAAATAAAGTTAAAACGAAGTATTACTATCCCTTTAAATGGATGCTAAAGTGGTTTGAGAACAATGCATTGGAGTCATCTTTAGCATTCAAGGGGTTGAAATAAAATGATGAGAACGGAAGATAAAGTAAGCAGTTACAGTTTCATGAAAACAGTAAGTTAAAGGTTATTACATCTCAAACTGAATTTTTTAATCACAATTTTACCAACAGCTACAAGTAGGATCCAAAAGTAATTCTTTATAACACACTGTAAGAGGGAGATTGAGTCATAGACTACTTCTTTCCATAATAAGTGATATGAATAGTACCACCTAATCACACAAAACAAATTGCTGGTTAATATAACAAAAAGTTTAAATTGTATCAACTTTTGAATTAAATAAAAACATAACTTTAGAATACAATAACTTTACAATGTATATATAATTTTGTATTTCACCAACTGGAACTTGAAAAAGAGTCAACAAAGGCAATCAACTAATTTGCAGAAGAACAAAATTTGTACATCTTAAATTGATTCTACGGGAAAAAAGTCCAGAGAAAATGGACATGGAAAAGCTTTATTGCTAATACAAATGAAATCGACTTCATGCTTATAAATATTAAAATGATATTCACTGGCTGCTCAGTCCTAAATCGGTCTGGAAGTGACAATCATCTAGTGAGAGCAAAAATCAAAATTAACTGCAAGACAGAAATAAATAAAATGATCAAGTCAACAAATATGAAGATCGACACTAGCCAGCTATTGAAACACCATAAGAATTTTGAGATTTCACTGTCTAATCACTTCAGTGTTCCGCAAGACCTTACAGACACAGACATGTCAACCCACAATGAAAAAGTTATTGAGGCCATCGTAGACACTGCCCATACCCTTGCACCTACACAAAACAAGAAAAAACAACCCGAATATTAAAATAAACAGTTTCCATGATAAAAAAGTAATGAGAAGTGGATCAAAACAATAATATTAGAATCTGGTACAGTATGCAGAAATGTGCAAGACCATAAGGAAGAGCATAAAATAAGAAACACACAAGTTCAATGTTGATCTCATCAAAAGGACAATGGAAGAAAATCAAGAGCTAACAAAAGCAAAATGAATTATGACTTCACATAGGAGACAAAAATGTTTGCATTAAAGCTTGAAGATGGTACAACTGCAAAAACTCAACAACAAATACTTAAACAAGTGGAAGAATTTTATTCAAATCTTTCTAAGGATGAAGGACAACAACTGAATGCAGTACCAGAGGCTGAAGCTGTGCCAGATGTTTTGGTAGAAGAAGTAGAAGTTGCAATAAAATCAATGAAAAATGGCAAAGCAGCTGGATCTGATAAAGTTACTATTGAAATGTTGAAAGCCGGAAGTCAACCCTTATTCAAAGCTGTGGCTAAACTATTTTCAGAACTACTACCCAGGAAAGTGCCTGAAACATGACAAAATGCCGAAGTCATCCTACCGCACAAAAAAAGGTGATAAGGCATATCTAAAAAACAACCAGTTATCTGAAAGGTTTTCACAAAGATACTATCAAGAAGAATGGACACAATACTTAACTTGGCACAACCTAAGGACCAAGCAAGCTTCAGAAACGGTGTACAATGGACCATATCCAGACAGTGCAACAAGGTTTAGAGCTGCATAATGAATACAACCTTCTAGTGTGCATAGCCTTCACTGACTATGTTAAAAGGCCTTTGAATCAGTAAAAAAGTAAGCAATAATCCATGCCCTGATCAACCAAGGAATCAACAGAGCTTACATCAGTATCCTCCAACCAATATATGAAAATGAAACTGCATCAATACAGGTCAACACCGAAAAAGGCATCCAACAAAGACACACAGTCCCAAAATTATTTTCTGCTTGTTTAGAAGAAAGTTTCTGTAAACTAAATTAGGATAAAACCAGGACTTAAAGGGGAACATTCACATCCCCAAAAAAATTCACCATTGCTTTTAAAATGTAAAGCAATATTAGCTCTGGCTTTATTTATTTTCTCCACTGCTTAAGAGTGGAGATATTAATCTTTGAAATGTGCCACTTCCGGGTCTGCGGCACCGTGTATGTGCGGCATGGAGCTGAAGGACTTCCCACCTCCCTCCCAGCAGCCCCTGGGGTGCGTGATCGTGCTTCCTTTCTGAGCGGCATTTTTCTGGGCTAACGTGACACCAAGCTCCGTTTTTCATGCTACTGAGGCAACCTCATTAGCATGGTAAACGGAGCTTGGTGTCACATTAGCCCAGAAAAATGCAGCTCCGAAAGGAAGCGCAAACGCGCGCCCCAGGGACTGCTGGGAGGGAGGTGGGAAGTCCTGCCGCTCATACCCGGTTCCCCAGAATGCAGAAGTGCCACATTTCAACAATTAATATCTACACTCTTAGGCAGTGGAGAAAATAAATAAAGCCAGCGCTAATATTGTTTTACATTTTAAAAGCAATGGTGAAAATTTTGGGGGATGTGAATGTTCCCCTTTAAGATCAATGGAGACTACCTACATCGGTTACATTTTGCAGACAATATCATATTCTTTGCCATTAATCCTGAAGAACTGCAAGAATGCATTGAAGAACTACAACAGTAAAGTAATAACTTTGGTCTGAAGATGTATAGCAAATGCAATTCACGTTTAACAAATTTACAATACTAAGGAAAATCACAGTAGTAGACAAGAACAAAAAGTGGACAAGTATGTTTAACTTGACATGAAACGTGAACACCATGATGGAAATTGATCAATGACTACAATTGGGATGGCAAACATATGGAAAACTTATTGGTACCACTCTGCCTCAAGCGAAATGTTTTTGACCAATGTGTCCTTCCAGTTCTTACCTATGGCTGTGTAACATGGACACTGAATGCTAAATCCATACAAACACTTAGGGTTACAAGCATCGACATCTGTACATAACAAAAATGAGACCAAAAAAAGTGTGCATGGATTCATCTGCAAACAAAGGTCTATGAAATAACTGAAATAGTAAAGCGATTGAAATGGAAATGGGCAGACAACATAGCAAGAAGCCCTGATGGTAGATGGAACAATCACATTTTGGAATGGATTCAACTCAATACTAAATGCCTAAGAAGAAGTCCAAAAACAAGATGGGTAAATAAAATTACCAAATGTGTTAGTACACAATGGCAACAAAAAAGCACGAGACTGAAGCTGTTGGAAACTTGCTGAGGAGACTTTCATCCTGTATTCGATCAACAATGGCTGAAAATGATGATATATATTGCAAATACTTTTTCAAGTTCAGTTATTTCTTTTTTTTAAGCTCAGGTGCCCAAAACTATACCCCAGATTCTAGATGAGGTCTTACCAAAGATTTATAAAAAGGCACAATTAATTTGCCATCCTGTGCAAATATACCCTTTGTATACTTGATAGTACCCTATTGACATTTTCAGCAGCTGAGTGACACTGTACAGTGTTGTTTGATCTACCAGTACTCCCAAATTGCTCTCTAACAAGGAATCCCCAAATAATTTCCAATTAAAGCGGAACTTTCAGTTCATACTTAGTCACCATGCATTCATTAAATGCATGGTGGCTAACTTTGAAATAGATGTTTTACCTTTAAAGGGATAGTAATACTTAGTTTTTTCTTTATTTTATTTTGTTGGCATTAAAAAAACATGAAGAACGATATAAGTCTTATCTCTCAAACCTTTATGGTTTGAGAGATATTCACAAGCAAAGTTTCCCCTCCCTTCTCTTTTACCTAGTGTAAGCCATCTCTTCTCAGATGTGGAATCTGGTTGTAAGACCAGACAGATAACAGAAGGGGACAATCTTCCTATGAGAACAATGAAAGCCCTGCCCCCCTTCACAAGTTTTCAGGTTTTTTTCCCTTATCTTGTTTGAAGATTGTCCCTCTCTGCAGTCTACCTGGGCACCTCCCTTCTGATCTGGCTGAACAGTGTTACATCAGTAAAAGGGGAGGGATGGGGATACTTTGTCATTGAATTACTCCTGAACTACAACTCTGACAGAATTGAAATAACACTCTCCAAAGTCCAAACACTATGATGATTAATTAGAGCTGCTTTTATTATGAAACATTACTATCATTTTAAAAAATAGCCCAGTATAAAGAAATCCGTCCCATTTGGGGACTGACTGGCAGGTTAGTGTGGTCCGTGCGCCTGCGCCATCAGTCCCTTCTGGTAACCATATAGTGCACTACAGTCTACTCAATGGAGACCGGGACTGGCAGCGCAGGCGTGTGGACAAGATGTCTGCGCTGTGGCCTGGGTTCCTTTCTCCAGACTGGAAGGATTCCTTTACACTGGGCTATTTTTTTAACAGTAAGACATATATTTTAAAGCTAGTTGCCATGTGTTTAATGAATGCATGGTGACTTAATAAGAACTGAAAGTTCCGCTTTAAGTGTTTATGTAGCAGACTTGTTTTGCAACCCAATGCATACATTTATATTTATATAAATGGGAGACAAAAAGAGTTGTGAGGAGCACACATCAAGCACGAACAAGATTAAGTGTCTTGTTCTAAGGCATGGTAGCCTCTTAATGGTGCTTCAACTCACGTTTTTCACTCCCATGTGCCACTGCAGAGAGGAAATCTCCATGTCCATATCAGACTGGTCCCGCCCACAAACAGTCCAGCTCCAAAATGTCAGGCAAATCCTCTCCACACGAGAGAAACGGCAAAACCACAGACGTACGTTTCGGCTTATGTGAGCCTCGTCAGTGTGGTGCAGCCGAATCCCTCTAGGCACATGGAAGCAAGGGCCCATGCCTGGGATGCCCTTAAACTTAGGGAGACAAAAAGAGTTGTGAGGAGCACACATCAAGCACGAACAAGATTAAGTGTCTTGTTCTAAGGCATGGTAGCCTCTTAATGGTGCTTCAACTCACGTTTTTCACTCCCATGTGCCATTGCAGAGAGGAAATCTCCATGTCCATATCAGACTGGCCCCGCCCACAGACAGTCCAGCTCCGAAATGTCAGGCAAATCCTCTCCACACGAGAGAAACGGCAAAACCACAGACGTACGTTTCAGCTTATGTGAGCCTCGTCAGTGTGGTGCAGCCGAATCCCTCTAGGCACATGGAAGCAAGGGCCCATGCCTGGGATGCCCTTAAACTTAGGGAGACAAAAAGAGTTGTGAGGAGCACACATCAAGCACGAACAAGATTAAGTGTCTTGTTCTAAGGCATGGTAGCCTCTTAATGGTGCTTCAACTCACGTTTTTCACTCCCATGTGCCATTGCAGAGAGGAAATCTCCATGTCCATATCAGACTGGTCCCGCCCACAGACAGTCCAGCTCCGAAATGTCAGGCAAATCCTCTCCACACGAGAGAAACGGCAAAACCACAGACGTACGTTTTGGCTTATGTGAGCCTCGTCAGTGTGGTGCAGCCGAATCCCTCTAGGCACATGGAAGCAAGGGCCCATGCCTGGGATGCCCTTAAACCTAGGGAGACAAAAAGAGTTGTGAGGAGCACACATCAAGCACAAACAAGATTAAGTGTCTTGTTCTAAGGCATGGTAGCCTCTTAATGGTGCTTCAACTCACGTTTTTCACTCCCATGTGCCATTGCAGAGAGGAAATCTCCATGTCCATATCAGACTGGTCCCGCCCACAGACAGTCCAGCTCCGAAATGTCAGGCAAATCCTCTCCACACGAGAGAAACGGCAAAACCACAGACGTACGTTTCGGCTTGTCTTTTTTGTCTTTTTTTATATTTATATAAATTAAAACTCTTCTGTCACTTTTCTGCCCATTCACTCAGTTTATCCACATTTTTATAATGCTTTGTGTGCATTTCTTTACACAAATTATAGTCATCTTCTAAGATTGAAACACTACTTTCAGTATGAACTTCAAGATCATTAACAAACAAATTAATAATCAGTGGACTCGGGACTGAACCCTAACACACTCCACTTAGAACTATAGAACAACCTGAAAAGAAAGATTCCGTTTACAAGTCTCTGCATTCTATCATTTAAACAGTTTTCTATCTATGCACATATATTACTTCCTAATCCAATCCCTTTCAGTTTATGCAGTAATTTCTTGTTAGACACAGCATCAAAACACTTTAAAATCTAAACATACAACATCTCCAGCTATACCATTTCCAACATAACACTTATCCATTCATGTAATGCAAGCAGATTAGTTTGATGTGACCCATCCTTCATAAAACCATGGTGACTCTTACTAATAATATAGTTGGTCATCACATAATCTTGAGTACAATCTTTTAGTAACCTCTAATATCTTAGACACTACTGAAGTCAAATTTACAAGTCTTTGATTTCCAGATTTAGATCTTGCTCCCTTTTCTTAAAGGGATAGTAATACTTCGTTTTAACTTTATTTTATTTTGTAGGCATTAAAAAAACATGAAGAATGATATAAGTCTTATCTCTCAAACCTTTATGGTTTAAGAGATATTCACAAGCAAAGTTTCCCCCTCCTGCCCCTTTTTCCTAGTGTAAGCTATCTCTTCTCAGATGTGAGTCTGGTTGTATGACAGTACAGATAACAGAAGGGGACAATTTTCTTTGTATGAAAACAATGAAAGCCCTTCCCCCCTTGACAAGTTTTTCAGGTGTCTCCCTTATCTTAATTGAAGATTGTCCCTCTCTGCAGTCTACCTGGGCACCTCCCTTCTGATCTGGTTGAACAGGGAAGGGATACTTTGTTTGTGAATATCTCTTAAACCATAAAGGTTTCAGAGATAAGACTTATATCATTCTTCATGTTTTTTTAATGCCTACAAAATAAAATAAAGTTAAAACGAAGTATTACTATCCCTTTAAGTAATGGTACTACATTTGCTTTCTTCCAATCACCGGGCACTATGCCTGAATCAATAGATACTAAGTATAACGCCTTGTTATTACTAAACTAAGCTCCCTAAGTACACATGGGTGTATACCATCAGGTCCAGGTGCTTTATTTTCCTTAACCTCTTTTGGATCTCAGTTTACCATGTAGATGGTGGAAGAACTGCTGTGCTTCTCTCTGTTTGCTGAAAGCCTGTGATTTATAAAGCTCCAAGAGAATGACATTGTACAAGATTTTGGAAAGAAGTCATTAGATTGGGCTGTTATTGTTATATATGGAAGGTGTGTAGATGGCGGTCAAAAGTTGTCTATAGAGAGCAATATCAACAGTTCCACTTGGTTGTGGCTTTCACAAAATTGCATATTGATTAAGAAAAAACATTTTACCTAGAATATCTTTTGAATCAAGCATTTCCCAGTAATGTGATTACCCTTGCTTTACTCAGCAGGAAACCCCAACAATTAATATTTTATTTATAATAAATCGTTAATTTCCTTTAATAGACATATAATACATCATCATGCAGTGTCAATGCAATGTGCAGACTGGTTTCAGAAAAAGACTGGGAGGCTGCTGCACAAAGAAAGTGGAGAAATGTTGGTGAAAACCAAATGCACCCTATGGATCAAATAAAAGATCCCATTAATATAAATCGGGTTATTAACTCATTGAATGCTAGAGAGATCTCCAAGGTATTGCTTCGGAATGAGCATTCCTGGGAACTCTCCAGGGACTTGATACTATTAGCTGTTCCAAAACAGGCGTAATAGTCAGGGGAGGGCTGGCCCAGGGGGCAGGGGGGCAATTGCCCCCTGGGCTGGTCATATGTCTGGGCTGGTAGACCACTGCATCTAACTAAATCTCCCGATTGCTGCTGTAAATGGAGCTACACTAGTAATACCACAGAGGTACAATACAAATGGAGCTACACTAGTAGCATAAACCATTTCCCTTGTAAGCTCTATAGTATCACTAGGTAAGCTTTACTTAAATTGTAAGCTTTGTAGTGGCGCACTAGTATAGCCCCATTTCAACTGTAAGCTATGTGGTATCACGTGACGTTCGTCGCAACATTAATGCCAATTTTAAAATTAACAAAAGGGGGTGGGCTGGAACAGTGGCCTGGAACGATAATAGAAATGGACCACTTGAATGTATTTGCCCCCTGGGCCACAAATTGCCAGCCCTCTCCTGGTTATAGTAAAAACAAGCATTGTGTATTTTACAAACTTGTGTTTTACTGGTTTTTTATTGTAGAACCACGGTAAAACAAAACCGGAGTTGGCCGCACATGTCGCTGTAGTAACAAAAGTGGTGCTGTCTGCTCTTATCCAACCACGCCTTAAATTGCCGCCTAAAAAGAAGCCAAACATCAAAGTCCAAGGAAATAGATGTATGTTTGATGACAGAAAGGTCAAATTAAGCGTTAGATCACCTAGATTCAGTAAAGGTCGAAGCTGTGGCAGTATGATTTTGTCGATGTATTTGAAACTTATACAAGGAGGTCAGCATATGTCGAATAAAATTGGAGAAAAAAAGAATGTTGAATGGGAGTAATATATGTCGAATTACTAAGGGGGGGGGGTTTAATATGTCGAAGGGGTGCACCATATGTCGGATTACTAACATGTTGTGCAGCATGGGGAACAACACCATTGTGTGTTAGCCCCTATATACACTGCCTGACACCCCCAGCCTTCTTCCCTTGCCCAGGCAGTGGTCATGGGGATTTGTGGCTAGTAGTGGGCAAATGGAAAAGGCTGGAGGGAGTCAGACAGTGTACATGGGGATCTGTGGTTACCACTGGGCAAGGGAAGAAGGCTGGTGGTGTCAGGTAGTGTATATGGGGCTAACACACAATGGTGCTGTTCCCCATGCGGCACAACATGTTAGAAAACTGACATATAGTGTCCCCTTATAATTGGACATATAGTGCTCCCATTCGACATACTAACGTTCTCCAATTTTATTCGACATACACTGAGCTCCTTGTATATGAAATGTAGAAGTGTTTCAAATACATCGACAAAATCATATTGCTACAGCATTGACCTTTAGTGAATCTAGGCCATCAAACGCTTAACTTGACACTTCTCCCTTGGTTTGGATGTTTCCAGGGGTTAACTTGACACTTCTCCATTGGTTTGGATGTTTCCAGGGGTTAACTTGACACTTTTCCATTTGTTTTGTCCTTAGAAAGCAAGCGTGAATGTATTCTGCGCTGCTTTTGTTGAAACAACGATGGTTAAAAGCAGAACTATCATTCACATTATATTGAGCCCCAAATACTAATAATAATAGTGATATGCATCTACGTTCTTGAAATTTCAATAATAATTGCGGCATTAGAGAAAAATAGACCTTTATAGGTAGACAGGCATCTGCAGGGATCTTGCCATAGGTGCTCTCTGCGCCTGTGCCTTAAAGGGATAGTAATGTTTCACAATAAAGGCAGCTCCAAGTGATCTTCATAGTATGTGGGCCATGGAGAGTTTTATTTCAGTTCTGTTGAGATGTAGTTCAAGAGTAATTGAATTATAAAGTTTCCCCCTCCCACCCCTTTTACTGATGTAACACTGCTCACCTCAGAGCAGCAAGACTGTCCAGATGGATTGTAGAGAGGGACAATCTTCAGTGAGCGTAAGGAAAAACCTGTCAAGGGGGGCAGATTGTCCCTTGCTGCAACCTGTCTGGTCAAGAGACCAGATTCCACATCTGAAGGGAGGCGGCTTACACTAGGTAAAAGGGGCAGGAGGGGGATACTTTATCATTCAATTACTCTTGAACTACAACTCTGACAGTATTGAAATAACACTCTCTATGGCCCAAATACTATGACTATTAATTGGAGCTGCTTTTATTTTGAAACATTACTATTCCTTTAAGGTAACCAGGCACTGAACTCTCCAATCATGGAGGAGAAGGGGATGGACAGCGCAGACGCAGAGATGCCTTCTCTGCAAGATGTCTGTACTGTTTGCCGATGCCTGTCTGCCTATAAAGGTCTATTTTTCACTAATGCTGCAGTTATTATTGAAATTACAAGAACGTAGATGCATATCACTATTGTTATTAATATTTGGGGTTCAATATAATGTGGATGATAATTCCGTTTTAACTGTCGTTTTAGATTCTACGCCTCAACTCTGAGGCACAGGATTCCCAACAGAAAGTGTAACCACAAAACACGCAGTAATAACGACCTTAGTTAACAGTATGCTACTTACTAGTTGTTTTTAGTTGTTTCCTATGGGCTTTTTTTGACTGTTGGTGCGTATAATTACCGTTGGTTTTGTTTTAACAACTTTGATAATAGGAAACCAAAACCTGGCTTACAAAAACACAACGCCTGTTTTTTGGTAATGGAATTGAGCCCCAGATCTGCCCCGGAGACATTGGTTTTAGAGTTAATTACCAGGTCTCCGGGGACAGAGGTGAGTTTTCTCTGCCCACTTCTCTTCCTTCCCACCCTGTCCCACCCACAATGATGATAAGTCCCACCCAACCTTTATAATGTGAATCATGTCCTTTACAGACCCCTGGTCACAGCACATGAGCCCTCTCAAGGGGTTTAAACTATGTACTCCATAAATCCTCCCCTTAAGCTTAAGGGGAAAGCAATGGAACCGTCTATGGGTAAAACACTCAAGCTTAGCTCAAGCTTAAGGGGAGTAAAGGGTGCTCCTTTATTTACTAAACACAGTGTACTACATGTGTCTGTGTGTGTGTGTTTGTGGGGATTCATTAAGTGGTGATACAGAGGTGATAAAGTAGAGGTGACTTTGCCAGCATTATCACTTCTCCAGTTCCTATGTTATTCTATAGAGCAGTGGTTCTCAACCTTTTTTTGATCGGGGCACCCCTAACATGTAATCTAGAACATTCGGGGCACACCTAACATATTTATTGTACTTTATCAAGGGCATAATGAAGGGTACAATACATAAGTATACAGTTATTATTAGGTCTTATAATCATAATAACAAAACTAAACATATGGCGCATAACAATTTCTATAAATCTTTATTTAAAAGTAAATTTTTGTTAGTCTTTATAGAAAACACAGGGCACCCTAAGTTGATGTCCGTGGCACACCAAAGTGCCACAGCACCCTGGTTGAGAATCACTGCTATAGAGCCTATTCATTGAGATCTCCAAAGCTGAAGAAATCTTAGTGCATAGGCTCCACAGAATAACATAGGAGACGTGATAAACTGGAGAAGTTCACCTCTTTATCACCACTTAGTGAGTCTTCCCAAAGGTGTAAAGGAAGTGGATTGATTTGACACCATTTTACTGTAAATGCTATAGAACAGGTTTGCAGGGCTCTATAGCATTACAGTCTTAATGCTGGTGGAGACTGAACCATGTAGACCATACTCCCCATGGCAGCCATTGGTTTTATAGGCTAACACCAGTGGAGATACGTACATTTGCCACCTTGTTTTTGTGAGTTAGCAATCAAATAGGCTGACATTATGGGCAGTATTAAAAAAAAAAAAAAAGAAGGAATTCTGGGGCAAACAATTTACACTATAAGGGAGAGCTAAATATTTCCATTGTTTTCAATGGGGATTTTAACCTCTTGAACATCAGAGAGGTCTCCAAAACATTGCTTTGCAATGCTCCACTTTTCTTTTGAACATACAGCCAAAATGAAATTCAGTTGAGTTAACATGACCTTCCAGAAACCAATACGAGATGAATAAAACCAAAGGAACACGTACGGTATTCTAAAAAGCACACCTGTGAACTCAGGGATTAGAGATATAATCCATAGTCTTAAATGCATGAATGAAAAATCGTGATTATTGAAGGGATGATTGATGACATGAAATCATGTAGATGAGATGAAAATGAAAATACGTTCTCTTTTTAGCTAACATCCTGTGTGTGGTCTTGTTAACCACCCTCCAAGTAGCAAATCGGAAACCAAGACTGCACTCAGGAACTCCCAGTGTTCATCATATTATGCCATAGATCAATAAGAGAAGAAGAGATATATTTAAGTGCAGTATGTTTAATACTGTAAATAAATATATACGATAACATGTAAGGCATCTCAGACCTAGACACCCTTACTGGTCATGATACCGTCTTCCCCTGTTGCTGGTACATGCGTCTCTGCTCCGTTCCGATGTCCACTCTCTGATCCGCTCATGTTGCGTCATTGCAGTCCAACTGGATGTTAAATCATTATTCACAGTACCGATGGATGGAAATTCAGCACCACACAAGATGGCCATTATGTAGGATACAGGAAGGGAATACACTAGACCAACTGACTAGGGGAATTATCTAGTGGGGGACCTAGGGCTGAGACCAGCACTTAATGAGTGCACACTGGGTTAAAAGGGCAAACGCGTTTTCAATTAAATCTGATTGGATAATTGTCACTCATCAACTAATTTCATTATCTACAATACATCGTACTGTAACATACACTACAGTACTACATACATGACAGTGGCGTAACTATAGGGATTGCGTCACTCCAGGGACCCGGCCGCCCCCAGCGACCCCTCTGTCTGGCGCCCGCAATCTCCCTCCGGCTTTCTAGTAATATAGAGTGCTGGGAGATGACATCATCTCCCAGCGCTCTGCATTACTGAAGAGGACAGTGCGGGAGCTCAACCCGCGTAGAGCTCTCTCCTGCCTCACCACTGGATCACCAGGGAGGTAGGAGATGGGGGCATTGTGGAAACTGAGGGCAGGGCCAGACTGGGAATAAAAACCAGCCCTGGAAAATATTGCTTACCAGCCCCATAGCAAAATGCCATTTTTTTCTGGTCTGTCCCAGAATTACATTTACTCCATTCTGCTTTTTTTTTGTTTTTTTTCACAAATTAGGGTTGATAGGACATATATACAAATTGCTTTCTGTTGGCCTCAAAACAGTGGTTAATTATTAAATTGCAGTTGTTCCCACGTCTTAATGCAGGAGGCATTTTCATATGTGTCCTTTTTTAATCTTTTGAGTGGCAGCTGAGTATGCAATGCATTGCAAATGCAAAACAAATGTGTTACGTATCCCTGGCACTCAAATGGTTAAAATAGAAGATCTGGCAGACCTAAAGCTCATTGTCAATTTAGCAGATCTGCAGATAGGCCAACTATAGAATGATAGTTGCCCTTAAACCGTTTGAGTGCCAGAAAGGTATGCAACGCATTGCGCTGGATTCCTCTCTGGCACTGAAAGGTTTAAGCTTTAACCCCTTGAATTGCATCGCAGTGTGTTTGGAACCTATAATATTGAAGACTTAAAAAACAGTGGCAAAATACCCTAATACTCCAGGACAAAAGACTGAGTGTAAATAGTAATAAACACACTGTTTAAACTGAAAGGTTATACAAACCATGCAGCAATTAAATTGCAAGCCGTTGAGTGCTGCACATACCTCTTGCACTGAAATAGTTTATAAAGTGTTTTATAAATACTACAGATACCCATTACCCTTAGAATCCAAATAAGGAAGTCAATCCAACCCCAAAACAGAGGGAATCAGTGTTGCAATAAGGCTTGGTGTTAGAATAATTATGAGACTGATAGAGATTGACTTGTGCACAATCCATCTATTCCAACCAGTGCGGATCTTACCACTACTTGCCTGTGCGGCTGGAAACACTTCAGACTTGTCTTGACTACTCGTCTGCTGACTCAGCTGCTCCCGCTCAGACTCAGATCTCTCTTTCTCTCTCTATGACTGCAGTGCTTAAGGTGCTTTTGACTTTAGTGGGTCAAGATCCGGCCAGACTGGCCTGCCTCCAGTGACACAACACGCGGCCGGCTGTCCTTCAAATCTTGCGGCCGCTAGGGTGACCACGAGTCCCAGAATGCCCAGGACTGTCCCTTAACAGAGCTCTCTGTCCCGCGTCCCGGGTCCCTGCGCACCGGGACAATAAAAAGTCCCGGAATTAAGCAAACCACCGCAGCATGGACAGTCTCTTCCACTCAGCTGCTCTGGTGGCTCACCGTCGCCACTTGCTCGGTGTCAGAGTGACACTCAAAACACGCACCATCACCAGCCAATGAAAGAACAGAGTATTTGGACAGTGGTGCTCATTGGCTGGCTGGTGCGTGTGAAACAATGGGGACAGCGGCCATACGCGACGGGCGCTGTGACACTGTATGGATGAGATATTGTGATCTTCATAGGAAGCAGTCTGGATGACGATACTGTGTGAACTTCATCAGCACAATCTCCAAACTCCAATGTGCGCGGGTCCCGCCGGTGCCAACTGACAGTAAGTGTTCAGAAGGGACATATCACTACTAGGGTGACCACATGTCCCAGAATAGCAGAATGGAAATGTGGTCACCCTAGCGGCCGCGCAGTCCTGTCACCTTGCGGCCGCTGATTGCATTTGCTGTTCTTCTGGATTTTAATCAGCCCCAGGGAAGCCCAGTGCAGGTGGCCTACAGGGAATTTTCCCGGTATCCCGGTAGGCCAGTCCAGCCCTGATTGAGGGGCATTATGGAGATTGGGGGGCAATGTGGAGGAGGCCAGTGTGGTCAAGGGGGGCCAATATGGCCGGGGGGCCCATGGCACTTCTTGCACCAGGGCCCGCAGGCTTCTAGATACGCCTCTGATACATGATCTTTCTTTTGTATGTTCTACATACAGCTGAATCATACAATCTTTGAAGTTTATTGCAACCTTCTACCCTGGATGTGTCGGCACAAAACACTTATCCAATCACCTGTGAAACAAATCCAGCATAAATTACAATAAAAATATAAATAATAACTGTGCACTGGCACCAGTAAATTAAAATAAAAAATAGGAATAAACAGACTATATGTCCCTTGGTACTAAATGCCTGTCTAAAAATGAATGAAAAAATAATAAAATCAAACATATATAAATATATTTAATCACTAAGTAAAACCATTCAGTAAAACAGAATAGTGCAGATGTGGCTACTACTATTATGTTGTACAATATGATAAAAAAACTGTATTGTGATATAATTCATAAACATAGTTATAATTCTTGACACAGAACCATAAAAGCTCAAGCAATGATAAGATTTGAGATATAGAATAAGAAGCAATAAAAAATCAGGATAAACAAAAGGAAATACCTAAAAGCATTTGAGAGGATAGTAATGTTTCACAAAAAAAGCATCTCCAATTAATTTTCATAGTATTTGGGCCATGGAGAGTGTTATTTCAATACCTTCAGAGTTGTAGTACAAGAGTAACTGAATGATAAAGTATCCCACTCCCACCCCTTTTACTGATGTAACACTGCTCACCTCAGAGCAGCAAGACTGTCTGGATGGATTGCAGAGAAAGACATCTTCAGTGAGCATAAGAAAAAACATGAAAAACCCGTCAAGGCAGGGTTTTCATTGTTCTCACAGTAGAAGGTTGTCCCTTGCTGCGATTTGTCTGGTCCCAGGACCAGATTACACATCTGAGGGGAAGTGGCTTAGCCTAGGTAAAAGGGGCAGGAGGGGGATACTTTATCATTCAATTGCTCTTGAACTACAACTCTGACAGTATTGAAATAACCCTCTCCACAACCCAAATACTATGAAGATTGATTGGAGCTGCTGTTTTTGTGAAACATTACATTCCCTTTAAGAAACCCCGTCTCACAAAATTTGACTCTAAATGTTACTGTTTCCCCTAGAACTTTGCAAATATCGACATTATTCTTGAATTCGTTAGATAAATTCTGGAGCAAACCAACTGCACCAAAGAGGGAAAGAAAAAGGAAGACTCCCATTGATTTAAAAATTATTTTTAACCCCTTCAATGCAATCAAGATCTCTAATACATTGTATATCCCTTATGGAGTTCAAGGGCCGTGTGTGTGTGTGTGTGACCCTATAACTAAAGCTGGTTGCCTGCCGCTGCAGTGAAAGAAAATACCACCAGACTAACACAGCATATTAACCTGTTAGAGCTTAGAGATATCTCCAACACATTACTAAGCATCACTAGCAGGCAATGGGTTAAATTAATGACATACTGCAAATCCTTATTATTCAGGATCTGACACAGCATCTTGTTAAACAAGTTTTGCCACTTTGGATCTTATGTAAACTGTTTGTTTCTTGAGTGCACTGGTTACCAAATTGCAATTTCTTTTCTATTTTCTTTGGTTGAGTCCTGTAATTTGCAATGTTTTCCCATACTGCCACATGTATAAACTCCTACAACTAAAACAATATGAACCCTGACAATTTGTACCACACACCCTTGATTATGTATACTGGGGGGAAAATAAATAAATAAAATATTAACCCTTTGAGTGCCTTTGCAATGCATTGGATACCCCTCTGGCACTCAAACGGTTAAACGCTTGAGGACAAGAGGGATGAGCAACACATTGTAAGCCAATGCTTTCACACCCCACTGGTCCTTAAAGGGTTACTGAACACAGCAGGCAACATCCTAAACTGTCACTGTGCTCGCTAACTGATAATCAAAACCTAAAACGGGGAATTATATTTACTCCACAGTGAAAAAAGAACTAAAATTACGCCTTTCAGAACTTACATGATGAGATTGTATAAACATGAACGTTTTAAGTACTGTTTTTATTGAGTGAACACTGGTAGGTGTTTTTAAATGGAAACTATTGTCAAAAGAAAAAAAAACTTTGATTTGTCACCGTAAATCAAATATGTAACATCAAGTAAAATCAGCACGCAAGCACAATAGACAGAGAAACAATTCTGTAGCCCAAATCCCTCTGTACCTCTTTCCTCCCTAGTGTCCTTCTTTTTACTGTATCAGAATGTGTTGTATGGATATGTGTATCACATTGCTGCAGCAATAAAACCCACAATAACGTTTATTTAAACTTCAGTATATTTGTTTATTAATTTGTCTGTGCAAATAAAATAGTTTGGTCTTGCTCTAAATCATTTATTCAGTTACATAAAGATCTGTCAGTCGGTCATGAAATAAATTAAAAATTATTGTCATTGTCTCGCACACAAGCCATGTCCCAGCAATACCCCCTAATACAAAATTGTCACTCTTTGACCATTTGAAATTTTGGGAGGTATGCAATAGACTTGATAAAAAGCCTAAGGGTGAGCTGTGCATGTTAAAATTGCTACTGTAAGCTGTTGGGGGGGAGGCACAAAACACTGACCCCCAGAGTTGGCAGCACTTGGAATGTGACACGTTAGTCTTAGGCTCACAGCAACAAACGTTAGTAGTTGCAGCCTCCATGGACCCTTAGCAGCAGACTTGAAACACCTTTACCAATATCTATGGAGGCCGTGTGCAGTCCAAAGAGGCTGCCAAGTGAGACTTCAGAACAAGGATTCCCAATCCTCTCCTGAGCGACCCCACCAGTCCGTAGCTTTACTATCTCCCTGCTTGTGCACAGATGAGCAAATTAAAATGGACTGGACACCTAGATTCAAGTATGATTATTTGAAATCTTCATTAAAACCTGTCTATGTGTCATGTTAACCAAAAACCAGCAAATGTACAGTTAAGGAGATACTCATATTTAGCACAGTATGCTAGACGATAAGTACATGTGCTTTACCAGTGATATTTTATATGGTATTTAAGGTTTTCAGGGATGTTGCATATGCTAATTAAGCACTATTCTGCACCAGGAGACTTTCTCTTTTACTCTTTCTGAGAAATAAAAGTGTAAATATTTCCTAAACTATATATCTGCTGGACTTTTGGATAATAAGACTCATAGACAGTTTTCAATTAAGCTTTGAAAAGTGTAAAAAAAAAACGGTGACAGGTCCACTTTAACCCTTTGAGTGGCAGAGGTAAGCAAAACATTGCAAAGTAATACATTGCGTACCCTCTGTCACTCAAAGGGTTAATTGACCAAGCCTCTGATGAACTCAACTGTACTCAAGCCGAGAAATCCTCAAAAAATGCCCTATTAAGGGTCCCTGAGGAGAAGGTTGGGCATACTGGCATAACCAGTCACGGGGGGGGGGGGTGCAAACATTTTGTTGGACCCCTTATCACAAAAATATTTTCACAGAGGCATTACTGGAACCTAGTGGATCATGGGGCCCCCTGCACACCCTGTAGTTATGCCCCAGGTTGGGAACCACTTCTTCAGAATATTGCAGTTCAGTCTCCCTTGTGGGGCCAGCAAGAGAGCAGTGGAGGTGTCTTTTTCACGTCAGTTTTCTGCTGTCCCGTTGGTCCTTCTGGGCTCATAATGCATCACTGTTTTCATTGGCCAGTCTGCTCACAGGAGAACAGACCTGCTGATAATGTACTATCCATGTGGCACAGCAATGCATTGAAGACCTCTTTAGCATTCAAGGAGAGAAAAGCTCAGTTTAAATCAGTAGGAGTTAGGGAGATTTTTATTTCACTTGATTGAAGGCAGAATTGCTTCTTTGTGCATAAGGCCTATAGTGTAAGCTTGTTGGAAAAAAATTGTATTTTTTTATCATTTGTTCTTGTTTAAACTCTTTGGTGCATGGACAGATTTCCCTCTATACAAACTATGCAACTGCCTAAAATACCACGTTTTCAGGGTCTCCTCAGCTTAATGTCATGCCTATGTTGTGAGTTTGGCCAGAACACAATTAAAGACATAGTAAAGTTTCACAAAAACAGCAGCTCCAATTAAAGGGATAGTAATGTTTCATAATAAAAACAGCTCTAATTAATCATCATAGTATTTGGACTTTGGAGAGTGTTATTTCAATTCTGTCAGAGTTATAGTTCCAGAGTAATTCAATGACAAAGTGTCCCCCTCCCGCCCCTTTTACTGATGTAACACTGTTCAGCCAGATCAGAAGGGAGGTGCCCAGGTAGACTGCAGAGAGGGACAATGTTCAATTAAGATAAGGGAAAAACCTGAAAAACTTGTCAAGGGGGGCAGGGATTTCATTGTTTTCATAGGAATAAGAGTGTCCCCTGCTGTTATCTGTCCAGTCTATGGACTGCATTCCACATCTGAGAAGAGATGGCTTACACTAGGTAAAAGGGGTGTGAGGGGGAAACTTTGCTTGTGAATATCTCATAAACCATAAAGCTTTGCGCGATAAGACTTGTATCATTCTTCATGTTTTTTTAATGCCTACAAAATAAAATAAAGTTAAAATGAAGTACTACTATCCCTTTAATCTTCATAATGTTTGAGCTATAGCGTGGGGTATTTCAATACTGTCAGAGCTGTAGTTCAAGAGTAATTGAATGATAAAGTATCCCCCTCCTGCCCCTTTTACCTAGTGTAAGACACCTCCCCTCAGATGTGGAATCTGGTCTTTTCACCGGACAGCTCACAGCAAGGGACAATCTTCTTACTGTGAACATAAAGAAAACATTGCCCCCCTTGACAGGTTTTCCCTTATGCTCACTGAAGATTGTCCCTCTCCGAGATCCATCCGGACAGTCTTGCTGCTCTGAGGTCAGCAGTGTTATATCAGTAAAAGGGGTGGGAAGGGGATACTTTATCATTCAATTACTCTTGGACTACAACTCTGACAGTATTGAAATAACACTCTCCATGGCCCAAATACTATGAAGATTAATTGTGAAACATTACTATCCCATTAAAGGCCAACTCCTGGTGTATGGTAGCTGGCTTATATACCACTTTACTGGTCAGTACTTTAAAAAAGAAAGCAATGGAGATTTGTCTAGCAACAGAGGAGTTTAGACATTCTTATGCATTATACATTAAATACATTTTCATTCCAGGCAAAAATGGATGGTGTTGTGGGTGGGGTTGTGTGAGCAGTGAAGGTGTGGCCATGTATGGAGTTAAAGGAATAGTAACCCTTTATTTTCACTTTATATTCTGTAGGCTTATAATATCTGCATTCAAATAAATTGCCTTTGCTTTTTATTTATTTAATTTTATTTACTTTCATCTTCAGCTATTTTGTTTACACTTGTACAATACTGTGCAAAAGTTTTAGGCAGGTGAAAAAATGCTGTTAAGTAAGAATGCTTTCAAAATAATAATAGTTTATTTTATCAGTTAACAAAATGCATAGTGAGTGAACAGAAGAGAAATCTAAATCAAATCAATATTTGGTGTGACCACCCTTTGCCTTGGCAAGTAGTTTGTTCAGTGGAGTAACTATAGGGGTCGCAGGGGTCGCACCTGCAACTGGGCCTGTGCACTCCAGGGGCCCGGCCTCCCCTCCGCCTGGCACCCTCAGTCTCCCGCCGGTGCTCTAGTAATGCAGAGCGCTGGGAGGTTACATCATCTCCCAGCACTTTGCATTAATAAGAGGACCGTGCGGGAGCTCCAGGTAGGGGCAATGTGGAGGGTGTCAATGTGGTCAGGGGGGCCAATGTGGTGGTGGGGGGCCGTGGCACTTCTTGTACCAGGGCCTGGAAGCTTCTAGTTACACATCTGAGTTTGTTCCAAATATCTTGGAGAACTAACCACAGTCTTTCTGTGGATTAAGCAGCCTCAGATGCTTCTCTCTCTTCATGTAATCCCAGGTAGATTCGGTGATGTTGAGATCAGGGCTGTGGGGGGGGGGGCATACCATCACTTCAAGGACTCCTCGTTCTTCTTTACACTGAAGATAGTTATTAATGACTTTGGCTGTATGTTTGGGGTCATTGTCATGCTGCAGATGCCTCCCTGATGGTATTGCATGATGGATGAGTATCTGCCTGTACTTCTCAGCATTGAGCATTACATTAATTCTGACCATATCCCAAACACCATTGGCAGAAATGCAGCCCTACACTTGCAAGGAACCTCCACCATGCTTCACTGTTACCTACAGACACTCACTCTTGTACCTCTCTCCAGCCTTCCAGCAGGAACACTTTGTAGATCTTTCCAATGAATGAATTCTTTATAGGTAATGCAATCTCGGCTCTGCTGCAGAGTCTCCTCGAGTCGTACGACTCGATTCTCCTGCTGTCAGCTTTACAGCTGACATCAGGAGAAGGATAAGGGGGAACTTTGAATCCCTATATCTCTCAAACCATAGCGAATTGAGAGACCTGGTTTGGAGCATATATTTTTTTTTAAAAAGTCTACAAAACTGGATATTTTTTGGGGACATTACTGTCCCTTTAAGAATAATTTGTTCTTTGCTACCCATCTTTCAACTTCAGAGAAACTGTGCTATAATATGGCTTCAAATTGAGATACGTTTACATGTTTAGCATAGATTATGGTGCCATCTGCATACATGTGCACAGAAGATGCTTTGCAAACTGTGGGCAGATCATTTATGAATAGAGAAAATAGAAGAGGGTCAAGAATGGAGCCTTGGGGAACCCCATTTGTTACTATGAGCAGAAGGGATTCTTGTCAGCAATAGATATTGATATTGATAGAATAGATATTGCGTTCTGTCTGATAAATAGGATTGGAACCAGTTTAGAGAATGATTACCCAATCCTGAACTTTGGAGTTTACTTATCAGAATAATATGGTCGACTGTATCAAAGCTCCAGTGAGTTCACCATTTTCCATGCCTGCCTGGATATCATTGCATACTTTATAGGAGTGCACAGACTGTTGAGTGATTTGGACAAAAGCCTGACTGAAGCTGGGTGAAAAACTGGCCGGTCGGCAATACTTATATAGTTGCATGTGGAAACATTTCTCTAGGATTTTAGAAAAATGTATTGGTCTGTAATTTGATACTACATTTTTATCCCTATTTTTGTGGATAGGGACAACTGTAGCCACTTTCCTGGCTTTTAAAGGAACACTAACATCTAAAATGATCTTGGGTAATTGACATTTAAAGTGATAGTAATACCTCTATTAATGTTGCTGTCCAAGGCTTCTTTATTGTTTTTATAACACATAGTGCTGTAGTTCATTTCTTACATTTTTGTAGTTCAAGAGCTACTCAAGCTGAAACGATCCCCCTCCCAACACTTTTCCTGCATCATCGAGCCTCTCAGTCTGGTCCGGATGGATAGAAGGAAGGGACAGTCTTCATTATGCAAAAGGGAAATTCTGCCCTCTTTTGCCCTCTTTTTCCTTATACTTACTGAGTGAAGATTGTCCCTCACTGTAATCCATCCGGACCCATGACCAGATTACAGATCTAAGGGGAGGCAGCCAGAGGGGGCGGGAGGATGATCCTTTCAGGTTGAATAGCTCCTGAACGACAAACATGTAAGTAATGAAATATAGCAATGTGCGTTTAAAAAACATATAAACAAGACTCAGAAATCAACTTTAATAAAGGTATTACTATCCCTTTAAATACTCTGAACTCTTTAATAGCCTTAAAAATACTCTGCTTTTTTGAGGCTTACATATGCTTACATATGCTTTCTTAGGGCTCCCATTCCAGATTTTTTCAGCATACCAGCATTTCTCCTATTAACATAATCTTTATGTGTCTGAAAAGTGCTAGTGTTTTATTGTCAGCTAATGGACTATGATAAGGTTACAGCTTTTATGAACAGAAAGAGCAGTGTGTAGTAAACACATGAACTGCAGTATCTTTTATCTCTTATCATTACAAGGAGCACAAACAAAATTAAGCACGCTGTCTCTATATATGGCACAATCTACTCGCATTAAAAACGCAAGTTTGTGATTACAATTTAGGCATCCTATATAATAATTCGCTGATGTATGTTTGTCAGAAGCCATCATGCGCAGTACAGACGGCTGCGCGTGCTGCAGTCATGTGCAGTACAGACTGCCCATGCCGCAGCTGATAACGGAGCGAGGCACTCCAAATTCAGACCATAGTTCTCTCTGCGTACCGCCGCGGCTGTCTCTACTGTGCATGACTGAACCGCGGCAATTGCTGCCTGGCACTGTGGCCTGTGTACACGAGTTGTTCAACTAGTCTAACGTAAAATAACTACGTTTTTAGGTTAGCTGTTAATTGTCAAAATTACATACCCAGTTTCATTTTTAGGTGTTTAGTGTTCCTTCTGTATGTTAAAAGTAACCGATTGCGCTATGTGTAATACCTTACTTGTCTGTAGTTCAAAAGTTATGAAGCGATAAAGATCCCCCGCTCGCCCCTTCTGGCTACGTCACACAGAAGATGCAGTCTGGTCAGGACGGCTGCAGCGAGGGACAAACTTCAGTAAGCAAAGGGAAATCCTGTCCTCCTTCATCGGGGGGGGGGGGGGGGGGCAGGGTTTTCCTTATAATTACTTACTGAAGTTTTTCACTCGTTGCAGCCGTCGAGTCGCACAAACTGAAATCTGAAATTCAGAGGGAGGCGGCCAGAAGGGGTTGGTGGGGAATCTTTAGCATTGAATAACTTTTGAACTACAAACAATTAAGTTATTAGACATAGCTCAATCAGTTAAATTAACATACAGAAGACTTGGCAAGCAACTTTTAAAGGGACATTACTATCCCTTTAACTATTCTTATCAATCCCATTCTGCTTAATAAGGTCTGGATTGCATTGTCGTTGATGCATTTATTACTTATTTCATCTACTCATTTCCTCAGACTTCAGTAGGAATCTCTGACAAAAAAATCAGTGAAAACATTTTTCATCTGCAATGGAAGATAGACCTAAATCTTTTACTAGGGACACTGTCACCTTAAAGAAACTTTGGTGATTTTAAAAGAGTTTTTTAAGATCACCTATAGGTTGTATTAGCCATTTTCTATTTATAATGCAAGTTTAGGAGTTATTTATATTTATAGATTATGCTAATTAAGCCATGCCATGCAGACACGTCCTGTCTTAGACCTACATTACCTCCCCCACTCACTGATACTTAAAGGGATAGTAATGTTTATCAAAAAAAGCATCTCTGATTAATCTTCACAGTATTTGGGACGTGGAGAGCGTTATATCAGTACCATACAATGCTGTAGTTCAAGAGTAATTGAGTGATAAATTATTCTCCTCCCACCCCTTTTACTGATGTAACACTGCTCTCCTCAGAGCAGCAGGACTGACCAGATGGATCAAAGAGACGGACAATATTCAGCGAGCAGAAGGAAAAACCTGTCAAGGAGGGCAGTCTTTTCCTTATGTTCACAATAAGAAGATTGTCTCCTGCTGTGATCTGTCTGGTCAAGAGACCAGATTCCACATCTGACGGGAGGTGTCTTACACTAGGTAAAAGGGGCGGGAGGGGAATACTTTACCATTCAATTACTCTTGAACTACAACTCTGACAGTATTGAAATAACACTCTTCTTGACCCAAATACTATGAAGATTGATCAGAGCTGCTTTTGTGAAACATTACTATCGCTTTAACCCTTTCAGTGCTAAGGGAGGTGGACGATGCATTGATGAGCAGTGTCAGTGAGTGGGGGAGATAATGTAGGGCTAAGACAGGAAATGCCTGCATGGCATGGCTTAATTAACATAATGTATTTATCTAAATGATTCAAAAACTAGTTTTCAAATAAGAAATGGCTAAAACAACAAATAGGTGATTTTGAAAGCTCTTTCAAAATCAACTATGTTCTTTTCAGTTGATAAGCTCCCTTTAAGCCTTTATCTTACTATGATGATATAAACAATATTAAAGGGATAGTAATGTTTCACAGTAAAAGCAGCTCCAATTAATCTTCATAGTATTTGGGCCATGGAGAGTGTTATTTCAATACTGTCAGAGTTGTAGTTCAAGAATATTTGAATGATAAAGTATCCTCCTCCTGCCCCTTTTACTGATGTAACACTGCTCACCTCAGAGCAGCAATACTGTTCGGATGGATTGCAGAGAGGGACAAACTTCATTGATCATAAGTAAAAACCTTTCAAGGGGGGGAGGGTTTTCATTGTTCTCACAGTAAGAAGATTAGCCCTTACTGCGACCTGTCCATTCAAGAGACCAGATTCCACATCTGATAGGAGGTGGCTTACACTAGGTAAAAGGGGCGGGATAGGGATACTTTTTCATTAATTACTCTTGAACTACAACTCTGACAGTATTGAAATAACACTCTCCATGGCCCAAATACTATGAAGATTAATCGGAGTTGCTTTTTTTGTGAAACATTACTATCCCTTTAAGCCTTTCTCTTACTATCATGATGTTAACTATATTAAAGATGATTCACTAAGTAGAAAAGAAGCATCAGATACTGGGTAATTAGAGTTAAAACCTCACCCTTCCAGAGTTGTGCTTATTTCCTTGTCATGATTCCAAACCAGAAACTATTCTCAAAGGTTGTAAGAGGTGAACAAGAAACTAGGAGGCGCCAGCCCTGCAGGCATCTAATTCCTCACTACATCTATTAGCTCCAATGGTTTCATAAACAATTTCCTACTACTACTGGTGCCAGCAATAATGAGTATCCATACGCCACCTAAGAAGATCTTCCAGGCTCAGGAATCATCCTCAACAAACAATTCCCATCTCAACACCAGAGCCTGATTTACATCTCAAGCTCAACCTGGGCAAGGCAGACAAGGAGCTCCTTAGCTTCACCCAAGTTCTCCCCTCTATTGCCCACACAAAGCTCCACCCCTAGTCCCGTCTGCTGTAGCCTGACAAAGAAAACATCTTTAGCCTATAACATATAATCACAAACAAAGCTTTTAAATTCTTGGTTGCTAGAGAGGTCTGCAAAGCAATGTTTCACAATGCGATGGAGACCATTCAAGCATCCAAGGGATTAAGTAATGGCAAGTAAAGGGGTATGGAAATTGGCCACCATAAACCAAGAATGGAATCTGGTGCGGGAGCATTTGGATTGAGTTGTGGGTGTGGCCTGCACAGGGGAGGCCCCTCCCTTCACAGCTTGGTTCTCTAGGCAATCTCCTACTTTTGCTAATGGGAATTCCAGCCCTGCTCACCACATACACAGTATTGAGGGTTTCTGCTACTTTAAGGTGAGCTTCAGGGCTCCTTTACATGGACTACAGAAATATAGCAGCCCCTTGCCACATTTCTGTCGGTTCTGAACTCCACTTTTCCTGCATTCCCCAGCTATCCAGTCTCAGGGAGGGATGGAAATGCCGGACAGCCATCCCACATGAGTATCGGCCAAATATTATTAGCTGACACCTACTTGATTTGACTATTCATTGAAAGTTGAGATGAGAATCTCAACCTCCAGTGCACCTCGTGCATACCCATGGACCTCCATGCAGATAACCCTGATGCCTTCTTTACTGCACTCCTGTCAGTAAAGAGTCAGCCTGTCAGACTTTGGTGCATGCACACGAGGCAGTAATTGCTGACATGAAAGATACCATAGTCCAGCAGCTTACCTTTCAGCATGGTTGACAAAGCCAACATACCATCGCTGTGAAGGTGACACCCATGTGAAAGAGAACTTAAAGGGACAGTAATGTTTCACAAAAAAGCAGCTCCAATTGATCTTTATAGTATGTGAGCCATAGAGAGTGTTATTTCAATGCTGTCAGAGTTGTAATACAAGTTCAAGACTAATTGATTGATAAAGTATCATCATCGTGCCCTTTTTTCCCTAGTGTAAGACACCTCCCCTCAGATGTGGAATCTGGTCCACAGACCAGACATCTCACAGCAAGGGACAATCTTCTTACTGTGAGCATAAGGAAAACCCTGCCCCTTTGACAGGTTTTTCAGGTTTTTCCTTATGCTCACTGAAAATTGTTCCTCTCTGCAGTCCATCCGGACAGTCTTGCTGCTCTGAGGTGAACAGTGTTACATCAGTAAAAGGGGCGGGAGGGGGATACTTTATCATTCAAATACTCTTGTACTACAACTATGACAGTATTGAAATAACACTCTACATGGCCCAAATACTATGAAGATTAATTGGAGCTGTTTTTATTGTGAAACATTAATATACCTTTAAAAGGGAAGCTTACCCTTGAAATAAGTGGCTCTTAATTTGTTCAACAGAAGGACTCACTTAGGAATTTGTCTTTCATACATCAGACAAGAATTTTTTTTTTTATCGTTTTATGGTATTTGAACTCTGCTGTACTTTATAACTGAACATGAATACATTACTACCTTGAGAAAATTGTCATGGCCATGAAGGATCATAGGTGGGAATCTCTCTATAACTAATCTCATTCATATAGATAAATATTGTTGTTTATCGTGTGGAGCTATGAACTAAATCAATACCTAAAATGGTGTTCAATGAACAAAGGCAAATGCAGACACCATGCAATAAATATATAAATAGATACGCCTGTATGAATGGCACCTACCGAGGAAACACTTGTGTTAAACACTTTAAAGCGATATGATTACTTAAAACACGCATGGGGAACTGAAAGAGCTTTTTAAAATCTCCTGTATGTTGTGGTCATATTTTATTTCTAAAACTAGTTTTTGAGTTATTTAGCTTGATTATTCTAATCAAGGTACAGGGCCGGTACCACCTATAGGCGAGGTAGGCGCCGGCCTAGGGTGCACATGTACTGGGGGCGCGGGCATGCAGCGGAGAAGAGCTGCGCCCACACGCACCACGCCGGGAGCTGCAACACAGGTCTGTGTCGCTACTGCGCTCCCTCATTGCAGTCGGCTCTTTAGTAATGCAGAGCGCGCTAGGAGTCATGATCTCTTGGCGCGCTCTGCATTACTGCAGAGAAGACTGCGTGGGAGCTACAGGTATGTGATGGGGGGCAAAGTGGAGCTGCTGGGGGCAAGTTGGAGCAGATGGGGACAAGGTGGAGTTGGTGGGGGCAAGTTTGAGCTGATGAGGGGCAAAGTGGAGCTGATGAAGGCAAGTTGGAGCTGGTGGGGGCAAAGTGGAGCTGATGGGGGCAAGTTGGAGCTGAGGGGGCAAAGTGGAGCTGATGGGGGCAAGTTGGAGCTGAGGGGGCAAAGTGGAGCTGATGGGGGCAAGTTGGAGCTGAGGGGGCAAAGTGGAGCTGCTGGGGGCAAGTTGGAGCAGATGGGTGCAAGTTGATGGAGGCAAGTTGGTCAGGGCAAGTTGGAGCTGAGGGGGCAAAGTGGAGCTGGTGGGGGGCAAAGTGGAGCTGATAGGGGCAAAGTGGAGCTGGAGGGGCAAAGTGGAGCTGGTGGGGGCAAAGTGAAGCTGGTGGGGGCAAAGTGGAGCTGATTAGGGGCAAAGTGGAGCTGATAGGGACAAAGTGGAGCTGGTGGGCCAAAGTGGAGCTAATAGGGGCAAGTTGGAGCTGGTGGGGGGCATCTCTTACAGGCATCTCCAGACCAGGGGCAGACTGGCCCAGGGGGCAGAGAGAACAATCATGAAAAGAGGTGGGGTATAAGTAGGCGGGGTATAAAGGGGTGGGACACAAGGGGCGGAGCCAAACGGGTGGCAAAATTAGGTTTTGCCTAGGGTGACAAAAATCCTTGCACCAGCCCTGTCAAGGTATGCTGGGCAGGCACTTGTCTTAGCCCTACATTACATCTCCCACACACTGACAATGTTCAGCAATGCATTACCACTTTTTCGAGCTCTGAAAGGATTAACTCCTTAATGACCAGGGCTTTTGTGCACTGGAGGACCAGGGACACTTTATTTGCAAAGCTGGAACATGTACTGGCTCTCCTAGAGAGAGGCTGAAACTGACTGCTCCGGTCTTGGACCAATCAGCTTCAGCCTCCTGGCATGATCACAGCTTGCCCTCAGGCACTCTGTGATCATTCATTTCATGGCATGCCAAGGACGTCACTGATACTTAACGGCCCGAAAGTTGTGACTGTCCTGGCATGTCCACATTCCTTAATGGGTTAAATGTCAGTGAGTGGTAGAGGTAATGCAAGGTTAGGACATGAAGTTCCTGCAAATCATGGCTTAATTAATATAATGTATACATCTAAATAACTCAGAAAATAGTATTATGAATAAAAGAAAGGCTAATATAATATATAGGGGGAGATGCACTAATGAGTGATAAATTGGTGATAAAGCTGATATGACTTCTCCAGTGATATCACTTCACCAGTTCCTATGTTATTCTATGCAGCCTATGCACTAAGATTTCCAATGTTGGAGGGATATTAGTGCATGGGCTCCATAGAATAACATAGGAACTGGTGAAGTGATATTACAGGAGACCTCATCTCCACTTTATCACCTCTTTATCACACCTTAGTGCATCTCCCCCACAGTGTTGTTTTAGGTGATAGTGACCCTAGGGCTGCCACCCAGCCGGCATTTTACCGGCAGGCCGGTAAAAAATTGGCTTCTGTCCAATGTTAAGTCTATGGAGGGAATGCCATGGCCGGTATTTTTTTGAAGAATAGGTGGCAACCCTAAGTGACCCTTTAAGAGCCAATTGCTGACACCTAAGAATTAATTGAGGTTATCTACACTGCCAAATGGGACCTAAGGTATAACCTTAAATTTGCCCTGTGGAGGAGGATCTATTCATATTTTGTGTAGGGCTCCCTGTATACATTAGCAAAAGCAATCCTGATTTTGTCTCAGAAGTGATAGTGCAGTATTGTCTGAAAAGAAGTGGCGATAAGAGAAAATCCTTTCTCCCAGTTGGTTTGCTCCATAATTGCAATTCTTTAACCTATTAAATTAAATATGGTCCTTTTCCCATTAGGGAGGATAGACAGCTACCTAGAATTCTAAATTTTAAAGGGTCCTTCAGCTGTACTAGCTATACCCACTCCTGAACTGAGGGTGTGGCAAGCGCAACCTCAATGTACCTCTTCCAGGTTACCCATTTACTGACTCATTTAATTCACTAGCTGCTAGAGAGGTCTCCAAAGGACGGAGAAGCAAGCAAGGGCTTAAAGGGATAGTAATGTTTCATAATAAAAGCAGCTCTAATTAATCTTCATAGTATTTGGTCCACGGAGAGTGATATTTCAATACTGTCAGAGTTGTAGTTCAAGAGTAATTGAATGATAAAGTATCCCCCTCCTGCCCCTTTTACTGATGTAACACTGCTCAGCTTAGAGCACCGGGGAGTGTCCAGGTAGATCGCTGAGAGGGACAATCTACAATTAAGATAAGGGAAAAAGCTGAAAAACCTGTCAAGGGGTGCAGGGTTTTCATTGTTCTCACGGTAAGAAGATTGACCCTTGATGTGAGCTGTCTAGTCTATGGACTGGATTCCACATCGTTTACACTAGGTAAAAGGGGCGGGGGGGACTTTATCATTCAATTACTCTTGAACTACAATGCTCACATTAATGAAATAACACTCTCCATGACCCAAATAGTATGAAGATTAATTGGAGCTGATGTTTTTGTAAACATTACTATTACTTTAAATGTCTTTTGTGTTTGCATCTTATAGGTCAGTGGTTCCACATCTGAAGGGCATACCCCCTGGGAAGGGGAGTTGTGAAGTTTTATGGGGGGGTAGCAAGGCTCTGTTTCAACACCACTCGACCGCACTGGTATGCAAAATAACAGTATCCATATTGTCAAAAGACTATCATGGTTAGATATATGGCAAAGGCTGGTTCAGATAATGGTCTGAATGGTCTTGCATAGCATATAATATTAGTTTGAAAAAAAATATATCTGCAGCAAAGAAAAGGATGTATAATGAGCTGGCTTCTTTAAAAGATGTGTAGAAGCAGTTACAGTAATTTTAATAAAGTGGGTGTGTGTGGGGGAGTCATGAGAGTTTGGTGAAAACCAAAAGGAGAGTGTCATTTTCAAAAGTCTGGGAACCACTCATATAGACTAAGGGGAATTTCTGCACCATGGAACAGTGAATGGAACTTTGGTGGGGAGTCTAGTAAGGAGTGGGGGTGTGGTCATGGGTGGAGCTAGGCATGCCTAGGGTTGTCTTGGTGTGCCTGAGATATAAATCTGGCCCTGATGCCAGTACAAATAAAATCAAGGTTTATTATTGTCTTGATGAAAAGGTTGCATAGATAAGGCTTACCTGGAAGTATAGGTAATATGCAGAGAATGTTGTGTGTATTTCTATGTAATAGGAAAGGTTTATTTACTGTGTCAGACATCAATGGATGGAGCTGAGGACAGGATCTTGTGATATGTGGGGATGTAGCCAGGGGGATTGTATAGGGAGTTATTGTTACCCAATCAATGGTACTCATTTATCAATCTTATAAGGATGAAGGGCTGAGTTGACCATGCCGGGATTTGAACCTGCAACCTTGCGGTTTGAACAAGCTCTAGTAGTCAGGGGATTTACCACTGAGCTATATGCCAAGTGCTATAAGCCAGACACCAAACTCAATATGCCAAATGCTATATGCAGTTTGCCAAAGGCTATATGCTGCATGCCAAAAGCTATACGCTGTATACCAAAAGCTTTACACAAAGAGCTATATGCAAACTCAATAAGCTGTACACCATATGCCAAACACTATATGCCACAGGCACACTCTCGCTCAATCTCACACACTGTTGATCAAACATGCTCTCACATGCTGTTGCTCAAACATGCTCTCACACACGCATACACATACTCAAACATGCACGCACACGCTCACATGTGCACACACACGTGTTCACTTTTGCTTTCAAACAAGAAAGATTTGCAGTTGGTGGGTGGGGACCAAAAGGGGCTGAACACCACACCAGCCCCTTTATATAGGTCTATCCCACCCACCACTACAAATCATATGACTCCCTGCGAGGGCGATATAAAGGAACAGCATGAGCTGAGAGGGCCGAGCGGGATTTCAGCAGCTGATAACCCAAAAATATGAGTGACTGAAAGAAAGAATTCACACAATTGCCATAGCAATAAAATAAGATTCATATTCTGTTGTTTTTAAAATCTTTATGTTAATAAGAGATGAGAGAACAGCAATAAAAAAGAAAAGTTTTATTTTCTGCTTTTAAAAAAATACTAATTCCTTCTACTAATTACTCCCTCCAGTTACCTTAATCTGGGTAGAAAATCTTAATGGCCACAATGAATCAGTTCTGCATGGAGTGATTCCCCATATAGACAGATGCCAGACTCCAGGACCTCAATCTCCTCCCACCAAAGTCTTCTTCCCTAACTAAGATGTTCCTGGGTAAACTTCATCTTCTGAAGGTTGCCTGTGTGATGCATTGTGCACCCAGTGCTATTTCTGTAGGCTACAGTGCATATATCTTTTGCTGTGGTGCTGCGTTTCCATCATTCACTCCTTCTTTCCTCTATACATAACTATCATTTCTTCTTACTCTCCATTCATTGTTCCCTCCCTCTTTCTTTAGCCAATGATTCCTCCTTGCCTAACACTTACCGCTTCTCCCTCTTTACTAAACACCAATCCATCTCTCTTTTGTTTTAGCCATGTCTCCCTTCTTTCATATTTCCAACAATCCACCATTCCCTCCCTCCTTGTTCATCTCTCAGTCCTAAGCCACCACTTCTTATCCTCCACTCATCACTCACTCCTTCAATGCTCACTGTTTCCCTCCCCTTAGCCACTACTCCTTATGCTCCTTGCTTGGTCTCTGCACCTGCCTTCCTTGCTTACAGCTCCCTCTTTCCTTACCAACATACCTGGGAACTTTGTCTTCTATAGTCCCTGGAGGGAGCTCATGTGGTGTCACTGGGATGATAAATGCCATTATTTGTGTCATAAAGGGGCAAATCTGGGTGCTGGGGGTACCTCAAGTACTGTGACATAGAGTGGGTGGGAAGGGACAGAACAGGGTGGGAAGGAGAAGAAATAGGCGGGAAGTGGGAGGAACAGGGTGGGAAGGAGGAGAAATAGGTGGGAAGTAGGAGGAACAGGGTGGGAAGGAGGAGAAATAGATGAGAAGTGGGAGGAACAGGGTGGGAAGAAGGAGTATTGGGCAGAGTTTCATTCGAATCTCATCACCACTGGAGAATCAGCTTCTGTCCCTGGAGACTGTAATTAACTGCAAAAAATGGAGTGTGCGGGGTGGATCTGGAGAGTTTCTATAATAGTGTCCATGCTTTGCTGGCGACATTTTGACAAGAGCTACTTCCTGATACCTTTTTATTGGCTAACGTTATGTTGCTCTTCCCAGTGACAGCCCTTAAATACTTAGCCCTGTCATTTCTGCAGTGCCCTTTCATGGTGTTCCCGTTGCTAGTGCTTGTTCCGTTATTTCGTATGATTCCTGTGTATGACCCGGACTGACTGACTACTCTGCCTGTTTACATTCCTGCTCCGTTACCGACCCGGATTGGCTGACTTTCCTGCTCTGTGTACCGACCTGGCTTGACTGACGTTCCTGCTTCGTGTACCGATCCGGCTTGGTTGACGTTCCTGCTCTGTGTACCGACCTGGCTTGGCTGACGTTCCTGCTCTGCGTGTCTCATCCCGGTTCGCACTCCTACCAGTGATCCAGTTTGGGGCTGTAGCACAATACACTCTCTCTGTCTTGTACAGACCTCCGGTTGCCTCGGTTACTGCTCAGGCAGTTCTCACTGTGACCCAGTCACCCCATAGTGCCTTGTCCTCTCTCACTCCGGTGTGGAGATATTTCTGGCTGCACCACGGTACGCTTGGCCTGTTTACTGCCCTTTAGCTGAGGTTGGGTTACTCTTGGGCGCCTCAGTCTGTCTATACTATCTGGCAGTTTGTTCTCAGGTCAGAGCGTTCGTTAACCCCTTGTGGAGCGGTGCTGTGCACTTGGGTCACAGATTATTGCAGTCTCGGTTTGGCGTTACACTGCACCTCTGGTTGCAGTCTACCTCTGTTGTTCCAGTAGCCAGTCACGTATCCAGGTCTCCGCTTGCTCCTCTGTGGCTACAGTCGCTATTGTGTCACTCTCTGCATGGAGTGTGTCCTGTGGGCCTTCCGCTATTAGGGCCTATCAGCTATTCCTGGCCTAATAGTACCATTCTGCCATTGTCTCACTGAATCATATGAACTGTAACCTGACCAGTGTCAGTATTGTTATTATCACATACTGGACCCATGAGGGTTATTGACATCACTGTAACCTGTCCTGTGTCAGTATTATATTGTATCTATATGCTGGACCCGTGAGGGTTATTATTATTCTGTGTGGTTTAATAAAACTGTGTTGTACCAAAACCTTCCGTCTCTGAGTGTACATAAAACCGTTACAGTTCGCAGGTATGATTACCGACCTATCTTTGCCCAACTCTCCCCGCATTATTCTTTTCCAACCCTCACCTCTCCTTCCTTCCATACTCTCGTTCAGTGCTTGTAGCTTCTTCCGTCCTCCACACCACTCCCTCTTTATCAACCTCTTAATGCCTCCTCACAACCACTCCTTCTCTGCTCTTTGTTACTGCAGACTATGGAGAGCTATTGTCAGTGACAAACACACTCTAAAGAACATTCGCAACTGTGTCCCCTTAAAATGAGCAGACCATAGAAGCAATAAACCCAAGAAAATATAATTTTGTTATATAATAACTTTTAAATGAACCATCTTCCATTACTGAGAATATACTTGTTTTACTCATTGGGAGAAGCGTTACGATACATATATTATTCATGTTAAAGTGGACCTGTCATCTGAAGACAAGTTGTGTAACAGAATTAAAAGCTGTCTGTATGTTGCAATAGCAAATTTGCTGTAAAATAATTTGTTTTTGAGAAATTAAGTTTTATATTTTGTCAGCACAGTGTGATGCACAATATTCTAATTAGTTCCGTTCAAGGTCAAACTAATTCTCTGTGCTGCTAAACAGGCTAGACAGTGTGTGGGCTCTATCTAGATTCATTCACAGTACTTTGTGTGGTGATACTAGCCCAACAAAGAAACTAATTAGCTTAAAGTGCCACACACCGCTACCAGCGTTTAAAGGTTAATTTCTCAAATACTATTTCTATTACAAAAAAGGGTTAGCGTAACATATAGGCAGTTCTTACTTCACTTTAAAATTAGCTGAACTTGTCCTATGGTGTTAGGTCCACTTTAGTTCCCGTGCGAGGATGCACTCTCTGTTAGTGAAATAAATGACCTGAGTGCACGTAAAAATCTTAGTAAAGATGGCAGTCTCGTGATCCTTTGCAGGTGAAGCACAGGTGTGTTTATTAAATCAAAGTTTTGACCAGGACTTTTGGCCTTTATCATGGCTGAAACATTGATTTAATAAACACACCTGTGCTTCACCTGAACAGGATCTTGAGAATGTGATCTTTTCACAAAATAAATGTTATATATACTGGGCCAGCATGGCAGATTATAGTCCATACCCTCAGCATGGCTTCACATTAAAAAAAATATGACCTTTATTCCCCAGAGGCTTGCTAGCTACTTTCACGGCAGTGGGAAGTCCAGCTCAGTGGTGGACGGTCTAGAATGCAATGCTGGTCCAGAACCACTGAGTTCTATCAGGCAGCATTTGGTCTTTAGACATTGGAACACTTAACATTTGATGTATAAGTACCGTTTCACATTTAGAGGAACTAATACAAGAATTGAATAACATCAAATGAGACATTATCGGCTTATATGAGACTCGTAAAAAAGACGAACATTTAGTCAAATTAGAAGATGGACACTGGCTATACTATAAAGGAACCAATGATGGACAATGTGTAGGATCTATCTTGATTAACAAAAGTAAAAAGTATTTTTGAAACAAATGCTTCCTGTGCTATCGAACAAAACAATTGCTTTGTTCTTCAAATCCCCCAAGTTCATGCCCTACATGTAGCCACAGTGATGGTGAAGTTGTGTGATTTCATTGTGATTTCACTATGATAATTAGTACGATCCAAAATGGTGAAAAATTGATCAGACAACATGGAACAGGAAAAAGAGACGAGACAGGCAATCAACTGATCAAACAAAATTTGTACATTATGAATTAATTCTACAAGAAAAAGGCCAACAGAAAATGCACATGGAAAAGCACTAATGGTAATACAAGTGAAATCAACTTCATACTTGCAATTGATAAAATGATGCTCATTCTTAAATCATTTTAATATTGGAAGGGTCCATCACCTAATCAGAACAAAAATCAAAATTGACTGCAAGAAAGAAAGAAAGAAAGAGAACATCAGATATAATCAACTATAATGATCAACACTAGCCAACTATTGAAAGATCATAAGGATTTTGAGTTAGCACTGTATAATTGCTTCAATGTGCTGCAAGACCTTCCACACACAGACATTTCAACCCACAATGAAAAGGTTATTGAAACTATAGTAGTTACTGCCCATGCCCTTGCATTGACTCTGAAGCAAGAAAAAACAACCTGAATATCAAAAGAAATAGTTGTCATGATGAAAAGAAACAAGAAATGAAGCAAAATGGTAATATTAGAAACAGAGTTGAATATGTAGAAATATGCAAGACATGAAAGACCATAAGGAAGCGCATAAAATAAGAAACTCTCAAGTTAAATGTTAAGTTCATCAAAAGGACAATGGAAGAAAATCAAGGGCAAAAGAAAGCAAATCGAAAGATGGCCACACACAGGAGCCAAAAAGTTTGTGTTAAAGCTTTAAGATGGTAAAACAGCAAAAACTCAACGACAAATAGTAAAACGAGTGGAAGACTTTTATATGCTTTATCAGGATGAAGGGCAACAACTGAATGCAGTGCCAGAGGCTGAATCATACAATACATAAAGAGATAATAATATCTTAGGATAAATGAAGGTTTGATCATTTCTTACACTTAATAATAACGCTCTTCACTGTTGCCAATGTTCATATTGGTCTAGTTGATGTGTAATTGTATTATTCAGTTTCCCTCTCCTGCCCCTTTCACAAACGCCATTCATCTTTCCTCAGAGCAGAAAGCAAGCCCTGATGGATCACACTGAGGGACAATCTTCTGTCAGCATAAGGAAAAACCTTCCTTCCTTCATTTCCTTATACCTATAGACAGAGGATTGTCTCTCATTGCGATCTGTCTTGTCAAGCCACCAGATTCCAGATCTGAGGGAAGAAGATTAACATCTGTAAAAGGGGCTGAAAGAGGAAACTAAAATATAATTACACATCAACAAGACCAATATGAACATTAGCAATGGTAGATAGTATTATTACTAAGTGTAAGGAATGTTCGAGCTTCATCTCTTTACGGCACAACCTAAACATCAAGCAGGTGTCATGAGCGGTTTCAGTATAATGGACCATACCCAGACAGTGCAGCAAGTTATAGAGCAGCATAATGAACACAACCTTCTATTATGCATAGCCTTCATCGACTACAAAAAGGCCTTTGACTCAGTGGTAAAGCAAGCAATAATTGTTGCCCTGATTTACAAAGGAATAGATAGGGCTTACATCAATATCCTCCAATCATTATATGTAAATGCAAATGTATCAATACAGGTCAACAATGATAAAGTCATGAAGAAATTTTCCACAAACTAAATTGGGACAAAAAACGACCTAAGATCACTGTATGCAGATGATATCATACTCTTTGCCAGTAGTCCTGAAAAACTGCAAGAACACGCTGATGAGCTGCAACAGGAAAAACAAAACTTTTGGTCTGAAGATGAATATCAACAAAACTCAAGTCAAGTTAAAAAATTTGTCATACCATGGAAAATCACAATAGATGGGCAAGAACTAGAAGTGGACAAGAAAAGTCAACAGATGGAAACACCGGGATGGAAATTAAGTGACAAAATTGGGATGGCAAGCATTTGGAAAACTTAGAAATACTGTCTGTAAGACAAATTTACCACTCTGCCTCATGTGAAAGGTTTTTGACCAACATGCCCTCCCAGTTCTTACATATGGCTGTGAAACATGGACACTGAATGCTAAAGCCATTCAAAAATGTAAGGTTACACAGAAAAGTATGGAACGTCAAATTCTGAACTTAACAAAAAGAGAGTAAAAACCATGCGCATGGATTTGTCAGCAAACAAAGGTCTATGACAGTGATTCTCAAACACGGTGCCATGGGACGTTGGTGTACCACAGACATCATATTAGGATGCCTCATGTTTTCTATGAATGCTGAAAAAAATTTGAATATTGTGTTTTAAATGTAGACATTTGGAAACTGTCATGCACAATATGTTTATTTTTGTTACTGTGATTGTGAGACCTAATAATATCTGTATATTTATGAATTGTACCCTTTATTATGTACTTGATAAATTACATTAACATGGGGTGCCCCGAAAGTTCCTGATTAAGCATTAAGGGTGCCTTGAAAAAAGAGGTTGAGAACCACTGGTCTATGACATCACCGAAAGAGTGAAGAGTCTAAAATGTCAATGGGCAGGCCACATAGCAAGAACACCTAACAGGAGATGGGCCAGACAAATTCTGGAATGAATTCCACTCAATACTAAACGCCCAAGAAGAAGACCAAAGACAAGATGGGGATGAAATTACCAAATTTGTTGGAATCTTGGGGAGGAGGCCTCGATCCAGTGGATCGACAACAGCTGAAGATGATGATTAAAGTGGAACTTTCACTATAGGTAAAGTCACCCTACAATAATTAGGCAGGTGCCAACTAACTTAATAATAGTTATATTACCTCTTAGAATTACTCCATTCTAAAGAAATTCTTACTCTTCTGAGACTGACGCCATGGTTAGCACAGTCTGAGCGCCTGCTCTGCCAGTCCTTTCCTGTTACCTTGTGGCACACTGCAATAGTTCTTAATGGAGACTGGGACTAACAGAGCAGGTGCGCAGACAAGATGTCTGCGCTGATGCCTGGTTTCCAGTCTCGGAAGAGTAAGGATTTCTTTAGAATGGTGTAATTCTAAGAGGTAATATAACTACTATTAAGCTAGTCACCACCTCCCTAATTATTACAGGGCAAATTTACCTATAGTGAAAGCTCTGCTTTAATATATATATATATATAACACTATTCGCAAAAGTTATATGCAAACCACTATATGAAAACCCCTACACATAAACCACATTATGCAAAACACAGTATGAAAAACGCTATATGCAATAAGCAACAATTTATGTATTTTGTACTTCATTAACTCTTTGAAATGGGTTAAGACCTTCAAAAAGGACATATCCATATTTAGGGATGCCCTGAAAATCCAGAATTTGTGATAGTGGTACCTTGAGAAAAAAACTTGTGAAGATTATAGTCAACTGTATGATATCATTAGTGTATATCAGCGCACATACTGCTCTGACTTTAAGACTTCAATGTCAGCAAGCCCCGATCTCCTACCCTATAGCACGTGGAGGAAAATAGATAAGGTTATGTCATTTCCTCTGGGCACTGGTTAAAACTGTGTTAAGCAGGATCACAGAGTCAAGGAATTCCGCTCAACATGTAGACACTGCTTCATTGCTCTTCCTTTAGCACATGCGGAATTAAGGAGTGAATTTACATCATTTCTCAGTAAACAGGCATTAGGCAGGTGTAGGGCTAGTAAATCAATTTCAGCAGCTACTTTATCAGGGTATTGTATCTGCACATTCCCCCCATCGTTTTTGCATTTTACTATGGTACATATCTGACCAGGGATGTGGTTCATAAGCAAGGCAAGGTCTTCCTATGTCAGTAGTGGGCAACAGGTGGCCCTGAGGCCATATACAAACCTTAGATACTCTTCCTTAACTCTTTGAGTGCCAGAGGGGTACGCAATGCATTGCTTTGCAATGCGTTGCGTACCCCTCTGGCACTCAAAGAGTTAAGCCCCAGTCTGTTTCCTGGTCCTTCGTTAAGAGGAGATCATATTGAGGAGATCATATCCTCTACTACGTCACACATATATTATTATCACTCCAAAAACCACAAATCCTCTTCCTTATGCTTCAGTGCACACCTCCCTTTACATGTACACTGTTTCACCTTAACACATTGGGTGCTAGAGTAGGGTAACCAGACCTCACCTTTAACTGGAGACACATACGAAAAGTACATACTGTAGGGCTGCTTTGATTTCAGAGCAATCCTGAAATATGCCTATTTCCTATGTGTCCCCGGTTACAGGGAAGGTCTGGTCAGCTTATGCTAGAGAGGTCTCCAATTGCATCACGCATGAAGTCTCTAATGAAGTCTTGTTTGCTTTCATGCCTTGAAAAGTAATTATAATTGTACTGTTATTTCTTACAAATACAAACACCATTTTTTACAGGAATCTGTGAAAACAGTGAGTCATTTATTTTCTTTTTGGATAAATACACATAAAACAGATCATTACATTGCTATGTTCTCAAATAAACAGCATCGTTACCTTTGCCCACTCTACTCAGTGAATAAAGCTTGAAGCATTCAAAGACTGCACATAGTTTAGCTAATCTTTGTCTGATTTTGACTACAAACACTCCTTAGTTCCTATAGCATGAAACCACAAAACAGAAAAAGAGCGCACATGCTCTAAGTGTAGACTGTCAATACTTTAAATGAACCGTCACTGCTGAAAATCACCTCTTTTGTGCCCAGTGGTTCTACTCAATTGTTCCTGAGGCTTATACTAGCCTCTCAGTATAGTCGCTTCCACTGGATTTCCCCCAGTGCAGGTATCTTTGAGGCTAACTCCCTGTCCTCGTCCTTAGTACCTCTATATAGGATCTCTCCTCCTCTCTGAATAGAAGATGACCTACAATTCTGCTAATGAAATAAGAGCTACAGAGTGAAAATGCAGAAGTGTACTAAGCGCAAGATGGAACTCAACCTGTTCCTATATGTGATAAAGGACTCCTTGGGCACTGGACCTCACTGAACAGAGACTGTCTCAAATCACTATATAATCCAAGAATATAAAATGTATTCAGTCTCTAATTACAATGGATAAATACACATAAACATGAAATATATATGTGCACATATAATAAAAACAAATAACTCAAAATATCATAAAGGGTGACCTACTCGGGAGACAACACGTGGCTATAACAAGTCCGCTCCCTGACCTCCAATCACCCATAAGAACTATGAATATCCAATCAGGTAAACATAGACACATACCGACTCAAAATACTATCTACATGCAGAATATATCAGAGAGACTTTACATATATATATATATATATATTATGTTTCATATAAAGCTCTCTAACTCAGTTTCTTCATTGAGACCCTCTGGTACCATAGAACCTAATCTATAGAGCCAGAGGGCCTCTTTTTGCATAGTACTTGGAATCTATTTTTTATTGATATTGGTACATGTTCTATTCCCTTTACGGAGAAACCAACTTGCTTTCCTATTGGACATTGTTTAAAGTGTCGAGAGACACTGTGTCCCAAATCTTCTTTGTCTACATTTCTCCTATGTTCTCTTATCCTAACTCTAAGATTCCTGATGGTCCTACCTACATAGCCTTTACCACATGGGCACAGTATCAGATACACCACATATTGAGAGTTACAGTTAATAAACTGATTGATATTATATGTCTTCTTTCCCCCATATCTACAAAAGATTTGGCTCTATGATCCATCTGAACACAACACAAACATCTACCTTTTGCAAACCTGTAGTTACCTACTATATGTGGTAAAAAGTTAGACTGTTTATCTTTATCTATTGACTCTTTGATCTTTCTAGGTCTGCTTTTGGCAATAATTCCACTTAGGTTCTTACATTTTTTATAAATAACAGTGGGACTAGGCCCTATATGGTCTTCCAATAACTTATCTTGTAATATTGGCCAGTGTTTTTCTATTATGTGTTCTTATTACTCCACTTATTTTTATTATTTCGAGATTTTTAATTATTAGATTTAAGTATGTCCTCTCTATTTAATTTTTGTGCCCTATTGAAGGCCAAATCCACCACTGTTTTATCATACCCTCGCTCCTCAAATTCTTTCCATAGTTCAGCTCCCTTCCTCATAAAGTCATCCTGTTGACTAGAATTTCTTCTTAAGTGAGGTTATTGCCCATAAGGTACATTTTTTAGCCATCTTGATAGATGGCAACTATTGGCCTATATGTGGGGATTCCTAGAGACCTATTTCCTATATATGGAACTAACTATATTTCCTTCTTCTGTAATTCCAATGGACAAATCTAAAAAATGTATTTCTTTTGTGCTAATAGTGTATGTAAGATTAATCCCTCTATTTTTTTAATTTAAACTCTCTATAAAATGAATAAGTGAATCTTCTGTACCCTCCCAAATCATAATAATGTCATCTATATACCTGCCATAAAGCACCAGGCCACCCCCCCATGCCAACCAAGAGACCACTGAGAAATTCCAAGTGTCCCATAAATAGGTTGGCATAGCAGGGGGCGAACCTGGTGCCCAATGCAGAGCCTCTAATTTGTAAAATAAAAAGTGTCCTGAAACTCAAAAAAATTAAGAGTAAGAACAAAAATATAGTCCCTTTTGTTACACAGTATAATGTGTTCACTAAGAATATCAAACACATAATAAAAAA
The DNA here is from genome assembly GCA_037306005.1 of Rhinophrynus dorsalis. Taxonomy (NCBI): domain Eukaryota; kingdom Metazoa; phylum Chordata; class Amphibia; order Anura; family Rhinophrynidae; genus Rhinophrynus; species Rhinophrynus dorsalis. Next base: position 140,467,933 of record CM074727.1, read on the forward strand.
AACACTGGCCAATATTACAACAAGATAAGTTATTGGAAGACCATATAGGGCCTAGCCCCACTGTTATTTATAAAAATGTAAGACCCTAAGGGGAATTATTGCCAAATGCAGACCTAAGCCAAAAATTATGTGAGATGCTCTGAGCACGAACAAAAGCACAATGGCCTGTTCTCCGGCTAGTCACCGCTCAAGAACATCACATTTTAGCTCTCTAGTGCCATTACAGAGGAGAAATTTCCACATACATATTAGACTAATCCCGCTCATAAGGGTGGTCCAGTACCAAAATGATGGCAAGTTCCCTCTGCATGGAAAAACCAGCTAACCCCAGACTATGTTTCAGCCTTATTTGAGCCTCGTCAGTAGATGCAGCTGTCTTACCAAGGCACTGAGAGCAAGGGGTCCACGTCTGGATTACCCTTTACATTTAGGGAGAGACCCTAAGTGTTTCTCAGAAACAAGCACAAAATGATGTGAGAGGCTCTGAGCATGAACAAAAGCACAATGGCCTGTTCTCCAGCTAGTCATCGCTCAAGAGCATCACATTTTAGCTATCTAGTGCCATTACAGAGAAGAAATTTCCACATATATATTAGACTAATCCCACCCATAAGGGTGGTCGAGTACCAAAATGATGGGCAAGTCCCCTCTGCACGGAAAAATCAGCTAGCCCTAGACGTACGTTTCAGCCTTATTTGGGCCTCGTCAGTGAGGTGCAGCTGGCTTCCCTAGGCACTGAGAGCAAGGGATCCACATCTGGATTACCCTTTAAACTTAGGGAGAGATCCTAAGTGTTTCACAGAAACAAGCCAAAAATGATGTGAGAGGCTCTGAGCACGAACAAAAGCGCAATGGCCTGTTCTCCGGCTAGTCTCCGTGCAAGAGCATCACATTTTAGCTCTCTAGTGCCATTACAGAGGAGAAATCTCCACATACATATTAGACTAATCCTGCCCATAAGGGTGGTCCAGTACCAAAATGATGGGCAAGTCCCCTCTGCATGGAAAAACCAGCTAGCCCCAGATGTACGTTTCAGCCTTATTTGAGTCTCGTCAGTGAGGTGCAGCTGGCTTCCCTAGGCACTGAGAGCAAGGGGTCCACATCTGGATTACCCTTTACACTTAGGGAGAGACCCTAAGTGTTTCGCAGAAACAAGCCAAAAATGATGTGAGAGGCTCTGAGCACGAACAAAAGCACATTGGCCTGTTCTCCGGCTAGTCACCGCTCAAGAGCATCACATTTTAGCTCTCTAGTGTCATTACAGAGGAGAAATTTCCACATACATATTAGACTAATCCAGCCCATAAGGGCGGTCGAGTACCAAAATGATGGGCAAGTCCCCTCTGCACAGAAAAACCAGCTAACCCCAGACGTACATTTCAGCCTTATTTGGGCCTCGTCAGTGAGGTGCATCTGGCTTTCCTAGGCACTGAGAGCAAGGGGTCCACATCTGGATTACCCTTTACACTTATGGAGAGACCCTAAGTGTTTCACAGAAACAAGCCAAAAATGATGTGAGAGGCTCTGAGCACAAACAAAAGCACAATGGCCTGTTCTCCAGCTAATCATTGCTCTAGTGCTATATTAGAGGAGAAATTTCCACATACATATTAGACTAATCCTGCCCATAAGGGCAGTCCAGTACTAAAATGATGTGCAAGTCTCCTCTGCACGGAAAACCCATCTAACCCCAGATGTACATTTCAGCCTTGTTTGGGACTTATCAGTGAGGTGCACCTGACTTCCATATGCACTGAGAGCAAGGGGTCCACGTCTGGATTACCCTTTACACTTAGGGAGAGACCCTAAGTGTTTTGCCCATCATTTTGGTACCAGACCGCTCTTTTGGCAGGATTAGTCTAATATGTATGTGGAAGTTTCTCCTCTGTAATGGCGCTAGAGAGGTAAAATGTGATGTTCTTGAGAGGTGACTAGCCGGAGAACAGGCCATTGTGCTTTTGTTTGTGCTCAAAGCCTCTCACATCATTTTTGGTTTGTTTCTGCAAAACACATAGGGTCTCTCCCTAAGTGTAAAGGGTAATCCAGACGTGGATCCCTTGCTCTCAGTGCCTAGGGAAGCCAGCTGCACTTCACTGACAAGGCCCAAATAAGGCTGAAATGTATGTCTGGGGTTAACTGGGTTTTGGGTGCTGAGGGGACTTGCCCATCATTTTGGTACTGGTCCACCCTTAAGAATGTGGTTAGTCTAATATGTATGTGTAAATGTATTCTTTTTAATGACACTAGAGAGCTAAAATGTGATGCTTTTGAGTGGTGACTAGCTGGAGAACAGGTCATTGTGCTTTTGTTCATGCTCAGACTCTCTCACATCTTTTGGCTTGTTTCAGTGAAACACTTAGGGTCTCTCGCAAAGGGTAATCCAGATGTGGACCCCTTGATCTCAGTGCCTAAAGAAGCCAGCTGCACCTCCCTCACAAGGCCCAAATAAGGCTGAAATGTACATCTAGGGTTAGCTGGTTTTTCTGTGCAGTGTGGACTTGCCCATCATTTTGGTACTGGACTGCCCTTATGGGTGGGATTAGTCTAATATGTATGTGGAAATTTCTCCTCTGTAATGGTACTAGAGAGCTAAAATGTGATGCTCTTGAGTGGTGACTAGCCAGAGAACAGGCCATTGTGCTTTTGTTCGTGCTCAGAGCCTCTCACATCTTTTGGCTTGTTTCAATGAAACACTTAGGGTCTCTCCCTAAGTGCAAAGGGTAATCCAGATGTGGACCCCTTGATCTCAGTGCCTAGAGAAGCCAGCTGCACCTCCCTGACAAGGCCCAAATAAGGCTGAAATGTACATCTAGGGTTAGCTGGTTTTTCCGTGCAGAGTGGACTTGCCCATCATTTTGGTACTGGACTGCCCTCATGGGTGGGATTAGTCTAATATGTATGTGGAAATTTCTCCTCTGTAATGGCACTAGAGAGCTAAAATGTGATGCTCTTGAGCGGTGACTAGGTGGAGAACAGGCCATTGTGCTTTTGTTTGTGCTCAGAGCCTCTCACATCATTTTTGGGTTGTTTCTGCAAAACACATAGGGTCTCTCCCTAAGTGTAAAGGGTAATCCAGATGTGGACCCCTTGCTGTCAGTGCCTAGGGAAGCCAGCTGCACCTCACTGACAAAGCCCAAAAAAGGCCGAAATGTATGTCTGGGGTTAGCTGTTTTTTCTGTGCAGAGGGGACTTCCCCATCATTTTGGTACTGGACCGTCCTTATGGGCGGGATTAGTCTCATATGTATGTGGAAATTTCTCCTCTGTAATGGCACTAGAGAGCTACAATGTGATGCTCTTGAGCGGTGACTAGCCGGAGAACAGGCCATTGTGCTTTTGTTCATGCTCAGAGCCTCTCACATCATTTTTGGCTTGTTTCTGCGAAACACCTGTGGTCTCTCCCTAAGTGTAAAGGGTAATCCAGACGTGGACCCCTTGCTCTCAGTGCCTAGGGAAGCCAGCTGCACATCACTGATGAGGTCCAAATAAGACTGAAATGTACGTCTGGGGTTAGCTGGTTTTTCTGTGCAGAGGGGACTTGCCCATCATTTTTGTACTGGACTGTCCTTATGGGTGGGATTAGTCTAATATGTATGTGGAGATTTCTCCTCTGTAATGGCACTAGAGAGCTAAAATGTGATGCTCTTGAGCGGTGACTAGCCCGAGAACAGGCCATTGTGCTTTTGTTCGTGCTCAGAGCGTCTCACATCATTTTTGGCTTGCAAAAGCAGACCTAAAAAGATAAGAACCATTTGGCCCATCTAGTCTGCCCATACATAGATGATCAATAGGTAGATAGTTGGATATATGATAGATCGATAGATAATAGATAGATAGATCCACATACATGATAGATCAATAGATATGATAGGTATATGATTGATTGATAGATCGATATATAAATAGATAGATGGAAGGATAGACAGTGTCAGCATTCATGCCTTTTCTCCTCCTGGCCACTGGTGTTAGTATTGTTCACTGACGATTATGTCCTTCCTGATGTCCCTTCTATCATCTGTTTATATACCCGTCTCCTTCCTTCTTCCAATGCGTGACCTAAGCTTTCCTGTAGTGGTTTCTTGACTTAGCTCCTGCCTACCGGTTTCTTGATCTTAAAAAAAAGAAAAAAAGAAGAGCGCAAAAATCTGAGAGCACTTCTGTATATAGAATAATGAATGTTTATTTTATATTATACTTATAAGATTCTCTCTTGTAAAACCACAATCAGACTTATTGGCAAGATGAACCTCCAAATTCATCAGGAAGACTTCGAGGAGCCACTTTGGATAGTAACCTTTGTGGATTAAAGGTTTCCCACAACCCTTCAGCAAGAGGACAACACAAATACACAAAATCCTCTAAGGGTAAAACTGTATGATGCCAGAGAGAGAAGCCCCCCAATGTGACCCTACTCACCAGATCTCCATGTAAATGAAACACATAAAATCATATCCACCAAAAAGAAATGTTGTGCTTTATTTTCCCAACGTGTTTTGTGTGTATTCACACAATTCGTCAGGGGATAATATCATCATTACTACCCAAGGTGGCCCCTTGAAGTCTTCTGGACGAATTTGGAGGTGCATCTTGCCAAAAAGCCTGATTGTGGTTTTGAGGTGTACTTACAAGAGAGAATCTTGTAAGCATAATATAAAACAAATTATTCTATATATAGAAGTGCTCTCAGATTTTTGTGCTTTCTTTTTTTCTTTTTTCTATGCATTACTTTTGTGAAGGTGCTGCTTAGAACACCAACTGAAGAAGCTGCATATCTGGACAATTTTTCTGTATTGCTGTGGGTCCTCATCTGACACATTTGTTTCTGTTAATACCGGTGTTTAGTCTGGTAGGAGCGCACCAGTTCTTTGTTATTGGTTTCTTGATCTTGTTGCCTGTATGTTGCTGACTCTCTCTTCCTAACCCGACTACTCTGTGTCCGCCGATTAGGATTTGATGATGACCGTCTGCTGCAAACTCTCTTTCTCTACTGACTACTCTTCAGCCTGCCAGCTTGGGTTTATTACTGCCTGTCTGTTGTCAACTCTCCTGCTGGGCTCTGTTGACCTATTGTAGGCTAACACACTGCTGCCACCTGCTGACAAATCCAGGTGTTGCTACTTCTATAGTTTCCTGCAGCGTTATCCTGAGGGTAAGGTCATTCCCTTCTTATCTCTTCTTTTGGGGTTCTATGTTCTTGGTTGCTTGTTCCTATATGGCCAGGTCTGTGGTTTGACCTTACTAGGGGTATCATCATGGTCTAGCGATGCACACTAGTGCCGAACCCTAGAATGCCCTCGCCCCCCACAGGAAAACTAGTGCTACTCCTGGTGGGTTATCCTGAGCAGACCATCAGCTCCTTTGGTGGATGCTATCCAGCCTTGTGGCAGTCAACTGTAGTAGCTCTCCGGCCAGAACATAACCCAGCTGTGAGTAGCCCATGCCCAAAAATCTCCCTTCTCTTGCATTGATTGCTAGTACCCATTCTTCTGTGGGCTTCCTTCAGATTTAGATAGACGGATAGATAGATAGATAGATAGATAGATAGATAGATAGAAATATATATATATATATATATATATATATATATATATATATATAATGCATTAGATAGATCGATAGAAAGACAGATACAGATATTTGATAGCTCAATAGATAGATGATAGGTATATGACACATCTCTAGACTGATAGATAGATAGATAGATAGATAGATAGATAGATAGATAGATAGATAGATATATGATAGGTATATAGATATATGATAAATCAATAGATAGATAGAAATATAGATATATGATAGATCGATAGATAGAAAACTCTCTAGCATTCAGAAGGCTAAAAGCCCCAATGTAAATCAATAGGAATGTTTGTTTGACACGTAAGGTACAGCCTCTGTTTAGAGCATCAGCCCCAGCGTTACAAGGGAAGCAGCACTCTTTGCCTAGGTTCACACAGGTGACTTTAACTCAACGTTATTAACACTCCGCTAACCACACTCCTGTGTAACAGCTTGGTTCCTATAGTGCTGTTCACACAGGTGATTTCCACATCACAGAATGCACCAGAACATAACATGCTGCAACATGGACACGCTCATGTGTTGGACCCACCCAGGTCCCAGCATGCTGATCTAGACAGTAGCCTATGGACCACAGAGCAGATGTCTGGAGGATACAATTCCATTCACACCCCCCCAGTGATTGGATGTCACATGTGGCCATTATCCAATATGGATGAAACCCATGTGGGCTGGCCTTTTAAGACACCTCCTTCATGCCCCCCACATGAGTGAATTTCAAGGAGAATTTGGGACGTAAGTTGGCATGGATGGCATGTCATATGCTAAAACAGAGTTGCCCGTATAAACTAAACCTCTCTGTTTCTTTATGAATAGGTGAGTAAAATAATAATAATAATAACAATAATAATAATAATACATTTTTAACCCTTTGATAACCAGAAGGCTGCACAATGCATTGTGATGCAATGCATTGATCACCCAGCTGATCCTCAAGGGGTTAATCTTCTCAAATTGTTTATGTCCACAACATACATAAGCTGCAGAGTCAGGACCTTGCATAACAATGGTGGAAACACGTGGTTCCCCAGCTGTTTTTGACTTACAGCTCATATCATTGTCAGCAGCCAATAGCCCGCAAAGATGATGGAAGTTGTGGCCACTGGAGATCCACGGGTATATATGTAAGCTCCTTGGGGCAGGGATCTGTCTCCTCTATTGTTTCTATGAATGTGACACTTATTTTATCCCTTTTTATTATTGTAACATACGTAAGGAGCTGCGTACACTGCATGGCGCCATATAAATAAAGACGTGCATACACATAAATATATTTTGTTGGCAGCTTTTAAGAAGGAAGTGAAAAAAATTTGAGTTCATACTAGTCTGTTCTGACTAGAAACCATAAAACACAAATGGCCTTTGTTTGGATGGCTAGACTAGGATTTACAGAAAACAAGTTGTTTTGTTAACAGTAGTGATAAGAGCAAGAATACAAATAATGTAATGATCTTCTGCCACCTAGTGGTAGAAATGTGATATAGCACTGCATCATGGATCTATGCACTCCCCTATAATCAATAGAAATAGGCCTGGGTGCCAAGTCATAGAGGGATACATCCAGTTTGCAGTTCAAGGAACTGCACACACAGGACTTCTTAGTGAAGAAAGAGAAGCAATTTATTTTAAATCTCATCTTTTTATTTACTAAGAAGTCCTGTGGTACCTCCCCCGCGGTGATGACAATGAAAGGCAAAAGCAGGGACTGTGGAGGTTGTTTGACATCTGCAGTTTAAATGGCGCTGCACCAGGGAGTATTGACATCACACGTGTGAACGTAGCCTTATTCAGTATAGTGCAGTGGTGCGCAGCCTTTGCCTGTTAGATACTTGAAGTCCCTTCATCTCCAATCAGTCACCTTTTTGATTAAACTATCAAGTAGAACATTTTATTTGCATGTATCATTTTTATGACGTAAAATCATACACTATTATTTTTAAAATGATATTTTCAAGAAGTAGTACTCCCCCACAGCCAGAATGACTAATGTCGCCTCCCCCATGATAGAAGGAGCAGAGAATGTATAGCCCGATATCTTTGGTCCAAATGTGGGAACTGGGGGTTCCATCAGACTGAGATCAAATGTGTTTGAGGGATTCTCATTTTCAGAAACATAAATGAGAAAAATACCTCCCATAAAAGAGAAGTATTTCTTAGGGTCCTATATTCATGAAAATGAAACACATGTAAATTTAAAGGGCAACTATCAATGTTTAAAATATTTATTTGTTTTGTGTGTGTGCACATGCTGAGTAGAACAAAGATATTCTCACTGTAGGGTGATAATTCAAATGTTATTTCAGCTAAAATGTTATTATTTTTTTTATTATATTATTATTATTAGTAGTAGTAGTAGTAGAAGTAGTAGTATTTAAGTAAACTGCAATGCTCTATTGCGGTCACCAGGTGGAGATGTTGATATAATTTCCTATGGAGAGGTTTAATCTAGGACTCAAGCTCTCCCATACAAAATGATCTATTATTATTATTATTATTATTATTCTTATTCTTTATTTATATAGCGCCAACTAATTCCGCAGCGCTGTACAATTGGGAATAGACATACAGAGGTATTAAATAGTACAATCAGATGTGGAGAACAGGAGGATCAGAGGGCCCTGCTCGTGAGAGCTTACAGTCTAGAGGAAGGTAGGTTTGATACAGAAGGAGTAAGTGCTATTGCATTTAAGTGCCTCCTGCCACATGAACTGCCAGTCAGTGGGTGGGAGTGAGAAGTGCCGTTGAGTGCAGTAGTCCGTGCAAGGGGTGAATCTTGGTGATGATGTTTATGGAGGCAGTTGATAGGCCTCCCTGAAGAGGTGAGTCTTCAGGGAGCGTCTGAAGATTTGAAGGCTGGGGGAGAGTCTGATGGGGCGGGGGAGGGAATTCCACAGCTCAGGTGCAGCACGGGAGAAGTCCTGTAGGCGGGAGTGGGAGGATGTGATAAGAGCTGTGGAGAGCAGAAGGTCATGTGCAGAGCGAAGATGGCGGGCGGGAGTATATTTGGAAATGAGAGATGAAATATAGGGGGGTGCAGTGTTAGTGAGGGCTCTATAAGTTAGCACCAGAGTTTTGAATTTTACTCTGTATGCTAATGGGAGCCAGTGTAGGGACTGACAGATGGGGTTGGTGTTAGAGAAGCGATGAGTGAGGTAGATTAGTCTTGCAGCAGAGTTCATTATGGACTGTAGCGGGGTTAGTCGGGTGAGAGGCAGGCCAATTAGTAAAGAGTTACAGTAGTCAAGACGGGACATGATGAGTGTTTGGATTAGAATTTTGGTAGTGTCTTCTGTGAGAAAGGGTCGGATTCTAGAGATGTTGCGGAGGTAGAGGCGGCATGAGTTGGAGATTGACTGGATGTGAGGAATGAAGGCTAGGGCAGAGTCAAATGTGACCCCCATGCAGCGTGCTGTAGGGGTTGGTGTGATGGAAGTGTTGTTAGCGATGAGGGTAATATTTGGGATAAGGCTGGTTGTAGATGGAGGGAAGAGAATTAGTTCAGTTTTGCCAAGGTTAAGTTTGAGTTGATGGGAGGACATCCAGGAAGACACAGCAGACAGGCAGTCAGACACTCGGGACAGGAGGGAAGGGGAGAGGTCTGGGGAGGAAAGATATATTTGGGTGTCATCAGCATAGAGATGATGGTGAAACCCAAAGGAGTTTATTAGTTTTCCAAGGGAAGCAGTGTAGATTGAGAAGAGCAAGGGTCCCAGTACTGATCCTTGAGGCACACCAACAGACAGTGGGAGGGGTGGGGAAGTGGAGCCGGAGTAGGAAACACTGAAGGAGCGGTTGCAGAGATAAGATGAAAACCAGGAGAGTGCAGTGTCGCAGAGACCTAGGGAGTGGAGGGCTTGGAGGAGGAGTGGGTGATCAACTGTGTCAAAGGCAGCTGACAGGTCCAAAAGAATGAGTAGGGAGTAGTGGCCTTTTGACTTGGCTGAGAGCAAGTCATTGGCCACTTTAGTGAGGGCAGTCTCAGTGGAGTGATGAGGGCGGAATCCGGATTGCAAGGGATCTAGCAGGGAATGGGAGCAGAGGAATTTAGTGAGCCGGTTATATGCAAGGCGCTCGAGAAGCTTGGAGGCGAACGGGAGTAGGGAAATTGGCCGGTAATTTGACAGTGAGTTTGGGTCCAGGGAGGGTTTTTTTAGGATTGGAGTGATTAGTGCATGTTTGAAAGAGGATGGGAAGGTGCCGGTTGACAAGGAGAGGTTGAATAAGTGAGTAAGGATTGGAGTTAGTAGAGGGGAGAGTTCTTGGGTGAGGTGAGATGGGATTGGGTCGAGAGGGCATGTGGTTAGGTTTGAGCGAGTGAGGAGAAGGGAGACTTCATCCTCAGTGACAGGTGGGAAGGAGCTTAGTGTGTATGTGGGAGAGGCGGCTGGGCTGGCTGGGTGGGGGTGGTAGTGATGAAATGTCATGTCTGATAGATTCAATCTTGTTCTTGAAGTGGTTGGCGAGATCTTGGGCAGAGAAGTTAGTGGAAGGTGTTTGTGTTGGTGGGTTTAGAAGAGATATGAAGGTTGAGAAAAGGCGTTTGGGGTTGGAGGAAAGATTAGAAATTAGAGAGGAGAAGAATGACTGTTTAGCCAGGGAGAGGGCAGAGCTATACGAACAGAGAATGAATTTGTAGTGTGTGAAGTCAGCTGTGGAGCGCGATTTCCTCCAGTGCCTTTCAGCAGTGCGTGAGCACCTTTGGAGGTATCGCGTTAGTCTTGTGTGCCAGGGTTGTAGTGGGGTTGTGCGTGGGTGGCGTGGAGTTGCAGGTGCAGCAATGTCAAGGGCTGAAGTGAGAGTGCTGTTGTAGAGAGCAGTAGTTTTGTCTGGGCAAGTAAGTGTGAGGATGGGGTTGAGAAGAGGCTGCAGGGAGGTGGAAAATTGTTGCTTGTCAAGAGTATGCAGATTTCTCCGCATGCGCTTGATTGTGGCGGGGGTGATGGGTTTGCGTGGTATGATGAGGTTACCGGTGAGGAGGTGGTGGTCAGAGAGGGGAAAGGGGACATTAGAGACGTTGGAGACCGAGCAGAGGTTAGTGAAGATCAAGTCGAGGGAGTGACCATCACTGTGTGTGGGAGAGCTGGTCCACTGCGATAAGCCTAAGGAGGTTGTTAAGGAGAGGAGTTTGAGGGCAGGGGGGGTGTTGTGATTATCTATAGGGATGTTGAAGTCACCCATGATGAGAGTAGGGACATCAGAGGACATGAAGTGAGGGAGCCAGGAGGTGAAGTGATCAAGGAATTGTGCAGTGGGACCAGGTGGCCTGTATATGACAGCGACACGCAGGGGGAAGGGAGAGAAGAGGCGAAGTGTGTGAGCTTCAAATGTAGGGAAGGAGAGAGAGGGAACAGTGGGGAGTACCTGAAATATATGGTTAGGGGGCAGCAGGATGCCTACTCCCCCTCCCTGTCTGTTGCCAGGCCTCGGTGTGTGTGTGAATTGAAGGCCTCCATATGAGAGTGCGGCAGTGGAGGCAGTGTCTGATGATGTGAGCCAAGTTTCAGTGATGGCAAGGAGGTTTAGGGAGTGAGAAATGAACAGATCGTGAACAGCTGTTAGTTTGTTACACACAGAGCGGGCGTTCCAGAGACCAAAACAAAAGGGGGGGGGAGGAGGTTAGGTGACGGGGTACGGTTATTAGGTTGTGAGTGTTGCGCGTGTGAGTGGGTTCTGTGGTACAAGAGAGAATGGAAGGGGGGCCTGGGTTAGGTGAGATGTCACCTGCAGCAAGTAGGAGGAGAAGGGACAGGGACATAAGGTGAGAGTGAGATTTGAAGCAGTGGGGCTTTTTTGCAGGGGTAGAAGGAGATGGTGGTGGACACATTTGACATGTTTAAGCTGTAATAAACTTTAAATGAACTATCTCCCAGCTGTGGGATTACCGTTGTTTTACTTAGCAGGGAAATATGGTGCATGATATTTTTCATAATAAAATGTACTACTTCTTGAAGATATCATTTTAAAAATAAAAACTGTAGTGTATGATTTCATGTTAACAAAATCTGACATGCAAATAAAATAAAGTACTTGAAAATGTAATCAAAAAAGTGACAGGGATGTAAGATGTAAGGTGCAGTAGTGACATGGACTGGCACCCAAGGGACCCATCAGCTCTGCACTGATTGCAATCAGACCAGTGTTACCTGGTAGTAGATGACATCATCACACACAGTCGTTGCCAGCCAGTAAGATAAGAATAGCATTGGCAATCTCATTTCCCTTTCCTCATTAACTATTTGAGCACCAAAGGTGTGCAACACACTCCAAAGCAATGTGTTTGACACCCCTTGTCACTAAAAGGGTTAGCTGTCACTATGTGGGTTATAATGCATCTGCTCACTGGCACTGCAAATGCATTGCTTTGCCTTTGAGCTGCATCTTGGCTCTGTGTTGGAGTGTAATTCAGACTTGTTCCAGTACTTTAAAGGGATAGTAATGTTTCAAAATAAAATCTCCAATTAATCTTCATAGTATTTGGGCCATGGAGAGTGTTATTTAAATACTGTCAGAGTTGTAGTTCAAGATCAATGATAAATTATCCCCCTCCCGCCCCTTCTACTGATGTAACACTGCTTACCTAGGAGCAGCACGGTGGTGTCCAGGTGGATCACAGAGAGGGACAGTTAGCATAAGGGAAAAACCTGTCAAGGGGGGGGCAGTGTTTTAATTGTTCTCACAGTAAGAAGATTGTCCCTTGCTGTGAGCTGTTTGGTCTCAAGACCAGATTCCACATCTGAGGGGAGGTGACTTACACTAGATAAAAGGGGCGGGAGGGGGATACTTTATCATTCAATTACTCTTGAACTACAACTCTGACAGTATTGAAATAACACTCTCCATGGTCCAAATACTATGAAGATTAATCGGAGCTGCTGTTTTTGTGAAACATTACTATCCCTTTAAGTCGGGGTTAGATTAAGTTTAGGTTGGTATCAATATTAATAGTAGGTTATTAATGTAATATTTGTTAGTTAATGTAATATTTATATTTGTTATAACTGAATTTTATGTGCGGTATAAACTGTAATTTGTTCTAAAATGCATTGTGTTTTTCCTTCTACTTCACATGTTAAATTAATAAATGCTGTGGAGTTTATCTTCATCGTTTGCCTTTTGTCATTTTCTGGGTTGAATGGTAAGGGAATTGGTAAAGGGTGCGTGTGTGTGTGTGTGTGTGCGCGCGTGTCAATCTCTTCATTTAACCCTCTGAGTGCCAGATGGATATGCAACGCATTGCATGACCCTCTGGCACCCAAAGGGTTAAGGCTACATGACACCACACCAATGCAAGACTATTAACCTGGCGTAGCCACTGTCAAGTTCTTTCATAACTTTAGCCCCCGGCCTATATACATTCATAGCACAGCATGTGGTAATATTGGCACAGCACAGAAACGAATTAGAATACATTGCCAGAGTGAACCACCAGCAAATAAAAATTAAATTCTCAAAAACATCATATTTCACAAAAATGTTTAACACAACATATAAGCAGGTTTTACTTCAATAAACTTGTCATCAGGTGACAGGAAATGTTTAAAGGGATAGTAATACTTAAAATATAAAAAAATATGTTGTAGGGGTTATCCCCCTGAGTAAAACAAGGGTACTCCCACTGCTGAATGGTGTTTTATTAAAAAATTATAACAGCTCAAACTTGAATTTTATAGGTGCAGTATCACAATGGCCTGAAAATTTACAGTGGCGCTGTTGCTACACCATCCTATGGAGATTTATGGTCTACAGACCAGAGCTGTCCATAGGATGGTGTAGCAACAGCACCACTGTAAAATTTCAGGCCATTGTGATATTGCACCTAAAAAAATCAAGTTTGATCTGTTATAACTTTTTAATAAAATATCTTTCAGCAGTGGGTGTACCCTTGTTTTACTCAGGGGGATAAACCCTACAACATATATTTTTTTACATTTTAAGTATTACTATCCCTTTAAGAAAGGATCACACGTAAATGTTTCTATACTGCACACCAGTTAGTTTATATACAGGGACCCATGTGTATGAATTTGTGAGAATTAGTTTGCATTCAGCAGCAGGAAGGTGGAGACATGATGGGCCTCCTTGGAAAGCAGAGTTCACAACTGCACCCTCAGCAACCCCTATAGTTATGGAATGGGTACAGTTCTCCTTATTTTTAGGAAGTCATTGCTCTCTTTCAACATCAGGATAGCAGAGTGATCTAAAAACGGGAAAAAACAATATTAAAGTAGGCCTGTCATCCTAATATAAGCTAAAGGGACATCATCAGGTAAAAATGAGTAGGGTTTATGCTCTTTTAATTCTCATGTACTAGTTGTACAATACTACTCAAAAGTTTTAGGCAGTGTGAAAAAATGCTGTCAAGTAAGAATGCCTTAAAAATAGACATGTTAATAGTTTATTTTTATCATTTAACAAAATGCAAAGTGAGTGAACAGAAGAACAATCTTAATCAAATCAATGTTTTGTGTGACAGTCCTTTGCCTTCAGAACAGCATCAGTTCCTCTAGGTACACTTGCACACAGTTTTTAACCCCTTAACGAACCATGACGTATACGTACGTCATGGGGTGGATGTTCCTAAAGGATCAAGGATGTACGTTTACGTCATGGAATTCAGGGCTCCCTGTGTGACTGCACGGCGTTCGGGGAGCCCTGAATCCGGCTGTGAAAAAAAAAATGGCCCGTGGTCTTTAAGTGCCGGCTGCATGCGTGAGCGGGGATTACTTTTGAAATGTCACACTCTGCACCACGCGTCTTAAAATGTTGCATTTGTTTGGTCGCGTCAATGCAAATGTCGCATTCAGCATGTCGCAATTTAAACAGTCGCAAATACAACATGTCGCCAGCACAACATGTCGCATTCTATGTGTCACCTGCGAAAAAATGTCGATCACATGTTGAAGTAAGGAGCACCTAAGGGCACATTAGGATGTAGTAAGGGCGCATTAACCAACCCAAACCACAGTAAAATCAACCCAAAACCAAGCCAAAACCCAATAAAGCCAACCCAAAAACCAACCCAGAACCAACCCAAAACCCACTAAAATCAACCCAAAACTAACCCAAAACCCATAAAAGCCAACCCAAAAGCCCAAAAACCAACCCAGAACCAACCCAAAACCCACTAAAATCAACCCAAAACTAACCCAAAACCCACAAAAGCCAACCCAAAACCCACAAAAAAACAACCCAAAACACAGTAAAAGCAACCCAAAACTCACAAAAAAACCCCCAAAACCCAGCCCAAAACACAATAAAACCAACCGAAAACCAAACAAAAAAAACACAGTAAAACCAACCCAAAACCAACCCAAAACACACTAAAACCAACCCAAAACACACTAAAAGTTTTGACGCAATGCATCATTGTTGAGCCCTCTATGCGTCACTACAGCGTCCTCGATGCATCATTATTTAGCCCTCTATGCGTCACTACAGCGTCCTCCTTTTTTGTAATGTGCATGTTAATGCACTGTTCTTGCGCCCTTAAGCCCTGCGACATTTCAAATGCGAGATTTTAAGACGTGTGACATGTTAAATTTGCGACTGTTTAACATGAGACTTGCTGAATGCGCCATTAGCATTGATGCGACCAAACAAATGCGACATTTTAAGATGCGCAATGTGGAGTGCAACATTTCAAAAGGATACCAATGCGTTGCCGGTTCTTAAGGGGTTAAGGAACTAGGCAGGTAGGTTTTTCCAAACATCTTGAAGAACTAACTACAGTTCTTCTGTGGATTTAGGCAGCCTCAGTTACTTCTCTCTTCATGTAATCCTAGACAGACTCAGTGATGTTGAGATCAGGGCTCTGTGGGGGCCATACCATCACTTCCAGGACTCCTTGTTCTTCATTACACTGAAGATAGTTCTTAATGAGTTTGGCTGTATCTTTGGTGTCATTGTCATGTTTCAGAATATATTTGGGGCTAATCACTTGCCTCCGTGATGGTGCTGCATGAATAGGGCTGCTCCTTCCAAGACACGTTCTCTCCAAAACAGTCCAATCAATGGCATAAAAAACAAAAAGAAAGGGGAGGGTGACCAATCATGTAATTAAGTCAATGATTATATTGGTAAAGGTAATAGAATGGTACTCACCCATTGATATGTCAGGTGATCTGACTCAACAGGCTTGTGGAGATTTTTACCTGTCTCCACTCGGGTCCTCAGTTACAAAATTCACCTGGACAACACACTCAGTGGCTTCTTTCCACAAAAAGAAGGTGATAGTTTTTTTTTATTGCCCCTTTTTTTTGTTTATTTCATTATTATTTTCCCTTTTTGTTTATTCATTAGTCAATATTGTCCTGCTTTCAGGTTGACTATCACCTTCCTTTAGTGGAAAGCAGCCACTGAGTGCATCTTCCAGGTGAATTGTACACAGGAGTACCCGAGTGGAGACGGGTATAAATCTCCACGAGCCTGTGGAGTCAGATCACCTGACATATCTAATTGGTGAGTACCATTTTATCACCTTTACCAATATATTCATTGACTGAATTACACGATTGGGTACCCTACCTTTTCTGTTTGTTTTTTATGCCTCTGTCTCAGATGCCTGACCATTTGCACAGCAGCCAGTGTGAATCAGATGAGAAAAGAGAGAAGTTTATAAGTGTGGGTTGGATACTCAGGCATGGGTGCATGGAACCATGTCAAAAAGGCTGAGGTGGATATTCACTTAGTGAAATGTACATTACTTTTGATCTGGTGCAGATTCTCCTACAGCCTCCTGTATGGCTGAGGTTCAATAGTAGAATGTTGGATAATACACTCAAACTCTTTGCAAAGATCTTGAATGTATTCACCATCATTCTATCAATGTATGGAGCCATGGGCACCTGTCTACACTTCATAACACCCCTGGGGCACTTTGTATGGAGGTAAACCAACACTTCTCCTAAAGAAACAGAGATGACGACTGCGAGGAAGCAGAGTGGGCACGGTGTGGCTGGGAATATAAAGTTAAAAGGAGATGAATGAGTTTTAGTTGTTTAACTGATTGGTTACAAAGTGTTTTAATGTTTCCTGGGTTTATTTTATCAAATTTATATTCCTTTAAATCAAACAGAATTTGTTAATAAAATAAATACATGAAAGGAAAATGAGGTTCAGGCCATATGAAATAAAAGTGGAGTATTTGGGGGAAACCAAATAAAATGCACCTGAACCTATTCAGTAGGGATCCTCCTATTTTCTGATATGTATAAGGCACTCTGTGTAAAATGTTTTTCTTGAATATACGGTGATCCTGGCTCAGGGACGTGCACAGACATTTTGGGGGGCAGGGGCTCAAATGAAAAAAAGGGCACTTCTTATAATTATTTATTCAAAATATATATTTAAAAAAAGAAAAGAATTTACATCTCAGGAGCCTGTAGGCACAGAAATCTGGAGCACCCCCCTCCCCATAGGCCATCTCCACTGGACATCTCCACAATGCTCCTAATCTCTACATTGCCCCCCTATCATCTCCATATTGCCCTTACATTGTCCCCTGTCACATTGCCCACATCAGCTCCATATTGCCCCCATCAGCTCCATATTGCCCCCATCAGCTCAAACTTACCCTCACATTGCCCCCTTCATCTCCATATTGCCATCAGCTCCAGCTTACCCTCACAAACATTGCAGCATCATGTCTACATTGCCATCATCTCCATCTTGCCCCCCAACAGATCTATATTGCCCCATCATTTCCACATTGTCCCCCAGTGTCCGTTTCCTACCTCTTCCCTGGTGGTCCAGCGGCAGGAGAGGTCTGTATGTGCCTCCTTTGGCACAGACCTGTAGCTGCTGGAGCTCCCGCAGGGTCTTCTCTTTATGCAGAGTGCTGGGAGATGATGTCATCTCCCAGCGCTCTGTAATACTAAAGAGCCGATGAGGGAGCACAGCATGTACAGGTCTGTCCTGAAGGAGGCACAGACCTGACTGGGCAGTGGGGGTTAGTGCGGGCGACGAGGCAACTTTTGTTTTGTTAAAAGGGCACGAGGGCACTTTGGACAAAAAGGGCAGGTGCTCAAGCCCCACTTTGTGTCTATGTGTGTACATGCCTGTCCTGGCTAATTCCCCCCACACCAAGTTTTTTCAAACAGTATTCTAGCCTATCAAAATCCAAGGCAGAGAGCCCAGAATGAGACCATATATGTTAACCCAATAGTTACCTTTTCAAAAGGCGCTTTCCAGCACTGTGTGTGAATTCGTGATCAGACACCAGATAGACAATATTCCTAAGGGACAGTTTCTTCAGTATCGCAGGAACGGTTCTTTGGATAGGGATTTTGTGGAGGCATCTAGAGACATAACTGAGAGGTTCCAGGCTAGGGGTTATGATGCGCAAGTACTTGAGGAGGCTTTTCTTTTTGCACAAGAACAACTCAGAATGAATGTATTGAGGCAATCACCCAATGCAACAGTTAAAAAATAGTTTTCTGTGGAATCAAAAGTTTGTTTTGATACCACATATAGCCCACAATTTAAGCAGATTAGTGCATTTGTTAGATCATTGTTGCCTATGTTGAAGACGGATATAGCATTGGCAGATATTTTAAGTAAGGGCTGAGATTTTGTGGCCAAACAAGGTCTGAATGATTTCACCAAGTTTATATTCTTCAAAAAACTCTAAACGAACTTGGTTGGATTCTGTGTGTTTTTTTAAATGTGGTGCAAATTCTTGTAGATGCTGTGATGTGGCCAGTGTTAGCAAGGAGTTCAAATGTGTGGTTGATGGTGCCAGTTATTCCATGACTGGCTTCATCAACTGCAATTCAAGATATGTTTTTTTATCTGTTTATGTGTTTAGAATGTTCGGTTCAATATGTGGATCGTACAGTACGCCCCCTGAAATGTAGGGTGAGAGAGCATTTAAGTCAGATTCAGAGGGTGGAGCATGACTCAGCAGTGGACAAACACGTTTGTCAGGACCATGGGGGCAATATTAAGGTTTGCAGTTTCCAAGGTATTGAGAGAGTATGTTTACCAGCTCGTTTTGGTGATATATTGGGAATTGTAAACCAAAAAGAGGCATACTGGATTTTCCAGCTAAAAACAAGGTTGCCAAATGGCCTAAATTCTGAGTGGGATTAAACATTGTTTAATGAGATCTTTCTACTTTGTAATATTGCCATGATGTTTTCAGACTGTAAAAGTGGCGATTATTTTGCCCTTGGTTTCAAGGGAGAGCGGGGGTTTCTTTGACCATATAGAGTTTTTAATTATTTAAATTACTTGATATTTGCTTTATTCACTTTTATTGAGTTCCACTTGCATGGATGTTATTTTTTTTTTGAGTATACATATTTGTATTGTTTTATCATGTATTCCTATATTTTGCTATATTCTGCTGGCGAAGCCAGCTGAATGTGTGTTTTTTTCATGGTTGATGGGACTATAACTCTGTGAGATTAGGAATTTTTCCTTTGTGCATATGTTCGTTGTGTCTGATCGTGAGTTCACACACAGTGCTGGAAGGCACCTTTTGAGAAGGTAACTATTGGGTTAACATATATGGCCTCATTCGGGTCTCTCTGCCTTGGATTTTGATAGGCTAGAATACTGTTTGAAAAAACTTTAACAGCTGTTTCTACTTTGATTGTTTAAATTTGTTTTAAATAAGGTACCGTTATTTTCACCGTGTGTCTATGAGTAAGAGCATATGAAGCGCGAAACGCGTGAAACAATGCTGGAACAACTGTCTTGTTGAACGTGTATGTAAAGTGTCATCTCTGTTTTGGACATATGCCGTTTGATGTTTACATTTTTATTACTGATGAATAAAGTCTTTTTGATTTTACAAGTCGGCTGTTTGATCCGGAATGCTGCCATATCTACGAGGATACTAATATTCCACTCTCCCTCCCAACTGCCACTTCCTAGCAGGAAGTACTGGTTAATTTGCATATACTAACAAATAAAGCCAACTATTTCATAAACTATAGTTTTAATGAAACACCACCACCTAAAAAAATGATGTGATTTGAAACACACTTACATAACATACTCCATGATATCATCTGTAAAAAAATCACTATTTGTTTTCGGAGGACTAAAATCTAGTTTACATGTGCTCTGTGGGGGCTCCCATTACAATAACAATCTTGGTAGGTGTCTCAGATGTCATAATGTGGTATTACTGTTATTAGGTCTGAAATAAGATATCAGTCTTTCTGAGCAGAAGAGCAGTGGATACAGATCTCAGCTGCTTTAGCTGTGCACAATTAACCAAATTGTATCTATATATGATATTTTGCAGTACACATGCATTGAAACTGCAAGTAACATAGAATAGCTATATTTTACAGATGCTAACTGTAAGCACTTGATATTTCAGGGATGGATTTCCCAATAGGCAAAGTAGGCAACTTCCTAAAGCTCCAAATTTTAAAGGGATAGTAATGTTTCATAATAAAAGCAACTGTAATTAATCTTCATAGTATTTGGAGTTTGGAGAGTGTTATTTCAATTCTGTCAGAGTTGTAGTTCAAGAGTAATTGAATGACAAAGTATCCCCCTCCCACCCCTTTTACTGATGTAACACTGCTCAGCCAGAGCAGAAGGGAGGTGCCCACGTAGACTGCAGAGAGGGACAATCTTCAATTAAGATAAGGGAAAAACCTGAAAAACTTGTCAAGGGGGGAAGGGCTTTCATTGTTCTCATAGGAAGAAGATTGTCCCCTGCTGTTATCTGTCTGGTCTATGGACTGGATTCCACATCTGAGAAGAGATGGCTTACACTAGGTAAAAGGGGCGGGAGGGGAAACTTTGCTTGTGAATATCTCTCAAACCATAAAGGTTTGAGAGATAAGACTTATATCGTTCTTCATGTTTTTTTAATGTCTACAAAATAAAATAAAGATAAAATGAAGTATCACTATCCCTTTAAGGGGCAGTGCCTTAGCGTGATGATTTGTGGGTGTGGCCAGAGCAATCTCAAAGTCCCTGTACCAGTTTTATACCACTTTCCAGACTATTCTTTAACCCCCTTAGATGCTAGAGAGATCTCCAATGCATTGCAGATCAAGGCATTGGAGATTTCTCTAGCAACCAAGGGGGTTAAAGCCTTTTTTTTGTCCTTTCTTGTTGTAGGACAAGAGTATTTTCTGTGCTGGGAAACAGCAGATAGGACTGTGGGCGTGGTTATGTGAGGAATGGGGTGTGGCCATGAGTAGCACTAAGGGCACCTAGATAGCCTTGCCTAGGGGTGCTGGGGATGTAAATCCAACTCTGTAGTTAATCTTATAATATAGTGTATCGATTGTAGCAAACAAAAGGTACGGCACCCAAAGGCTTTACCTTTCCTGGTGGGGATGCAAAAGGCCCATTCCCAAATCAGGCTCAGCAGCCTATGTGAGTGGCTAGCCAGTTATCAGGAGAAGGGGAGGGCTGTGTCTTTACTAAAGGATTTTCAGTGGGTTTCCCTATATCAGTTAATAAACAAGTGGTGCCAGTTAGACATTTACATTCGGCTTATCAGTTCCCAGGGGTGGTCAGAGAATAAATGGTGCTCCGATTAATCTGCCTAGTTTGTAGTCCGTGTATTCACCTCCTGCAACTTTGACCCATGTCACGCTGCCTCTCATGACAGTCAGGATGGAGCTCAGTGAGGGACAATTTTCAGTAAGCATAAGGAAAATACTGTCCTCCTTTGTCAAGGGGGAGAGGGTTTTCCTTTTATGCACTGCATGAAGATTGTCCCTCGCTGCAAGCCGTCAGGTCCAGTGACCAGATTCCACATCTGAGGGAGGTCAGCTAGCGGTAGGTAAGAGGGGAGGGAGGGGGATACTTTATAATTAAATTACTTAATGACTATAAACAGTATTATTACACGGCTCTACATGGACTACAAACTAGGCAGACTAAAGGGGAACTACCACCCGACACAATCTTTACCTTCACTAAGTCCCCATCTGGCGACTAGCTGCTTAGTAGCGCTAGTCGCCAGAATAATTACCTTATTTAATAGATTTCTCCTCTCTCCCATGGGTGACGCGCAGGACGGAGCGGTGACATCTTGCCATTGAGGCATCCGCGCGCCTGTGCTGTCAGTCCCAGCCGGAGCCAAATGGCTCCTAGCAACGCCTCCTAGAGCAATTTTTAAAAAATTTTAATGGGACTTGGCTATGGATAGCACAGGCGCAGTCCAAACAAGTGATAGAGTTTTACACAGACGCTGCAGGAGGGACTGGATTTGGGACTTAATTTAGTCTTGGGTGGCCACCCGCTTGGCACTCAACCTGGCATTTCTTGAGCTTTTCCCTATCATAGCTGCCTTGGAACTATGGCATGAGCTGATGTCATGTTCTGCCCGTTTTTCTTTGCTTTTTGTGATTCCTTGTCTGTTTTTAGTTTGTTTTTCCTTGTTATTGGATCCTGGTTACCCACCTTGTCTTGTGTTTGCCCTGAGCCTTTATATAGCCTCTGTGCTTTTGGGTGGAGCGCTATCAAAGCATTCCAGGTCGTGACCCTTAGTGGTCTGTCTTGTTCCTGTGTGTTATCTTTTGTATTGACCCAGCTCTTCCTATGATTTCCCTCCTGTTCTGTGATTTGGTACCATGCTTGTCTGATACCGTTACCGACTTTGGCTCTGTTCATTCGACCATTCCTCCGTCTGCTGCCTTGTACTGCGTTGCCCGTCTTTTCCTGATCTGGCTTGTCTGATTTCCTGTTTGTCTTGATCCTGGTGAGCATCTAACTCCTCGACCATCAGTTGAACGCAGATCACCTCAACCACCAGTTGGACTTTGACTATCCTGTTCTCAGTCTTCTCAGTCGAGCTCCATGCCTCAGTGTTCCTGTATAACAAGTATGACTATACCACAGGTAGGTTATTTTTTCAGTATCGCCTTTCACCTCAGTGGGTAGTTGCTGTTCTCTGAGCTGTCATCTGAGGTGCAGGCTGGCTCTTCTGGTCGGCACTAATCTGGCCTTGCGGCCGGCATTTCAATCCTGTCCTAGGCAGCAGCAAGGCAACCTAGAGAGCAGCCACTGCCAGCTAGCTATGTACTCTATTCTTCTCTCCCAAGGATCTGGCCTACTGGAGTCTGACTTGCACAATTCCTCTATTGTCTGTTGTTATGCTCTTGTCATATTATATATATATCAAACAGCACTTCTTTGTGGGGAATCTACTTCCCAGAGTCTAACCAGGCAGCTTACACTGGGTGCTTATTCTGTCAGATCATCACAGCTGGCAAATAAGGCTGTGGACTTTTGGACTGATAACATGAGCATGGTTTATGTGATCAATCAGCTGTCATCCACATCTCCACCAGTTCGGGGGCTGCTATGATATTTGGTGCTGCTATGTATGCTCTGTAACATCCAGTTTAGGTCTAGACATGTACCAGGGGTGGACAACTGTATAGCTGATGCCCTGTCTAGAGAAAAGTGGGCCCCACATGCTCAGTCCAATGGTGTTATCTGTCCATCTAAACTCTGGCAGTTGGGACCCAGCTTCTAGATGATCTAGTCATTGGAGCCTAAAACTTGGGTGTCATACACAAGTGCTTGGAGGCAATGGGGTGAGTGTGCGCCGGCCAATGGTAAAAAGGGTTAGCACCCAAGCGTCAGATGTTAGTGTTCTTGCAGGATTTAAAGGGATAGTAATGTTTCATAGTAAAAGCAGCTCTAATTAATCATCATAGTATTTGGACCATGGAGAGTGTTATTTCAATTCTGTCAGAGTTGTAGTTCAAGAGTAATTGAATGATAAAGTATCCTCCTCCCACCCCTTTTACTGATATAACACTGCTCACCTCAGAGCAGCAGGGAGTTTGCAGAGAGGGACAATCTTCAATTAAGATGAGGGAAAAAGCTGAAAAACCTGTCAAGGGGGGCAGGGTTTTCATTGTTCTCACAGTAAGAAGATTGTCCCTTGGTGTGAGCTGTCTGGTCTATGGACTGGATTCCACATCTGAGGAGTGGGGGTTTACAATAGGTAAAAGGGGCAGGAGGGGGAAACTTTATCATTCAATTACTCTTGAACTACAACTCTCACAGTATTGAAATAACACTCTCTAAGGCTCAATTGCTATGAAGATTAATTGGAGCTGCTGTTTTTGTGAAACATTACTATCACTTTCAGAGTAGCAGGAATGTCTAAAGCATCTATGGTGTAGAGGCTGGCTGCATTGTCTTTCCATTTCAAGCTTACAGAGATGGAGGACCTTATAGACAGCTTCACGGTCATGAGGATCTTGAAGGTTTGGGGTAGGCAGGAGGTGCTGCATAAGGATAGGTGTCGCCAAGTGGATAAGAGTAGATTGCAGGTTTGAGCTAGCAGATATGAGCAGAAGCTATTTGCATGGGACATTCAGAGTGAGGGAGCTAGTGTCAGCATCCAAAACAGCTGAGGAGTCAGAAATGCAGGTGTCCCAAGTGCAGTGTGGCCAGGATGTGGTCAGGTATTGGCTGGCAAAGTCAAAAACTGATCAGGAGGCAAGGGCCAGTTGGTGGTATTGAAGGCATCTGAGAGTAGAACAAGCCCACGGCATGCGGTAAAGCAATATTTGGCATCAGGCCCCAGGGGATGGAATATTCTTAATGCATGAGGATGGCTCCATCCTGTCTGTGTTTCAATTTATGGCAGTGTTCAAGAAGGCTTTAGCAGTCACTGGTGTAGATCCCTCTGTTTATGGCACACAGTCCTTTAGGATAGGGGCAGCGGCAGAGTCAACAAGAAAGGGTCAGTCTGCAGAGGCAATTAAGCAGCTGGGTAGATGGAGCTCTGGGTATATAAGCAATATGTGAGGCCTTGAAAGTTTATATATATATATATATATACAAACATATAAATACAAGTAGTTAAGGAAAGCACTACAAGTAACTGCTATACTTGAAATATATTTAATAGTAATGATATCTATGTCAATTACATTGATACACACAATACATTAATGGACCTAAACATAAAAAAGTACAACAGTATAAATGTGCTCAGGAGCAAAGAATTAACGTGCACAGTAATAATAGCAAGTTCCTGTTCCAATATATTCGGTAACACTTCTCCCCAAGGTTAGTAGTAACAGTTCAAGCACTTCAGATGTATTGATAATCCGATAAGATGTATAAGTTATCCGGTAAGACTGCTAATGTCCAGCGGGCAGGTATGTTCAGCAACTGTCCAAACAGATATTATTAGCTGTATAGCTTATCTCCTTTATGTCCTATGAGTCCTGCCCCGTATACATATTCTTAGCCCTCTATTATAGCAATAAGTAAAATTACCTGGGGCTTGTTTTTGCGGGCAGGGAACTTGGGTCGCCTTAATCCTAACCTCCCCTCTTCTTGTCAGCGTGTCAGCGTAGTGACAAAGTATCGCTGACCAGGGCCGGATTTACCGTTAGGCAGAGTAGGCATCTGCCTACAGGTGCACCCCACAGAGGGGCGTCTGTCATTGGGTCCCTTAAAAAAAAAAAAAAAAAAAAAAAAAAAAGTTGCCTCACTGCCCGCACTAACCCCCTCGCCGCCCAGTCAGGTCTGTGCCTCCTTCAGCACAGACCTGTAGATGCTGTGCTCTCTCATTGGCTCTTTAGTATCACAGAGCGCTGGGAGATGACATCATCTCCCAGCGCTCTGCATGATGAGAAGACCGTGCGGGAGCTCCAGCAGCTACAGGTCTGTTCCAAAGGAGGCACATACAGACGTCTCCTGCCGCTGGACCACCAGGGAAGAGGTAGGTAACGGACACTGGGGGACAATGTGGAAATGATGGGGCAATATGGATCTGTTGGGGGGCAAGATGGAGATGATGGCAATGTAGACATGATGGGGCAATGTTTGTGAGGGTAAGTTGGAGCTGATGGCAATATGGAGCTGATGGGGGGCAATATGGAGATGAAGGGGACAATGTGAGAGTAAGTTTGAGCTGATGGGGGGGCAATATGGTGATGATGGTAATGTGGAGCTGATGAGGGCAATGTGAGGGTAAGTTGGAGCTGATGGGGCTCATGGGGGCAATATGGAGATGATGGGGGCAATGTGCGGGTAAATTGGATCTGATGGGGCAATATGGAACTGATGGGGCAATATGGAGATGATGGTGGCAATGTGAGGGTACGTTGGAGCTGATGAGGCAATATGGAGCTGATGGGGCAATATGGAGCGGATGGGGGCAATATGGAGCTGATGGGGCAATGTGAGGGTACGTTGGAGCTGATGGGGGCAATATGGAGATGATGGGGCAATGTGGAGCTGATGGGGCAATATGGAGATGACGGGGGACAATGTAAGGGCAAAATGGAGATGATGGGGGGCAATGTGGAGATTAGGAGCATTGTGGAGGTGTCCAGTGGAGATGGCCAATGGGGGGGGGCTTCAGATTTCTGTGCCTACAGGCTCCTGAGATGTAAATCCGGCCCTGTCGCTGATCGGATATTGACGGTTCAAAATACCGGATTGGTTTGATGTTCAATCCATGATAGTGAGGATCAAAAAAGTAGCGCTTGACTGTATCCACTTATACTTAGGTAGATAAATATTCAGTTTTTCTTCAGCTGAGTAATTTCTAGGGTGAAATCAAGGTGACAAAGCAACCACTAGAAATTACTCAGCTGAAGAAAAACTGAATATTTATCTACCTAAGTATAAGTGGATACAGTCAAGCGCTACTTTTTTGATGGGAGTGGTACTAGTTCTCTGGATAAATAAAAATACAAAAAGTACAAGGAGAGCACTACAATCCACTGCTGTTGTGTAATGTTCCATCCTAATATTGTGTGTATCAGCATATCTTCATTGATTTTATACTGATACATTTATAATTAAACATATATTTTAGTTTTATTAAAGTAGTGGATTGTAGTGCTCTTCTTGTACTTTTTGTATATATATATATATATATATATATATATATATATATATATATATATATATATATATATAACAAAAACATTTAGTCAATGTTTGCATTCTAAGACAAATGTGTTGTTGTGTGTTGTAGGTTCAGTTAGGACCTCAATGCAAGTATGGCTTCTGGGTCATTCATTCATATTTTGACCAGGAAACCAAGCAGCAAACAGTTCAAGTGGAGGACACCTGGAACCAGGGCATCATATTGAGATGTCTGGGTAAATGTAGTCTTCACTGGACACAGATTTTTCAGATGTTTGTGGACTCACAGGCCAGAAGGGGATAGCCAATTGTCATAGTATATTGCATGCGGAAGGGAATGATCTTACATCCCAAAAATCCATGCAGCTGATCCTGGATATTCAGGATACATTGTAGGTGGTTTTAGTCTCTCTCTCTCTCTCTCTTCCCTATTCCTATGAAATGGTTTGCAAATTATAGCATCCCATTTGTAGTTCTAGAATTGACCATTAGAGGGCAGACCTGTAGCAGTTTGTTTCCTATGACATCACCCATACTGCATTTGGTTGAATTTTGCAGTTGGACCAGCAAACATAAAGCAAGGTATGTCTCTGTGTGTGTTGTAAAGTGTAGAAATAAAGGCCCCTATTCATAAAAGCAAACTGGGGATATTTGGGAGAAAACCAACTGCAACATAAGGAACAAACAGAAATTCCTGGGAAATGAAATTGGACTGTTAACCCCTTGAATGATAGAGAGCTCTCCAAAAGCTCTATCCAAGTGCATGGACATTTAGGGATTTTTATTTGTCCCCTGTGGTGCAGCTGGTTTACTCCAGAATAACTCAAATTTGGTTTAATAAATATGGGCCAAAGGGCCTTATCCACCAAGCTCAAGAGTTGCAGTTCTGATGCAAAGCAACACCATAGGTGGGGTTAAGCATTTCATTTATTTAAATGAGGTGTTTAACCCACTGAATGCTAGAGTTCTAGCATTCAAATGGTTACCAGACCTGTTAACCCCTTAAGGTAAGCTGACTAGCCCTAACTGGTGAAACATTGGGAATATGCAGTGTTCAGAGCTGCATCTAAATCAAAGGAGCCCTGCAGTGCACATTTTTCATGTATAGGCCTGGAGAGATGGCTCAGTTGGGTAATGCACCAGCTGTAGAATCTGTTCAATCTCTGGGTCACAGGTTCTAGTCCATGTTTAGTCATTGAAGCCTTTCACCCTTATGTGGTAGATAAAATGAGTACCCAGGATATACCTGAATATGAGAGATAATCTCAATGTATCCTTCCTGATAAAGTGGGTCTGGTCAGAGGACCTTAATCCTTTGAGTGCCAGAGGGGTACGCAGTGCATTGCTGTGCACTGTGTTGCATACTCCTCTGACACTCAAAGGGTTAAGGATTAGAGAGGTGTAAAGTGTGTTGCTCTCTCCTCTGGGGTTAAATTCAGAAAGGCTTATGTTGGTTTGCTCCAGTCCTTCGTTTGAATTAGGCCCAATGCCTTTTTCTCAGTTATGAATTTACAATCAAGGCATTACTCTTCTGTTTTCGTTTGCCTTTGGCCATCTTTGATGTTCAGATAAGTAATTAGTTAAAAACAAAATTAAAAAATATATATAGAGAAGATAAGGGTTTGAAGCACTCACAGGTGTTAAAGGGATAGTAATACTTCTATTAAAGTTGATCTCGGAGTCTTCTTTATTTTTTTAACAGGTAGCACTATATTTCATTACTTACATGTTTGTAGTTAAAGCTCTATGCAATCCGAAAGGATCCACCCCTTCTGTCCACCTCCGATCAGATCTGGAATCCAGTCGTGGGACTGGACGGACAGGGTCAGATTCGTAATAAGGCAAAGTAGGCACCTGCCTACAGGCGCATCCCACAGAGGGGCGCCTGTCATTGCTGGGATAATTTTTTGGCTTGTTATTTTTTATTAGCCTCGCCAGCCAGCCCTGCCCCCCCCTTGGTGCCCACAACAACATGAAGAGGAACAAGGCACAGACCTGTAGAGCTGCTGAGCTCCCTCGTCCCCGTCGGCTCTTTAGTAATACTGCAGAACGCTGGGAGATTACATCATCACCCAGCGCTCTCCATTAGAGACCGCGCGGGAGCTCCAGCAGGCAGCAGATACAGCTCTGTGCCAAAGGAGGCACATATACCTCTCCTCTCCAGCAAGGTAGGAAACCGGGGGGGCAATATGGAGATGATGGGGGCAATGTGAGGGGATATGGAGATGATGGGGACAATGTGAGGGGCAATATGGAGATGATGGGGGCAATATAGAGATGAATGATGGGGGCAATGTGAGGGGCAATATGGAGATGAATGATGGGGGCAATGTGAGGGGTAATATGGAGATGATGGGGGGCAAGTTTGAGCTAATGGGGCAATGTGAGGGGCAATATGGAGCTAATGAGCATTGTGGAGGTGTCCAATATAGATGGCAAATCGGAGGGGGGGGGGCACTCTTCAGATTTCTGTGCCTACAGGCTCCTGAGATGTAAATCCAGCCTTGTGGACGGATGCAGCGAGGGACAATCTTCACTCAGTAAGTATAAGGAAAACCCTGCCCCCTTGAGGAAGGAGGATAGGATTATCCTGTTGCTTACTGAAGATTGTCCCTTGCGCTCTCCATCTAGACCAGGCAGAGAGGATCAGTGACACAGGGGAAGGGGATCCTTTCGGCATGAATAGCGCTTGAACTACAAACCTGTAAGTAAGGAAATATAGTGCTACACGTTAAAAAAAAAATAAAGAATTTAATAGATGTATTACTATCCCTTTAAGAGGTGTTATATTACACGTTATTTCATAAATACAGGTAGACATTGTTTCACTTTTCTCATGGAGCCTTTATCACAGCCCTTGTCAAAAATGGAGCAATTTTGGGGCAAACCAACTGTATCATAGGGAACAATCAGAGGGTTCCTGTTTGTGCCCCCTCCCCTAGGATTACCACTTAAAAAAATTCACGCTGGCTAGAACCTGTCGGACCCTGGTGTGGATGGGCCTAGCAGTCACATATTCACCTGCTGCATTGCCCGTGGTTATACCTCTTTGCAGTTCATTAGCAGCCTCTATTCATACCTGGGAACTTTAAAAAAGTGATTTGGTCATACCTGGGACTCTCCGGATATGCCCCGGAGACTTAGGTTTTTGCTGTTGATTACCGGGTCTCCGGGGCAGACACTGATTCTCCAGATGTCTGCACACTTCTGCTCCTTCCTAGCCTGTTCCTTCCATTTCCCTCCCACTTCTCCTCCTTCCCCAGCCTATTAGTCCCTCGATTAAACGAGACCCTTTTTCAACTCCTAATCTCGTCACTTATCTCCCCCCAGCATCAACACAGGAGTCCCCTCCGAGAACTCCACAATATAAAGTTCCCAGGTATGGATATAGCCCTGCTTGCTCTAATGCAGTGGTGTTCAGTTGGCCCACAAGGAAGCCTTAAAGGGATAGTAATGTTTCATAATAAAAGCAGCTTCAATTAATCATCATAGTATTTGGACTTTGGAGAGTGTTATTTCAATTCTGTCAGAGTTGTAGTTCAAGAGTAATTCAATGACAAAGTATCCCCCCTCCCGCCCCTTTTACTGATGTAACACTGCTCAGCCAGATCAGAAAGGAGGTGCCCAGGTAGACTGCAGAGAGGGACAATTTTCAATTAAGATAAGGGAAAAACCTGAAAAACATGTTAAGGGGGCAGGGTTTTCATTGTTCTCATAGGAAGAAGATTGTCCCCTTCTGTTATCTGTCTGGTCTATGGACTGCATTCCACATCTGAGTAGAGATGGCTTACACTAGGTAAAAGGGGCGGGAGGGGAAACTTTGCTTGTGAGTATCTCTCAAACCATAAAGGTTTGAAAGATAAGACTTATATCGTTCTTCATGTTTTTTTAATACCTACAAAATAAAATAAAGATAAAACTAAGTATTACTATGCCTTTAACATACAAAATCTCTATATCACTGCTTGGACACACACATAGCAAAGCAGGACTTCTCCCTCTTCCTTCCTGGAACAAATGGCACCAATTTAGAAACTCAACATGCGGTTCATCGGTTCAGATCATATATTAGGAAACACTGAAGCCTCCACCTTGAGAATTGGGCCCTTCATCCTGAGATCTGTTTAAAAACCGTCAGTTTCAGGGTCAAACCCTAAAAGTTCCCTGGTTTGTCTATGTTAAAATGGTGATCAGGTTACTTTAGTTATTACTTATGTTTGGAAACTTCTCTCTGGAAATCATGGTTTTGCCTCTTCCACTCCAGGTGATAAATCACCACAAACAAGAAAAGGTAAGGAGAGGACAGGAGGAAAGAGTGTAGGGCATCCCTGGGCAGGGAAAGAGAGGGAGAGCAGGTAGGAAGAGAGGTACCCGCCAAGGGACAGGTACACAACAGTCAAGGACAGAGCTGGGACGAGACCAGTGCTAACCTCAAAGATCAGCCATTGAACAACGCTCACAGCAGAACACACCGGCGGTGTGCTTCTGAGGATAACTAATATTGACTCTTTTCTTTCTGATTATTTTCAGTCATTACTTTTATTCATTTTCTTGTTTCCATATTTTTGTCTGTGGTGTATATGCAGATGTTTTTACTGTGAAATATATATACACTATACATGCTATTTTGCATTTATGAGAATAGTATATTACATTTTTTATGATTTAAGTCTTATTTCTGTTTGTCTAATATTCTGTTATATTAACAGAATATTAGACAGGGCCCACTCTTTGCCCCCCCCCTTTTTTTTTTGTTCTTTCACATGTTGGCCGCTTGGATCTGAGGCTTCTGGGGAATTAGCTGCATCTCAAGGATTCATCTAGGATTGCTAGTAGGGGTGCCTGGCCACTTACCTAGATACTATCTTTTGTACATTGTACTTGATCATAGGCTGGACATTCTAGAATTTTTAATGAGTGGTTGATTGTTACAATATATAGATTCTTGTTTTAGGCTGGACACTTTTTATACACACACTAGTACACACGGGCTAAAGTGCACCTGGCGGCCCCGGGTTGCCGCCCTGGAGCCAGGAGCAGAGACAGGCAGTGAGCCGTTCAGGTGCCCCGCTCCGGAACAGCGAGTTCGGCCAGTCTCTACTGTACATGACTGCATCGTTCCTGCAGTCTCTACTACGCACGTGCGGTTACGCACATAAGGAGCTTCGCAGGCTAGCACTTTATATTATTTAGATTTTATTGAAGAAGTGGTTTACAGTCATTACAGATGTTTCCACCCTCCTCCATTCACTCAGTGGTTTCACTTTACTAGTAATCCGAGTGCCGGTACAATTGTTTTTCTCCAGAGGAGATAATAGATGTAGTTGGTGCTGAATCCTCCCAACCTGTACCTCCTGAACCACCAATGGAGCCTGCTGCATCGCTTTTACCCTCCTGAACCACCTATAAAGCCTGCTGCATCGCTTGTACCTCCTGAACCACCAATGAACCCTGTTGCATCACTGTACCTGCAGAAATTCCACCCCATGCACCATCAACGGAGCCTGCTGCAGAAATTCTACCTCATAAACTACCAATGGAGCATGCTGAAGAAATTCTGCCTGCTGAACAAACAATGAAGCCTTCTGGGGATGCACTACATTCTTCTGGGGATGCTTCTTCTGCCTTACCCTCGCCGTCCGCACCAGATGTGGAAGAACACACACTAGACAAAGAGTACATCAGAATACAGAGGAGGAGGCTATGGGAGTCAAGGAGCCACAGTCGGAGGAGTGTATGCCACCAACGTACTGTCGAGAATCAACTGGCAACCCTAACAAATGAGATACATCAGTTCAGGGGTTTCATGGCTGACATTTTGGGCCATTTGGTACAGCGCTACCTGACCACAACAGGATCCAGACCCAAATGTTAATCCTACAATAGTCCTTCTCCACACCCTCATCCTCCATTGTTACGCCAGCCCAAACACCAGTACACTAAAGAGTCACCAGACGGTCTAAAAGGCCTGGCCCCTCTGCCCCCTTTGTCCACTCTGCCCCCTACCAAGAGGAGGAAACTTTCACATGTGTTTTGTCCATCAATAAAAACATGCCATTCATCAAACCATGGTGTCTGTGTTTCAGTGTCAGTGCCAGAGGGGTATCCAATGCATTGCAAAGCAATGTATTGCAATGTATTGCAAAGCAATACAATATATATATATGTATTGCAAAGCAATACATTGGACACCACCCTTGCACTCCTCAGTCCATTGGTGTTCATGTGTGATGCAAGAAACAATCCTAAGCTGTTGTTGACCTTCAAATCACAGGAGACTCATTAACATGGAGAACGCAGAAAACTGGATGAGTTTTGTGTATGCTGCAAGCCAACATCAACTGATCCACTTACAGTTTGTTATCTAGACATGATTCCATGCAGGTTCAGGTTTGTCGAATTAGGTCACTGTAAGGTCACCAAAAGGACACCAATAGTTCCAAGCTGTCAGAATGGCAATATGCATACCAGCTGACAAATGGGACACATGCAAATAAACACTCTTACAGGTCATATCAGGTACCAATCACCGAGCCAGTGTACCCCAAACTCAATCTCAAAATCCCCAGCAGTGCTTCTGTTCTTGATCTCTTCAGTGTGTCACATGTCCGCATCACAGGTGACATATTTATGTGAATGGAACAATGAGTGATTCCAGAGCATGGGATGGGATCAAGAAACATGCCCTATTGGGAATCTGTTGTGGCCATGTTGGGGAACAACACACCCAAACGTGTTTCATGTCTGCGGCAGTATACAACATGGATTCTGTGTATATCCCATTTCTTCTGAACTGAAGGTCCAACACCTTGGATAGTAGATTGTGTATCAGGCATATCTACCATTCAACTGGTTGAGAGCAGAGTTGAGGAGAATGTGGCACAGTGGATGTGTGTGTGTTCTCCCCTGCGGTGCAGTTGGTTGCTTAACACTTTGAGTGCCAGAGCAATGCGTTGTGTATCCCCTGGAATTCAAAGGGTTAACTGCATGGCTAATACTTTTTATGTCTCAAACAACATGACATGTTCAAGATGGCAGTACAGACCCCCCTGGTGAAGGATATGTCCCTGGATTGTCCTAGGCTGCATGTTCCAGGGCGATGGGTGAAGTGCTGTTAACTCTGAAGAGGAAGGCCAGGAAACACATTCACCCATATTTGTAATCCACTGTGGTAAGCATGTGGTGGGGATATGCATGATACTTACAGGCAAAGTATTCTCCAATGACTATGTCCCATGTCTCACCACCTCTCTTGGTATCACCCTCCAATGGCTGTGGCACTGGTACCTCAACAAAGGCATCGCTGTGGATGTCACCTAATAACTGGGTGTCTACAGCAACATTGCGCAAGATGGTAAATGTAGGGATGATTTCACAGGCTCTATTGGGGGCGTACTGTAGGGATCCACCAGATTTGTCTAGGAAACGGAACCTAGTTTGCAGGAGGCCAAAGGTCCATTCTATCACAATCCTTGTCCTGCTGTGAGCCTTGTTGATTCTTTGTTGTGCTGGTGTCTGGGGATGAGCAACAGGTGTGAGGAGCCACTGACTGCACCCATATCCTGAATGCCCTGTGAGACAGAGGGAAGATTAATGAGAATGTGACCCATGAACCTCATGTATATGATGTTTGTTTTTAGGCTGGTACTCACCCGGCAGCCATCCTCCTGTTAGGGCCCTGTCTTCAAAGTCACGGAGGGGTGTCATGTGAAGGACTTCTCAAGCGAACATGAGTGCAGTCGATGGCTCCCATGACTCTCGGTATGCCTCCCCTTCTATAGAAATCC
The DNA here is from genome assembly GCA_037306005.1 of Rhinophrynus dorsalis. Taxonomy (NCBI): domain Eukaryota; kingdom Metazoa; phylum Chordata; class Amphibia; order Anura; family Rhinophrynidae; genus Rhinophrynus; species Rhinophrynus dorsalis. The sequence goes on from CM074727.1 coordinate 140,502,128, forward strand.
TGCTTGACTCCCTACCACTGCACCTGAGTAGTGGGGAAGTGAATGTACTTCCTGGCCTTTCTCTTCAGAGATAACAGCACCTCACCCAATGCCTTGGAACATTCAGCATGGGACATCCTAGAGATATAGCCTTCAGTGGATCGAAAGGATGCAGATGCCATGAAAAGGATGGCACACACCAGCTTCTCTGTGCCTGATAGGGCATAATTGCTGGTTGAGTTATGGGGTCAATGTAATCTTTAAGGACCTTATACTGTGGGAGGTTAACCTGTAACGGTCTCTGACCTCCTCCTCCCCCATGCCGAACAGTGTGACCCTGGTCCGGTAAACTCTGGGTCTTTGTGGTCATCTTCTCCTCCTCGGTTGAACCACATCTTCGTCTGGCACCTGGGGATGTGGACTGTTCGGGATGGGCAGCACAGGTGCTGGTGCTTCACCTGCTCCCTTACTTGGGGAAGGTATTCTTGGGGGGTAGGGGGCTACAGTAACATCTCTCTCCCTGCCCCTCACAAGCCCCTGATTCCTCTGGCAGCAAAAGCAAGGGAAGCATGGCATGGTGTCTGGAACAAGAAACAGGCCAACTAAGAGCAATAGGATAATATCACTGCAACGAGCAGAGTGAGGAGTACAGAGGGAGACATAAAGGCAGTGGTAGCTGAGAGTTCATCATGGTCTGCTGATTGTTTGTTGCCTGTTCTAGGCTAATGTGGTTTGAACAGACGCAGAACAAGATGTTGATGCATGTCCCTCCCACTGCAATGTACAGGTGTGTGGACCTTGATTGTGTAGGTATGTGTTTTTGGCCTGTGCTTTATCCCTTGTAGACCAGGAGGTGTGTAACACATTGATATTATTATGCACACTCCTTTGGTATTCAAGGGGTTCTTTTGTTGTTGGTAGCTGTGCGGGAGTTAGGGCCACTTGGGCCACAGTTCAGAGTTGTTTATTTGTGCCTTCAGGTGTTAATTTGACAGTTCCATCTTTGTTTCTGGCTTAGAGAGCATGCGTGTGTGGATTCTAAAGTGCCGTCTTTTAGACAACGATGGTTTAGAACCGGCATTGTGGATTCTGTGCCTCAGCTTTGAGGTTCAGGATTACCGGCAGGAAATGTTTCCACTCAACGTGCGGTAACACTGACCTCATATAATAGAATTCTACTTGCTCGTTATTTTCTGTTGATTTTGATGGGCTTTTATTTTTGGTGTCTGTTGCTCAACTATACTGCATGTTGGATAGTAACAACATGGGTGATAGAATACTAAACTGTGCTTTCAAAACCGCCATCGCCAGTTTTTATTTTTTTCGTGGGGAATAGAATCAAGCCCTGAGATTAATGATGGTGCTTTGATTGCACACTAGCACAGGAGCTACCTACCATTTTGACACTAGGTACAGGTCTCCCAGTGGTGTCATATACATTAATACAATATTAACGTTATACAGAAATTATTAGCTAAGGTATTTATATACAATAATAAGCTATCTTTTTTTTAACTTAAATAATCTAACACTCTTTGGAGTAGCATCCTTCGGATGATATATATTTCCTGCAGCCCTCGTTGTACATGGTTTTGTGGTCTGTAGTAGTGGAAGATAATAGAATGAACAGCAGGGGGTGCTGCTGCCACAATTTACTGCAGGTTTGGGCCTATAAATCATTTACAGGCCCAAAACCTGCAGTAAAGTGTGGCAGCAGCACTCATTCTGTGGATGTATGGTGTATAACCTTAGGGCTGTGGTAGGTATTACTATCCTTTTAGAGGGACACTTTTTCTTTGAGTAAGTTTCCCAGACCTCATCATTAACTGGAGACACACAGGAAATATGCATAATTAGGTCAGCACTGAACTCAAAGCAGCCCTGCACTTTGCATTTTTCATGTTCCTGGTTTAACCCCTTGAGAGCCAGAAGAGAATGCAGTGCATTGCTCTGCAGTGTGTTGTAGACCCCTCTTACACTCAAAGGGTTAAAGGTGAGGACTGTCCCGCCTAGATTAAAGTGATCCTGTCACCTCTCAAAGAAGCTGGCATATTTTACATCTACACTAAATACTGCCAATATCTTACAATAACCTAAAGTCCAGACATTTTACTTCTAATCCAGCAGAACTCAAACCTGTCCTCACAGTCTGATCTCCTAAAATATAGGACATTAGGTTAGCTAAGAGTGACAGATGGATGTCGGGGTTAAGAGGGAAACTTTGGAGGTATGCTAGACCACTGTGTCAGGATTTGAAGTCTGATACCGGGGGGGGGGGCTCTATGGGGACTGCATTGAGCAGTCCAAGACACTGAACTGTGTGACATCAGTCTTATGGTTCGTTCAGTATCTTTCTTCTGGACCAGTGAGGAAGCCCCAGTGTTTCATTTCAGACCCTCATTCAGCTCCCCTTTTGGACTGCCAAGACTCACAATACAACCCCAGCTTCATTGGCAGGTCTGATCCCCAGGGATATCCGATGACAGGGCACCATCAGAGTGATAGTTGCCCTATGAACGTTTATACATAATGGACCTTATGGTTAAAGGCAAAGTGGAACCGTTATGGGGAAGGCAAACTGTACCATAGGGTGAAAATAAAAATTCCCCTTGATTTAAATGTGACTTTTAACCTCTTGAACGGTAGAGAAGTCTCCAAAGCATTGAATGATTCAAAGCCTCATTTAAATAAAAGGGAATGTTTGGAATTGTATTATTGCTCCACTTTACCTCTATACAGAAGATCTAATGAGTGGCCCTGGTTTCTAGAGGCAGGATATGGGGCCCTTGGAGTGAACATGATTGCCTATTACTAATGTAAGTAGCCCTGTAGGAGGAACATCTCCATGCAGACAACACAGACTTCCCATTAGGCAACTGCCTAGGCCATAGTTGGTCAATCTTTGGTCCTCCAGCTGTTGGGGACTAAAACTCCCATTGGCTGGTTGGGGATGAAGAGAATTGTAGTTCCCAATGGCTGAAGAACCAAAGATTGAGGATCCGCAGGTGCACAGAGAGGACTCCGGTCTGAATTCGGAGCCCCACACAGTATCAGCCACGGCACGGGCAGTCTGTACTGCGCATGACTGCAGCGCACACAGCTGTCTCTACTGCGCATGGCGGCTTCTGACAAACTTATTTAGCGAATTATAATATAAGATGTATGATGCATATTTACCAGGGCCCCTATATATTTATTGGATACTTTTTAACTCCTTGGATTCAAGAGAGGTCCCTAACACATTGCTTATAAGGCTGCTGGAGAACTCCCTAGTATATATTAGGTTAAGGAATTTTTGTGTGCTTGACTATATAGCAGGGGTGCTCCAAACTGTCTCCTACCTCCCCAAACAGTGCAGGTTTTCTGAATCTTGTCTCATGATCACAGGTGAATCAATAAGTAGTTCAGTCATTCTGAAGGATCTGTCTAGGATAAAAACATTCACATGTGTTTAACTGAGGAGATCCTGATAACAGGCACTGTGTGTGTGTGTGTGTATATGTATGTATGTACGTATGTATGTATGTGAGCAACCACTGCATTACAGGAACTTGTAATTCCTGTTCTAAGCAACAATAGATAAGGCAGACAAATGTGAGGAGAGAGATTGAGCAATGGAGTGGGTAAGGATACCCAGGGTGCAGTGCCTAGGGGTGTATGGGATATAAATGTGGATCTAGGCCAGTGGTTCTCAACTCCGGTCCTCAGGACCCACTAACAGGCCAGGATTTGATGATTTCCTTGTTAGAGCACAGGTGAGTTAATCAATGTGAATGAGCCTCTGATCACCACACCTGTGCTCTAGCAGAGAAATCCATAAGTCCTGGTCTGTTAGTGGGTCCCGAGGACCGGAGTTGAGAACCACTGATCTAGGCTTTGGTGTCAGTGTTGCCTGAGAGTAAGAGGCAATGTTATGTACATGGTTTGGTGAATAGATTTCCATATGGGGAGGTGCAATAAAGGCATCTGGTGTGTGTGGAAGTGTGGAGGAGCTTCCTCTGTATATTAGAGATAGGTTTGGACACCCTGACTATCTTAAAGGACTGTTTATGGTCCAGAATTTAAAGGAACACTGACACCGTAACCAGGGCAGAAAATCCAAATTGACGCTATGTATCAGTTCTGTGTAGACTGGATATCATGGACAAGGAGGCATATGTGCTTCTTTTTGCTGGACTCCAGGACCCCAAACTCTCCCTGCTAAAATATTGAAGAAGGAGGGCATCTGTGGGTGTGGCTTGGGGAACTGGAGTCCTGCAATTAAGAATCATATCTGCATTTGTGGACTGATATCCACTTCTAATTACAGATTAATTTTGGAGAACCAGTCCTCACAGACTTGATTCATTGTGTCCATTGGGATTTTTTATACTGACTGAGGCAAGTCTACTTTTCTGGTTGAAGATGGGTTGTACATAGATTTATCATAAATAATGGGTCTGCGCGTGATGCAGTTGTCATGGGAAAAGCCCTGCATTGGTAGGTGTCAAAGTATCTATCAGATAAGGGCCCTGTGTTGGTAGGTGACAAAGTATCTATCGGATAAGGGCCCTGTGTTGGTAGGTGACAAAGTATCTATCAGATAAGGGCCCTGTGTTGGTAGGTGACAAAGTATCTATCAGATAAGGGCCCTGTGTTGGTAGGTGACAAAGTATCTATCAGATAAGGGCCCTTTGTTGGTAGGTGTCAGTGTCTGTCAGATAAGGGCCCTGTTTTGGTAGGTGTCAAAGTATCTGTCAGATAAGGGCCCTGTGTTGGTAGGTATCAGAGTATCTACCAGAGGTAAGTAACCTTGGATAAGGGCCCTGTGCTTGTAGAGGGCAGTGAAGGATATGTATCAGAGGGTAAGTCACCTCTGATGAGGGCCCCCGTGTTGGTAGATGTCAGTTCAGGGTATGTATCAGAGGTAGATCACCCAGTATGAAGGCCTTGTGTTGATAGATGTCAGTGAGGTGTATCTTTTAGAAGTAAGTTGCTTTGGATGAGAGCCAGTGATGCTAGAAGTCAGAATATCAGAGGTAAGTCACCTTGAATGATGGCCTGTGTTGGTAGATGTCACTGAAGGCTATCTGTCAGAGGTAATTTTTTCTGGATGAGGGCCTGTGTTGGTAGACATCAGTGAAGAGAATCAGAGGTAAATCACCCAGGAATGGGGCCCTGTATTGGTAGATGTTAGTGAAGGGTCTATCAGAGGTAAGTCACCCTCCATGAGTGCCATATGTTGGTAGAGGTCACTGAAGGCTATCTCACAGACTTTGTGTTGCCTCCTTTACCGAAGAAAAAAACAGCATTCCACTTGCTATCATAGACTTATTATTGACACCAAGCCCAAATTTAACTGGCCTGCAAGTGAAATACTGACTGTATTGCACCACCAGTCAGAGGTGAATCTCCCTGGAGGAGTGTCATCTATTGGTAGATGTCAGTAAACTGTCTCATCTTGAGGTAAGTCCCCCCGGAGGAGTGTCATATGTTGGTAGATAATGGTGAACTATCTCATTCTGTAGTAAGTCTCCCTGAAGAAGGGTTCTGTGTACATAGGTATCCGTGATGAGGAGAAATATCTCTCCAGAGAGGGTATAGTTAATAGGTGTCCCTGGATAAAGATTTGACATAAGCCTAGTTTACATTGTCGTTGATAGCAACTCTGGAAAACACATGATAAAGTTATCAGCTACAATGTATGACCTGTATGACAAGTAAGTCTCCATGCAGAAGGATATTGTTTAGATATACCTCTGTGATTGGACTAAGTGAGAGGTTTGCCTTTCCAGATGGGATGTAACTCTTCCATGAAGATGTGGCATCATTAGGCAGCTAGGATTTTTCATCATGAGGTAAATCTCCCTTAAAGAAGCAGTAAACATGAGTTGTCCCACCACTGTTGTTGTTTTATTCAACATAGAACAGTTCAGGTTGCCAGGAAGTGAACCACAGTGTGATTACTTCCTGAAAGTTCCAACTGACAGCATGATTCAGCATTCTACCACATTCTACTGAGAACTTTTTTCAATGACTGGCCTCTTCTAGGGAATGCAGTAGAATAACTAAGCGGAATCCTACCACTAGAGGTCACTGTTCATGTAAAAACCAAGAGCTGAAACTGTAATATACATCTCTCATCAATGGGATTACCCTTGTTTTCCTCAATAGGAAAAGCTCTACAGCTATGTTTTTTTCATAACTAATGCTTACTGCTTCTTTAAGGGGGATGGTGTATGTATGTGTGTGTGTGTGTGTGTATATATATATATATATATATATATATATATATATATATATATATATATATATATATATCCCCTTAAGGACCCATGACGGTCCAGGACCGTCATGGCTTGTTTTCAGTTAAGGACACATGATGGTCCTGGACAGTCATAGAATTCCGGGCTCCCCGCGAGGCTGCACGCTGTTTGGGGAGTCCGGAATCAGATAATGGGGGGGGGGGAGGAAGGTCCCTGGTCCTTAAGTGACCGCACCGTGCATGTGTGGCTGGTCCTTAAGGGAATATATATATATATATATATATATATATATATATATATATATATATATATATATAATGTAATTAGACTAAGTGAGAGGTAAGTCTCTCTGAAGACAGTGTAAGCAAGAGGTCTTCTAAAACTAGGAAGTGGTATGGTGGGTATCTGTGCTATAATGTATGTGAATGTTTGGTGTGTAATGTGGTGTCAGATCTATTTCCTATGCCATGATGTAAGGACAAGTAAGGTATGTATGCACTCCTACCTGGACACAAATAGTGCACACATGTAGATTTTATCAGTAATCAGAAACAAAAAGCTGTCTTAGTTACATAGCTGTGGAGGTATTGGAAGACTGGAGAATACTATGAGGCTGTGTATAATGCCTTTGTTTTATTTATTTATTTCAAATTATTAGTCAGAAGAACCGTGCCCGTCTGAGGCTCAGCTACACTAGATTGTGGAAGAAGATTTCTACATATTTTATTGAGTATATATCCAGATGGTGACTATATATATTTATTCTTATATATGCGCATGTTTAGATACATTTGCACTGGTTAGTTATCGCTCTTCATTTTTTTTAATAAATAATCTTATTTATTAAGTTATTCATGTAGGATGGCAGTGAAAGGGGCTTTTAGGAATAAATGAGTTCCTTTCTGTAAAAATGGAAAGCCCCTGGGTATGCCCCGGCATTAACCCTTTGAGTGCCAGAAAGATACCTAATACATTGCACTGGAGAGTAATCTAATGCATTGCAGCACAATGCATTGGATTCCTTTCTCATACTCAAAGGGTTAATCACATTGAATACTAGTGCAATCTCCAAAGCAAAAGCAATGCTTTGTAGACCTTGCTAGCATTCAAGGGGTTAAAAAAGACATTTATCACTTTGAGTGCCAGAGGGGTACGCAACTCGTTGCTTTGCAGAAGTGTTATGTACCCCTCTGGCGCTCAAAGGGTTAAATGAATGGCAATTTTGCATCCCCTACAGTGCCTTAAAACTGCTCCATTTCTTCTTAACCCTTTAAGGACCAGCGGGTTGTGAAATGCATTGTTTGGCAATGCGTTGCACACACTTCTGGGTCTTAAAGGGTTAATAAATCTGCCTAATAGCTGCTGATTTAACCTGAAATGGATCCATTATAAAGTTGACCAAATGCAGTACAGAGGACAAATAAAAATACCTATTGAATTTAAACGGCTTTTAAGCCCTTGAATGCTAGACCTCGCTGGTATTCAAAGGGTTAAAAGACCCATTTATTAGTTTTCCTCCAGAATTTTGCCTCTTTGCCTTTCTACATAAAGCCCTAAGATAGCGCCAACAAAATGTAATTTTAAATGCAACATTTACAGTTTGTAAAAAAAAAAACCTTCTTTCATTTTGTGTTTAGGTATTACAACACTACGATTTGGATGTCAAGGGCTGTTGTGAAGCCGAGTGTTAATTAAAAGAACACACAGAGAGTTATTTACATTCAAATAGGAAAATCAATGGGGACTGGATTCTTTGTTCTTGCATGCATACCTAGGCCTCCTTCACACAGGGCAGGCCACGTAGGGTTAAAGCTCTGCAATTTGCAGGCAGCTAGAGCGGAAACACATTTCTCTCTCGCTCACTCTGTCTGTTGCTTTAAGGACAGTTTGAGTCGGCCTTGGAGGATGGGGGAAAAACAAGGTTTGCTAAATAATACTGACAATTCTAAATACTGTTCCAGTTTCTTATATGATGACTGTGCCTTTTTAAGGATCTGCTATTTATTTAACCTATTTCTTTTTCTTGTTGAAGGTGCTTGATTTTAACACCAGACTGGCAGTGGCTTCCAGGGAATCCTTTAAAAGGTTTGCTTTTTCTTTTGGCTTCATTTTAACAGCATTGTATTAGGCCATGAGGCTGATGTACTAATTGTAATCAACTACAACATAGGAGACCAATGAAACACTGATCTTGATTTAAATGGACTTTTAATGCCTTGAATGCTAGAAAGATTGAGATCCCTCTAGCATTTAAATGGTTAAAAAAATCCTCATTTTGAACAACTTTGGGACTTTTAAATGTGTCCTCCATGACTGATGCAGTTGATTTCCTCCAGAATTTCTCTTCATTTGTTTTCTACATATGGGTCAAAGTCTGGTTATGGATGAGAGATATTTTAACCCCTTAGGTGCTAGAGAGGTCTTGCAATGTGTTTGAGTCCATCTGGCATCTATGGGGTTGGTGTGCAAGTTATTCAAGGTTAAAAAAAAATGTGTAGTGAACATTTGCAATAATTCAGTAAAAAAAACACGGTCTTGGGTATAATAAATGTAGAGTAGAGCAATTCTAGGCCAAGCTAACTAAAGGATAAAGGTGAACTAAACATACCCACTGATTTAATCCTTTCAGTGATTTAACCTCTTGGTTGCTAGAGATATATATATATAGGGGTTAACATGCAGAAGGTTCAAGAGATGAAGTATATAAAGGGAATGTGCGATTATCATTTTCCCTGGAGCAGACAAACTATACTTCAGCTGAAAAATAAACATCCCCTAAAGTCCAGTTGAGTTAAACAGGGATTTTAACCCCTTGAATGCTACCAAAGCCTCCAATGCATTGAAGGAGTTAAAACCCCCAATTTAAATAATTAGGGATTTTCATTTATCACTTATGGTGCAATTGGTTTGCTCCAGAATTGCCCCTGTTCAGATTGTTAATTACACATGGCTCATAATGCATTTGTTTTATAAAGCATACAGCTGCACATGCACGTAAACATTTGAATACCGGTAGATATTTATTACATGCACATGAACATTTGAATAATCATTTATTAATAAAGAAATTGATGTACTTTGTGCCTTTTTTCTCTCTTGTACAGAAAGAGGCCTAACTTAGCCTGTCTTTTTCTACGGCTCAGCTCCTGCTTGCCAGAGCTGCACAAAGATAATCACTCAGGAAGTCTTGCAGCCAATGGCCTGAAGCATTACATACAGATTTGTGAGAGCACCCAATCCCGCCCGTGCTTGTATCAGGAAGACAGATCATCAAGCTAAAGTGCCAAGCCCTTTCTGTCTGAGAACAGAGACTCTGTCCTCCATGTTTTTATAAGTATTGACATAACACTGTTACAATGCATCCACAGAGGTAAGACTTTGCTTTTTTGGGGGGAATTTTTATTTATGTCTTTTGGACATCCAAATTGTGCTTTTGCAGGTTACATCTCCACGACTTGTCGCGCAAAACAGCACTTTATTTTTGTTTAAATCTGCATTTTGGTCACATGGTTGGCTGCCATGAACCACTGATTTGCTGTTGCAAATTAAGGCTTAGTAGGGGGGGCTTTGGAAAGTAACTATTTCACCCCCTCCCAGTGAAAAAAAAAAAAATTGTTTTTTTTTCCCCCCCTAGCTTTGCACAAAAGCCTCCTGTTTCTACAAGGAAGATCTATATCTCTCTTTCCCTGCATTACTGTCTCCTATGTCACATGCTTCTGGGGAAAATATGGAGTCTGTAGGATCCAAAGCATTGAACTGCCCTACAGAAAGGCAATCACAAGAGGCTGGCAAATTGAGCTGCAGGCAAGTTAACCTTCAATATCACTAGAGGAAAACCAAAATCCTTCCAGGAATATCAATTTATACCCATTAGCAGGACTCCCTCATCACTAATGCCTGCCACACATTTGAGGCCTAGCTTGCATTCTGGATTTTAAAGTGCCTCTTAAAGTAAACTTTTGAAAAAAAACAAATATTGTGGACTTGCTGTAATACCTCACAGCCTATAACTGTTTTTTTTTTTTTTTTTACCACCTCAATGGAATACCGAGTTTTATTTTAATTTTTAACTATGGAGGGATCATTTGCTAAGTCACAGCAGCAAAAAAGTATGGATCTAACACAGTAAGTACATCACACACGTTTTATTTGGAACTCCTAAATACATAATTTTATGTTTTGGCTATAGATAACATGCAGCTAATTATTGTCAATAATTATCTGTTATCTGGTGCAATCAGATCGGTGCATTGGATTGTTGAGAGATGGCAAAATCTTTTTTGTATGTAGGTACCTTTTTTAAACCTGATGAAGGCCTTATACAGATTAGTAGGAAAACTTGTAGGCCAGGAGTGGACAACCTGTGGCCCTTCAGCCATTGTTGGACTACATCACCTGTCATTCACTGGATAAGGATGATGGGCATTGTAGGACAACAGCTGGAGTGCCACAGTTTGCCTACCCTTTCTATAGGCCTTCATTCAACTATGTTTTAAAAGAAGCACACTTTTTTTTTTTTTTTTTTTTTTTATTTATTTAAAAATCTATAAGCACCTTTTGGGCCTTAATGTATTAAAAGCAAAGTTGAACAATAGATTGGTAAACCAACCGAACCTTAGAATGTCAAGTAAACTAGCCCTTGATTTTAAATGGGGCTTTTAACCCATTGCGTGCTGAACATGTCTCTAATACATTGCTTCACAATGCTTTGGAGGCCTGTTTAACAGTCAAGGGGCTAAAAATTTCAGTTTAAATTAACCATTTGAGTACCATAGACGTATACAATGCTTTGTAATGTGTTGGATACCTCTTTAACGCTCAAAGGGTTGATGGGAATTTTTATTGGTCTGCTACAGAATTCAACCACTTTTTTCAGCTGTGAGGTCAGATTGTTTAACCCTTCGAATGCCAGAGGCACTCAAAGGGTTAAATAAAGTATAATTAAGTCGTGTTTAGATCTATAAATCCATATGATTCCATATACATGTTAGTGTTATCCTTCCTATGTAAAGCACCAACACATTCCACAGCTCTGTACCATTCGAGGTCCGCAAGCATGATTGCCTTTTTACATTTTTTTCCTCATTGATATATAACCAATTTATTTGTTGGAAGTATTTTATATTCTTGCACAGAGAGAAGTCTCACTTGCATGCTGGTTATTTATTTATTTTTTTTTTGCCCGCTGATTAATCTGTGTAACAAGATGTTCTTTAACTTCCTGCCACTTGTAAGCCAACGGAACATGGAGTTTCTTTTTTTCTTTCTATTTTTATGACTGATCTCATTTAGGGTATGTTTTACTGTGAACTACACTGACATAACTGAGACTATTCAATCTGCTGCTACAAACCATTAAATTGCAAAGGAAGTGGCTCCCCCCACCCCCATTAGACGTACTCTGATTTTAATCAGCTGAGGTTTTTATATATAAATATATATATATGAGAATTTCGCCACCTGCATTTTCAGTTTAAAGGAAACTATTGTACAGTGGGGAAGATATCTGCTTTGATGATAAAATAAATGTGTGTACGTGCAAGTTATAAATGGTATGTGAAAATTCCCTCTCTCGTCAACTCAGACCCATCCCCCAACCAGTGAAGTGCTAGGCCTCGTCTCACAGATGTATACCTCCTTTTGTTTGCATATCAAAGATAAACCAGTCAGTTTTGTTCAAATGATCTAATTTATTTTTACACTTGGTCTAGCTGCATTATGCACTTGTTTAGACCAAGCCAACTGCAGTATTAGAGAGAAATAAAAATTCCCCAAATTCCCTTTCATGTAAATGAGGCTTTTCCCTCTCTGGAATGCTAGAGAGCACTCCCTAGTTTTCCAAGGGTTAAAACCCTCATTTACATCAAATGGAATTTTAATTTGTTCTTCATGGTGCACTCCGATTGCCTCAGAATTCCTACGTATTTGCCTTTATACATACTACCAATAAATTTCATGTGTGTCTACATTTTATGACACAGACCAAGGAGAAGGCCTGCTTTGCTGCATATTATTCAACACTCTTGTTTTTCAGTGTGAGGCCTGCAACACTTGGCTTTGTAGGCTCATTCTGACAGGGAAGGGGTTAAAGTTCACAAAATGGTGCTGCTGTCACTGAGTAACTCGTCATCATGGATTAGTGCTTCGTGAAATGGATGCCGGCCTACACTTTGGATTGGGCCATGTTGACTAAGCACTGCTGACGTGTTGCATCATACCACACCATTTAACTGACATTTAGCCCACAGAGAGGCTGATGAACTGAATAAAAATGCAATTTTGACATACACCAACTGTACCATACGAACACATTAAAAAAAAAAAAAAAAAAAAAAAAAATACCCACATTTCCTATTGATTTGCAAGGGGTTTTAACACTCTGAATGATCGTTCTCGATATGTTGAAGACCTAGCATGAAAGGGTTAAAAGTCCTATTTAAAGCAGTAGGAAATTTTAGTTGTTGTCATATGTCTGTGGGCTGTATGTTCAAAAGAAAAGTGGAGGAGTTCTGGGGCAAACTAAAAATTCCAATTGATTTAAATAAGGATTTTAACTCCTTGAATTCCATAGAGGTCTCATGTTGGAGACCTCTCTAGAGGAAACATCTGCCCTAACTGGAGACTATATGATCGTAGACATCCATTTTTATTTTAGTTTTTCACTTGCACCTCTTCTCTGTTCTGTGAAAGGTAATTCTCCTCACTTAGGAGCCTTGTATCCCCATGCATATAATGAAAGGTGCCATTCAGGGTAGCAAGGAATACGTGCTGATAATGTTACATATTTCCTTATTAGTAGTTGTGGTAGTTAGGCTTTTGGGCCTACAACAGTATATCTGTATGCACAAAAGAAAATTGAGTAGCCCTGACCAACTGGTAGGGAAGTAAAAAAAAACAAACAAACAAACACATTTTCATTGATTTAAATAAAGCTATTTACACTTTGAATGCCAGAGAGCTTGCATTGGATACTACTTTGGTGCTTACTCCTTTGAGGGCCAGACAGGTGTGCACACATTACAAAGCTATGCATTGCATACCCCTCTGACACTTAAAGGGTTAATCTCTTGAGACCTAGAGGTCTTCATTGCATTGAAGAACTTCTGAAACATTCAAGGAATTTTTTTTTTCTTCCCTGTGGCGCAGTTGATTTGGCTCAGAATATACATCAGTTTTGTATCGTGTGTGTGTGTGCGTGTGGTTAAGGCCTAACTGCTTTTTATTCATATCTTGTAGGGAGATTGTTGTTTTAGCATGGCTCTCATCTTTAACCCATTAAGGACCAGTGGACCTGGGGTACTTTTTTTACCCTTAAGGACCTCATAGACTGCATTCGGGTAGCCGCCACTTGTGAGAGGCTGAAACGGACTGCTCCAATCTTGGAGCAGTCAGTTTTAGACTCCTGTCGTGACCACAGTGTGCCCGCAGGAGTGCTTTGATCAAGAGAATCATGACGTGCCAGGACCATCACCGGTCCTTAACACATGGACACGGTCCTTGAACGTCACACCCCTCTGGACCTTAAAGGGATAGTAATGTTTCACAAAAAAAGGAGCTCCGATTAATCTTCTTAGTATTTGGACCATGGAGAGTGTTATTTCAATACTGTCAGAGTTGTAGTTCAAGAGTAATTGAATAATAAAGTATCCCCCTCCTGTCCCTTTTACCTAGTGTAAGCCGCCTCCCCTAAGATGTGGAATCTGGTCACTTGATCAGACAGCTCACAGCAAGGGACAATCTTTTTACTGCAAACATAAGGAAAACCCTGCCCCCAATGACAAGTTTTTCAGGTTTTTCTTTGTGCTCATTGAAGATTGTCCCTCTCTACGATCCATCCGGACAGTCTTGCTGCTCTGAGGTGAGCAGTGTAACATCAGTAAAAGGGGCGGGAGGGGGATACTTTATCATTCAGTTACTCTTGAACTACAACTCTGACAGTATTGAAATAACACTCTCCGTGGCCCAAATACTATAAAAATTAATTGGAGTGGGCTCAGTCAGTTCCCTTGTAACTCCTCCCACTTCACTGCCAGTTCCTGTCACCCGCTGCCCTGTTCTTGCAAATCTCCACCCATTTTAAAGGCAAACTCTTCTTCCTCTCCACCCAATCCCATCCACACCAATCAAGCCCTGCCCTGTTTTATTATGCAAATTGCATAATTTGGACACTTCCAACCCCAGACCTTAGTAGACCTCCAGACAGTGGCGTAACAATAGGGGTAGCAACTGCGGCCGGTCCCGTCAGTGAAGGGGCCCAATGCCTGCAAGCTGAGGTCTGTGCCTTCTTAGGCACAGACCTCTATTTGCAGCTGAGCTCCATATCTGCCCCGGCACTCTAGTAATGCAGAGTGCTGGGAGATGACATCATCTCCCAGTGCTCTGCATTACTGGAGAGAGGACCGCGCTGGAGCTCCAGCTGCTTATGGAGGTCCGTGCCGAATGTAGGAGATGGACACGGGGGAAATTGTGTTGGCAATGTGGAGCTGGACATTGGGGGCAGTGTGGTCCGGGGTGGGAGGGGGCATGGCAATTTTTGCACCAGGGCCTGGTGGCTTCTAGTTATGCCTCTGCCTACAGAGGCTTTGGACATGATGGTTTCCAAGTATGCTTATTTGCCATTATGCTGATTACTAGAAACTCATGAAATGTAAGGGCATTGGTCATTTCACATACAAGTATCAAGGGCCATAGGCATAAAAGGAAAGTGGTACAGTTGTGGAGCAAACCAACTGCACCATGGTAGACAACCCCCCCACATTCCTGTTGATTTACCCTCAAAGACTAAAGTCTCCAATGAACATCCCCTTGAATGTGAATACTTTGGAGACCTCTCTAGTATTCAAGGGGGGAAGCCTTAATTAAATCAATGGGGATTTCATGTATCTCCTTTAGTGTACTTGGTCTATTCCCAAATTACTCCGCTTTTGTGTTTTTGCATAGTGTTCATTGTATACAACTACAAAGCACAGGATTCTGGGAAACATTCTGCTCATATGCATAAAAGTAAAATGTATAAATTCTGGAGCAATCCAAATTCAGCATCGTTGACAATTTCCCAAATTTCTTATTGATTTAAATGGGATGTTTTACCTTTTTGAATGCTAGAAATCTTTCCGATGCACTGGGAAGCAATAACGAGACATCTCTATCGATGAAGCTGCGAATGGGACAGGGTGACCCCTCCCCTTCACTCCATGGCTGCGAATGGGACAGGGTGGCCCCTCCCCTACACCTCATTGGTAGTGTGAGAAATGGGATAGGGTGGCAGAGGCGATGTGGCTAATGGAACAGGGTGGTCTGTTCTCTTTGCTTCTAAGAGTGTGGTGACTGCGATGGACACTGCATTAAGATAGGGGTTGGAAGGAGATGTGGGTTAGGTTCTCTGCAGTGATTTTGACAGGAGTGGCCACTCCTGTCAAAATCTCTGCTCTGTGGAAGTTCAATGCAGTGATTTTGACAGGAGTGGCTGAGGGCTTTGCCCCCATCCACTCTTGTCAAAATGATTGCCCCACAGCAATTGGCTGCTATGTGGGGAAAGGTCCTCCGCCCTGGTGGACATTGTGGAACCAGAAACACTTTTATTTATATATAGAATATATTTCTACTAAAGTTTATTGTGAACTTTGTAGATAACGGCCTTGATAATGTTATAAACTGCAGCTATCCAGGCCTATATTTGGGAAATACTTCCCGAAATAGCCATCGAGGGAGAGTGTAGTATTTCAAAATGTGTTTTGGCCTTTATAAATGCTGATAACGTAAATCCAAGGCATGAGGCTGTTGATGATGATTCTCTGCTCCAGTCTCAAGGCAAAGAATAGCTCGGTGTTTAGGACAACCCTAATTAACCCTTTAAAGACTAGGTGGGTGAGCAAAAAATGCACTTCACACCCCTCTGGTCCTTAAAGGAATAGTAATGTTTCAATATCCAGAACTCTGCAGTTCTTCCTTATGGTGCATACAACAGATCTGTTATGTTAGTAATGCTGCATTCAGTATATATCGCATGAAATAATGAGTTACCCCCTCTCATGCCCCTTATAATTACGTCATCCTTTTGAGCCTCAGAGCTGCAAGTGGATTGCGACAATCTTATTTCAGTATATGGAAAACCCTGCCCTCCTTCATCAAGAGGGGGCAGGGTTTTCCGTATACTGAATGGAGGTAGTTTGTGACTCGTAGCTCTGTCTGGTCAAGCGACTGGATTTAAGATTCATGGGGAGGTGGAGTGGATTCCTGAAAAGGGGCATGATGGTCATAATTCATAATATTATTTCACTCAATATATACCGAATGCAGCATTACTAACATAACATCTGTTGTATGCACCATATGGAAGAATTGCAGCGTTCTGGATATTGAAACATTACAATCCCTTTAAAGGGGAACTACCACCCTGCAATAACTTTACATTAATTAATTCTTCATCTGGAGACTAGCTGCTTAGTAGCGTTAGTTGCCAGAAATATTACCTGGTTTCAAAGATTTTCCAGTTTTTCGGAGGCTCACAGTAGCAGGAAGCACGGACATCTCGTCATAGTGACGTCCGTGCGCCTGCGCTGTCAGTCCCTTTTGGAGCCGGCCGTAGCAGGAAGGACGGACATCTCGTCATAGTGACGTCCGTACGCCTGCGCTGTCAGTCCCTTTTGGAGCCGGCCGGCTCCTAGCAACGCCTCCTAGACCTGGCTGGGACTGACAGCGCAGGCGCACGGACATCACTATGACGAGATGTCCGTGCTTCCTGCTACTGTCATCCTCCGAAAAACTGGAAAATCTTTGAAACCAGGTAATATTTCTGGCAACTAACGCTACTAAGCAGCTAGTCTCCAGATGAAGAATTAATTAATGTAAAGTTATTGCGGGGTGGTAGTTCCCCTTTAAGGGGTTGAAGGAATAGTCATCCTATAGTGTGACTTTACATATGTACAGTATACTTTTTATTTATTTAATTTATCTTCACTTTATTTTTTTTACTATTTTATGCCCTTGACAGTAAATGTGCTGGATCAGTCTGGTAGTTCCTCTTTAAAGGGTTAGTGATGTTACAGATAGACTGCACCTAGAATACCTCCTTACAATGTGTACAATAGCTCTGTTGTGTTGATAATAGTGGAAGCGCTATATTTCCTATGTTATTACGTCATTCATTCTCCCCCTTATGCTAATGACATTCTTTGTGCCTCAGCACTGGAGGAGGATTGTGACAAGGGACAATCTTCATTCTCTATAAGGAAAACATGCACTCCATCATCAAGGAGGACAAGTTTTCCCTTATACTGAAAGCGGAACTACCATGTCACAAAATGTTTAGCTTAACTAACTCCCCTTCTGGCGACTAGCTACTTAGTAGCAATAGTTGCCAGAATTATTACCTGATTTAATAGATATTTGCTTTATTCCCCAGATGTCAGTAGCACGGAGCGCGGACATCTTGCCAGAATGACGTCTGCGCGCCTGTGCTGTCAGTCCCAGCCGGGTCTAGGAGGCGTTGCTAGGAGCCATTCAGCTCCGGCTGAGACTGACAGCACAGGTGCGCGGATGTCATTCTGGCAAGATCTCCGTGCTACTGACAGCTGGGGAATAAAGCATGTATCTATTAAATCAGGTAATAATTCTGGTGACTAGCGCTACTAAGCAGCTAGTTGCCAGAAGGGGACTTAGTTAAGCTAAACATTTTGTGACATGGTAGTTCCATTTGAATGAAGGAAGCTTCTCCCTCATTGCGATCTGTCTGGTCAAGCGACCGGACTTCAGATCTGAAGGGAGGTGGCCTCCTGCACTGTAATGGGGCGGGAGGGGAAGAATTATTAATGTAATAACATTGGAAATATAGCTCTTTCACTTTACCAATGTAACAGAGCTATTGTACACATTGTAAGGAGGGATCCTAGGTGCAGTCTATCTGTAACATTACTAACCTTTGAAAGACTGGTGACGGTCCTGGCACATCATGACTTTTTTTTTTTTTTTTTGATCACCGTGATCCTGCAGGTGCGCTATGGTCATGCAGAGAGTACCTGTGGGCTGCTGGCTTTTAAGGGGTTAAACATAGAAACCTCAGTCACAGCGACTGAGCTGCTGATTAGTCACCTGTGACTTAAAGGGATAGCAATACTTCGTTTTATCTTTATTTTAATTTGTAGGCATTAAAAAACATGAAGAATGATATAAGTCTTATATCTCAAACCTTTATGGTTTAAGAGATATTCACAAGCAAAGTTTCCCCCTCCCGCCCCCTTTTACCTAGTGTAAGTCATCTCTTCTCAGATGTGGAATGCAGTCCATAGACCAGACAGATAACAGAAAGGGACACTCTTATTCCTATGAGAACAATGAAATCCCTGCCCCCCTTCACAAGTTTTTCAGGTTTTTCCCTTATCTTAATTGAAGATTGTCCCTCTCTGCAGTCTACCTGGGCACCTCCCTTCTGATCTGGCTGAGCAGTGTTACATCAGTAAAAAGGGGCAGGAAGGGGATACTTTGTCACTGAATTACTCTGGAACTATAACTCTGACAACTGAAATAACACTCTCCAAAGTCTAAATACTATGAGGATTAATTAGAGCTGCTTTTATTATGAAACATTACTATCCCTTTAAGCAATGATATCTTGAAAAACTGACCTGGTATCCACAGAGGACTGACATTGGAAAACGCTGTCCTAAGGGATAGTGGTGCAACTCTGGAGAAAACTGAACAATGCTTTAGAAACCTCTACCACTGAAGTTAACCCTTTGTGGGCCATAGAGGTATACAACATATGCGTCAGATACCTTTCTGGCCCTCAAAGGGATAAGAGTGCTATTTTAATCCCTTAAAGGGCCCGGAGGTGTGCAATGTATTGAACATCCGTCTGGTTGTTAAAGGGTTACATCATTGGGAATTTGGGGAATCTCTAGTTGTTCCCCTGTGGTGCAGTTGGTTTGCCCAGTGAGGCTGATTGCACTCAGAAAAACTGGAGCAATTCTGGGGCAAACCAAGTGCACCATTGGGGAGAAATATAGAGATATGTCTAGCATTCACAGGTTTAAATGCTCCATTTAATTAATTTAGAATTAGGGGATTATTTCTTATGTCCTCGCTGTTTCATTTGGTTTGTGATTTGCACCAATTCTTGTTAGTACATTAACCTTGGTGGTGTAGGATTACAACTTCAGTCATCCCAGGTGAGTATGATGGAAATTTTAGTGAACAGTTTGCTATACCCCTGTAGAGACTTGACTTGCCCCAGAATAGTGCTAATTCTTTTCTCTAGATCAGTCTGTGTGTGCACTACTTGCTCCTGCAGGCCTAGCACGTATCATTAATTCAGTTCTGTTTGACGCACACAGACATGGGAGAAAAATGCCTGCATTGCACCAAGGTGTCTGTAACAGGGCAGGACCATAGAGAGTCTCCCAGCCCTTGCAGACCAATGGGGTGTCTCTGTACAGCAGTAAAACCAATAGCCACACAGAGGAGGTTAAAGATTGACAACAAAAAAATTTCTACATTGAGTGATATCTGTAAGTTCAACCAAACTTTTCTGTCTTCCTGTTTCACCAGATTTCAAGGGAGCGTCTTACGTTTAACCCTTTGCTTAATAAAATGTGTCAATAAGCAGACTTGGAACTTTCAAAATGAGGAGACCCACGAGATCTTTAACCCTTTGAGTGGGGTGAGAGGGGTGTCTAATGCATTGAGTTACATATTGAATACCCATCTGGCACTAAAAAGGATAAATATTGGCCCTTATGCTCCCCATCATGTTTTCAAGTAAAGTTTACTGCTCGTTCTAAACTAGAGCTTCCCTAATTAGTCCTCAGGGAAGCCTTAACCCTTTGAGTGCCAGAGAGGTTATCAGGCGCATTGCAATAGATTAAGAAAATAGGGTTAAATCAAGCGCACCCCTAAGGTAAGCTGACCAGACCTCACCTTTAACCTGTGACACATAGGAAATACTTATTTTTCAGGGCAGCATTGAAACCAAAGAAGCCCTGCGGTATTCATTTTTCATATGTGTCCCTGGTTAAAGGTGATATCTGGTCAACCTGTCCTACCCTGGGTTAAACCAGGGGACAAATCACAAATTTCAATGATTTAAAGAAGAACTAACACTTTATAACGACTTGGGTGATATAGTTTACAAGATGTTTAGGTTATTTATTTTTCAGTTTATGCAAATTAGCAGCTACTTCCTGGTTGGTAGTGGCAGTTGGGAGGGACAGTGGAATGTTAGTATCTGACACTCCAGGCACTACTTTCAGCTTTGCATAAACTGACAAAGCAAAATATCTCCTAAACCAGGACTTCTCATCTCCAGTTCTTGGAACACACGAGACAGTCACGTTTTCAGGATATCCTTAATTAAGCACAGGAAATGACAATAACTGAGCCACTGATGAGTTACCTGTGATTAAGCAAGGATTTCTGGGAAGGCTGATCTGTCACGAGAGAGAAAAATAAATAGTTCACGGTCTACAAAGTGTGCTTGGTTTGCAAGTACACTTTGTAGACTGTTCAAATGATGTAGTTATTTTTCTCTCTCGTGATCTCGGCTCCGCTGAAGAGCCTCTGACGGTACAAGGCTGGGGAGGGTCATTATGGTTGGTTCTATGGCTACCAGTGCAGTAGTACAAGGCTGGGGAGGGTCATTATGGCTGGTTCTATGGCTACCAGTGCAGTAGTACAAGGCTGGGGAGGGTCATTATGGTTGGTTCTATGGCTACCAGTGCAGTAGTACAAGGCTAGAGGGTCATTATGTTTGGCTCTATGGCTAGCAGTTCAGTGGTACAAGGCTGGAGGGTCATTATGTGTGGTTCTATGGCGACAAGTGACAGTGGGGTCAGTATGCGAGTGGTTCTATGGCTATTGTGGGACAAGGGTGAGGTTCTGTGGTTACTTTGGGACAAGGCTGGGGGGGGTCAGTGTGTGTGGTTACTGTGGGACAAGGCTGGGGGTCAGCGTGTGGTTCTGTGGCTTCCAATGTAGTGGCACAAGGCTGGGGGTCAGTATATGTGGTTCCATTATGGCTACCAGTCAAGTGGTCAAACCAAAGGGTCTTATTCATCAAGCTAAAGAGTAGAAAAATGTGAGTATGAAATCTGAGCAGGAGAGAATATTATCTGGACAAAACTGAGGGTTCTGGCAAGGCAAAGATTGGGTGTTGTACTGGGACAGAGTGGTTGTGGCTGGAAAAAGAGTATTATGTTTTGGCCAGGAATCCATTTGGGCTGCAGTGTTATATCCTGGTGAGGGGAATTATATGTGTGCAAAGATGTTCTGGCTGGGAAAGTGGGAGTTTGGCTAGTGGAAGAGAAGTGTGGTTATGAATGAGTACTGTGGATGAAATATATATAATCGGTAATCTTATTTGTAATCTAAAATGTTTAAATTGTAATGTGATAATTTATTGTCGTTGCACATATTTATATGCAATTTTCTTATGTACTAGTCACTCTGTACCACTTACACAAGAAATATGCTAATGTGGCCACAAGAACATGGCAGTGACCACAGTGGCGGCCACCAGAAAAAAATCCTTTGAGAACCACTGGTATATGCTTTTGATTAGTATTCTTTTTCATCTCAGCTTGCCATTCAGGTACTTGCCATTTTTGGTTACAATGTTTGTCTTCCTGATTGAGATGTATACTGCAACAGTGGCTTTTCTACATTGTTTCACTTTTTTCACATTGTTGCACTCTTTGCAGTCCCACAGAAAGCTCAAATATTCAAAGGCATAACAAGTGTTAAATAATACTAAAAAGTATACATAATTTTACTTTACATATTTTGAAAGTGCCCAATATATAAAATCAAAGAGGAGGGTAGACTGTCACTCTAATGTTTATCAGCAATACAAATGCAAACTCGTAATCTAATCACATTAGCTGGTGTCACAGGACGTGCTACATCTAATACAATTTCTTTATTCTTGCCCTGACTTGGTTCTCTAGTTGTATATTACCTCATTTGTTTAACCCCTTGAGAGTCAGAAGGATGTGCAAAGAATTGCTTCATAATACGTTGTGTACCCCGCAGGCCATTAAGGGGTTAAAGCAATCCTATCACTTAACTCTGTGAGTGCCAGAGGGGTACGCAACACATTGCTCTGCAATACGTTGCGTACCCCTCTGGCACTCAAAGGGTTAAAACCAGCTTTGGTGATTTTGAAAGGGCTTTCAATTTAGTTTTCCAGTGATTTAGACGTATAGATTACGCTAATTTAAGGGATAGTAGTGCTTGTTTTTAACAAATTGTAATATTGTAGACAAAAATTTTAATACAATGAGATATCTCCTCTCTGAAACATGTATAGTTTCAGAGATCAAAGCATCTAAAGTTCCCCCCTCCTGTCCCTTTCATAGACGTCAGCTCTCTAGCTGACAGCAGCAGATCCTGGGCCCGGGACCGGTCGGCGGCTCTTCAGTAGAGCCAAAATAGCGTTATCTAGAAAGAAATACTTAATTGGAATGGTCTACAAAGTGTGCTTGCAAACCAGGCACACTTTGTAGACCGTTCCAACTAAGAATTTCATTCTAGATAGCACTGTTTTGGCTCCGATGAAGAGATGCCGGCTGGTCCCGGGACCAGGATCTCCTTCTGTCAGGAACTTTAGATGTTTCGATCTCTGAAACTATACATGTTTGAGAGATGTAACATATCTCATTGTATTAATTTTTTTTAACCCTTTGAGTGCCAGAGGGGTACGCAACGCATTGCAAAGCAATGCGTTGCATACCGCTCTGGCACTCAAAGGGTTAATGTCCACAATATAAATGTGTTAGTAATGTTTGTTTTTATCACTTTAAGGCATGCCACACTGACACTGCTCAACAATGCGCTGACCACATCTCCTATCATTTAAAGGGATAGTAATGTTTCATAATAAAAGCAGCTCTAATTAATCATCATAGTATTTGGACTCTGGAGAGTGTTATTTCAATGCTGTCAGAGTTATAGTTCAAGAGTAATTGAATGACAAAGTATCCCCCTCCCGCCCCTTTTACTGATGTAACACTGCTCAGCCAGAGCAGAAGGGAGGTGCCCAGGTAGACTGCAGAGAGAGACAATCTTCAATTAAGATAAGGGATAAACCTGAAAAACTGGTCAAGGGGGGCAGGGCTTTCATTATTTTCATAGGAAGAAGATTGTCCCCTGCTGTTATCTGTCAGGTCTATGGACTGGATTCCACATCTGAGAAGAGATGGATTACTCTAGGTAAAAGGGGCAGGAGGGGAAACTTTGTTTGTGAATATCTCTCAAACCATAAATGTTTGAGAGATAAGACTTATATCGTTCTCCATGTTTTTTGAATGCCTACAAAATAAAATAAAGATAAAACGAAGTATTACTATCCCTTTATGTATTAAATGTAAATGAGCAGGAAAAGTAATGTAGGGAACCCGAGCATGCCTTAATTAGCATAATTTATACATGTAACTAAACCTAGTTTTCTAAATAAAAACAGCTGATTTAACATATAGGTGATTTTGATACCTCTCAGGTTGTTTTTAGATGATAGTGTCCCTTTAATGGGTTTGGTCTGACACCTTGTAAGTTTTAGTCAGGGATATTGCGAAGTAATTTTTGAGATGGTTAACCATTTCAGTGCCAGAGGGGTATACAATGCATTGCTTTGCATGCGTTGTGTAACCCTCTGGCAGTCAAAAGTTTAAAGGGATAGTTATGTTTCACAAAAAAAGCAGCTCCAATTAATTTTCATAGTGTTTGGGCCATGGAGAGTGATATTTCAATGCTATCCGATTTGTAGTTCAACAGTAAGTGATTGATAATGTATCTCCCTCCTGCACTTTTTCATGATGTACCACTGCAAAGCAAGACTGTCCAGATGGAGCACAACGAGGGACAATCTATTGCCAGGTTTTTCCTTTTGCTCACAGCAAGAAGATTGTCCCTCGCTGTGAGCTGTCCATTCAAGTGACCGGATTACACATCTGAGGTAAGGTGGCATATAGTAGGTAAAACGGTGAAAGGGGGATACTTTATCATTCAATTTCTGTTGAATTACAACTGTGACAGTATTGAAATAACACTCTCCATGGCCCAAATACTATGAAGATTAATTGGAGCTGCGTTTTTCGGTGAAACCTTACTATCCCTTTCAAGCCTCAGCCTTGTTTCCATCTTGTGACATGTAATAGTGCTCATCTCCACACTAGTAATGGTACAAACTGGACTGCACAGTGATAATGAGCTTGGCTGGGCCAGGTCCCATGTCTTTTGGTAATCTAGTGCATAATGCAAGGAAGTGGAACATTCACTAATTTTTGGAAACTATGAATGACTGCTCACGCTGTGATGCAAGAAACATACTAACAGCAGATGTTCTAGCCATGCCCAGTTTTAGAAATGCATTAGTGAGAGGGAAAAAAAAAAGAGAGGCTAAAACGTTCTATAATTCAGTGCTAACATTTTGTCAATAAAAGTAAATGCTAAATATCAGTTTTTGCATGTTTCTCGTATTCTGCCCATAGCGACTAATTGGCCTACAAATATGTTAAAGTGGATGTGTCACATATGTATAACATAGCATCATTATTTAGGCTACATAGCGAATACGACTAAAACATTATACATTTTTTTTTTTTATTTTGCGTAAATGTAACTTAGAAAGTCCCGGCTTGCAGCTACTTCCGCATAGACTGCTCTGCCTCTGCTCTCCTCCCTCTTTCGATGATGGAGGCTTCTGTCTGTCTGTAAGATGGAGCGTTTTCATTGGCTAGATATCGATCTCTACCAGCGGGACTGATCCAGTTTACAGACAGAAGCCACTATTATCGGAGGAGAAGGGAGGAGTGCAGAGGCAGAGCGACGGACTGCGGTTACAGAGCAGGTAACCGCAGTTTATGCGGAAGTAGCTGCAGCCCAGACTTTCTAAGTTAAATTAAACAAAATAAAAGTAAAAAAAATAAAATAATAAAATAACGTTTTAGCCGTATTCGCTATGTAGCCTAAATATTGATGCTATGTTATACATATGTGACATATCCACTTTAAAAACAAAAAGTGCTGAAGTATTGCTGTGTCAATGCAGTTGAAATTCTAGTGCACAGAGTTTTTTTTAAAACCTCATAGTTTTCATCTGCAAGTGCACCAGTAATCTAAAAATACATTCAGAGAAGGGGCCCCTAATACATAGAAACAACCACAGGCAGATCATCTGAGAGAGCTGTTAAATTTAGCAAGTAGCTTACCAATTACTGGAGGAGATTTGTCATAGGGGCTCAAAAATAGCTCCTTCTCCCCTTCATTATTTAGCAAATCCTCTGAGTCTGCTTGGTAATGTTCATAGCTGTTTTGATGAACTGGCATCTCAGGTGTGTGGATGTTTGGGGTGTTGGGGGGGAGCAGGTGTCTCACCCTGCTGTTCCCTGATGTGTGATCTCTCTGGAAACAGGACTTCCTGTGTGATCATGGATTTGTAGTCATCACAGGACCGCTATCTAATGGAAGCACTGGGTGGCGGGCCTAGCCAACAGAGGGACGTTCTAGGTGTGGGGCAGCATGCCTAGCCAACAGAGGGACGTTCTAGGTGTGGGGCAGCATGCCTAGCCAACAGAGGGACGTTCTAGGTGTGGGGCAGCAGGCCTAGCCAACAGAGGGACACTCTAGGTGTGTGGCAGCAGGCCTAGCCAACAGAGGGACATTCTAGGTGTGGGGCAGCAGGCCTTGCTTACAGAAGAAATTTCAGAGGTCGGGGGGTAGGGGTCCTAGCTAACAGAGGGTCTTTCTGGGAGTAAGGGCATGGGGCCTAGCTAAGGGTGAGACATTCTGGGTGTAGTGGGTCTAGCAAACAGGGAGATGTTCAGTGGCATGGGGGCAGCGGGCCTAGCCAACAGGTGGGCTTTCTGGGCATGAAAGCAGTGGGTCTAGCCAACAGATGGCTGTTCTGAGCGTGTGGACAGTGGGCCTAGCCAATAGAGGGACGATCTGGGTGTGGGGGCAGTGGGCTTAGCTAATAACAGAGAGAAGTTCAGGGAGCGGGGGGCTGCAGGCCTAGCCAACAGAGGGACATTCTGGGAGTGAGGCAGCGGGTCTAGATAATAGAGGGACGTTCTCTAAGTAGGGTCAGTGGGCCTAGCTATAAAGGTGTCAGGGTGTGATGTTCTGAGTGTAGTGGGCCTAGCCAGCTGGGGGACTTTCAGAGGTGTGGGGCAGCGAGCCTAGTCAACAGATGGATGTTGTGGGCTGGGGGACATTAGTTGTAGCCAACAGGGGGATGCTGGGCCCCATATCTTACTCACTAAGATTAAATTAGAGAGCATTGGACTGTAGGCCTCGGAAGATGTGACGTGGGTCTTACATACTGGTATGGAAAAACCGAGCATGAGGCTGCAATTTTTACTAACTGAGATAAAGCTTGGCAAACTGAGTTCTTCCTACTGTTAAGGACTACAATTCCCAACCAGAGACTGATAGACAAGATTGGAACTGTAGTACTCAACAACTGGCAACCTCTCTAGCACTGAAGGCGTTAAAAGCCCCATTTAAATCAAGAGGAATTTAAGGCAATTGTTTTATTTGTCCCCTATGGTACAGTTGGTTTGCGCCAGAATTACCCCCAGTTTAAATTTATACATATTGCCTATTATGCCTATTATAATTAGCAAATAGATGGACCATATATTAACCCTTTTAGAACAACACCATCATAATGTTTTGGGCACCAGGTAGGATTGAAAGGATTAAATATTAACTGTGCTGGTGGTGGTTTTCTTCCATTAACCCACTGAGTGCCACTTATGTGTCCAGTGCTTTGCTTCTCATGACCTGATAGTATTATTTGTTTTGTTATTGTTGGGGCCCATCGGGGATAGTGACTATATGTATTAATGTGAACCCCAATTGTTAGGTTAACCATAATGAGGGGTCTTTTGTGAGTCCATTACATATCTTTGGGCATCCAGTAACCACAAACCTGACTGTGTAAGGCCCCTTTCACACAGGAGACCTCAAAAAATCTCTGTTACATTAGTAATGCAGAAACATATCCGTGTGTTTGGTGTACTGTGCCTTTAACTCGGGTGACACTGCCTTGCATGAACACACGAGGATCCATCATGGCGCATCTTTATCAGGGATGATCTGCATGGAGGCCTGTGATCTCAACTACCGCCAGCAGCTCTTTTACACAAGCTGCACTGGAGGTCATAATGCTAATTTTCAACCTCCAATAAATGACTTCCCAAGTTTGCACCAGCCAGTCTTTTACGGCTAACTCTTTCGTGGGCTGGCCATGCCCCCCCCCCTTCAGTGGCAATGATCATAATCCAAAAACTCAGCCATTAAGTATTTATTTATTTATTTATTTATTTATTTATTTTTTGTGTAAATGTACTTGGATTTTTTCAGGCACATAGCAATTTATGATATTGCCTTTTGTAACCTTATTCTTTATGTTCCTACTTGGGGAAAAAAAGCACAATATAATTTGAGATGAGGGTCTTGCTAATAACACAAGCTGCTTCCGATTTCCCAGACATAAAGAAGAACTATCAGTCAGTCCTTAATATCTTGTGCATGGAGGTGGTCATGACCGCTGCTGTTTCAAACTGAAGCGGACATATATCATGATCTTGCGTACCCCTCTGGCACTCACAGGGTTAAGTAACGCATTGCAAAGCAATGCATTGCGTACCCTTCTGGCACTCAAAGGATTAGCATTTTAAGAACAAGTGGGGTGTGCAAAAGCATTGAGACAATTCATTGCACAGCCCCCTTAAAATAAGTAGTGTTTGAGGTACTGTGGTTCTGCTAGAAAGTCATGTCTACTACCTCAATGGACATGACAGCCTAGGCTCATTGAGGATGGTATCTCTTGAAGAAAGGAACAAGGGCAAATTCATAAGGGCCATTAGGATTTTCTGCTCATAAGAAGGTGTCTGTGGTAGTAGGGAGTTATTAGTAGGTCTTAACAGAAATGCTTGGGTACACTTCATCATGTAGCAGTCATTTAGATCCATATGAGGTTTTTGCTTATGAGCTATGTTGTAGCCTACTTTTGGCTGGTTTACAATCTGATAAAGCCATTGTCTAAGAGTAACCATTCATGATTATTGAAGCTCATTGTTTGTTTGCAAACCAAGCACATGTAGAAGACCACTGCAGTGAATAATTATTTTTTTTCCTTCCTAGTCAAGATGTCTGTGTCCCTTCCTTGGGAAGTTCCTGTAACTCTCACACAAGGCCCTGTGGCTCACCCAAATCTCGTCTTCTGAAACTGATGGCTTGGAGGCTGATCAGAACTCTCTAAGGCCTAGAGAATTAACACCATTATCGGGGGGGGGGACCTCAACATTCCAGGGTTTACAGCAGAATTTGATTCACATTTAGTGGCGACATGAGTTGGGTGTTGGGATGTTTAGCAAACCTTGATCGTATGTTCTTCCCCTTATGTTACCAGTTGCTGCATTATTAGATGAGTGCACTGAGTCTTTCTTATTGTCGCTTTCAATTA
Source organism: Rhinophrynus dorsalis (assembly GCA_037306005.1). NCBI lineage: Eukaryota > Metazoa > Chordata > Amphibia > Anura > Rhinophrynidae > Rhinophrynus > Rhinophrynus dorsalis. Next base: position 140,530,814 of record CM074727.1, read on the forward strand.
TATTTGTTTACATTTATACGCTTTAGATAATTTTGCTGTTTAGCACGCAGCATATCTTCTCATCATCTTTGACATAGGGTCCTCATATTGCTATCAGGGCTCACCTGCAGTGTTGTAATGCCAATGTAAGTTTTGACTAAATAAAGTTATTGTATAGAGATGCACCGATACCAATTTTTGAAGACCGAGTACGAGTACCGATACTTTTTTCAAATACTCACCGATACCAATTACCGATACTTTTTTTGCGGTCATTTGCCAGTTTTCCAAGTACTTATATGCTTTAGGTACTTGGAAAACTGGCAAATGACCGCAAAAAAAAGTACAGGTAATTGGTATCTGTGAGTACTTGAAAAATAAATATATATATATATATATATATATATATATATATATATATATATATATATATACACACACACACACACCTCTTGATTCTTTCTCCCCTACTTGATTCCCACCTTTTGCTTCATTCTCCCCCTCTTGCGCCCCCTTCTTTTGCCTTGGCTTTTTCTCTGTTTTGATCCCCCTTTCTCCCCCTCCTTGACTTTTGATCCTACCCTTTTGCCTCTCTCTGTTGATCCCCACTCCTTTTGCCTCTTCTTGCCCCCCTCCTTTTGTCTCATGATCCTTCCTCCTTTTGCCTCTTTCTCCCTCTTCACCCCACTCTCTGCCCCATCCTGCCTCCTTTACTCTCTTCTGCCGGGTGCTCGCTGTTCTCTTGCGAGCCCCGGCAGAGGTTAGCGTCGGAGCGTTGCCATGGTAACCCACGGCAATGCTCCGACGCTGCAGGGGTGATAGAGGTGACCGGGGAGCATTGTGAGCAGCTCCCCGGGCTCCCTCTCTGCAGCACCGACCCTGACACAGGGTATCGGTGCTGGCATCGGCCGCATTTGCGCGAGTACAAGTACTCGCGCAAATGCTGGTATCGGCACCGATACCGATACTAGTATCGGTATCGGTGCAACCCTATTATTGTATATTTTGTGATACCTTCAGTGTGCCTCATTTTTATGTAGGTGTCTTGTGGGTAGTCTCTAGGTTCTCTATACACAAAAACAAGCGGCGCAAAGGATAATCTCTAAGTGTAGTATTCAGAAATGCGCAATCCATTATAAACATCATTCAAGCTTCTGGAAATTTACTCACATTCTTCTGAGGCTTCACCCAGCCTCCAGGATAAATCGCTTTCACCAGCTCTGTGATTGAGTTCTGGGTATTATTGGGGTGGTGTGGTAGCCTCATTTAATTGTGGGTGATATTTGTGGCTGTCCCATTGCTCCAGTTTATTGGGCCCATTTTTCAATCACAGAGGTTCTGTGTTTTATTATTACTCCTCCATTGCCCTTTGGAGTGAAGTGCAGCAGAATTTTATATATTTTTTTAATATAGTTTTTTCTTTTTTCTTTTTCTAGGTTATCTATACCTTTTGACTCCTTACTTGTGTGTTTCAAACTCCATGTATTAACTGCTAGCATATCTGAAATTTATAGCTATTTATGAACTGTGAATATGTTGAATACATTCATCTTTAATTTTTTCCCAGAAGCATCTGGTAATTTTGAACACTGCTCATCGTTTTCCTTACAAACCTGAGTGATCTTGGGGATCAGTGGTATTTAGAAGGGAACTGGTGTAAACAAAGGGTTTTAAAAGCATTTACCAGTGTAAAAACTACAAGGTTGAAATGCTAAGAAGAATTTGGGGGTTATGGAATAAGATGTGACAAAGCAGTGATAGAGAGGAGATACGTTCTCAAGTGAGAAACTCTCCAGTTCCGATGTTGTTCTATTGAGTCGACACACTGATCTATCTAATCTGACAAATTTTAGTGCATAGGCTCCATATAATAACATTGGAATTGCACACTTCATAGTATTCGTGTGTTTCCCCCTAGAGTATTTTTGGAGCAAATGAACTGCACCATGGGGAATACATATACATACATTTTTAACCTTTGAATACTAGTGAGTTCTTTAATCTGTTAATACCCATTTGAAAAAAAAGAGGAGTTTTGAAATTTTTATTTATTTTATTTTATTTTTTTGCTCCATAATTGCTCTAGTTCATAGATCAGCTCGTTGGATCTTGATTGCTTTAGCTGAACCTCCATTCTATGATCAGTATCAAACAGTATCAGTCTTTCTTTATGGCAAGTCATCCTCATACGACTAGACTGTCTTAATCATAGTTTATGCAAACCTATCTCTTTCTGTCAGATCATTGGGCTTTATATAAAGACATAAAACTGGACCAGTTTTGGGGCAAACTAACTGCGCCAGGGGGTTAACCCTTTGAGTGCCGGAGGGGTACCATTGTGTTGCTTCACACTCCTCTGGCATTCAAAGGGTTAAACTGACATAGTTTTAAATGGGGTATTTAACCTCTCTAATGCCAGAGAGGTCAAATAATTGGCGACCTCTTTAGCATGTAAGGGATTAAAAGACCCATTAATAAAAAAAACAAAAAACTAAATCTTGGAATTGTTGTTGATCTCTTGTTGTGATTGGCTTAACCCAATAGTGCTATATTTCTTCTGAGGATAATGTCCTCAATGTATCGTGTTCACTTTATAGTCAATATCAAGCAGTATCTCAATGGATAAGCGTCCTCCTATGACCTTTGACTCTTCTTACTGATGGTTTGTGTGACATGTGCAAATTCTACCCATCTCTCCTGCCTGGTGAGGGAAAAAAAATGTTTTTATTCTGTAGCATTTGGTTTTCATCTCCCAATTCCTGAAATTCAAGGCGACTCACTGGTGGTAGTAGTAGGGGAGGAAAAAAAACAGAATTAGAGAAGCACTTTAGTCAACAGATGCCTTTTATTGAATAAACTACTACCATTTTAAGCTCCAGTGCAGGAATGAGGCAGTGCAGTGCTGCCAGACGCCATTTTAAGAGCCTGCACAAGTAACACAGCCATCGATGACTAAACACTGGGATAGGTGAGTCCTGTTACAGAAACTGCTATTTCTTTCAGCCCCAGAACGGCAAAAAGCTGTTCCCTGCTTCACATCCTTTTAAATATTTGCCTCTTAACCCTTTGAGCCCCAAAGATGTCAGTGTTGCACATCCCTTTGGTACACAAAGGGTTAACACTTCAGTATTTCTTGTTTATTTGCAGGAGGGAGACTCACAAATGTGTATTTTGTGTATTTTAAAATGAATGCATTTTGAAAATTTCCAGAAAAAGGTACCAGCTTCTTACATAGTAATAGACCTTTCTAAGAGCTATGGAAAAACTGCTTTGATTGTGAATAATGTTGTATTTTTTTTACAGATGTTAAGGATGTTTGCTTTTAAAAAACAAATATTTTATGCGTTTTGTGCCAATTCTATGTTTAAGGTCTTCTGCAGTATATAACCAGGAAGAGGCTGCATTGAAATCAAGTGTAACTGATGCAGGAAACATCCTGGCAATTTTCTAACCGTTTACTGACTGGTTAACCCGTTGAGTGCCATACGTTGCGTACCCCTCTGGCACTCAAAGGGTTAACACATCAGGGAGGGAAATGGTTAATGGAATAAGATGGCAGATACATATTGGAGTGGGGGCATTTTGATTTCGACATGTTTTTCCATTCTCTCTACTCACTGAATGCCAGTATTTGAAATAAAACCTATACAGGGTTAACTTAAAGTGAAACAGTTGACAGCTGTGCATTGTCATGCTTAACCTCTTATTTACCAGAGAAAGCTCTGGGGCCCAGAGGGTTGTGTCTGTATGCTATTTTGGGAAAAGTATACACATGTTCCTTTCAGTTGTCTAACTATTGATAAATACTAGCTTAACCCCTTAGGTGCTAGACACATATCAAACATCTGTCTTGTGAGGGGTTAATAGCGACAATATCCATAATCACACTGACTACTTTCTACGTTAACAGCTCTGTCCAAGCATGTTCTGAACACAGCCCTTTCCTGTAATAAATTCTACATCTCTGCACATTAAATCTTCACTAGCGTTGACAGAAAGGTTAAAGCAAAATATATAATTCTACATTTATCTCTTACCTTATTGAGATTGGTTTTTCACTCCATGCAGGTTTCTTCACCATTTGAAATATGCATATCCACATTGGCTCAGAGGCAAGGCTCAGAGTGGATGGCAAAGCACAGTCTACATGAGCTCATTTTGATGCTTATTTCTAAAGATATTAACCCCTCGGTTGTGAGAGATGTCTTCAAGCATCGCAGAGCAATGACTGGAGATCTCTCTATCAACCAAGGAGGTTTCAAGTTGAGCAAGGGCATTGTTGGGGCATTATATTGTGTTGCTGGTGCGTTCGAATTGTGAAGATTCCTAAAAATGAGGAGAGGTTTACATATTTATTAAAGATCATTTTTTTTTTTAGTATCTTCAGATTGTTTGAGTGCTGGTTCATGCAGAATCTTCCCTTGCGGAGAATCCTGTGGGGGGACTTGATCATGCCTCCTGAATACTGACACTTGGAGGTACAACGAGGCTGTTATCCAGCAGTATTTTCTTTTTTTTTTTTTGTTAAGCAGAGTCTTGTTCAATTTATCACAGGAGACAGAAGGGTAACAAAAAGACCCCTTATTAAAGCAGCTAATAATGGACTAAGCTTAGAAATGAGCTGTGTAGATTCTTCCAGGAAGCAAGGTGTTAAAAAAAAAATCCACAGAGTGAACACCTCCATGACTCCAATCTATCATTGGAAGGGATAGACACTACAGAAAGATGCTTTGTTGGTTGGAAAAAAAATAAGTTGAGGGTTTGATCGGGATCTACTCTGTTGAAATGTTTGCTTTTTATTCTTAGGTTAAGTGGAACCCTTTATTTTATCACAACAATGTAAACCCCCTTTTATTTTATTTTTTTTTTGTCTTGTACAGTTTGACAGAAGATGAAATAAAAACAGAGCAGGACGTGGTGCAGGGGATGGACGTCACCACGCGATCCAAAGGTAAGTGAGAAATGTTCACTTCGCCCCCCAACCCACCCACCCATGATATGCCCTCAACCCTTTGAGTGCCGGAGGGATGTAGGATATATTGCCCTGCGATTAGTTTCACACCTCTCTGGCACACTAAAGGTTAACCCTCAGTTGGTTGTTGGGGATGATAATAGTTGTGGTCCCCAACAGCTGAAGGTCTGTAGATTTGAGTACTCCTGAGTTAGAGATAGTAATGTTTCACAATAAAATCAGCTCTAATTAATCTTCATAGTATTTGGGCCATGGAGAGTGTTATTTCAGTACTGTCAGTTGTAGTTCAAGAGTAATTGAATGATAAAGTATCCCCCTCCTGCCCCTTTTACCGATGAAACACTGCTCACCTCAGAGCAGCAAGACTGTCCGGATGGATCGTAGAGAGGGACAATCTTCAGTAAGTATAAGGGAAAAACCTGTCAAGGGGGCGCGGTATTCATTGTTCTCACAGTATGAAGATTGCCTCTTGCTGTGATCTGTCTGGTCTATGGCCCAGATTCCACATCTGAGGGGAAGGGGCTTACACTAGGTAAAAGGGGCGGGAGGGGGAAACTTTATCATTCAATTATTCTTGAACTACAACTCTGACAGTACTGAAATAACACTCTCTATGGCTCAAATACTATGAAGATTAATTGGAGCTGCTGTTTTTGTGAAACATTACTATCCCTTTAACCTCTTTATTTCAAGGAAGGCTGTAATGAATTGGTTGGTGATACTCTGCAACACCTCTGCAACAGAAGGGTTACATTTGTACTGGCTTCATTACCTCTACCCCCTCCATAATACAGAAGCAAATGTTATAATTTAACCATTTCTTCCTCTGCTTACTTCCTGTTTGTACATTTTTTTTTGCATAATCGTGCGGAGAGCCAGAAATGTTAGCTTATTTTTCTTTTCTGGCAAATACTTTGCCCATTAATCCTTCTCCAAAACCATGCCTTAGAGACATTTCCAGCATCCGCAGGGTTAAACACTAGGGCCTCTGGAAATGCATTGCATCATAATGGTTTATTGACCTTAGAGGCTGCCAAACAGCATGCCACTAGCATAGGAATTATTTGTACTTACACCTCTTTGCTTTTTCAGTATAGGTTTTAAGGTAATTTTTATATAGTTTTTAACTCTTCAAGTGCCAGATGGGGGTATCAACGCATTGTCTACCCCTATGGAATGCAAAGGATTAAGGACTAGAAAGGGGGGGTGCAACACTGCAATGCACACTCCCCTGATCATTAACCCTTTGAGTGCCAGAGGGGTTTCTGAATGTTTGCTCCGCAATGCGTTGGATACCCCTCTGGCATTCAAAGGGTTAAAGTGTGACAACTTAAATATACACAAACATATTTATGATAATTGTAAAAAAAGATTGGATTATGATGCTTTGGCGAAACATGGGACTTGCAAACATGGCTACAAAGGAGCTTCCTGCACCATTCTGCAATGTCATGTTCAACAGGAAACTGTGCAGTGGTCATTTTTGTTAAAAAAAAATAAAAAATAAAAAAATAAATAAAAAATAGTATACTGCTATACTATAAAAGAAAAATGAAAGGCAATATATACCGTCACATCATCAAAGGGTTTTTGTTGCCAATGTAATATAGCCTATGAGAATAAGTACTTTTTACTATAAATATCCTTTTTCTTTATTTGTCACTGGATGGCACAGGAAAGATGCATTGCTTTGGCAGCCATTTTGTGCTTTCATGTTCCTGTTCTGTTGTAGAGGCTGGAAGCTATGTCACAGCTCATTGCTACTTCTAGTCTCTGGTGATGTTAAAAATTAACAATCACAAGGAACTGCCAGGACAAAATGGAATCCTTCAGAACTGCAGCTTTCACATCTTCAGTGAGTGATAAAGACAGACATAAAATCTAGGGGAAAAGTACTAGTTTTCTGAGTTTATATATTTGCCTCCTACATAGTACAGACAGGTATAGAACCCTGTCATGAAGTGAGTGTGTTTTCAGTTTATCTTGATGAATCAGTGATGCACATTAGATCTTTAAGAGCCACTAATGGTGTCATGTTCTAAAAGTATCTCGGAGTGGGGGGTGTCAGTCAGAATGAACAATCCACTGATTTGACTCACATGAGCCGATATACAAGTTCTTATGAGCTTTGATATGTATTGGTCTTTAGTAAGGTGTGAAATTACAATTAACTTTCAGTCAGAGGAGTGTGCAATACATTGCTCTGCAATGCTTTGTGAGCTTTTCTGTCACTCAGAGGGTTAAACAACAATCCATTAAACTGTGGCTGTGGCTCATCAGGTCAAGAGCTATGTACCCTTGCTGTTAACCGTTTGAGTGCGCCAGCGAGGTATAATGTATTGGGAAGCAACATTGGGAAATATGGGAGTTGTAGTCTCCAGTTGTGAGACATCTAGATATTAATTACCTCTGCATTGTGTAAAACAGCAGCAAATCTCATTTATCTGTAGTCCCATCCGTGTGAATGGATTCATGTTCTTGATAGCAATCAAGCAAATGGGGGAGCTGCTTGAGCTGTGTGTGATGTACATAATTACCACATGAATAGGCGTACCAGTCTGCACACAGCACATTGTGATTCTGTTTATTTACCTAGTGCTCCCTTCCCCACTGAACGTTTCTATGAGCAGATGATTGCTAGCTTGTGCTTAGATGGAAACCCCCTCAATGAATATTCCTGTTTGCCCCTGCTTACCCACTATGAAGCCATTTGTAATAAGAATAACTTGAGCGATTATTTATAATTGATATATATATATATATATTTGTATTATTATGTCCCCGTACCTCTGTTTCCAGCGAGTTTTCTGTCAAGGATTGTGAAAACGGGATATAGTGCAATGCGTTACAGATGTCTTTAGCATTTACAGGGTTAATGTTCCCCTATGGTGCAGTTGATTTGCTTCAGAACTGCTCCACTTTACCTTGATGAATAAGACCCATGACCACCCAATACCCAGAGAGCCAAGAGTGGACTAACCCAGCCCTTATGGGACACTGACATCTACTTCTGTCCCTGTACTAGATATTTGTCACATGAGAACCTGAGTGTTGGAGATCCCTAACAGCAGTCACCAGGTCCCCTTTAGAAGTCAGGGTGGCTGCTAAGCTGGTATGGTTTACCATTTGCATGCCAGAGGGGTATGCAACGCATTGCTTTGCAATGCATTGCATACCCCTCTGGCACGCAAAGGATTAATAATGACATTGGCAGCAGTTCAGATAACCACATGCTAGCAATATGATGCTTGGTATTTTTCTTATCAAAGGTGGCAGCTATATCAGAAGACACATTCTCTTCCATCCGTCTGCCATTCTCTTATACTGATCTGGAAGCAAGGTGCTGATTGGTTGCTGTACTGTTGCCATGGGAGAGCATACCAAGTGCACCATAAGGGACAAATAACCTCTTAAAGCATTGTATTGGAGACATCTCTATGTTCCAGTGGCTATTTTCCCCCATGGTAAAACTGGCTTACTCAAGAGTGGGTCACCTGTTGCTTTCTACATATGGTTCTGTAGTTCTCTTCCTATTTACTTGGGTTTATATTTTGTCTTCACTTATGTGATGTCTTATCAGATTCTGAGATGGCTCAGCTGGTTAATGCAACAGCTGTAGAATCTCTGCAAACCACAAGGTCACAGGTTCTAGTCCCGCAAGGTCAACTCAGCCTTTCATCCTTCCGAGATAGATAAAATGAGGATTGTACTGACCCACTGGGAAATCTCCCAGTGAGCCAAAGGCCTTGTACCCATTTATTTCTGTTTTGTAGGTAGTGGTGGTGTTCTCATGCTACTCACCCAAGTTTCCCTCTTTAGGAAGGAAAGTCCCCATCTGAGACCCAAATCCCTCTGTTCCTCTTTTCCACCCCGGTGTCGCACTTCTCTTAAAAAAATGGTGTATTAAAACAGAATTTGACAGCAGATAAGAACCATTCGGCCCATCTAGTCTGCTCGTTTTTCTACTGTAAAAACCTCAAAACTTTTTTGGTCCTTGGTCTTTTCTTACGTTAAGGACAGTCTTATGCCTATCCCATGCATGCTTAAATTCTGTCACTGTATTAATGTCTACCACTTCTGCTGGTAGGCTATTCCACTTATCTACTACTCTTGCAGTGAAGTAAAACTTTCTTACATTAGATATAGACCTGTGTCCCTCTAGTTTTAGACTATGGACTCTTGTCCTAACATTTTTACTCCTTTGAAATGTACTTCTCTCCTCTACTTTGTTGAATCCCTTCATGTATTTGAATGTTTCAGTCATATCCCCTCTCTCTCTTCTCTCCTCCAATATACATGTTCAGATCCTTTAATCTATCCTGATATGTCTTTTCCTGTAAACCAGTCACCATTTTAGTAGCCCTTCTCTGAATTGTCTCTAGAGTATCTATATCCTTCTGGGTGAGGTCTAACTAGAGATCTGTAGAGAGTGTATATAAATGTTATCACATTGCTGCACAGCAATAAAACTCACATTAATCTTTGCTTAATCTTCATTGTGTGTGTTCATAAATTAGTCTGTGAAATTAAATAATTTAGTCTTGTTACAGAAGGAGGTATCAATAGGTCATGAAATAACCTACAAATTCTCGGTAATGTCCCTGCCCCCACCAGCCACCCCCAGCAACACCAGCTAAAACAGTTGTGTCCCTTTTTGGCCACGCAAAATGTTGGGAGGTATGTTTGCATACAGTATAGATCAGATTCACCGACTCCAAACTTCAGGTACACTGAGGTCACCTGTTTCACTTGTAGACTACATCTCCCAGCTTGTGAGAATTTTATCCAATCAGTGTGCGGGGGTGTGTCCCAAAAACAGCCCAGGTTAGTGTTGCCAGATCATCTCTTTAAAAATGGTCTCATAATATAATGTATGCTGCAGTGATTGCTGGTTAGCAGTGGTTCCCTATGTAGCAATGCATTATTCATTTTTAATAAAGTCCCTTTTTAAATGTATGATCAGAGTCATATGACAGTCTCAAGCCAGGATTCGGACACTGACGGCTTGCAAAATCTAGATCGCCCTTTCTCACCCAACATTCCCCCACTAGATCAAATGAACACAGTTGTGGACGGGAATGTTCTGTAAGGACAGATGGTCTGTGTTAGGCCTTTTGGTGTTTTGTGGTGGGGGGAGGGCAATTTAGGACTGTGATAGCTGGAAGACAGGACAGAGAGGTGAACGTTCTAAGAGAACGTGGGTGATGAGCAGAAATACAAGATGTAAAATAGGAAATAAATATGTGTTTTGGAGACTCTTACATTAGTGGGGAATTCAATTTAAAATAAGATAGTATGACATTATTTTTTGTATAGCTATAGGATTTGTGCAGAAATTAACAAATAATTGAGTGGGTATGTGTAGCTGTTATTTATGGAAGACAGGGCCATCTGGGACTCAAGCATTGTAGTGTAATTAACCCTTTGAGTGTAAGAGGGGTATCCAACACATTGAAAAGCAATGCTTTGAATATGCTTATGTCAGTCAAAGGGTTATAGCAGAAAGGACGACAGCGGATGTGAGGGGTGCAGTTTGTGATGGAACAGCCTGTCTATAATCTAAGGGCCTCATGCAGGGAAAAAGAGGGGGCAATTCTGGAACAAACCAGCTACATTATAGGCAACAAATGGGAGTTCATAAAATCCCCCTTTAATTTAAATGGCTATTTATTTATTTATTATATATGCACTCATTGAATTCTACAGTGTTTTGCAATGCGTTTGAGTACTCTGTAGTATGCAAATGGTTAAATATCCCCAAACCACCTATAAATTAATGGGAATTGTACCTTTGTTCCCCATGGGAAGGAAAGAATGGGGCACTTGCCTCCCTCTGGATAAACTTAGGGTCTGAGTGGGCTGTCCTGGGGGCATATAATTGCTTCGCCCCCTTGGAATAATTTCTATGGGTGACATGTTTTTACCCTTGTGATTCAGTAGGTCCAGAACGGCGGCTCTCTTCCCTAGTATGGCCCTATATCAAGCCTGTCTTTTCCTGTTGGCTTGTCCTTTGAAAGAGATTTTAAAAGCATATATCTGTATTAAATCCCCACCCAGGATTTCTTAAAAAAAAAAAAAAAAAAAAAAGTCCTGTAGGGTTCTTTCCAGTTTGGCAAAATGAACACTGAACCAATGTTTGTCAGGAGCCATTTTCTCCTTTTATCTGTTAGTAGAAAATGGTGGTTTGTAGAAATCCTGGCACTTGCACACTCTTCAGTTTGGTAAGATAATGATCCTGATCGCTCAGTTGTAATGTCCACACTGACATAAATCAACGGCATTCTGGGCTTTCTTTGTTGTAAACTGGCAGCTGGAAAGCCAAGTATTGATTATGGTATGTTTCAAACACAGTGTTCACAATACCAACAAGTGACGCTTCAGAATTAGTTTACACTCGCAAAGGTGCATTTGTATAACACTGCTAACTGCCCTTATTGTCATCTTTATGCTGAACACTGATTACAGTCTAATGCTGGTGTCTGAGACAGGCTTTGTTCATACGGGGAATTGCCTAAGGAGACATCCTCATCCAAAAATAGAGTTCAATAAACCCTATGGCACTGTTCACATGGAGCCAATACAATGCAGCAGCAGGAAAGGTCTGCATGGCGGCCTGTGGTCTTGCTATGAATGCTGTTGACTAAATGGTTGCAGTGCTGTTAAGAATGATCCAAGTACATGCTGGCCTAACAATCGGATAATACTGATTCTTGCATGGGTCCACAGATCTTAAGTGCACTCCACTGCTTGTGTTTGATTTGCAGAAGGTGTGCATGGCACAAACAATACCAGCATAGCAACATTGTCTCTGCGTTGGTATCACCCATGTGAACAAGGCCTAGAATTATATAATCAAAGGGAAAGAGGTGACACGGGGGAATTGCATGATTGCTAGGCAGCAACCATGCAGTCTTCTTAACTCGTTGCACACAGGTGGGTTTGCAAGCATTTCCTTTTGTGACACTCTCATATGAAGCAAGCTGAAACCATCTTGCTGTGAATGTGGGTCGCAGAGAATTTGCAAAGAACTTGGATTAAAAACTTTTTTTTTGTTTTTTTTTTAAAATACTGAATTGCTAAAATCATTGTTGCAATGACCAGTTAGCGATGAGCCCACATGGACATCAGCCAATTGGGGGAAGGCTGACGTCAACTTAGACTGACAATCTCTGACTCCTGCAAAAGCATCACCAGGTAGTACAGGTAATTAACCCTTGGAGTGCCGGAGGGGTACGCTCTGGTACTCAAAGGATTAACGCTGGCATTTTCAAGTGGCAACCTCTGTAAGGCATTTAAATCTATTGTGTGAACTAAGCCTTGTTGTTTACACAGGCCCGGATTTGCCAATAGGCAGACAAGGCACTTGCCTAGGGCGCCCGATTTTCAGGGGCGCCCTGCAATGCCATTGTCACGCCCACAATGCATAATCTGACTGCTGTGCCATTCTGGTGGTGTGCGCCTATGCCCTCGACTCGAGGGCGCTTGCTGACAACTGTGTTACCTTGTCAGCATTGCTCTGTGCCTGTGCCGCTGGGGCCGCTTCATGTGACCCGGCTGCACCTGCGTGCCGTGCCTCTGCTGTCATTGGTCACCACCTCAGGACCTCCTGTGATGCTGCCGATGCACGGACGTCAGGTAGTCAGTGCCGCGCAAGCTACGCCTAACAACATAATAGCCACAGGAAGCGGCCTACACTATAGTTGGAGTCTGACTCGGCAAAGTGTGAAGGAGTTGGTTCAGAGGCGGGCCGCGGGTGCAATCAAGAGAGCAGGTCTGCAGTTGTTACTGGAAGGGTGACAGGAGGAGCGGCATGCAGTAGCCTCCCCAACAGCCTGCAGTTCAGCATCAGGCCGGTATGTGTGTTGCACACAACTACATTTATTATCTGTTTCATGGTTCAGTTCACTTACACTGGAAATAATAATGCCGTTCCCTTACATTAGTAATAATGGTACCTTTCCCTTACATTAGTAATAATGGTGCCATTCCCTTACATTAGTAATAATGGTGTCTTTCCTTTACACTGGTAATAATGGTACCTTTCCCTTACATTAGTAATAATGGTACCTTTCCCTTACATTAGTAATAATGGTGCCATTCCCTTACATTGGTAATAATGGTGTCTTTCCTTTACACTGGTAATAATGGTGCCATTCCCTTACATTAGTAATAATGGAGCCTTTCCCTTACACTGGTAATAATAGTTTGGGTGTGGTTAATGGAGGGGTGTGGCTAAGTGAGAGGTGTGCTTCGGAGTGGGGCAAAGGCGGGGCTAGGGGCGCCAGAGGTGGTTGTGCCTAGGGGTGCCTGAGATGTAAATCCGGCCCAGTGTTTACACTATTGCTAGGATTTTTGCTATTCACTTAGGCCACTCAAGTTTTGCTTACTAGCTGTTGAACTTCCACCTTTCCCAACCAGCCATTGGATGGTTGCGAATGATCGGGGTTGTAGACCCCAAGAGCTGGAGAGTCAGATGTTTTCTACCCCTGACTTTGGTGCACTGTGTTAACTTTGGTTTCTAAATGGGTTCCTATTTTTCTCTTAGTAAACCACCTAAATTGTCAGCTATTATGGAAATGTGCTCTCCCCCCTCCCTGCTATTAGTCACAGCCCTTAAACCATGCCTGGCAGTAGCCTTGATCTGGGTCTCAGGAGGGTCTCTTCGTGTGGAACTGACAGGAGACCTGTAAGGTGGGGGGTGAGCTATTTAGTTAGGAGGGGAGGGACAGCTATCTTTGGATAAGGGGTGTGAGTTAGAAGGAGGTCAGCTCTACACAGAGCCATTTCCTCTGTGAAGTCCAAATTTCTATCCCTGTTAAGTCCTGTACAAAAACAGTGCTGAGCTAGGATTTTCCCGACAAACAACAAAAGAAAATGCTTAATGCAGGCACATGCCGAACACCAAACATAAACCAGTGAATTATCATTTCCGTTAATCAATATATTTTAACTCATTGAGTAATCAAGTAGTGCCTAGCACATTTATAGATTTACTTGTCTGAAACAGATCAGAAAATCCATCTTGTTTTGCATTCCCACAACTTAATGAGGCAACATACAAATAAGAGAGCACAGTGCTGTCTCATTTTAGATTCCAAATCCTTATAAATATGGGTTTCTTAGCTTATGCTTGCTGTTTTAACACTGCTTATAAAGCAAAGCATGGTAAGGAAAGCAGGATCCATTCAAATGACACGCAAACGGCTGTTTTGACCTACTAAGTCTCATCAGTGTGGCTAGTTAATTAACTCCTCAAATAAATCTGGTAAAAGGCAGTATGCCAGGCAATCAACACAGGTTAAGGCAAGGAAAAACTGACAAATTCTTCCAAGGAAAAACTGAGGACCTTGAAAATTCATGTCTGTGGGTATATTATTTATCTGTTGGAAACAGATCATAAAACCTGTCTCTAGCAAAGAATCCACAGGGCCTGACATTGGTGTCATAATCGTGATAATCCCTCGGATATGATGCCAAAGTCACCCTCAAGGAAACTGGAGCACTATAAGCACATTCATGTGGGGTCTTCCCAGTTCAGTCTGATAACCTAATCTGTGACACAGGCAGGGTCAATATGTGCCTCAGCCCTCACGTGGGAGCCTGTAACATGGGGTCACATGACTCGACATCAAGTTACCCCACTAGATGTGGGGGAGCTCCCACCCTGATCATGGTAGCTGAAAAATATTGTGCATAGCGAGAAAATTACGTAGAGTAGAATATAAAAAAAGAAATAGGCAGCAGACAAAAAAAAAATTAAGATCTTGAGTGTCTATCCTGTGTCCTTTATTTGTCTGCCCTCTACACATTCACTCTCAATATATTATTATTAGTATCTGCTCCCCTCATTCATCCATAATGCATTAGTGGAGGGGGTGGGAGTGGTGGGGGCGGCAAAAGGAAAAAAAAAATATATATGGAGGAAAGTGAATGGCCTGGCCTTGGGGGATGGGGCAAAACAGACCTGGCTGGAAGAGAGCAAGTGTTTGTGTGTAATATATATATACATTATCATTATGATCTTCAGCCATTGTCGATCCACTGCAGGATGAAGACGTCCTCAACAAGCCTTCAACAACTTCGCTCTTGTGCTCTTTGCTGCCACCGTGTACCAACAAATTTGGTAATTTAATCTACTCGGCTTGTCTTTGGTCTTCTTGGGCATTTAGTATTGAGTGGAATCTATTCCAAAATTTGTTGGGACCATCTACCATATCTATCCACCTATCTATCCACCTATCTATCTCATATCTATCTATCCACCTATCTATCCACCTATCTATCTATCCACCTATCTATCTATCCACCTATCTATCTATCCACCTATCTATCTATCCACCTATCTATCTATCCACCTATCTATCTATCCACCTATCTATCTATCCACCTATCTATCTATCCATCTATCTATCTATCTAATGTCTGTCTGTCTGTCTATATCCACCAAAAGGAACACATGTACTCTCAGGACTTGGTCAACATTTCAGTTGGCCAGCGTCCTGAGGAAAGTTGCTGCCCAGTGCAACTGAATGCTGACCATTGCAGAATGTGTAAAGTCAATATAAAAGTTTACCCTTCCTTTAACCCTTTGAATGCCAGATAGGTATCCAACGCATTGCGTTACAATTCGATGGGTGCCTCTCTGTCACTCAAAAGGTTAATGGGCCAAATAAAAGTGGGGGAGGGGGCAATAAAGATCTAATTATGGATGTATGAAACAATCAGCGCAGGTTGCTCTCTGCTCTTATGCTTTAGCTGAGGTATTGTGCGCTCTTATCTGGTGTTCAAAAAGGGTTAATAGGGGGTGCAGTGTAACGGGTTGTTTTGGTGTCTGGGTGGGGTCAACCGTGGGCAATGGTGGGCAGAAGGTTGCCTTAGGGCCTCACGTGGCACTTAGAGACTTCTATTGAGCCTCCAATCTGAGATTTCTCTCTCTACCCCATCACGTACACCTTATTTTCACCCCAAAACCTAATTCTTTTGTCTCTGTGTCTATCTCCCTTTACACGTACACTGATTTACCTTAACCTTAAATATTATGCGTGGGCCTTTGTTGGACTTGAGGGCCACATGCAGCCCTCGGTGTGAATCTGGTTGCCTCTCACTGGCCTAGCGTGCCATGTATTCTTGCATCAGCTCTGTTCATTGATTGCACAACTTACTTTTGCACTTTTTTTTTTTCTTTTTCCTAGCATATATTTCATAGCTCAGTGCAGAGATCTCCTCACAACCCCCCACCGGCAGTGTCAATTCTTGGGCAATGCATGCTACCAGAGCATGGTTCCCTGTGACGTACCTGTCGCCATGACAACCCTGCTTTTTTCAGTGCAACAAGAATGCTCTGAATCTTTCCCAAGAGACTTCAGTAATAATCTCTTCTTTGTCCCCCAACCCCCTCAACCCTTCATTAATTTTATTTTATTTATTTAATACATTTTGAGCCCATTTATGTAACCCACCTTTCATGTGTGAATTTTAGCTGCTCAAATATGCTTGTTTATTTTGTAATTTATTAGGCCAATTGTTTCTTATCTGCAGTCAAATTCTGAAGGCCTCATGCAGAAAGCAAAACAAGATCAGTTCTTGAGCAAACCAACTCTCCCACAGGGAACGTACATAAATTCCTAAAATGCTCTTAACCCTTTAAATGCTAGAAAAAGTACCTTGGTCCATAACGACTGCCATACCTGGGAACTCTCGGGGTTTGACCCAAATCTCAGGGTGAGAGAGTTCTGTGTTACCTACTGAATGATTTACAGCAATTACATTTTTCTTTAGTCTCTAAATTGGTGACAGTTGTTCCAGAAAAACCGGGGGAGAGGTCCTAGTTGACGTGTTTGTATTTAGGCAGTGATCTCTCTAAATTAGAACATGATAAAGGTTACTTGATGACCGACTGGAGAACCTCTGGGTTAGTGCAAGTAGATATGTATTGCATAAAATCTACATTATGGGATGCTTTAAGGGTTAACATTAAAAAGATCTCATTTTAAAAGTTCCCAGGTATTACGACCTCCCTTTGCCGGAACAGGTGATCATTAAGAGGTTAATATGGACAGCAAATTCTAATGGCCAATGAGAATCAATTCTGTGTAGATTGGGTTCCCCAAAATGAATCTTTAATTAGTACCGGATATTTGTCCATGGAAGAGGATATTATTCCTCATTTCAAGACTTCAGGGCACCAAACCCTTCCCACTGAATTCTTCCTTTCTTTCCTAATAACATGTCTATGGGAGGAGATGTTCAGTTTTTATTAATCTTTGAGTGCCAGAGAGGTATACAACGCATTGCAACACAATGCGTTGGATGCCTTTTCGGCACTCCAAAGGTTAAATATTAATTTTGGGAGAATCCATCCATGTAGAATTGATTCATAGTGACCATCAGGATTCTCTTCCAAGAGTAACTTGAGTTGTGGTTCATTATTTAGAGACGTTACTGTTCCATTTAGAAAGCACTCAAAGGGTTAATTCCCTTTTTCTTCTGGAGACAATTACATCTAGTCTTAAGTATGTGGGTGATGATCTTTTTATTAATTAGCCCTAGATTGTATTGCAGTTGATAAGAGATAGCAATGGTTTTATTTAACACAGTAGGTTCCCAATCTTTTTGACATTTCACCACTTTTGGATTTCACCAAACCCTCATGCACCCCCCCCCCCCGCATCTTTATTAAAATAAAAGTAACCCTATGCACACATATATATTATATGATGCATTTGAATTGTATTTTGTAACATTATTTGAACTAGCCATTTCCAAAATTTTACATTGTAAAGTGCTGAATTCACTGGTAGTGCTATATAAATCCATTCATTAATTTTGACTATAATTATTTAACCTTTTGAGTGTCAGAGTTGTCCAACGGATGTGTAAACCCTTGAGAACCAGAGGGGTGGGGAAGGCATTGCAAAACAATGACTTGTGTACTCCTCTGGCACTCAAAGGGTGAAGCAGGAAAAATTTCTCAGAACTCACAGTATTGGCTGACACAGTCAGAGAATAATACTTCCTCTTAAATCATGGTGCCGATTAGCAGATAATACAGTGTTGGTTGGTAAACAAGGCCCCAGGGTTGAACTGAATAGAGGGCGGGGGGAGGGAGGGAGGGTGGTGAAGTGGTTAACCTCTTTGCTGCCAGTAGAACTGATGGTATGTTGTCTGGTTTGTTGCTGGTGCCTCTAGGAAAGGGGATATTGTAATTTCAGTTCCTGCTTGAACTGTTTACTTCTCATGCTTGGTCAGGAAGCCATTTTCTCTCCCACTGCTCTCTGTAAACCAGTGGTTCTCAATCTTTCTTCAGTCTAGGCACACATAAAAACCAATCTGGAAATTTCAGGGCATTCCTAGCATTTTATGGGTAATATTTTGAGGATTTAATGAAGGGTACAATGCATACATTTTTATTTATTCTTAGGTCTTACAGACATAATGACAACAAAGACCATATTGTCATACCTCCCAAGTGTCCATCTTTGAGCCCCAAATCCCTCTTTCCTACCCTGGATTAGTTAGTTTACCTCAGAATTGTTCATATTTAACCCTTTAAGTGCCACAGGGGTATAATTGGATACCAATCTGGCACTCAAAGGGTTAACTACATGAGAGTCTCATCGTGTCCATTTTATGCCTTGCAATGTATTGTCAAGCATTCTGGCATTCAAAAGGTCAAAATACCAATCCTTTCTTCATTTTACTTTTACCAGTTGCTATTTTCAAGCTGGGAGTAAGATTACGTTGAACATAAGGTATTTTTATTTAAGATCCTTTTGGTTACTGAAATTCTTCAGTTTGGTTGCTTTTTTTATATTTGGCTTTCCTATGCTGTTTCCTTTAACCCCTTGAATGTCTGAGGAGTATTTAATGCAAAAAAAAACAAAAACAAAAACAAACAATGTCTGCTTTCAATGAAACTGCAGAACAATGGAAAAAGATCTCATATGAACCACAGAGTATTAAATATTCGAGTGGAGCAGGCAAGTCCTGGAGAGAAATGCCCATTGACTACTGTAACAGGAAATGACATGTGCTGGACTACAAGATAATGACCCCCAAGCCAAAAAAAGAAAACAAATTACTGTTTGAGCACAAACAATCCTGAGGACTTATTTTGTAATTCCCCTTATATACTTGTGTTGGGCCTTCAGAGATGCAAGTATTATTCTAAGATTCATTTTCAGTATTAAATTAAAATCATATTTAAGAGCAGAGCTTTTTGTTTTCCAAATGGCTGTCAAGCCTTAGCCTAACAACACACGAAAATGGCTGCAGCAGCTCTTGTTTGTTTGGCTTTATTGTAATTTTTTTTATATTTAAGAACAACAGAATTTCCATTCAAATATGAAATGTTTACTGTTTGGCTGCCAAAGTGCGTGTTTTAACCCCTTGTATGATAGAAACCTCTCAATGACTCCCTCATCTAAGGGTAACTAGTATGATTTATCTCTGGAAGATAATTTGCTTCGTATAAGTTTGGCATTCACTCTTTAAGGCATTTCACACCCCTTCCGTCCTTCAAGACGACCTGTTTTTCTTCTTCTCCCATAGAACACTGTTTTTGCTTGTACTCCACTGGTACTAAAATGCTATTTAGGGACACTCAAGTGCTGAAATAACTTTTTATATTAAGAAGTTCATGTTAACCTTAACATGTACAAAACGTTCTGCAGCTTTAGAATTCTCTAGATTTTCTAATTGCGTCTGCCGTTAAAGGAGCAGTAAACTTATTTTTATAAAAACAAGTATTTTATAGTGCTCTTCCTGCTGAATAAAACAAGGTCACTCCCACTGCTGTCAGATGTTTTATTCAACATTTATAGCAGTTCAAATAATCAGGAAGTGAATTTACTGTGTTTACTTCCTGATAGTTCTAACTGACAGGAAGTGAATTTACTGTGTTTACTTCCTGATAGTTCTAACTGACAGGAAGTGACTTGCAGTTTCTATCACATTCTATGGAGAAATGTATGTCTCTGACTTTTCTGACTTTCCTCTCCATTAGAATCTAACAGGAAATCTAATTAGAATTTGACCACTAGAGGGCACTGCTAATGTAAAAAAACATGGGTTTAAACTGTAATAACTCTGGAAATATAAATCTCTCAGCAGACGGAGTACCCTTATTTTACTCAGTAGGAAAATCCCTACAATATATATTTTTTCATAAAAAAAAGTTTACTGCTCCTTTAAATCTAACCGGCACGCGTTACAAGGGCAAATAAACCAGTGACACTCTGGGAACGCCATTGCTTTCTGATTGGTGTCTGGAAAAGGCATGTGTGTGAATACACCAGTCCGAGTTTTCTTTGAATGTCATAGGCGTGTTTTGTAGCTCTTGATCATTTCTGATTGTTAGACGCAAGTCATGCAAGAGGTGGACTATTTTCAAACATGGCTATCCTTTTTAATAATAGTTTTTAAATATTTGCCCATTTTTAAAGAATGTAACAATCTCCTAAAAACAAATTCTTTGTAGTTATCTTGAGATATTGAAAGCGTGATGATAGAAATAAAGGCATTTGTGTAAAGACATAAGGGGAACAATTCTGGGGAAATCCACACTCACCATGGGTAACAAATAAAATTTCCATAAGCCTTCATTAATTTAAATGGGTATTGTATCCCCTTGAATGCTAGACTGTTGTCTAATGCCTTGTGGAGCAAAGGAAAAGGTGAGTTCAGAACATGGACAATAGAAGGTCTAGCATGTGAATTTGCCCTAAGAAAGATCAGGGCAGTTTAAAAAACCCCGTAGGCCCTCATCTCTATTGCAAATGAAGGTCCCCCGAAATATAGGTTAACATTTAGGGTCCTTAAGTTCTGTTGTATTGTTCCTCTTTGTGTTTGTGGGGAAAATAAACCACATTTACATTTTGTGCACCCAGAGCTGCCTTGATCCTCACTGGCCATCTGACCAAAGGAATAAATTGGTTCCTTTCTGTAAAAGTGGGAAGCCCTTGGGTATGTTCAGGCATTAACCCTTTGAGTGCCAGAGAGGTATCCCATGCTTTGCATTGCAATACATTGGATACCTCTCTGCAGGGCCAGATTTGTCAATAGGCTGACCAGACACTGGGCTAGGTTGCCTGATTTTTCTGGGGCGCATGGCAATGGCCCAGTCATGGCCACCAGCTTGCCTACTTCAAATGGCCCAGTGTATGTATTTAATATTTTTGTGATTTATGTTTTTTTTTACGGAGCTTCTTTACAAAGCAATGCATTGCATACCGCCTCTAACACTCAAAGGGTTAAATTGAGCTGTTAACAGATTGACTGCTAGATCTATCTCTTTGCGGAGTGCAAAATAATTATTTAGAGATCGATAAATACCTGACTTGGAAATCTGTCTAGCCATTCAAGGGTTTCAAATTCACATTTAACCCTTTGAATGCCAAAGGAGGTGCACAATGCATTTCAGAGCAATGCTTTGCATGCCCCTCTGGCACTCAAAGGGTTAAACCAAAGAGAAATGGTTTTTGTCTTGTGTGGTTGCTTTGCTACATAAAAGCTCTTGTGCTTCCTGAGTGTGGTTCTTTAGCTAAAGAGCTGCAATTCTGAAGCAAACCAACTGCAATTGTGGGGGTCAAATGAAAATTCCTGTTTATTTCAGCTAATAACCTCTTGAATGCTAGCGGTCACCAAAGCATTGTGAACCAGTGGATGGGAGACCCTTCTAACTGAGAAGGAGTTAACAGCCCAGTTTTAATCAGGGAGAATTTGGGTAATTTATATTTGTTCTTTATGGCACGCTTGGTTTGCTCCAGAATCACAGCTCTTTAGCTTCCATGAATAACCTCTAGAACTGAGTAGATGGCAACAGAGAAAATGGTTTTCATTTCCTGACACTATGTAATTTTTGTGTATGTATATTGGGAGTCCACTCCTAGAGAGCCTGCAAATTTGTTTTGAAGGCTTGTTCCTAGTTGATAGTCTCTGACTCCTTATTTACATCATGTAATTTTTGCCCCCCTCTCACTGGCCCAGCCTCACTGTTTCACTTCTGTTCTTATCTATTTGGATCACCGGTCAAGTTGTAAAATAAGGTGTGGTGTTTTTAAATAAAGCTGAAAACCTAATTGGATTTTATTTATCTTTCAAATTCCTTTTTCACATATTTATGTGTGAAAAGAATTTTTGCATTTTTCCTCTTACCACGTTATTGCTCATTTCCTGTTGGCACCAATAAATACATAAATATATAAAAAACAAGAGTGTGAGTGTGACAGCTAGCTGTATTGTTCCCAGTTAGGGAAGTCACACTTTAACGTTTGTCAAGCAATGCGTTGCAAAACACTGTGTCAGTCAGAAGGTAAAAGTATAAGGAGAGCGTGAAGGGCCTATTGCAATTGATCTTATATAATAAAACAAGTGCACGACTTGTAATTGTCCTCTTCATTTGCATATGAAGGGGTTTGGGTGATGTACGATGCATCATTCTGTTTTGGTCTGCAGACAGTCTCACATTGTACAGGACCTGAGCAGAGACAGACTTCTACCTGCTCATATCCTGTACTCAGTCTGCACTAGGTTGACCACATGTCAGTTCTGCCATTCAGGGACACTGCAGACAGAAGAGCACACCACAGAGTTCACAACACTGGAGGGATAACTGCCCATTGACTGCTGTGACATAAACCGGTGCCTGTGGGGGTTTACAAGAAAATGCGCGTCAAGCCCAAAGCCTTAGATTAGCATTACACTACAACAAAATTGCACTGCAGGTCCTGATTGATGTCAGTATCAAGACTCAGTTCTCTCACTAGTGTTTAGGACTCTATCCTGAAGCCATTTTTCTGTAGCCCAGCAGAGACATCAATTTGCAACAGTAGTCTATGAGCCGTTCTTATAGTGTTTAGACCTCTGAGTTCAGGAATCTTCATTCAAGGACATTGTACTGTCCCAGAAGAGGGCTGCCCAGGACAAGGGACAAATATTTAAAATCCAGGACTGTCCCAGGCGATCCGGGACGTGGTCACCCTAATCTGCACATGCTCAGACACTCACTCAGACAGGAAGGATACATTGAGATTGTCTCTGAAGACAGACAATATAGATCAGTGATTCTCAACCAGGGTGCCGTGGCACTTTGGTGTGCCACGGGCATCAACTTAGGGTGCCCCATGTTTTCTATGAAAACTAACAAAAATGGGCTTTTAAATAAAGATTTATAGAAATTGTTATGTACATTATGTTTGATCTTATGATTGCAAGACCTAATAATAACTGTATATTTATGTATGGTATCTTTATTATGCCAATGATAAAGTACATTAAATACGTTAGGGGTGCCCCGAATGTTCTAGGTTATGTGTTAAGGGTGCCCCGAACAAAAAAAGATTGAGAACCACTGATATAGATAATGTCTTTAAGGGGTTAATTGAAGGTTGCATTACTTGAGGGGGGAGAGTAGGTCCTGATTTATGTGTATTTTGATTATTAAAATAACAAATATATTTATTATAATACTTTTATTTATTTTTTTTAGGTCCACCTGTTACATATCCAGAAGGCTTACCCCAAGACCATGGAGACAGTCAACAGTCTAGTGAGTAGACGAAACTGGGCCTACACATTTTCTGTTTAAAAAAACACCAATTTACCTTAATGTGGGCAGAAAATCCTAATGACAACTATGAATCAATTTTGTCTCCCAAATTAATTTTTAATCCTGTTTACTGAAGTGAATATGGTTCTTGTTGTAGGGCCCCATGATCCCAAACTTCAACCACTGAAGTGTTTTAGGAAGGAGGGAAGGAAGACTTCACATAGAATAGTTTGTTTGTGGTTCTGGAGTCTGATAATACAGAAGTCATGTTCACTTCTGTTCACATTTGATCTAATACTAATTAGTTTCATATTGGAGAACCAATCCATGCAGAATTTCTTCATAGTGGCCTTTAGGATTTTTTGCCTAGATTAGCATAAATTGGGCGGGGGGTCAATACCAGGATGATAGTATTTATTTAACCCTTTGAGTGCCAGAGAGGTATTCAACGCATTGTGTACCCCTTTGGCACTCAAGGGGTTAACTCCTTAACCCCTGAACGACAAGTGGTCCGGTGAAGTGACCTTTCCTTAAGGACCGATTCTGATCTTTGTTGGCGCGCTGGCAGATGTGCCTGGTGATGTGTACCGACTCTCCAGACTGCAGTCTGAGAGAGATCGCTCCGGTCTTGAGAGTTCAATTGCAGATCAAGCCAGTGCTTAAGGGGTAAATGTGATGTAGAATGACAATCACCCATTCCATTTTATCATTTGATTTTTGTATATGCAGTAATGACCATCATGAACGAGTTTACACAGACTTGACTGATTTTCAAAGTGTGTTGAAGACTGTAGCACACTCACACACACGCACACACACTGTGCCGGTTTCTCTCACACACCCACCACACACATACCAACCCACACTTGCCAACAGGTGGAGTAGGCAACTGCTTAGAGCTCCATATTCTGTGGGGCGGTACCTCAGCTGCGCTGGCCACACCCACATTCTGTACTGTGCCAGAGCAATCTCAATGTCTCTGCACAAGTTTTTACCCCTTTATAGGATATTATTTAACCCCTTGGATGCTAGACATATCACCAACACATAACAAAGCAATTTTTTGAGCTGTGTAGCAACCAGGGGTTTACAATTTTTTTTTGTTTTGTTTTTGCTTCTTATAGGGCAAGGGTATTTTGTGTGAGAGGGGATAGTGTATGGGACTTGGGAGTATGGCAATGGGTGGAGCTAGAGGCAGCTAGTGGAGCCTAGGGTTGCCACCTGGCTGGTATTTTACCGGCACAGCCGGTAATTAGAGCACTAGAGTTGGTGCTGGTATAACTGCTATACCGGCAACTGAAAAGCCGGTATTTGTGAGCATCTTGGGAGGGGGGAGGAGGACCACTCGGGTTGGTAGAACAGCACACAGGAAATCATGCACTAACTGATTATTACTCGTGTCAGGGAAGCGCCCGCCACCAGGGAAGAAATAGTACATCTGTTTGCCTGAGCAGTCTCTAACTTGCCAGCTGTAATGTAATTCACTCTGCCATAGGCTGTCGTTGCCCTTACACTGTGCATCATTCTCACTTGACTTCTAACGCTCATGCGTAGGACCGATATGTATTATATAGAATATAACTGAGCAGCAGCACATGGCATCTTGTCTGCTGTGTGATCCAGACTTTTCCGGACTTCTTTCTCCCGGTATTTGTTTCCAGTAAGATGAAGAGAAGTGGGAGGGAAGGTCATGATCACCACTTCAATCTTTAAAAAAAAAAAAATAAAAAAAAAAAAAAAAAATTAACCCTTTATGTGTCCTGTGAAGCAATCACAAGTCCGGAGGAACCATGCAGCAGGGCTTGCACACTAACGACAGTGCTAGCGAAGGAGTCAGGGCGCTATGAATAAAGGGGTGTCAATTTAACCTTTTGCATGTCAGAGGTATCAAAGGGTTAATAATTTACATACCAGGACGCCCTCCATAGCACAGTCATCAGGCATGCAATGGTTTAAAACTCCGTTTTGTGCAATACGTAGTATACCTCTATGACAGGGCAGACTTAGGGCAAGCGTTGTATTCAAAGTATTAATGGATAACTATGCCCTAATAACAGTTCTCAACCAGCGTGTTGTGGCACTTTTGTGTACCTTGGGCACCTTAGGATGCCATGCCATGCCTTAGAGCAGTGATTCAAAACCTAGGCATTCAGGACTCGCTAACCAGCCTTGTCTTTAGGATTCCCCAGTTTGAGGATAGGTCAAAAATGTCTGAGCCACAGATTAACTCACTTGTGCTCAAGCAGTGAAATCCTAAAGTCGTGGCCTGTTATGAGGGCATGGGTTGGGAACCTTTGACCTAGAGACAGAAGTCAACACAGATCACGAATCTAAGAGACAGCAGAGCAGCTGCGGTGATCGTAGAGAAGTGGGTGAAAGTGATCACTAGTGGGACCCAATGCACCAACAGGTCGCTAGGAGAGAACACATTGCTGGAATATCTTTCTCTGAAGACACTACCTGCATACAGTAGAACACAGGTCACACTGGATGTACCCCACAGGACTCAATATATAACCAGCAGGCCCTGTGGTGTATATGTAGTTATCTCACTGGATATACAATATAACACAGGGCTTACTGTTTATATACCAGATGGCTCACTGGATATATAATAAAAGAATCACTGTATGTCCAGTGAGCCTTGTTTTGTGTTTGGTATCCAATGAATCCCGTGTTGTTTGCTCTATCCACTTAGTTCTGTGGTGTACATCCAGTGTGCCCTGTGTTGTATATCCAGTGAGTCCTGTGTTGTGTTGTGTATCCAATGAACCCTGTGTTTGCTCTATCCAGTTAGCTCTGTGGTGTACATCCAGTGTGCCCTGTGTTGTATATCAGGTGAGCCCTATGCTGCGTATCCAGTGAGATTTGTGTGCCACATTTACAAAGAAGCTAAGCTGAAGAAAACCAAATGCAGCATAGAGAACAAATAAAAACACTTCCCCAATTACCATTGATTTCACTGGGAGACTGCTCTAGTATTCAAGGGATGAAAAGATCATTTTTAAATCAATGATACTTTTTATTTGTCCCCCTAGGATGGATTTGGTTTGCCCCAGAATTGCTCCATTTTCTTTGTGCAAATATCCGTGTGTATGTGCACTACACCTGCTGTTCTTGCAGCATCCCAACTGACTGTTACCTCAGTGCAGTATGCTTTCTGACCCTGTACTGACTGAGCCCTATGTTATACATAGGGCTCTTCACTGTATACCTGCATTGAACGCTGTATTTCACAGCCCTGTAGTGACTTCTGATCCATACCTTCAGACATCCGTACCTGTATCGAGGAGCCTGGAGCTCAGTTTTGTAGGGTCATGCAACATTGAGTGGTTCTGCACCTTTTGTGGCTCTGCCCTCACCGACCCAAAACTATGGCCGGTATTTTTTTTTTTTTTTTTTTTTTTAGAAAAAGGTGGCAACCCTAGTGGAGCCTAGGATGTACTTCCGGCCCTACATAAGACAAGCAGGACTTACTTTGCCTTTCTGGTCCACATTTCACCAGTTCAGAGATTAAAGAAGCAGGTCATTGGTATAGACCATGTAAGAGGGTAGCACTGGGCTCTCTCACCTTGAGAATTTGGCCGTTCACCCCTGTGTTTCGGGGTCAAAATTGACTCCTTTCCAAGTTAACCTATGAAACGTGTTGCTTAATTCCTGTCTTTGAGTTTCTCTCCGTACAATTTCTCTTGTCTAGGTAACTGGTAGTCAAACTTTTGGCTCTCCGGTGGTTGGGGATGATGGAGGTTGTAGCTGGACAGCCAAATATTGTCTACTCTTGGTCAATATTATTGTATTAATAGAGGAAGGCTGATGTACATACCTGGGAACTTCCAATTGAGGTCTGCCCGGAGGGGAGTCCTCTGGTGCAGCAGGTAGTGAGAATAATGATGTGTAGCGTTTCAAAAAGGGGCGGGGCTTAAAGGTGACACACAGAAGGCTGGGGAAGGAGGAACACCGGGAGAAACAGCAGATGTGGCAGAGTTTCAATAGAAACTCCCCACATCCGGAGGAATCTGCCTCTTCCCCAGAGACCCGGTAAAGCTCTGTCAGAACCGGAGTCTCCAGGGCAAATCCGGAGAGTTCCCAGGTATGCTGATGTATGAAGGAGGACTGTGGCAAATCTGAGAGAACCAATTACACAGTAGGATACAAATAAAATTTCCCTATATCTAAATGTGACTTTTAACCCACTGAATTCTAAAGATGTTCCCAATGCATTGGGAATGATTTAAAATCAATTGACATATTTGTTTGTCCATTATGGTATGGTTGGTTTGCCCCAGAATTGCACCAATTTACCTTAGTACATGGGCGTCTAACATGCGGATTGTAGGCCAGATTTGGCCCACCTGACCCCAGGGTGCAGCCAGCGTAAGATATTATTTATATATAATATAATATAATTTTAACCTATTAACTATGAACCAGTTGTCAGGTAAGACCTAATCCCCTGTCTGCCAGTACCGTGATGTTCAAGACTAGATGTCCGCTAATAATCGGTATTCTCGTTGGCTTGATCAATCAATAGACAAATCCATATTTTTGAGCTATATAAATCACCACTGTTACAAAAAATTAAAAATTTGGCCCTCACACTTACAGCTTTATGATAATGTGGCCCACGACTTAAAAAAAAAAACGTGGACGCCCCTACCTTATTACATCGACATCAAAGTTTTCCATTTATTGTCTTTTCCCATTTGGCTCACAGTTTTTATTTTTACAATACAATGGAGGTGGGGGGATGCTCGTCTCTCTGCATTGTAACCTGATCACATGGTAGGGTGGGTGCAGGAAAGCCGAGCCCTCACTGTTTCACCCATGCACAATGAGTGCACTGGTTGCTAGGCAACCTACATCGACTGAAAAAATGTGATAATAAGGTAAAAGAAAATGACCCAAACATAAGACAACTATACAGAGACTATCATTTATTTATCTAGAAAATGTTTTACCAGGAAGAATGCATTGTGGTTCCTCTGTTTTTCAAGTATGTCTGGAGAGGTTTTACAGTAACAAGTTACATATTTACATAAAATAAAAAAATAACAATGTAAACGCACACAAAAAAAAAATATATACAGTTACATATGTTTAGATATAGATAGATTATCCCAGATGGATAGATGGACGGAATGATAGATGAATGGATAGGTAGATGGATGGACTGATAGATGAATGGATAGATAGATGGATATACCAACAGATGAATGGATAGATAGACGGATGGGAAGACAGATAGATGAGTGTCAAAGGGTTGTATTTTGCACCCATTTCAAGCAATAGACATTCTGGCTTTTTAATTTTTTTATCCCGTACTGTGTAATTGGTTTGTTCCAGAACTGGCGCCTAAAGACTTTAGGGCAGAAATAAAATTTAAATGGAGCTTTTAATCCCTTGAATGCTAGAAAGATATGCTTTGGAGACCTTTCTATCATTCAAGGGGTTAACATTTAAATTGATTGGAAGTTCTGTTTCTCCCCTATGGTGCAATTAGTTTGCTCCAGAATTGCTCCTCATTTTCTTAGTGAAAAAGACCCTAAAGGCAGAGTACAAGAAAATGGAGCTTCCTATATAATAATTCACTAGGATGTTTGTCACGATGCAGTCATGCGCAGTAGAGACTGCCCGCGTTCTGGCAGTCTCTACTGCGTATGATTGCATCGCGTGAGTGAGCCAACGCAAGACTGCATCACGTGGAGCAGTGAGGTAGCAGCCTCTTAACCCTTTGAGTGCCAGAGGGGGACGCAACGCATTGCTCGTAACCCTCTGGCACTCAAAGGGTTAACATTACCCAGACCTTGGCCCATGTACACGGGCTTTTACACTAGTTGGTTATAATTTGAGAAGCCATAAATGTATGTGCTATTAACAACTGCGTGTGTTTTGATGCAACAAATCTACTAATAGTTTGACACTGAATAGCACCTGCTGGTGAATCAACACCACTCTTAGCCAGACACATGATGAGCGCTAACTGCTTAAATGAATCACACGCAACTGCTAATTCTCTCAGTAAACAGCAAATATTTTAGCTGTACCTACATTTTTAAATGCATTTTCTTAAACAAAACAAAAAAAACAACAAACAAATGTTCTCTAATTCATAAAAAACACATAAGCAGTTTGGTGCTAATCATTTTTTAATCAAAAGAACATTGTAAGTATCGATTGTGCCACTTTCTTACATTCCTCCTTGTGCTCCCTTTCAAATGGGTTGCTCTTATAAGCTGGTGCACGTCAAACTGCCTGGATATTTTACAGCCCAAAAAAATGTTTTTTGGAAAAACAAAAAAAAAACAAAAAATTCAATTTCAAGCAATGGGCATTTTAATCGAACTTGATTTGATGAATAAGGACCTAAGGAATATATATATGCGAGGTAAATTGGTGTAGTTTTGGGGTAAAACTAACTGTACCTTAGAGGGCAAATAATAAGCATTCACAAAATGTGCCATTAAAGGGATAGTAATACTTCGTTTTATCTTTATTTTATTTTGTATGCATTAAAAAAACATGAAGAACGATATAAGTCTTATCTCTCAAACCTTTATGGTTTAAGAGATATTCACAAGCAAAGTTTCCCTTCCCCACCCCTTTTTCCTAGTGTAAGCCATCTCTTCTCAGATGTGAATCTGGTTGTAAGACCAGACAGATAACAGAAGGGGACAGTCTTCTTTGTATGAAAACAATGAAATCCCTGCCCCCCTTGACAAGTTTTTCAGCTTTTTCCCTTATCTTAATTGAAGATTGTCCCTCTCTGCAGTCTACCTGGGCACCTCCCTTCTGATCTGGCTGAACAGGGGGGGGATACTTTGCTTGTGAATATCTCTTAAACCATAAAGGTTTGAGAGATAAGACTTATATCGTTCTTCATGTTTTTTTAATGCCTACAAAATAAAACAAAGAGTAATACTTCATTTTATATCTCTTTAAAGAGGAACTTTCACCTATTTACAAGTTAGTCCTAAGGACTTCCTATTGTTGTATTGTAATCAAATAAGTGGTTCATTTAAAAAAAAAAAAAAAATGACCTAGGAAAGCGATATTGATCCCGTTTTGTGTGTTCATTGACGTCATCTGCCCAGGCGCTACGGGACTATTGTCCCGCTGAGCTGCATAGTTCCTCCCTGAAGGCAGTAAATCCAGCCCTCCTCGACGTGGTGTGCAGCTGTGACCTGACGCGCTCTCGCTCGTATGCGCGTCCAGGTTACAGATAGAAATCCAGAGCACGTTCACATGCCTGCTTGCCTCTATATATGAAAAATGCTCCTTTAAAGGGATAGTATTACTTCAAAATTACTATCCCTCATATTGTAGCCCTTAATAAACTGAGTTAAATGACACCAGCTGCATCTCTCAAACCTTTATGGTTTAAGAGATAGCCGCTTTCAAAGTTTCCTCTCCCCTGCTGTCAGCGTCCCGGTCCCGGGACAGGCGGAGGCTCTTAAACAGAGCCGATATCTCGTTATGGAAGGAAAAATGATTCATTGAAACAGTCTTCTACATGTGCTTGGTTACCAAGCACACGTAGAAGACTGTTTCAGTTAATCATTTTTCGTTCCATAATGAGATATCGTCTCTGCTGAAGAGCCTCCGCTTGATTCAGAGACCGGATTCTCCTGCTGGCAGCAGAACGCTGACAACAGGGGAGAGGAAACTTTGAAAGCGGTTATCTCTTAAACCATAAAGGTTTGAGAGATGCTGCTGGTGTCATTTAACTCAGTTTATTAAGGGCTACAATATGAGTGATAGTAATTTTGAAGTAATACTATCCCTTTAAAGCCTGCAGGTGAAATTCATGCCTAAATGAATTGTGCATTACTTTCCCTATAGACATGCTTACCGTGAACGCAGTCTTCCAGCACTGTAACTGATCAGTGCAGGAAGATGCGCATTCACGGTACATGGAGCTTACAGAGACGCGCATGCGTGCAGCATGACTCTTGGGGAGTGCGCTATGCTAGAAGACCAGAATGGAACACCCACTGAAGTGAGGGAGCTGACAATCATTTGAGACGTCACAGACATGGCGTCGCTTACCCTCACCGATACGGGCACAAAGTAAGGTCCATTATTGTTTCTCTGAAAAGTGTCAGACAAAATTGGTAATACATATGGAACTTTCACCTATTAACAAATTATGTAATATTATTCTTATATAGGTGAAAGTTCCGCTTTAACCAATAAATGCTAGAGAGGTTGTCTCCAATCCACTGCAAGAGCTGTCTAACATTGGAGGGATTATAAGATCAATTTAAATCTTTTTATTTGTTCTGTGTTGCAGTTGGTGTACTGCAGAATTTTCCATTGTGCGTGTGGTCCAAAGAATTACTGTAATTAAAACGAATGTATAGAAAACCATACATTTTCCAAGATGGAAACCACTTTATCTTCAAAATACTTTTGGACCAGCAGTAATAACGTAACTCTTTGGGTTCATTGCTTCACAACGTTCTGCACAATTTTGTTGCACTTGAAGGGTTAAACCCCCATAAAATGTAAACTTCCATAAAAAAGCTTTTTTTTTGGGGGGGAGTGATGTTCCATTTCAGTTAATCCTCTGAGTGCCAGATATTCCAAACATATTGGGCACACCTCAGGACAAAAAATGTTAAAGGACTAACCATCTGAAGGATCTCACCATGATACGATGCACTGCAAATGGGGGCGGGGGGGGGGGGCTGCAGGTTGTCCATATCTGATCTATACAGTTTCTATGACAACCTTGAAGGAAAATTGTTATGAAAAGAATTTTGTGCTTTAAAGGCATAGTGATACTTAAAGGGATAGTAATACTTTATTATTACTATCCCCCATATTGTACATATTTGTAAAATAATTTAATAGCCCCCAGGTTCATCTCTCAAACCTTTATGGTTTAAGAGAGAACTGAAAGCAAAGTTCCCCCTCCCTCCCCCTTCCCTGAAGTCAGTCTTGTGCTGACTGCAGGGATATCCGGTCTGACATTCATCATGCGGCTCTGCAGCAGAGCCGCGATCACGTTAGTGACAAAGAATTATTTCACTGAAACGGTCTTCTACATGTGCTTGCATGTACTGCAGTCAGTACAACGCTGACTTCAAGGAGGGAGGGGGGAACTTTGCCTTTGGTTATCTCTCAAACCATAAAGGTTTGAGAGATGAACGTGGGGGCTATTAAATTATTTTATAAATATGTACAAAATGGGGGACAGTAATAATAAAGTATTACTAGCCCTTTAAGATGTAAAAAAAAAATATATATATGTTCTAGGGTTTATGTCCCCGAATAAAACAAGGGTACTCCCACTGCTGAGAGATATTTTATTAAAAAATTATGACAGCTCAAACTTGAATTTTTTAGGTGCAATATCACAGTGGCCTGAAAACTTACAGTGGCGCTGTTGCTACACCATCCTATGGAGATTTATGGTCTATGATATTTGATATTGCACCAAAAACATAATGATTAATTAGAGCTGTTTTTATTATGAAGCATTACTATCCCTTTAAGTATTACTATCCCTTTAAAGTGGATTTGTCACCTCATCCCTCTCTGCCTGTTTTCCACCATTCCTCTCTGTGTGTTCCTTTCCTCTGTCTACCCCTCCTGTATTTCCTTCCCACCCATTATATCTTACTCTTCCTCTCTCTAACCCATCCTTTCCCTAGCCCACACCTTGTCTATCTCTGTCTGTCTCTCTAGCCTGCACCTACTCTCTCTCTCATGCACACCTTCTCTCTCTCTAGCCCGTACCCAATCTCTCTCTCTAGCCCGTACCCAATCTCTCTCTCTCTAGCCCGTACCCAATCTCTCTCTCTCTAGCCCGTACCCAATCTCTCTCTCTCTAGCCCGTACCCTCTCTCTCTCTAGCGTGTACCCTCTCTCTCTCTAGCCCGTACCCTCTCTCTAGCCCGTACCCTCTCTCTAGCCCGTACCCTCTCTCTCTAGCCTGTACCCTCTCTCTCTTTCTCTCTCTCTCTCTAGCCCGTACCCTCTCTCTTTCTCTCTCTCTCTAGCCCGTACCTTCTCTCTCTCTCTCTCTAGCCCGTACCTTCTCTCTCTCTCTCTAGCCCATACCCAATCTCTCTCTCTCTCTCTCTCTCTCTCTCTCTCTAGCCCATACCCAATCTCTCTCTCTCTCTCTCTCTAGCCCATACCCAATCTCTCTCTCTCTCTCTCTCTAGCCCATACCCAATCTCTCTCTCTCTCTAGCCCGTACCCAATCTCTCTCTCTCTCTCTCTAGCCCGTACCCAATCTCTCTCTCTCTCTCTCTAGCCCGTACCCAATTTCTCTCTAGCCCGTACCCCCTCGCTCGCTCTCTAGCCCGTACCCCCTCTCTCTCTCTCTAGCCCGTACCCCCTCTCTCTCTCTCTAGCCCGTACCCCCTCGCTCGCTCTCTAAGCCCGTACCCCCTCGCTCGCTCTCTAAGCCCGTACCCTCTCGCTCGCTCTCTAGCCCGTGCCCTCTCTCTCTCACGCCCGTGCCCTCTCTCTCGCTCCCGTGCCCTCTCTCTCGCGCCCGTACCCACTCGGTCTCTCTCTAGCCCGTACCCACTCGGTCTCTCTCTAGCCCGTACCCGCTCGGTCTCTCTCTAGCCCGTACCCGCTCGGTCTCTCTCTAGCCCGTACCCGCTCGGTCTCTCTCTAGCCCGTACCCGCTCGGTCTCTCTCTAGCCCGTACCCGCTCGGTCTCTCTCTAGCCCGTACCCGCTCGGTCTCTCTCTAGCCCGTACCCGCTCGGTCTCTCTCTAGCCCGTACCCGCTCGGTCTCTCTCTAACCCGTACCTGCTCGGTCTCTCTCTAGCCCGTACCTGCTCGGTCTCTCTCTAGCCCGTACCCGCTCGGTCTCTCTCTAGCCCGTACCCGCTCGGTCTCTCTCTAGCCCGTACCCGCTCGGTCTCTCTCTAGCCCGTACCCGCTCGGTCTCTCTCTAGCCCGTACCCGCTCGGTCTCTCTCTAGCCCGTACCCGCTCGGTCTCTCTCTAGCCCGTACCCGCTCGGTCTCTCTCTAGCCCGTACCCGCTCGGTCTCTCTCTAGCCCGTACCCGCTCGGTCTCTCTCTAGCCCGTACCCGCTCGGTCTCTCTCTAGCCCGTACCCGCTCGGTCTCTCTCTAGCCCGTACCCGCTCGGTCTCTCTCTAACCCGTACCTGCTCGGTCTCTCTCTAGCCCGTACCTGCTCGGTCTCTCTCTAGCCCGTACCCTCTCTCTCTCTCTCGCCCGTACCCTCTCTCCCTCTCTCTCTCTCGCCCGTGCTCTCTCTCTCTCTCTCGCCCGTGCCCTCTCTCTCTCTCGCCCGTGCCCTCTCTCTCTCGCCCGTGCCCTCTCTCTCTCGCCCGTGCCCCCTCTCTCTCTCTCGCCCGTGCCCTCTCTCTCTCTCGCCCGTGCCCTCTCTCTCTCTCTCTCGCGCCCTCTCTCTCTCACGCCCTGCCCTCTCTCTCTCGCTGTACCCTCTCGCTGTGCCCTCTCTCTCTCGCCCGTGCTCTCTCTCTCTCGCCCGTGCTCTCTCTCTCTCTCTCGCCCGTGCTCTCTCTCTCTCGCCCGTGCTCTCTCTCTCTCTCTCGCCCGTGCTCTCTCTCTCTCTCGCCCGTGCTCTCTCTCTCTCTCGCCCGTGCTCTCTCTCTCTCTCGCCCGTGCTCTCTCTCTCGCCCGTGCTCTCTCTCTCGCCCGTGCTCTCTCTCTCGCCCGTGCTCTCGCTCTCGCCCGTGCTCTCGCTCTCGCCCGTGCTCTCGCTCTCGCCCGTGCTCTCGCTCTCGCCCGTGCTCTCGCTCTCGCCCGTGCTCTCGCTCTCGCCCGTGCTCTCGCTCTCTCTCTCGCCCGTGCTCTCTCTCTCTCTCTCTCGCCCGTGCTCTCGCTCTCTCTCTCGCCCGTGCTCGCTCTCTCTCGCCCGTGCTCGCTCTCTCGCTCTGTCTCGCCCGTACACTCTCTCTCTCGCTCTCTCTCTCGCCCGTACCCTCTCTCTCTCTCGCCCGTACCCTCTCTCTCTCTCGCTCTCTCTCTCGCCCGTACCCTCTCTCTCGCCCGTACCCTCTCTCTCTCTCTCGCCCGTACCCTCTCTCTCTCTCTCGCCCGTACCCTCTCTCTCTCGCCCGTACCCTCTCTCTCTCTCTCTCGCCCGTACCCCCTCGCTCGCTCTCTAGCCCGTACCCCCTCGCTCGCTCTCTAAGCCCGTACCCTCTCGCTCGCTCTCTAGCCCGTGCCCTCTCTCTCTCGCGCCCGTGCCCTCTCTCTCGCGCCCGTGCCCTCTCTCTCTCGCTCCCGTGCCCTCTCTCTCGCGCCCGTGCCCGCTCGGTCTCTCTCTAGCCCGTACCCGCTCGGTCTCTCTCTAGCCCGTACCCGCTCGGTCTCTCTCTAGCCCGTACCTGCTCGGTCTCTCTCTAGCCCGTACCCGCTCGGTCTCTCTCTAGCCCGTACCCGCTCGGTCTCTCTCTAGCCCGTACCCGCTCGGTCTCTCTCTAGCCCGTACCTGCTCGGTCTCTCTCTAGCCCGTACCTGCTCGGTCTCTCTCTAACCCGTACCTGCTCGGTCTCTCTCTAGCCCGTACCTGCTCGGTCTCTCTCTAGCCCGTACCTGCTCGGTCTCTCTCTAGCCCGTACCCGCTCGGTCTCTCTCTAGCCCGTACCCGCTCGGTCTCTCTCTAGCCCGTACCTGCTCGGTCTCTCTCTAGCCCGTACCTGCTCGGTCTCTCTCTAGCCCGTACCTGCTCGGTCTCTCTCTAACCCGTACCTGCTCGGTCTCTCTCTAGCCCGTACCTGCTCGGTCTCTCTCTAGCCCGTACCCTCTCTCTCTCTCTCGCCCGTGCCCTCTCTCTCTCTCGCCCGTGCCCTCTCTCTCTCGCCCGTGCCCTCTCTCTCTCTCTCGCCCGTGCCCCCTCTCTCTCTCTCGCCCGTGCCCTCTCTCTCTCTCTCGCCCGTGCCCTCTCTCTCTCTTGCCCGTGCCCTCTCTCTCTCTCGCCCGTGCCCTCTCTCTCTCTCTCGCGCCCGTGCCCTCTCTCTCTCACGCCCTGCCCTCTCTCTCTCGCTGTGCCCTCTCGCTCTCGCTGTGCCCTCTCTCTCTCGCCCGTGCTCTCTCTCTCTCGCCCGTGCTCTCTCTCTCTCGCCCGTGCTCTCTCTCTCTCGCCCATGCTCTCTCTCTCTCGCCCGTGCTCTCGCTCTCGCCCGTGCTCTCGCTCTCGCCCGTGCTCTCGCTCTCGCCCGTGCTCTCGCTCTCGCCCGTGCTCTCGCTCTCGCCCGTGCTCTCGCTCTCGCCCGTGCTCTCGCTCTCTCTCTCGCCCGTGCTCGCTCTCTCTCTCGCCCGTGCTCGCTCTCTCGCTCTGTCTCGCCCGTACACTCTCTCTCTCGCCCGTGCTCGCTCTCTCGCTCTGTCTCGCCCGTACACTCTCTCTCTCGCTCTCTCTCTCGCCCGTACCCTCTCTCTCTCTCGCCCGTACCCTCTCTCTCTCTCTCGCTCTCTCTCTCGCCCGTACCCTCTCTCTCTCGCCCGTACCCTCTCTCTCTCGCCCGTACCCTCTCTCTCTCGCCCGTACCCTCTCTCTCTCGCCCGTACCCTCTCTCTCTCTCTCGCCCGTACCCTCTCTCTCTCGCTCTCTCTCGCTCTCTCTCTCGCCCGTACCCTCTCTCTCTCTCGCCCGTACCCTCTCTCTCTCTCGCCCGTACCCTCTCTCTCTCTCGCCCGTACCCTCTCTCTCTCGCCCGTACCCTCTCTCTCTCTCGCCCGTACCCTCTCTCTCTCGCCCGTACCCTCTCTCTCTCGCCCGTACCCTCTCTCTCTCGCCCGTACCCTCTCTCTCTCTCTCGCCCGTACCCTCTCTCTCTCGCCCGTACCCTCTCTCTCTCGCCCGTACCCTCTCTCTCTCGCCCGTACCCTCTCTCTCTCTCTCGCCCGTACCCTCTCTCTCTCTCTCGCCCGTACCCTCTCTCTCTCTCTCGCCCGTACCCTCTCTCTCTCTCGCCCGTACCCTATCTCTCTCTCACTCTCTCTCTCGCCCGTACCCTCTCTCTCTCTCGTCCGTACCCTCTCTCTCTCTCGCCCGTACCCCCTCTCTCTCTCTCTCTCTCTCTCTTGCTCGCCCGTACCCTCTCTCTCTCTCTCTCTAGCCAGTACCCTCTCTCTCTCTAGCGTGTACCCGCTCTCTCTAGCGTGTACCCGCTCTCTCTAGCGTGTACCCTCTCTCTCTCGCGCCCGTACCCTCTCTCTCTCGCGCCCGTACCCTCTCTCTCTCGCGCCCGTACCCTCTCTCTCTCGCGCCCGTACCCTCTTTCTCTCGCGCCCGTACCCTCTCTCTCTCGTGCCCGTACCCTCTCTCTCTCTCTGTCTCTCTCTAGCCCGTACCCTCTCTCTCTCTCTGTCTCTCTCTAGCCCGTACCCTCTCTCTCTCTAGCCCGTACCCTCTCTCTCTCTCTCTCTAGCCCGTACCCTCTCTCTCTCTAGCCCGTACCCTCTCTCTCTCTAGCCCGTACCCGCTCTCTGTAGCCCGTACCCGCTCTCTGTAGCCCGTACCCGCTCTCTGTAGCCCGTACCCGCTCTCTGTAGCCCGTACCCGCTCTCTCTAGCCCGTACCCGCTCTCTCTAGCCCGTACCCGCTCTCTCTCGCTCCCGTACCCGCTCTCTCTCGCTCCCGTACCTGCTCTCTCTCGCTCCCGTACCTGCTCTCTCTCGCTCCCGTACCTGCTCTCTCTCGCTCCCGTACCTGCTCTCTCTCGCTTCCGTACCCGCGCTCTCTCTCTCTCGCTTCCGTACCCGCGCTCTCTCTCTCTCGCTTCCGTACCCGCGCTCTCTCTCTCTCTCGCTTCCGTACCCGCGCTCTCTCTCTCTCGCTTCCGTACCCGCGCTCTCTCTCTCTCTCGCTTCCGTACCCGCGCTCTCTCTCTCTCGCTTCCGTACCCGCGCTCTCTCTCTCTCGCTCCCGTACCCGCGCTCTCTCTCTCTCTCGCTCCCGTACCCGCTCTCTCTCTCGCTCCCGTACCCGCGCTCTCTCGCTCCCGTACCCGCTCTCTCTCTCTTGCCTGTACCCTCTCTCTCTCTCTAGCCCGTACCCTCTCTCTCTCTCTAGCCCGTACCCTCTCTCTCTCTAGCCCGTACCCTCTCTCTCTCTAGCCCGTACCCTCTCTCTCTCTAGCCCGTACCCTCTCTCTCTCTAGCCCGTACCCGCTCTCTCTCTAGCCCGTACCCGCTCTCTCTCACGCTCCTGTACCCGCTCTCTCTCTCTCGCTCCTGTACCCGCTCTCTCTCTCTTGCTCCTGTACCCGCTCTCTCTCTCTCCCTCTCTCGCTCCCGTACCCTCTCTCTCTCTCTCGCTCCCGTACCCTCTCTCTCTCTCTCTCGCTCCCGTACCCTCTCTCTCTCTCTCTCTTTCTCTCTCTCCCGTACCCTCTCTCTCTCTCTCTCCCGTACCCTCTCTCTCTCTCTCTCCCGTACCCTCTCTCTCTCGCGCGCTCCCGTACCCTCTCTCTCTCGCGCGCTCCCGTACCCTCTCTCTCGCGCGCGCTCCCGTACCCTCTCTCTCGTGCGCGCTCCCGTACCCTCTCTCTCTCGCGTGCTCCCGTACCCTCTCTCTCTCGCGTGCTCCCGTACCCTCTCTCTCTCGCGCGCTCCCGTACCCTCTCTCTCTCTCTCTCTCACGCCCGTGCCTTCTCTCTCTCTCTCTCTCTCTCGCCCGCACCTTTTCTCTTTCTCTAGCCCACTCCTTGTGTCTCTCTCCCCCTCTCTAGCCTGCGTTTCTCCGTCCAACCCCTATCTCCCTAATTAAGCCCAACCCGCTTTATGAAATGAATTGCGTCATTTGCTCACTTCTGCCCACAGACCTTGGTGAACCTCCAGAGGCTTGGGACACGAAGGTTCCCAGTTATGGTCTCTAGAATTCAAGAGTTAATAAAGCTCCATTTAAAAATCTCCAAATGTTGGACTTTTTATTCAGGTCAGAATTGCTCTGTAATATTCATGTGCATAATTTTGTTTTAGAATGCTCACTTTCCTAGGATACTGGCCATTTTCTAGAGGTAAAAACTTCTTCTTTTAAGCATGATATTGTTTTACGGGTGTTCATAGACTTTCTTTGTTTCCTTTGGCAAGCCCTTCCTCCTTTTCTTGGAATTTGGATTCCTGCAAGCTTCTTGTTAATTATTTCCCACAGTGCTTAGAGTCTGATGATGTCACAGCTTGCATGCCTGACCTTAGACTTATTCTTACTGCAGTAACCTGATCGCAGTCTCTGGAAAAACTTCTGAACTGATGCAGCCCAGGAAGAGTAAAAATACCAGCAAATTCTAACCACACTCCTTTAAAGCCCATTAAAGGGATAATAATACTTAAAGGATCTATCACCCCAGTACAAATGTGTGTTAAACGTTAGATTACCTAGCGATTAGGTGGATTCCTTGAATAATTATTATTATTTTTTTTTTTTATTCTATGTTGCTGAAAATGAATGTTTAAAGACTGCACTTCCGGATAGACTGTGGGTACAGCTCTAAACCTGAAGTCTGTAACTCTGCCTCCACTCCCCTCCCTCTATCCAGCCTCCTCCGATGACTGAGGCTTCTGTCTGTAAGCAGGAGCGCTGTCATTGGCATAGATCAATATCTAGCCAATGAGATCGCTCCAGTTTATAGACAGAAGCCTCTGTCATTGGAGGAGGCTGGATAGAGGGAGGGGAGTGGAGGCAGAGTTACAGACTGCTGGTATAGAGCTGTACCCGCAGTCTATCCGGAAGTGCACTCTTTAAACATTCATTTTTGGCAACATAGAATTAATTATTTAAGAAATCCACCTAATCGCTAGGTAATCTAATGTTTAACACACATTTGTACTGTGGTGATCCCCTTTAAAATGTTTAAATAAACTGTGTGTGTGTGTATCCTCTAACATAAAGTGATAAAATGCGTCGCTCCCTGTGAGCGTAGCCACACATGCGCAGTAGAGACTGCTGTTCCAGCAGTCTCTACTGCTCATGTGTGGTTTCGCAGACAAGGAAGCTTCGCTGTGAGCCATCTGGAGCTCCCCGTTAAGGATCAGCGCGTTTGGAGAGTCTCTACTGTGCATGACTCCAGTCATGCGCAGTAGAGACTCGCCGAACGCACTGATCCGGAGCTCACCGCCTGTCTCTTCTCCAGGGCAGCAGCCAGGGCCTCTGGGTGCACGTTAGCCCGTGTATACGGGCTTTCATACTAGTATATGGTTTATTCTCTTGAGTAAAACAAGGGTACCCCCACTGCTCCCACTATTGCATTTCAAACTTTAATTTTTTAGGAGTAATAACAGAGTGGCTTGAAATTTTACAATGGTGCTGTTGCTACACCATCCTATGGACACACCTTCACCATTATACAGGTCAGATATGTCACTTCTGATATACTCACGAGACAAGCAGGACCTCTTTCTCTGTCTTTGTGGTAGAATGACACAACTCTGGACATTAAATAAGCAATAAATTGGTGTAACTCGTATTATAGGTAACCCTGAACTCTGTAACCCTGAGAATTTGGCCCTTCACCCTGAAATTTGGTCAAACCCTGAGAGTTCCCATGTATGATGATATTATGTGGAGGGAGGAGGGGGGGGTAGCATTTTCTACTGAATAGACGCCATTGAGGAGAACAGGGGCTGTGTCGTCACTGGTGTCGGTCTGACATGGAGTTGGCAAAAGCTTCACCTCTCTTCAGGAAGTAGCACAAAAAAACGCAGTCTGCTCTTTTAATACTAGCTAATATTGTGTGGAGGTGCGAGTCCCTTAACTCCTTAAGGACCGGTGCGTGCATGCACGGCCGGCACTTGAGGACCACGTGTCTTTAGTTCCAGTTCAGTGCTCCCGGAGCGGCGTGCAGCCGCATTGGGGAGACCTGAACTCCATGATGTGCTAGGACTGTCACTGGTCCTTTAGTGATGGCCAGCCGTGACGGTCCTGGCATGGCAGTGGTCGTTAAGGGTTTAAAGGGATAGCAATGTTAAACAAAAACAGCAGCTCCAATTAATCATCATAGTATTTGGGCCATGGAGAGTGTTATTGCAATACTGTCAAAGTTGTAGTTCAAGAGTAATTGAATGATAAAGTATCCCCCTTTCACTCATGTAACACTGCTCACCTCAGAGCAGCAGGGTGGTATCCAAGTGGATTGCAGAGAGGGACAATCTTCAATTAACATAAGGGAAAAAACTGTCAAGGGGGACAGGGCTTTCATGGTTCTCACAGTAAGAAGATTGTCCCTTGCTGTGATCTGTCTGGTCTTAAAAGATTCCACATCTGAGGGGAGGGGGCTTACACTAGGTAAAAGGGTTGGGAGGGGGATACTTTATCATTCAATTACTCTTGGACTACAACTCTGACAGTATTGAAATAACACTCTCCATGGCCCAAATACTATGAAGATTAATTGGAGCTGCTGTTTTTGTTAAACATTACTATCCCTTTAAGAGTTGGATAACTCTCTGGCACACTCAAAGGGTTAACCTTTTGAGTGCCAGAGAGGTATCCAACTCCTTGCAACACAATGTGTTGGATACCTTTCTGACACTCAAAGGGTTAAGAATTCCTGTGTTACTGCATTGTGCACCATCCTGGTCCTGAAAGTGTTAAGTAGGTTCATGTATTTTACCTGGTTCAGTCTGGTAAAACTGCCAGTACCTGTCATATCGGCCTCTGTGGACAGGACATTTTGGGCTGATTGAACACAAGGGCAAAATTCATAGGGACCTTTAGGATTTTCTGAACATAGTAAAGTAATTTGTGAATTATTATTAGGAGGCGACACCTCTCAAATTCATTTTTGCTATTTTTAAAAACATAATTTAGAACTCCAGAATAGCTCCAGTTTATGTTCCTGAATAGCTTCCTGAATGTGGCCAAATGACGTGAATCCTTTTTGGGATAAAGATGTTTTGCAATTTCTTAAATGGAAGATGTATGGATTGGGCAGAGCCTTAGAACACTGAGAAATCCGTAATCATGTAATACAGTCAGAGGCTGGGCAGGGTTAGTCTGGCTTCATATCATGAGCATTAGCTGAGTCATGATAATCAACAACCCAGCAGCATGCTGCAAGGGAGGATCTGACCCACCCCGATAGTCTCATGCTTTTATGTCTGTGTATGAGAAATAAGGCGGGTCTTTGTAAGAAAAGTTACCCACATATTTAAAGGGGAATTGTCTGCTTCTATGTTAGCAGATTTAGTAAACAGTCTGACACTGCACAGTGTAGCCCCAAAATAGC
Organism: Rhinophrynus dorsalis; assembly: GCA_037306005.1. Taxonomy (NCBI): domain Eukaryota; kingdom Metazoa; phylum Chordata; class Amphibia; order Anura; family Rhinophrynidae; genus Rhinophrynus; species Rhinophrynus dorsalis. The sequence goes on from CM074727.1 coordinate 140,573,504, forward strand.
TCCTTTCAGCCATTCTGAAGATCAGAAAACTTTACCTTGCAACCATGGCTGACATCAGACCATAGACCCATAGTGTTGGGCTTGGAAGCCCTTCATTAGACTATATGTAAGCTCTGTGTGCAGCTTGAGACTGAACTGCGTGATTCCAGTCTCTCTTGCAGGATCAACGTCTTGTTTACCTCACATGTAGTCATAGAATCACACATACACTGTCTGACACACTAATCTTGTTCCAGTGGTTTCCAATCTCTCACAATCTCCCCTTACACACAAGCAGTCAAGAGGTCAGCCTAATTGTCCTTTCCTTGACCAACAGGTCTATAAACTCGCCACCGAGCACAGTCTCCCACTCCTCCAATCTCTACCCTAACCAGGTCTCTCTTTGATTTTTTTATTTTTTTTTTATTTTTCTAATCCTAGTTCTCTCCCTGCCTGGCTACCCATGTCCTTGTGACACTCAATATGTCGCTCTCTACCTCTCATGGTCTCTGTCACTCTCTGCCTGTCATGGTTTCTGTCGCTGTCCGCCTCTCATGGTTTTTGTTGCGCTCTGCCTCTCTACCTCTCAAAGTCTCTGTCGCTCTCCGTCTCTCAAGATCTGTCGCTCTCCGTCTCTCAAGATCTGTCGCTCTCCGTCTCTCAAGATCTGTCGCTCTCCGTCTCTCAAGATCTGTCGCTCTCCGTCTCTCAAGATCTGTCGCTCTCCGTCTCTCAAGATCTGTCGCTCTCCGTCTCTCAAGATCTGTTGCGCTCTCTACCTCTCATGGTCTCTGTCGCGCTCTCTACCTCTCAAAGTCTCTGTCTCTCTCCGTCTCTCACGATTTGTCTCTCTCCGTCTCTCAATATCTGTCGCTCTCCGTCTCTCAAGATCTGTCGCTCTCCGTCTCTCAAGATCTGTTGCGCTCTCTACCTCTCATGGTCTCTGTCGCGCTCTCTACCTCTCAAAGTCTCTGTCTCTCTCCGTCTCTCACGATTTGTCTCTCTCCGTCTCTCAATATCTGTCGCTCTCCGTCTCTCAATATCTGTCGCTCTCCGTCTCTCAAGATCTGTCGCTCTCCGACTCTCAAGATCTGTCGCTCTCCGTCTCTCAAGATCTGTCGCTCTCCGTCTCTCAAGATCTGTCGCTCTCCGTCTCTCAAGATCTGTCGCTCTCCGTCTCTCAAGATCTGTCTCTCTCTACCTCTCGAGGTCTCTGTCGTGCTCTCCGTCTCTCGAGGTCTCTGTCGCGCTCTCCGTCTCTCGAGGTCTCTGTCGCGCTCTCCGTCTCTCGAGGTCTCTGTCGCGCTCTCCGTCTCTCGAGGTCTCTGTCGCGCTCTCAGTCTCTCGAGGTCTCTGTCACGCTCTCCGTCTCTCGAGGTCTCTGTCGCGCTCTCCGTCTCTCGAGGTCTCTGTCGCGCTCTCCGTCTCTCGAGGTCTCTGTCGCGCTCTCCGTCTCTCGAGGTCTCTGTCGCGCTCTCCGTCTCTCGAGGTCTCTGTCGCGCTCTCCGTCTCTCGAGGTCTCTGTCGCGCTCTCCGTCTCTCGAGGTCTCTGTCGCGCTCTCCGTCTCTCGAGGTCTCTGTCGCGCTCTCCGTCTCTCGAGGTCTCTGTCGCGCTCTCCGTCTCTCGAGGTCTCTGTCGCGCTCTCCGTCTCTCGAGGTCTCTGTCGCGCTCTCAGTCTCTCGGCACCTCTCGAGGTCTCTGTCTTTCTCTCTCTCGGCACCTCTCGAGGTCTCTGTCTTTCTCTCTCTCGGCACCTCTCGAGGTCTCTGTCTTTCTCTCTCTCGGCACCTCTCGAGGTCTCTGTCTTTCTCTCTCTCGGCACCTCTCGAGGTCTCTGTCTTTCTGTCCCTCTCTAACCATCTCTCCCTCAACCCCTTTCTCTAGCAACGTTCTCCCTTCCCCTGCCCTCAAATAAACAGGCAAAATCTCTTTAACCCTTTGAGTGCCAGAGGGGAACACAATTCATTGTGTACCCCTCCTGGCACTCAAAGGGTTAAACCTCTACATGTTCCCCCTTATCCACAAACACATGTGAGCCCACCCTGCTCCAGTTGATCTCCCCACCACATACAGGTGCCCATCCCACCCTAACAGCACCCACAGCCTCACATTACATAGAGACAAAAGACCAGGGTGGTGCCACATAGTGTACTAAGGGTAGTGGTTCTAGGGCAAAGCAATTGCACCATAATGGATAAATACAAATTCACATTGATTTAAGTAGAGATTGTAGCTCCAGTGCCTTTCATTGCCATGGAGACAACTATGATATTCTGAGGGTAAGAAGCACAATCTAAATAAACAGAAGTATGCTGAATTTCCATTCCACGGTGCAGCTGGTTTTCTCCAGAATTGCACACTTTAGCTTGATGAATAATTCCCATTTTGTCTGGGGGAGGGTGAAGACTGATTTACTAACCAAAAGAGTTGTACATTAATATACATCATATACACTCCTTTGTTTACATTATATATACAGTAGTGTAAAAGCCCGTGTACACACGCATTGCTTTGCATTTTGAAGGTTCCCAGGTATGGCTATAGAGACTTATGACAGTCGATTACAGTGCAGGTTGTATCTTGATCCAGGGAGGTAGAAGATTTGGAATCAGGAAGACATTTTTTTTATCCACTTGGCATAATTGGAAATGGATTCCATGGGATACAGCACCATCTTAAGCTGATGATCACGTCTTTTTTTCTTCAAACCTTATGAACCATATGCAATGTTACTGTGTATTTGTATCATTAACCTGTGCTTTTTGTTCCTTTCAGATCCTGGCTCTGCTGAACGCCCAGGCCAAAAACGGAGGTTCCCCAGTCCTCAGCACTCGTCTAATGGCCACTCGCCCCAAGATTCATCCACGAGCCCTAGCAAAAAGAAAAAGAAACCTGGCCCCTTAAATAGTAATAATAAAGAGCAGGTAAAGAGATCACTTGCAGTATTCTGTTCTAGAGTAACAGTTGAACCCTCAGTCATACTGTGTTGTTCTTCAGTTGTGGTCACCATCAAACACCAACATGCAGGGATCACTTTGCACAGTGTCTGTAACAGAATAAACCTACTGGAAATGAGCCGTATTTCACTGCTCAGAGGGCTATACAGTACATGCAGTTCTTTGGGGTATAAAGGTTTATAAGCAAGGTTTAATCCTTTAAGTACAATATCACCAATCGAGCGCTACACCAGGACAAACAATAGATAACTTTATATACACAAAACCATGTGTTCTGATGCTAATTACTACGCACCATAAACACATCACATATAGTGTATATATCTAAGGATTCTCTCGATTGTATAAAAATACAAAAAACCTTGAAAGAATCAAATTTAAAATGCAGTTTAATAGTTACACACATCAATCTTGCATAAAAATTACAAAAAATGATGTTTAAAGGTCATTAGCCCGATCCTCAATTAAACACATAACATACCACACAGTCGCAATAATCCAATGTGTATTCTATCACTCCAAATAATCTCTACAGAGACTTTTTCTAGTATAACCCCACTAACACATGGATATACTGCGGCTGCGTAATAAACCATATATCATGAAACATACAAGAACCAAATTATGACTGTGGACACCCGGATCAAATGACCGGATCCACAGACAAGAAAAGCCCCAAATTATTCTAGTGACTACCGACTACCATCCGAAGTATATTAACTCCGTATGTGTTAGTACCTGTCACTTAGCAAAATCTACATGTAGTATCTAAAAAAATCCACATCAAAACTAAAAAATATTGAAAATATTCAAAAAGTGTACACTTAAAAAATAAAAATCTATACCCTGGTACCAAGGGCAAGAAAAAATATATATGTAGTTAAAAAATGTTATACAATATGTATATGATTGTATCCAATAAGGGCAGAATTGTATCTACCCTGTATAAGATTTTAACAACGTAAATTATAAGAGAGAGTAAATAAATCCCAATATCCTCCAATAGACACTATATCACACGTGCATATCCGTTACTTTCTTCGGATGTAAAAATGGACTCCAACACCTCCGAATGTGACTTTCATTCAATAATGTTTGATGTACATATCAATGGGTTACCACCCAACCGGACACTCACGGTTTTATATTCCGTTCACTTATGTGGCTGGAGTATCTTCTCCTTAATTCGCCGTTTTGATAGAACTCCTGTTCAAATCTTTCGGCGTCTTCCTCCACACACTGCCACTGCATGGATTCACCCAGCAACTTCCGTCCGGTATCCTGCACACCTTTACTTCATTCGTAGGTGCAGCTTAAAGTTACATCAACACTTAACAGGAATTCCATTATTTTGTATAACGGCTGAAATGTGCACGTAATGGATATGTTCTTAGATCTTCCTTACTCTCATCTTAAGTACAACTCGGCTCCTTGCCAATCATTCCTCCAACGTGTTTCAAAGCACAACTTGCTTCTTCCTCAGGGATTTCTCCATAAGGCACCCCTTTAAGTGCCAGTGTGGTTCAACACCTCTCTGGTACCGAATGAACATGAACACCATTTAATATTTTATATTATTATTATTATTATTATAATATTCTCTTAATTAGGGCTGGATATCCTAATTGCCCCTCTAAATCAATTCTGTGTGGATTGGTCCCCCAAAATTAATTTTAATTACTAGTAGATATCCCGTTCATGGAGGTGGGCATGGGTCCTTGTTTCAGGACTCCAGGAACAATTTATATCTTGGCTAATTGGTTCACTGTAGGAGCCTCTGACTGGCTGGTAGCCACAGCCTGTTCTCTGTATAAAGTAGCAATCCATTAACAGAATTATTAAAGTGATAGTAACATTTTACAAAAAAGCAGAGCAGCTCCAATTAATCTTCATAGTATTTGGGCCATGGAGCATGTTATTTCAGTAGTCAGAGTTGTAGTTAAAGAGTAATAGAATGATAAAGTATCCCCCTCCCGCCCCTTTTCCCTAGTTTAAGCCACCTCCCCTCAGATGTGGAATCTGGTCACTTGACCAGACAGCACACAGCAAGGGACAGTCTTCTTACTGTGCCCCCCTTGACAGGTTTTTCCTTATGCTCACTAAAGATTGTTCCTCACTGCAATCCATCCGGACAGTCTTACTGATCTGAGGTGAGCAGAGTTACAACAGTATAAGGGGTGGGAGGGGGATACTTTATCATTCAATTACTCTTGAACTACAACTCTGACAGTACTGAAATAATGCTATCCACGGCCCAAATGCTATGAAGACTAGTCTGAGCTGCCATTTTTGTGAAACATTACTATCCCTTTAACTCTGAACACCTCTGTCTGATACCACATTAAATTTTGACTTTATACACATGGCACATTTAAATATTGGCATGCATTATAATAGTACACAGTAACTTATTTTTAAGCCCAACTTAAAAAAACAAAAACAAAAAAAAACACTATTGTTTGCTCCTTCAAACTTTTAAAGACCAGAAAAGTATCCAATGCATTGAATCATAATACATGGTATACCTCTGGTGGTTCAAGGGTTAACAGTGTTCAGGCACTGTACATGACACGTGTTTCTATGATGCCTTTGTGTTGCTTTGCTTACTGAAAGGGATAGTAACGCTGTGATTTGACTTTACATGTTCTGCAGATGTATGCTGTGTACAGTCAAATGGCTTCTACTGTATTTATTTGTTTTACCCGTTCACATTACATGCATTGGAGCAATTTCCAGAGAGCTTTCTGTTGTCAGGGACTGTGAAAGCGGGTATACTGAGACAACGTACAAAAGATTCAATGTTTTAAAAAATAAAATAAATAAAAAGGGGGCACTCAGTCCTGCAAGGATAGTGTTACGTTCTATCACTGAGGCTGATCTACAGAAAAAAGTGCTGCAAATCAAATCTGGGACAAACCAGCTGCACCAGTTGATTTAAGTGGCGCTTTTAAACCGACCGCACTGTTGATTTAAAGGTGATGTATCACGTTATTAAAAGTTTGCTTTGATCTGTTAGTCTTGGTTATATCAACAATGCTGTGCCTTTTTTTAATTTGCATAGAAATCCAGTTTTCCAAATACTTTTTCCCCCTTGACGTGTTCTCCTCACTCACTCGGCAAAACGTGTGTCGAAGAGTATACAGGAGAGATCCTCCCTCCACGCTGGTCTGTCTGTAAGCTGGAGCGCTCTCATTGGCTAGATATCGATCTCTGCTGATGAGTGCTCCAGCTTACAGACAGACCTGCATGGAGGAGGATCTCTCCTGTATACTCTTCGGCGCGTGTTTTGCCGATCATAGTGAGGAAAACACGTCAGAGGGGGAAAAGTATTTGGAAAACTGGATTTCTATAGCGAATTAAAAAAATCAAAAAATCAACAGTGCAGTCGGTTTAAAAGCGCTGCGTAAGTTAATTGGTGCAGTTGGTTTGTCCCAGCAAACTTTTAATAAGGTGATACATCCCCTTTAAGTGGAGCTTTTAACCCCTTGAATGATAAGTGTCCCACGCATTGCTTTGCTCTAACATTCTAGAGGTTAATCCTTTGAGTGCCAGAGGGGTATGCAACGCATTGCTTTGCAATGTGTTACATACCCAGCTGGCACTCAAAGGGTTAAAAGAGCCATTTACATCAATGTGTATTTGATGAATTTGTATTTGTTCCCTGTGATGCACTTGTTCTGTTCCAGAACTGCACCACTTTCTCTTAGTACATCAGTCCAACTGTCCGGCTTTGAGGGTCGACTCACCAGAATACTCCTTTGGAAACAGAGATCCAGGGAGCTCGCTGTCAGGGACTTTAAATGTATATTATGGGAGAATATGAGGATTTATTGTTGCTATTGCCTTCTGTAAATGTGAATCTGTTTTGATCCATGAACCTGTCTCTCTTACCTACGTTTCAGTCAGAACTAAGGCATGGTCCGTTTTACTATATGAAGCAGCCACTCACCACAGACCCTGTTGATGTTGTACCGCAGGATGGCCGAAACGATTTCTATTGCTGGGTTTGTCATCGAGAAGGCCAAGTTCTGTGCTGTGAGCTCTGCCCAAGAGTTTACCATGCTAAGTGTCTCAAACTGACAGCTGAGCCCGAGGGCGATTGGTTTTGCCCTGAGTGTGAGGTAAGGGCAAAGGGGTTATTTATTTTATTGGTCTACCAACATGCGTGGGAACAAAGAGGGAGGAAGGGACAGCGCAAGAGAAAAAGGGTTACTTTCAACGTAGTAATGTAAAAAAAACCAAAACAAAACAAAAAAAAATCATGATTCAAAGAGAGAGTATAGGCACAGGGAATAGGAAATGTATATTATATACATATTATATATAACTGTTTCTGGTCCGCTGTCTACCCCTCCCTGGTGTGGAAGTGGGTCAGAGATCACCTGCATCATGCAAATCGCCACTGGGCCACTCCCGGCAAAATCGCTGCAAGGAGATTCATGGGGCAGCCATTTCCACAGCCTAGCCACTCCTGTGAAAATTGCTACAGCAAGATTCACCGCCTCATACGTCCAGAACTGAAGAGAGTCACCGATGTGCACGGAGCGCTGAATTGAATGGGCAACGCTGTGCAGCATTTGCTAATGTGTGTGTTTAATATATAATAGAGTATGTATGTACAAAAGATACAAAGCAACGTACACTTTGGACCTGTGCCCACTAGTGGCTGTAGAGGAAAATGTGCTAGTCGAGATACGTACAATCCAGTCCGTAGTTTTTGGACAGTGATACAAGTTTTGTTGTTTTGGTTCTGTACACCAGCACATTGGATCTACATCCTGTAGAGTGCTCTTGATCTGTTTAACAACTGAAAATGGGTTTTTCTTCACACTTGCAAGTGTTCTTCAGTCCTCCACTACTCTTGTGTGGTCTACTAGGTTTTGCTTCTCAACAATGTTCCACATGGTTTATTTTGTCACCTTAAAGTTTTGGCCATGTCTCTGATTTATTTATTTTGATTTTTCAGCCTCGTAATGGCCTTCTTTACTTTTTTTTTTTTTTTACACACTTCTTCAATTCTCATATTGAGAAACAACAGCACCTCCAAATTTGAATGTCACATCTCGTATCACCTTTAGACCTTTTGCTAGCTCTCTTTTGCATGAATTAATGATGCAATGACTCCTGGCCAAGAAACAGCTGAGTAGCCAACTGTCCGTTACTTTTGATCCCCTAAAATGGAGCGACTATTTTTGAAAAAAAAAAAACTGTAATTCCTACACTGTTTATGGATGTAATTACCCTTAAATTAAAGCTGAAAATCTGCACTTTATCTTCTTATTTGTTATTTCATTTCAAGTCCAGTGTGGTGCAGTACAGAGCCAAAACAACAAAACTTGTGTCACTGTCCAAATTCTAATGGACTGTACTGCAGTGGACAGAAAGTGCATGTGATGTCCATGTGGGGGGTGTAGGAGAACCCAATGGAAAGTGGAGCCAAAACACACCACACAGAAGGCACAAGAAAAAGGATTCAAGTCCTGCCAAATATAGTCCATCATGTATAAATGGTATACATGTAAATACTTAAATAAAAAGGTTAGCCATTGACTTTGCATGTAAAAAGGAGGTTGCTTGTTACTTTAAGAGCAAATTATTTCAAGGGTATAGTTGCCCTTTAAGCAAGGATATCTTTCTAAATATGACCTGCTGGTATGTCCTTAGGATGTGAGTAGAGAATCACAGTACTCTGTAATTGGCAGCAGTGAAATTCATTCAGTTTAATGATCTTTTCAGTTTTAGGGGGTGTTCACACGTTACTGTTTTTTTTGTAGCTGTAAAATCATATGAAAAAAATAAATACGTAGGACTGCTTTCTTTATGCAGTTCTACTTGTTAGATTTTCAGTAAGATTTTTTTCTCCCAGCATTCCTTGCTCTACATACACAAGTGAGTAGAAACACATGAACCCCTTAACGACCTCCAGATCTGACAGGGGACAGTTGTTAAAGACCACAGCACTTTTTTTTTTTTTTTTTTGTGGGGGGGGTCTCATTGATCTCTGGTGGGTGCAGCTGCGCTGTGACTCCAGAATTCCATGATGTGCTGGACTCCCGAGAGGGTTCGGGCACATCATTTGTTCTTAAGGTGTTAAAGGGGGATATTAATATTTCACAAAAACAGCAGCTCCAATTAATCTTCATAGTATTTGGGCCATGGAGAGTGTTATTTCAATACTGTCAGAGTTGTAGTTCAAGAGTAATTGAATGATAAATTATCCCCCTCCTGCCCCTTTTACCTAGTGTAAGCCGCCTCCCCTCAGATGTGTAATCTGGTGCTGGGACCAGACAGCTCACCGCAAGGGACAATCTTGTTACTGTGAGCATAAGGAAAACCCTTCCCCCCTTGACAGGTTTTTCTGTTTTTTTTTCTTATGCTCACTGAAGATTGTCCCTTACTGCGATCCATCTTGCTGCTCTGTAGTGAGCAGTGTTACATCAGTAAAAGGGGCAGGATGTTCTTGAGCGCTGCGGTAAGGACATTTACCTAGGTAAGTCATTCTGTTAAGCAAAATAAAGACCACTTTCCTAGGGCACTCTTTCCCTTTAAATGGCCAGTAAAGTTTTCTATAAATGTATAAATTAACTGACCAGCAGTGGGTTATATACTGGGCATTTATAAACTTGTAAACAAACTGGCCGTCATAAGCCAGGAGTGAGTTTCCAGATTTATTTCTAAGGTGGCCCTAGGCAAGACACCATGAGGCACCCTTAGACCCACCCATGGCCACTCCTACCCCTTTCTTGACCTTACCTACTATCCAGTCCACAACTGCCTGATGGAAAATACCATTAGCACAAACACAGAAATGATTTTACTATAAAGAATAACCTCCCACTTTTCCTCATTTGGGCAAAAAATCCTAATAGCCATTATGAATTTGTCTGTGTGGACTGGTACCCCAAAGTTTAATATTTAATTGGTACAGACACCATGTCCATGGAGACAAACATGATGTTTTTTTGCAACACTTAAAGGACTACTAAACTCTTCCAGTGGAATGCTTCCTTAGAAGACTTTGGCAGGAGGAGTTTGGACTCTGAATCCTGCAATAAAGATCATCATGTCTGCCTCCATGCACTTGATATGCAGTACTAATTAAGCATTAATGTTGGACAACCAATCCAAGTATTAAGTAATGAATAAACTGGACATTGTAGATGCATATAAATTGCTAAATATGCCTCACTTAAACCTTTGAGTGCCAGAGGGGTCGCAAAGCATGGCATACGCCCTCTGGTACTCATGCGCAGTGATAGCGGCCAGCCCGGCTGAGGCGCCCACTAAAAATGTGGTGCCCTGGGGAGCTGTCTACTTCATCTAATGGCCTCAAAAGAATGGTTGGTTAGATATATAATGAAGAAAACTTGATTTGTTGTTTTTGTTCTACTTTATTGTATTCGTCTTTCTGTGCATAACATTCATATGTTTTTTTTTCTACTTCTTTTAGAAAATCACTGTTGCAGAATGCATAGAAACTCAGAGTAAAGCAATGACCATGCTTACTATCGAACAGCTGTCTTACCTGCTTAAATTTGCACTACAGAAGATGAAGCAACCAGGGGTAGGTCTGTTGTTGAGCAACATCCTTCCCAGAAGTCTTATGTTTCTCAGATTTTGAGGTTCCAGAGCAGGATTAAAGAGATAGATAGTAATGTTTCATAATAAAAGCGGCTCTAATTAATCATCATAGTATTTGGACTTTGGAGACTGTTATTTCAATTCTGTCAGACTTGTAGTTCAAGAGTAATTAAATGACAAAATATCCCCCTCCCGCCCCTTTTACTGAGGTAACACTGCTCAGCCAGATCAGAAGGGAGGTGTCCAGGTAGACTGCAGAGAGGGACAATATTCAATTAAGGGAAAAAGCCTGAAAAACTTGTCAAGGGGGGGCAGGACTTTCATTGTTCTCATAGGAAGAAGATTGTCCCCTGCTGTTATCTGTCTGGTCTATGGACTGCATTCCACATCTGAGAAGAGATTGTTTACACTAGGTAAAAGGGGCAGGAGGGGAAACTTTGCTTGTGAATATCTCTTAAACCATAAAGGTTTGAGAGATAAGACTTATATCATTCTTCATGTTTTTTTTATGCCTACAAAATAAAATAAAGATAAAACGAAGTATTACTATCCCTTTAAGCCACCTTTAGCTCTCCAGTGGGGAGATGCACTAATGGGGGATATTATGGCTATGTCTGGTGATAATATTGCCTTGGAGATAGACTGATATCACCATATACATTAACCCCTTAAAGACATGGCCGGCAGTAAAAAGACAATGGAGCTTTTTTTTTTTTTTTTTTTTTTTTTTTTTTCCCCCCGGAAATGAATTCCTTGACGTGCCAGGACTGTCATGCGTCATTAATGCAAGTTTTCCCATGACGGTCCTTAAGGGGTTAAGAATAGGGATGCAATGTCAGCCTGTTGTACTGCTGGTGATATGTAAGGGTTGCCTTCACTTCAACCATGAAGCCAGACCACATTCTATTTGCTCCATCACTTTCCCACTGGAGGAGTGGAGAAGATCCACTCAGACTTCAGCACCACAAACATCGCTCCCTAACCCTTTCAGTGCAGAACAACAAAGTGAGAAAAACAGGGGTCCCTAGTGCAGATCAAATGACAAACGATAACCACCTAAATCACTTTATGAGTAAATACTCATAAAACAGGTGGCTGGTATCCTACTTATGTAGGTCGCAGCCATATGCGCTTTCTGGGATATAGACTGACACAGAGTGAATTCCAGATATAATGGCAGGCTGTTCCTCGAATACACGCTCTCCTCAAACGGTCAAAACACAGACAAAAAAAGAAGAGGATGTGCAGTGGTGTAGCTCAATGATAGACAGCAATAAAATAAAACAAAGTGTGTTACTTACATGTGTAATGGTCAGGAGATGGTTAACTTGACTCAAGTGCAGCGAAGAATACAACCCGTCTCCATTCAGGAATTCTGGTATCTGCTCTCTGTACCCAAAGATCTAATCCTTCAGAACGCTCTGAGATTCTGGTATCTGCTCTCTGTGCCCAAAGATCTAATCCTTTAAAACGCTCTGAGATTCCGGTATCTGCTCTCTGTACCCAAAGATCTAATCCTTCAGAACGCTCTGAGATTCCGGTATCTGCTGTCTGTACCCAAAGATGTAATCCTTCAGAACGCTCTGAGATTCCGGTATCTGCTCTCTGTACCCAAAGATCTAATCCTTCAGAACGCTCTGAGATTCCGGTATCTGCTCTCTGTACCCAAAGATCTAATCCTTCAGAACGCTCTGAGATTCCGGTATCCGCTGTCTGTACCCAAAGATCTAATCCTTCAGAACACTCTGAGATTCCGGTATCTGCTCTCTGTACCCAAAGATCTAATCCTTCAGAACGCTCTGAGATTCCGATACATTGGTATACAAAATAAAATGAATTCTAAAGGACGAGGACTCCAGTATTAAATAGTTAATATTTAATAATATAAATAAAATAATACATTGGTGACCTCTCTAGCATTTGAAGGGTTAACCTAGTATCAATACCAAATATATTTGAACTTGTGGTTAGTACCGTAAATTAAAAACTAGATTATTAGGCTAAAATGTGTCTGGTGAGTGCTACCAGGAAATTGTGTTGTTCCTCTGTCTTCGATTTACTGAGATTTTTTTCTGTGGAACCTTTTCAACTACTTCAGGAAAGCTAGGGGTTCCACAGAACACAGTTTGTGAATCACTGTCATATATGAATAGGTTTACCACGTGAGTGTTTGTATTTTATGTTGCAGTTTATGGGGCCTATAGTGTATGTCTTTAAAGATTGATGCACTTGACTTGTACACCTACTAGTATTACAGGTATAAACAGGGAGTAAGAGTATCTCACTTCAGAAACGTAATCCAGGTCTCCAGAGGCTTTACCCGACCCTTCAGAATTTGGTGAAGGATCGGATCAGTGAATCACAAATGAGCACTTTATAGTATATTCTGCTCATTTAGTTGGTAGAAGCATGATATTTCACAGTTCCCTGATCCTTTATTTGCCTGAGTGAAACTCTTTAGAATGAAAAAAACAACCATGGTTATTTTGAAAGAGCTTTCACCCTTTTATTGCCAGAGAAGTCTACCTCATGCTCAATATGCTGTGATTTATGTTAGCTTTACATTGCCATACCTCCCAACATTTCAAATGGCCAAAGAGGGACACTTATATTTTAGGTGGTGGTGTTGAGGGTGTGGCTGGTAGGCGGAGCATTAGCAATCCTTTTTTTTTGTCATTTCTTGACCTTCTGATACCTTTTTGTAACTGAATAAATTAGAGAAATACCAAATATTTTATATACACAGACTAATGTATAAACACATATACTGAAGTTTAAACAAACATTAATGTTGTTGTGGAGCAATATGATACAGTTATATACACAACATACAGTCTAATCTCCTAAAAAGAGGGACATCAGTGTGATAAAGAGGGACAAAGGAATTTGGTTCTCAAAGAGGGACTGTCCCTCCTAAAGAGGGACACTTGGGATGTATGCATTGCACACCCCACTCACTGACATTTAAAGGGATAGTAATGGTTAATTTTATGTTTCTTTCATATTGTAAGCATTAAAAAAATATTAACAACGATCTAAATCTTATCTCTCAAACCTTTATGGTTTGAGAGATATTCCATGCTAAAGTTTCCTCTTCCTGGCTGTTTGAGAGAAGTCAATACTATAGCTGCAGAATCCTGTCATTTGACTGGACAGAGGCTCTTCAGCAGAGCCCAAATTGCGTTATTTTGAAATAAATACTGCATCAGAACGGTCTACAAAGTGTACTTGCAAGCCAGGCACATTTTGTAGACTGTTCCAATTAAGTATTTATTTTGAAATGGCACAATTTTGGCTCTGCTGAAGAGCCTCCGTGTGGTCAAATGACCTGATTCTGCAGATGCCAGCTAGAGTGCCGACTTCTCTCAAATAGCCAGGAAGAGGTAACTTTAGCACGGAATATCTCTCAAACTATAAAGGTTTGAGAAATAAGACTTACATCGTTGTTAATATTTTTTTAATGCCTACAATATGAAAGAAACATAAAATTAACCATTACTATCGCTTTAAACACTTAAGTGCTAGAGGGGGTACTCAGCATTGCACTGCTGAGCAGTGTCAGTGAGTGGGGTTGGTAATGCAGTGTTGACAGGAAGAAGTGCCTGTGAAGCATGTTTCTAATTAGCCTAATCTATAAATCCTAAATCAAAAACTAGTTAACTAAATCTATATTGGCTAATAAAGCATATTTAAAGGGATAGTTGTGTTTGGATAATAAGCAAGGTTGATTATTTAGTATACTTTTTTTTTTTTTCTCGAACTGTGCCTTTCTAAGTGTCCATAACTTAGTAGTTTGTGTTATTATATATATTAAAGTGCCCCCCCCATGCCCCTTTTCTATATGTCACTCCAACTTCCCTCAGAGCAGCAAGCCATTCCAGATGGATCGAGACAAGGGACAATCTTGTGTCAGCATAAAGACAAACCTGCACTCCATTATCAAGGGAAGGGGGAAGGGGGGGGGGGGGGCGGCAGAATTTTCCTTATACCAATAGACACGAGATTGTCCCTCGTTATGATTTGTCCGCTCAAGTTATTGGATTTTAGATCTGATCTGATCTAGAAAGGTACACTTCTTTATAAAAAGTATATGGATTAATTGACCTTGCCTTAATATCCACATATTACTATCTCTTTAAAGGGATAGTAATGTTTCATAATAAAAGCAGCCCTAATTAATCATCATAGTATTTTGACTTTGGAGAGAGTTATTTCAGTACTGTCAGAATTGTAGTTCAGGAGTAATTCAATGACAAAGTGTCCCCCTCCTGCCCCTTTTACTGATGTAACACTGCTCAGCCAGATCAGAAGGGAGGTGCCGACGTAGATTGCAGAGGGGGACAATCTTCAATTAAGATAAGGGGAAAAACCTGAAAAACTTGTCAAGGGGGGCAGGGCTTTCATCGTTCTCATAGGAAGAAGATTGTCCTCTGCTGTTATCTGTCTGGTCTATGGACTGCATTCCACATCTGAGAATAGATGGCTTACACTAGGTAAAAGGGGCGGGAGGGGAAACTTTGCTTGTGAATATCTCTCAGATCATAAAGGTTTGAGAGATAGGACTTATATCGTTCTTCATGTTTTTTTAATGCCTACAAAATAAAATAAAGATAAACCGAAGTATTACTATCTCTTTAAGATCACCAAAGTTGTTTAGGTGATGGGGGTCCCATGAAATGTTAGCGTAAGCAGGAAAATGGACATAGCAACTAGAAAATCAAAAATCAAAGCAATAACCATGTTTTTTTTTTTCCTGTTAAACAGACGGAGCCATTCCAGAAGCCAGTATCTTTGGAGCAACATCCAGATTATTCAGAGTATATATTTAATCCTATGGATCTCAGCACATTAGAAAAGGTTAGTGTAGCAGATCACCCTCATTGTTATCAAACATTGAATGGCTTTAACCCTTTGCGTGCTAGAGGGGTGTGTTGCACACCCTCTGGCACTCAAAGGGTTAAATCCTTTAGTGCTACAGAGGCTTCACAATATGATTTTAGATCTTGGCAGCATCCAGTGTGATTTAATTTGGTACTAATGTTATTATGATCACAGATAGCTAGATGATGATCTTTTATAAGGAAGCACATTAACAGAAAACTAACACTTCTGATAATAATCCCCCACTTACATTACCTTACCAGAAAATCCTAATGGTTCATATGAATTTAGCCTTTGTTCAAGTTAAAACCTCTACAATCCATCCCGGATGTCCTGTACTTGGAGGCGGATATGACAGTTGTTGGCAGATTTTTTTTTTTTTTTAAAGGAGCAGTAAATATTTTTTTATGAAAACTGTATGTTATAGAGCTTTTCCTGCTGAGTAAAACAAAGTCACTCTTGCTGCTGTCAGTTGTTTTATTCAAATGTAATCAGGGAGTGAATTTACTGTGTGTTTACTTCCTGATAGTTCTGACAGGAAGAGACTCGACAGTTTCTATCACATTCTATGGAAAACTGTAAGTCACTGAATTTACTCTCCATTAGAATATAACAGAATAACTAATTGGAATTTGACCACTAGTGGGCACTGCTAATTAAATACAAGAAAACCCCCCAAAAAAAACAAAACATGGGTTTAAACTGTAGTAACTCTGGAAATATGCATCTCTGTGCAGTGGGAGTACCCATATTGTAGTCAACAGAAAAAGCCTATATATTTTTTACATAGTAACATAGTAAATTAGGTTGAATTAAGACACAAGTCCATCATGTTCAACCTTTGCCTCATACCCTAGTGACATGAGAACTGTATAGCTATCCTGCTACCAAATAAGTTAGTCTTTTTCAGACCTTCCTGATCTGCCTACTGATAAACAGTATAACCCTGTATGTTCCCTTTTGAAAGAAATGTATCTAATCTTCTCTTGAATGTATCCATTGTATCTGCCATAACCACCTCCTTGGGCAAAGAAGTCCACAATTTAACAGACCTTACTGTAAAGAAACCCCTTCCTCTGCTGAAGTCTAAACCTCCTTTCCTCTAATCTCAAGGGCTGTCCCCTGGTCACCTGACCAGGCCTTGGAATCAGTAGCTCACTGCAGAGATCCTTGTATTCACCTCTCATGTATTTGTACAATGTGATAAAGTCTCTTAGTCGTCTTTTCTCTAGAGTAAATAAACCAAGTTTGTCTAGTCGTTCCTCAAACGTCAAGTCCTCCATTCCCTTAATTAATTTTGTTGTTCTTCGCTGTACCCCCGCTAGTTCTAGTATATCCTTTTTCATAACTGGTGCCCAAAACTGCACTGCATACTCAAGGTGAGGTCTTACCAATGATTTGTACAATGGCAAAATTATGTTATCCACTCTTGCTTCAATACCTCTTTTTATGCAAGACAGGATTTTGTCTTGCATAACAAAATGTTTACTGCTCCTTTAAATCAAAACCGACAGTGCATAAGCCTACTTAACTGTTTAATGACCAACAGGTTATGAAAGGTATTTTGTAGAAATGTGTTGCACAGGCCTCTGGCCAATACTTATAAAAGCAAACTTGAGTTATTCTTGAGTAAACCAACTTCACCATAGGTGACAAAAATTCCTGTTAAATTAAAATAGGCTTTTAACCCTTCAAATGCTCTGAGGTTTCCAATTCATTTTGAAGCAATACATTGGAGATCTGTGGCATTCAAGGGGTTAAAAAGCTCTTTTCAAGTGCGTGGGAATTTAGGAATTTTTATTATCCCCTATGGTTCAGTTGGTTTACTTCAAACACGGTTAATATTATCATGTGCCGTGAGCAGCATTTGGGTCTCGTGGTCCTGCTAGCAACTGTAGTGTCCACCTTCAAGGACATGGCATCCAGCGTTGATTTGAAGACTTTATCTCTTGAACTAAAGCATAATGGCAAAATGCATAGTGGCCAATAGGATTTTCTTGCCATAATAAAGAAAGTGGGGATTGTTATTTGGAGGTGTTTGTTTTCTTTTAACATTTCAGATGCTGGATGGGGCATGTGACCAAATCTTTTCCCTCCTCTATGGGAGCTAAAGACAGGGCTGGTTAGCCCTTTGAATGCCAGAGGGGTATGCAACACATTGCTTTGTAATGCGTTGCATACCCCTCTGGCACTCAAAGGTTTAAGCAATTTCTGGGCCCCTGAAATATCTCCTTGACATGCCTTATTTTACCAAGAGTGCGAGGCCTGTGTAGCATCCAAGGAGTTAATTAATAATCATTACACCTGTTTTCTCTTCTGGCTAAAAGTAAGTGCTCCATCTTATTGTCTAATAGATTCACACCATTTTACACTTTCTCCAAGTTAAAGGAGTAGTAAACTTTTTTTTATGAAAAAATATATATTGTAGGGATTTTTCTATTGAGTAAAATAAGGGTACTCCTACTGCTGAGAGATTTATATTTCCAGAGTTATAACAGTTTAAACCCATGTTTTTTTACATTAGCAGTGCCCTCTAGTGGCCAAATTCTAATTAGTTTTTTGTGTTCGAATCTAATGGAGAGGAAAGTCAGAGACATACAGATCTCCACAGAATGTGATAGAAACAGCTTGTCACTTCCTGTCAGTTAGAACTATCAGGAAGTAAAGAACAGTAAATGCACTTCCTGATTATTTGAACTACTATACATCCTATATAATAATTCGCTACAAAGTTTGTAACAACGCAGTCATGCGCAGTAGAGTCTTCCCGTGATGCGGCTGATACAGAGCGGGGTGCTCCAAAGGAGCGTCCCACTCTGTATCAGCTGCGGCACGGGCAGTCTCTATTGAGCATGAATGCACTGTGACCGGCTGGCACTGTATCAGCCGCGGTGTTGGCAGTCTCTACTGTGCATGACTCCCCCGCGACCGGCTGGCAGTGGCACTGTGGCCTGTGTAACGGGCTCTTCAACTAGTTTTGAATAAAACATCTGACAGCAGTAGGAGTGACCTTGTTTTATTCCGCAAGAAAAGCTCTATAAAATATGTTTTCATAAAAAAAAGTTTACTGCTCCTTTAACTTTCTCTTTTGTTCCGTGTGGAACACAGGAACCATGGGGTAAAGTCTCCTCCTCCAGGAGGACAGAACACTTTAAAAAGGTCTGTGAGGCAGAGACTCCCTCCTCCCTTACACTTTACCCCTGCCTGCTAAGCTCAGTTTTAAGTGACCTCATAAGAAGGAGGGACATGGGCACAGTTCTCTTCATTTTCTTTGAAAGGCAAAGTGGCTCAATTCTGGGCCAAACTAATGGCACCATAGGGGACAAATAGAAATTCCTGAAATTCCCACCAATTTAAGTGTTCTACAGTACGTTGAAGACCTCTCTAGCAACCAAAGAGTTAAAGAGTCCCATTTAAATCAGTGGGAATTTGTTGAGCATGTGGTGTGCACCCGAGTCATACCACTGTGCCTTTATACATAAGGTACTTTGGGTGGAATGCAAGAAAGTGGAGAATTCACAATTTTTTGAAAGCAATATATATCCATGCGCTATTTGCAATTGCTCACGTTTTCATGCAAGAAGCATACTAATGCCTTGTTGCTGAATAGCACATCCGCCTAAATTACCAGCAAAGTTTTGAAAATCAGGACTAATTGCTTTGCTGAATTAGTGCAATCTCTAATCCTCTCACAAAATGGTGGACGTTATCCACACCCACTTTTTAAAATGCATTCGCAAAAAGGCGCAAACATTCGCTAATTCAGAAAAAACATGCTCAATTTAGTAACCTTTTGGTGCTAATCAGTTTGCCTTCAAAAATCCACTGTAATTAAAGATTGTGCACGTTTCACCCTTTGTATCCTCACTCTATGGATTAGTGCACCACTAACAGGCCAGGACTTAGGGATTTCTCTGCTAGAACACAGGTGTGGTGATCAGAGGCTCATTCACATTGATTAGCCCTTTGAGTGCTAGAGGGGGTACTCCACGCGTTGCTTTGCAATGCGTTGTGTACCCTCTGGTACTCAAAGAGTTAACTCACCTGTGCTCTAACAAGGAAATCATCAGATCCTGGCCTGTTAGTGGGTCCTGAGGACAGGAGTTGAGAAACACAGGATTAGTGGATGCCAAGAGCTTACACCTGCAGTAACATGACACAGCACTGAGGCTGATGTACTATGTAAAGGAAGTACCTCTGGAGCAGACCCTAAAAAAATATAAATAAATAAATAAGCAAAGTCCCACTAATGTAATGCTAGAGAGGTCTTTGACTCATTGCAACATAAACATTCCCATTGATTTTAATGGGGCTTTTAACCTCTTGAATGCTAGAGAGGAACAATGCTTTGGCAACCACTTAAGCAATCAAGAGGTTAAAATCCCAATATAAATAATCTGGATTTTCACTTGTCCCCTGTGGTGCAGCTTGTTTGTCCCAGAATAGTTCCACTTTGAGTTTACGTGTTTGGCCCATTTATCCTTTGAGTGCCAGTGGGGTATCGCAATTTGTTGGATATCCATTTGGCTATCAAAGGGATAAATGAATAGCGACCTCTTATTTTGACTTTGCATATTCTGCTACTACATAATATTTACTGTGAAGTTTCCTATGCTTTTTTTTTTTTTTTTTTTTTTTTATCTTTTACAACATATCCATGACAGTGAGCTCCTTGGATTTGTTTGCAGAGAGTTTTCCAATAAGGAACATCAAAGCAGGTGTTGCAATACACTTGAAAAAAAGACATAGTGTATAATAGCACATAGAGCACTCAGTGCTGAAGGGAGAGTGTAATATTGTATTACACCACACAGAGCATTCAGTGCTACAGGGACAGTGTAACATTATTATATCACACAGAGCATTCAGTGCTGTATGGAGAGTGTAACATTTTATTGCATCACACAGAGCATTCAGTGCTGTATGGAGAGTGTAACACCATATTACATCATACAGAGCATTCAGTGCTTCATGGAGACTTAAACATTGTATTACATTACACAGAACATTATGTTCTGCAGGGAGAGTGCAACATTGTATTACACCAAACAGACATTCAGCATGGCAGGGAAACTGTAACATTGTATTATGTCACACAGAACATTCAGTTATGCAGGGAGAGTGTAACATTGTATTATATCACACAGAGCATTCAGTTATGTAGGGAGAGTAACATTGTATTATATCAAACAGAGCATTCAGTGCTGAAGGGAGAGTGTAAAATTGAATTACATCACACAGAGTCCTTTAGGGAGACTGTAACATTTTATTACATTCTGCTTTGATGGGGTAGTGACCAGAAAATTCTGGAAACAGAGATCCAGGACGCTTACTGTTAAGGACCAAACAAATGTGAAGATGAAAATAAATAAATAAAAAAATATATAAGAAGTTTGGCTGTATATATTGCGGAATGGGTAAAGATAAAAGGTTACTATTTCTTTAAACTTCAGAATACGTGTTGCTTTATATTTACCAGTGTTGCCAATCTGAGTTTTTTTCTTTTCTCCAGAATGTAAAAAAGAAAATGTACGGTTGCACGGAGGCCTTCTTGGCTGATGCCAAATGGATTTTACATAACTGCATTATTTACAATGGTGGTAAGTACTGCAGAGAAGAAATTTACCAACTGTTCCCAGAGTTGTGTGCATAGCAGTCTGAAAAGAATGGGAAATCCAAGGGAAAAACAGAACGACTACACGTAGCATACCATGGCCTCCTATTTAACCCTTTGAGTGCCAGAGGGGTATGCAACGTATTGCAATGCGTTGTGTACCCCTCTGGCACTCAAAGGTTTAAAACAAAGGAACATTCACTTCTGCATGTTCGTTTTTAACTGGTACTTTTAAGTGTATTTATCTTTTGGCTATGTTCACCTGGGCGTGCCAAGCGCTGTGACTATCAGTTAAAGGGATAGTAATGTTTCAAAATAAAAGCAGCTCCAATTAATCTTCATAGTATTTGGGCCATGGAGAGTGTTATTTCCATACTGTCATAGTTGTAGTTCACGAGTAATTGAATGATAAAGTATCCCCCTCCCACCCCTTTTACTGATGTAACACTGATCATCTCAGAGCAGAAAGGTGGTGTCCAGATGGCTCGCAGAGAGGGGCAACCTGTCAATGGGGTCAGGGGTTTCATTGTTCTCACAGTAAGAAGATTGTCTCAAGACCAGATTCCACATCTGAGGAGAGGTGGCTTACACTAGGTAAAAGGGGCGGGAGGGGTATACTTTATCATTCAATGACTCTTGAACTACAACTCTGACAGTATAGAAATAACACTCTCCATGACCCAAATACTATGAAGATTAATTGGAGCTGCTTTTATTTTGAAACATTACTATCCCTTTAATGTACTGTGCTTCCACACATTATGGTGGTGGTGGCGGGGAACAGATGATGAGAAGACAAGCCCATATGGAGGTTGGCCATACACTGTTAGCTTATGCCTATGTGTGCCTGCCAGTGATTGGATTGTTGTAATGATCATCACATCGATTCAGTCCTGAGCAGTCTGTTTGGTGGCCTCTTAGGCTGCTGATGGTCACCCATGTGAACAACTCAGTAGGGTGCAATGTGTTTTGCTTTTGGACAACAACAATGTTATTGCAGCAGCTCTCAATATTTCGAACAGCTTGTTTGTTAAAATGCAACTAACATCAAATTCTACAAGCAAATATATATGTGCAGACTTTGTAGTTTACTAGTCAATGACTACTACTCTCATCTCTGACCGTAGCAGAATTGTTATAGTGGAACTTTCACATTACACCAATCCCCCCCCCCCCCATCTACTGTAAAATCTCAGGTATAATACACACCTGTGTATAATATGCAGGTGTATATTATGCCTAAGATTTTAGGGGAAAACAAGAGTGCCTATATATAATACGCATCCTTGTTTTCTCCCTTACTACAAAAAAAATATAGTGTTAGTAGACCTCTTCCCTCCCTCCCCCAGCGCTCCGCTTTGAAGATAAACCTTACTTTTGTGCAAGTGAACCGCCGAAGAGAAGGCAAAGCTTCCTTCAATTGGGCTTACAGGACCTTCTGCCTCCAGCCAATGGTAATGCCTTGATACACATTACCATTTGCCAGAACGATGCGGTCATGCTCACTAGAGACTGCCGGAACAATGCGGCCATGCGCAGTAGAGACTGCCGTAACGCTGCGTCCACGCGCGGTAGAGAGTGCCGTAACGCTGCGTCCACGCGCGGTAGAGACTGCCGTAACGCTGCGTCCACGCGCGGTAGAGACTGCCGTAACGCTGCGTCCACGCGCGGTAGAGACTGCCGGAACGCTGCGTCCACGCGCGGTAGAGACTGCCGGAACGCTGCGGCCACGCGCGGTAGAGGCTGCCGGAACGACGCGGCCACGCGCGGTAGAGGCTGCCGGAACGACGCGGCCACGCGCGGTAGAGGCTGCCGGAACAACGCGGCCACGCGCGGTAGAGGCTGCCGGAATGTGCTGTTCCAGAGTGGGGCGCTCCGAATGGCTCACTGCCTGTCTCTGCTCCGGGGCAGCAGCCGAGGCCGCTGGGTGGCACTTTAGCCCGTGTACATGGGCTTTCATACTAGTGCATATATATTTGGAGGTCTGGGCTGTTGCCTGCTCTGCCTGTTAGGAAATCTGCCCCTGTCTGTTTGTCCTCATTGATGCACCTGGTTTGCCCTAGAATTGCAATATTTGGCTTTTATACATGTGGACTAATGTTTCTTGCATCGATTCAATGTTAATATACTTGTTCATACTTGTAGGGAATGTTACACAAACAAACAAACAAACAAAACCCATTTCTCCTATTCTTCTACTTTTAGATCTGTCTCTGTTTGGCTTGTTTGCCTCCAGTACACTGGCTAACCATAATGCAGGGCAGAAAATCCCATTTACTGTTTAACCCCTTGAGGAACAGAGTAGTGTACAATGTGTTAATCCTCTCAGGCACTCAAATGGTTAAGGTAAATTCATTTTTCATAAACCTTTCTTTCTTTTACAGGAAATCACAAGTTGACTCAAACAGCAAAAGTTATAATCAAGATCTGTGAGCACGAGGTAGGACTCTGACATAAACGTCTTCTTAACTTTTCTCTGGTTGGTGGGACTAAATCGCCACATTAAAAGAATGTGTTCTTTAATTTAGTGGTTCTGGAAATGGATTCCGTGGCACCCCAAGATTCCCTATAAAAGTACACATTTAAAAGGATAGTGAACTTTTATTTTGATTACACATTCTGCTAGAGCAAAATATGTAACATCAAATCACTGTACTGTTTAATTATTTATCTGTTTGTTATAGTACATTTATGTCCCTGACTTAGAACTCCCTGGAACTGTTTTCAGAGAGCTTACTTTCAGGAATTTTGAAAGCGGGTATAAACTTCCTGGTTGAGTCATTTTCAATTCTGATCCAACATTGCTATGGCACTAGGGCTAGAATTACTTACCGGTGCTGTGCCACACACTCCTTGTCTCTATTTTATACTCCTATACATTTTGGTTATAGAACAGGGTTGGGCATACTTCCAGATCAGCTCTGTTGGACTACAATTCCCAGCATCCTCTGCCAGCTAAGGATGATGGGAGTTGTAGTCTGGTAAACGGCTAGAGAGAGACACACACAGGCAGCCAATTCCTGTTGTTCAGTCTCTAGGCTCATTTGGATTTAGTACATACAGAAGGTCTTGGTCGCCACCTGCTGTTTCATTTGGTAACATGTTTTTCAGACACGTGATGGTTCTGATAATACTGCAAAGCCAATGGCCCTGTCAGTGCAGGCATAAATAATATAGCAGCCTATGTACAAGTGGATCAGTCTCTTGTTTTCCTTTAAAGCCGTATTGTTTGTAGTCCATAAGGACCAATAAATACAAAAGGCATAAAGGCAGGCACACCTCAAAATATGCTGCAATTTTTTAATTTTTTTTTATTTTTTATTTTTTTTATTTTTTTTTTTTATTATTCAAGTTTCAGCTTTATCAAGACTAAAGTCGCTTGTGTTAATATTATATTTGGGTACATATTTAGATGCCACTGCCTGATACTGGGCAGTTCTCCTTCTAGTGTTTAGAACTGTTTGCTCTGGATTCTTCAATTTGGGACTTTGTATTGTCTTAGAAGGGGACGGTCTGGGGCATGGGACACATGGACACTCTACCCCCCCCCCCCCCCCCAAGGCAGCAGGGCTTTTTCTGGCCTCCATGACACCCGCTAATTCCTCTCTTGTCTTTCTTTTCTCAGATGAATGAAATTGAAGTCTGTCCTGAATGTTATTTAGCTGCTTGCCAAAAAAGGGAGAACTGGTTTTGTGAGCCTTGTGTAAGTATCATCCTTCCTGTAATATAAAAGGCCAGAATGTTTGTCCGATGCAGTCATGCTGCATCTCTGCTTTGAGCATTCTGTGCATTCAAGCAGTCTCCACTGCGCATGACTGCATTGCGTGTGCCGCCATTATTGTTTGTTTAAACATCAGTATATGTGTTTATAAATTAGTCTGTATAAATAAAATACTTAGATCTTGTTCTATGTAATTTATTCAGTTATACAAATTGGTGTCAATAGGTCATGAAATAGCCTAAAATCCTTGCTAATTCCCCCCTCCCACCACTAAACCACCTAGAACAAAAATGCCCCTCTTTTCCATTTGAAACTTTTGGAGGTATGTTGGTGCATAGATTTTTATATCTACCTTGTTGGATAACTAAGATGTTTACCAACATCCAAAAACACTGTGCAGTAAATTAAACACTTAACGACTGCCCTATCTGGAGGAGGGCGGCCCTAGAGGACCATGGCACTTTTTTCCCAAAGCATTCTGGGATGGAAGAGCTGTGTGCAGCCGCGAGGCCATCCCCGAATTCCATGATGTGTGAGGATTAATAACATTGCCCCACAATATATTTCTAACATAGAGATATGCAAGTCTTACTGTCGTTAAAGGAATAGTAATGTGTCAAAATAAAAGAACCTCTAATTAATCTTCATAGTATTTGGGCCATGGAGAGTGTTATTTCAATACTGTCAGAGTTGTAGTTGAAGAGTAATTGAATGATAAAGTATCCCCCTCCCACCCCTTTTACTGATGTAACACTGCTCAGCTCAGAGCAGCAGGGTGGTGTCCAAGTAGACTGCAGAGAGGGACAGTCTTCAATTAACATAAGGGAAAAACCTGAAAGACCTGTCAATGGGGGGCAGGGCTTTCTTTGTTCTCACAGTAAGAAGATTGTCCCTTGCTGTGAGCTGTCTGGTCTGTGGACCAGATTCCACATCTGAGGGGAGGCGGCTTACAATAGGTAAAAGGGGCGGGAGGGGGATACTTTATCATTCAATTACTCTTGAACTACAACTCTGACAGTATTGAAATAACACACTCTCTCTCTCTATGGCTCAAATACTATGAAGAATAATTGGAGTTGCTGTTTTTGTGAAACATTACTATCCCTTTAAGCTCAACAAGTCTGCATTATTGCTGAAAAAACACTTCATTGGCAGGCATTGGGCTGCACAGAGCTTTCCATGAGAATCTCTCTGTGCCTGCGTGGGCAGGAACTTCCTTAACCTTAAGGTAACTAAGTAATGTCCCCACCAGTACTAGCAGTGAACAGGACAGACAGCGCAGGCTCAGAGGTACATTTCCTCTGTGATGTCTGCACAGTCTGACCTCTGGTTCCTGCCGAAAAAGTGTTTTTTCTGCAATAACACTGACTTATTGAGCGTAAGGACAATATGACTTTGCATATCGCTAGGTTAAAAATATATCGGGGACAATGTTATTAGCATGATAGTTCCACTGTAACGTCCAGTCCGGCATGACAGTCCTGGCACGTGATGTGTCCTTTAGGGGTTAAAGCCCTTTTGGGAAAAGACAAAGATTCCCAAGTATCCCTCTTTAGGAGGGACAGTCCCTCTTTGAGTCCCAAATCCCTGTTTGTAGGAGATGAGACTATGTGGTGTGTATATAAGTGTATCACATTGCTCTACAACACGGAATTTTTTTTTTTTCTTTCCCCACTTCCGGTTCCTGGCTCCCCGTATGGCGTGCAGCCGCAGGGGGAGCCCAGAATTTAATGACAGTCATAGCACGTCAAGGGTCGTTAACGCAAAACAACCCATGACGTGCTATGACTGTCAAGGGTCATTAAAGGGATACTAATACTTAAGTATTACTAATCCCTATAGTAAAGTCCTTTTAAAAATAAATGTATTGCCCCCAGTTTCATCTCTCAGACCTTTATAGTTTGAGAGAGAATCGCTCCTAAAGTTGCCCTCCCCCTTCCCCGAAGTCAGCGTTGTAGCTGACTGAAGGGAAATCAGGTTATAGATCATCAGGCGGCTCTTCAGCATAGCCGCAATCGCGTTAATTAAAAAAAAAAATCTTTCACTAAAATGGTCTTCTACGTGTGCTTGCAAACCAAACACACGTAGAAGACCATTTCAGTAAAAGTTTGCTTTTTTATTAACGTGATCGCGGCTGTGCTGGAGAGCCACATGAGTCATACGACAGGCTTCCCTGCAGTCAGCTAGAACACTGACTACAGGGAAGGGGGAAGGAGAGGGCAACTTTAGGAGCGATCATCTCTCAAACCATAAAGGTTTGAGAGATGAAACTGGGGGCAATACATTTATTTTTAAAAGGACTTTAATATAGGGATTAGTAATACTTAAGTATTACTATTCCTTTAAGGGGTTTAATGTTTATAAATTAGTCTGTATAAATAAAATACCTTAAAGTGGATGCATCACCTATGCACAACATCCTCTAAATAGTTAGGTGATACATCCAATAGCATTAAAACCTTATTATTATTTTTTAAGCTTCTGTTTGGTTTAAAACTAACTTACAAAAGTATCTGCAGCAGCCACTTCCGGGTGACTGCGGTTCTCTGTGGTTATAGAGCTCTGCCTCTGCTCCCCTACCTCCTCCAATGACAGAGGCGTCTGTCAGTAAACTGGAGCAGTCTCATTGGCAGAGATCGATATCTAGCCAATGAGACCGCTCCAGCTTACAGACAGAAGCCTCCGTCATTGGAGGAAGGAGGAGAGCAGAGGCAGAGCATTGGGCTGCAGTCTATATGGAAGTGGCTGCAGCAGATACTTTTATAAGTTACATTTAAACCAAACGGAATCTTAAAAACAAATAATAAAGTTTTAATGCTATTGGATGTGTCACCCAACTATTTAGAGGATGTTGTGCATAGGTGATACATCCAACTTTACTGTAAATCATTTATTCATTTACACAAAAAGGTGTCAATGGGTCACGAAAAAAAGAGAAATTCTCAGTAATACTGCACCCACCAGCCACACCACCTAAAGTAAAAGTTTCCCTCTTTGGCCATTTGAAAAGTTGGGAGGTGTGAAGTTACCTTTTGGTTTTGCAAGCTTACACTCACATCTGTTTGTGTGTCTCTATATAATCTCCCTCCTTGTAGAGTTCCTATTAAGGCCTCAGTCATTAATTAGGCTGCAGGTGGAGCTACAGCCCTGGGAACATGCTGGGTCCTAGATACCTCTCTTCTTCTAATTTTCCCTGGATTGTGCAGCTATTACATTGCTATTCTTTTATATATATTTATATATATATATATATATATATATATATATATATATATATATATATATATATATATATGTGTGTGTGTTGGAAGCGCTCACTGGGCCAGAGATAGGATATTCCGATAAAGATATGGATATGTACTATATGTAGCTGTTCTTCTTATGTATGTTTGAGTCCTGCAGATATCTTAAAATGTACTATTGATAGTCTCTAATGTTGTGCTATGGCTTATAAGTGATGTACCGCAGACCCTAGTGGTTCGCTTAATGTTATAGATATTGGTGATATAACTGTCTATTCGCAATTTATAATCTAAAGATGGATTAGTCACTGTAATAATCCGTTGTAAATATGTGAAATATAATGAAAGTAATGAAGATGAAGAGAAAATAATGGTAATGAAGAGTGATGATTCAGTATGATGGTTCCTTGATGGTAAAGGTCTCTGTGCTGCCGCTTGACGCCCGGAGTCAACTCGAGCATAACATGAAAAGATAAAAGAGGATGGGGAAACAGCGCACCAGAGATCTAAGTGTAGTTGTAATGTAGTATAACAATTTGTATCATAAAGAGTTCAAGCTGAATAAATGTAAAAGTATCAATAAAAAAGTAAAATCTTTTATTTCTATATAACAAAATAAAGCAATGTTACTATGTATAAAAACTAGGGTTGCACCGATACCGATACTGGTATCGGTATCGGTGCCGATACCAGCATTTGCGCGAGTACTTGTACTCGCGCAAATGCGGCCGATGCCAGCACCGATACCCTGTGTCAGGGTCGGTGCTGCAGAGAGGGAGCCCGGGGAGCTGCTCACAATGCTCCCCGGTCACCTCTCTCACTCTACAGCGTCGGAGCATTGCCGCGGGTTACCATGGCAATTCTCCGACGCTGACCTCTGCCGGGGCTCGCGAGAGAACAGCGAGCACCCGGCAGAGGAGAGTAAAGAGTCAGGATGGGGCAGGGGGTGGTGAAAGAGGCAGACAGTGGGGTGAAGAGGGAGAAAGAGGCAAAGGGAGGGGGGGATCAGGAGACCAAAGGAGGGGGGCCAAGAAGAGGCAAAAGGGAGAGTCAAGGAGGAGTGGGAGGAAGGGGGCTCAAGGGGGTAGAATGAAGCAAAAGGTGGGAGAAAGAGTAAAAAAGGGAGAGTCAAGAGGTGGTGTGTGTGTGTGTATATGTATGTATGTATGTGTATATATATATATATATATATATATATACACACATATATATATACACATAATATTTTTCAAGTACTCACCAATACAAATTACCAATACTTTTTTTTTGCAGTCATTTGCCAGTTTTCCAAGTACCTAAAACATGTAGGTACTTAGAAAACTGGCAAATGACCGCAAAAAAAAGGTATCGGTAATTGGTATCGGTGAGTACTTGAAAAAAGTATCGGTACTTGTACTCGGTCTTAAAAATTTGGTATCGGTGCATCTCTAATAAAAACTCTATATAAGTGCTTATAGAGTTATTTCACAAGATCCTGCCGATGGTGTGAAGTGGAGAGAGATATACTCCGTCAATATTGCAAACATACAATATATACACTGTGGCGATCAGTACAGATGAATAGGCTGCAGTTGAATATGTGCAGCAGCTCTTATATAGAAAGGATACTGTTCAATGTATGGAAAGCATAATGCTTATTCCTGGCATTTAAAGCCAGCTGGTATACAAGTGCATATATCCCAATGTAATAGTCTCACAGGCGTTTCACTTGGCAAGAGATACCGTTAATCATAGGGACAGCAAATCAACCCGACTATTCAAAACTGCTTACCAGAAGTTTTCTTGTGATAAACGCATGTCGGGTGATTCTGATGCAGCAGTCCCTGGTGTTCTGGTAGTCTTTTTTGAAGTGTATGCCGCCTCTTCTTGCTCGCGTCTGTAGCGCTCTGCAGTGCGGTGGAGACCCGCTCTGGCGTTGATGTTAATGTGTGTAGGGATATTCTTGCTCCGTGTAGAGTTGTCGATTTATTGAACTGTTCAGTCGTAGATCCGGTTGTTGATTCTGGTTGTGAGTCTAAAATTCTAAGTTCTAAAATTCTAAGTTCAACGCGTTTCGGGGCAGTCCGGCCCCTTCCTCAGGAACTTTTAGAATGTATGAATTCTATAAAGTTCAATAAATCGACAACTCTAAATTACATTGCTATTGCCAATACTGATTTATATAATATATATATCTGATGTATAAGCTTACAAACCATACTGGGGTATATTTGTCTTTATGAATTGTTTTCTCATGTCTGGTTTTTTGTTTTGTTTTTGTTTTGTTTTTTTGTTTTGTTTTTTTAGAGCAATCCGCACCCATTGGTCTGGGCAAAATTAAAAGGCTTTCCTTTCTGGCCAGCAAAGGCCCTTCGAGATAAGGATGGCCAAGTTGACGCTCGATTCTTTGGACAGCATGATAGGTGGGAAAATGAGCCAATAACTCTGACTGGTGCATCGTCATTCTCTTAATGTCTTTCAGCAGGTTGGTGAAAACCATTCTCTTGCTCATAGTCACTTCCTGGCCTAGAGGCTGTATTGTGGGGCTTTTTAGCAGGAAGTGCAGTGTGCAGGAATAATGGCTTCCCCTAGTGTGCTGAAAAGCACATGCATTATTGTATACCTTGCAGCTGATGTACTGGAAAGCCCTGGTACAGCTCTGGGACAAATTATCTTTCCCACACGGAACAAATAAAATTTTTTTTCTCTGTCGTCCAATACAGGTTACTGGTAACTTTGGGTAGGCGATCAGCCCCTTTAAGTAGGCAGGAACAATTCTGAGAAGTGACTGCTGGGTGGAGCCTACCTACTCTCCTTAGCTTGCAGCTAGCCAATCCCCATCCAGTATAAGATTTGAAAACTAACTATTGACTAGGTAGTAAGAAGGTAAAGGAAGACTCCTGTGAGCATGAACCCATTCTGCCACTGGAGAGCCAAGCATGGTCCATTGACAGGGTGGGAGACCAGTAACCTGTATGGACTAAGAGAAAAGGATTTAACAGGTAAGATTAAATCCTCTTTTCTCTGTCATCCAATACTGGTTACTGGTAACTTTGGGCTGTCCAACCATTAAGTTTGCCAGGGCGGGAAGAAAGGCAAGGACCAGACGCAGGTCCCCAAAGTCACCAGAGCACCAATGAACCAACAGATCATAAGTAGCTCAACATTAATCACAAAGTGTCAAAGGACACCGAGCAGGGGTAAAACAGACCCCAGGAACTTTCACACAGCACATGGAACTAGAGCCAACAGGGCTCAAAAGTGAAAGAGTACTGAGAGACTAATGAGATCCTAGACCGGCAAGGCTGCCTCCAGGATCTTCCTCCCAAAACTGGCATTAGCCGATGCCAGCACATCCACATGGTAGTGTTTCGATACGGTATGCACGGACGGCCAAGTGGCCGCCTTGCACAACTGATCAGCTGAGGCCTGATTCTTGAAGGCCCAAGATGCCCAATATACCTCATAGAATGAGCTGTGACTGAAAGGGAACAGGCTTCTTTCTGTGTTCGTAAGCCTTACAAATAGTGGACTTGATCCAAGAAGCAATAGTCACTTTGGATGCAGATCTCCCTGCCCTGGGGCCCTCAGGAATGACGAACAGCGCGTCAGATTGTCTAATGGACTCAGTGTGATGTACATAAAACTTGAGACAACGCACCACATCTAACAAGTGGAGATCCCTCTCCTTGTCAGAGGTAGGGTCAGGGCAGAAAGAAGGCACCACAATCTCCTGATTAATGTGGAACTCAGAGACCACCTTCGGGAGAAACTCCTGAGAAGTACCGCCTTGTCCTTGTGAAACACCAAAAAGGGTGGCCTACAAGACAGGGCATGCAACTCCGCAACACGGCAAACAGATACAATAGCCAGGAGGACAACCGGAACACAAATTTCACAAAGTGAATACCAAAATGTAAAATCACTCAAAAGCCCACTAGAACTAGTCAGTAGACCCAATAAACACAGATCCCTATAAGGAAAGTGCCCACAAGCCTCCTAGAGAAGCTAAACCATCAGCCAAATGGTTAAGTTACCACATAAACTTGCTTCAAACACCTCACAGACATACAGATAAACCCAATGAGTGCATGAGTATGTAATAGGAACTCCAAATGAGACCCCTGTGCGGAGGGGACGCATGGGACATGTGGACCTCAGCACTCAAAGGGTGCTCACCTTTTCAGCAGGTCTTCTATCTTCAGATTACCATATATCAAGAAGAAGCCTCAGTGGGCAACTCCTGAGGAAAGAACTTGCAGCGAAGATTTTCCCCCCACAAAAGTACCTGGTAAACTGAGCTAGTCACGTTTGGATGATGGGAATTGTCAGTGATGGTATTCCACCGAGTGGTGGTATCCCATAACGAATAGAAAAATAATAAAAAAGGTAAAACTATAGCGGAACTGTTCTCTTGCCTTGTGTCTTGAACAAGAAACAAATCATACTGGATGGAGATTGGCTAGCTGCAAGCTAAGGAGAGGAGGTAGGCTCCACCCAGCAGTCACTTCTCAGAATTGTTCCTGCCTAGTTAAAGGGGCTGATCGCCTACCCAAAGTTACCAGTAACCTGTATGGACTAAGAGAAAAGGATTTAACAGGTAAGACTAACATCCTCGTATGTAAATGAGACTTTTAACCCCTTGATTACTAGGGAAGTCTGATACCTTTCTAATATTAATGGGGTTATAAGTGCAATTCAAAGCGTAGAGACTTTTTTTGTCCCGTATGGTTGAGTTGGTTTGCTCCAGAATTGCTCTATTTTCCCTTCAACTCTGCACTAGCATCAATGTCCTGATATAAATGTGTGAAAATGTTCTTGCTCACCCTTTATAATGTTAGTAAAGGATGATTTTTCCCTTTTCCCCACTGGATGCTTGGGCTGTATATACTGCAAAGCAACTTGTTAGATAAGTTGCTAGCATTCAAGTGGTTCCCAACATTTTAATTAAAACTGGGATATCATTTTCAAGGTGTGACACAACTGGAATATCATTTTCAATGTGTGACCCTTTTTCAGTGAAAAAAATTGTTATATATAATTAAAATTTATTGATAAAATCAAGGAGTGGGTACGGAAAAGGTAGGGGAAGGGAGGGTGGTGTATAGCAGGAATATTTTTTATATTCACATGTATTCTTGACAGATTTGAACAGGATAAGCAATATAACTTAATGAATTTATTACATTTGAGATATCTCTAGTATTCAGGGGATTAAAAGCCCAATTTAAATCAATAGTGATTTGTATGTAATCTCGATAGATAGTAAACTATAGATCAGTGACTCTGTAAAGTACTTGTGTAACACTGAAATGGTAGAGACGAGCACACTTGTGGAACTATAAAATAATCATACATTCATTTTCATACTTTTCTGAATATTTCTGGGTCCAATAATTTCAGCTGGTCGTCTCCTCCTGCCCATCTCTTCTTTGAAGCCTCCATTAATGATCAAAGACAATCTCTCTGAAGGGAACCTAAGGAGGGACATGAGATTTTAACATTTGACATCACCAGTGGAGAAGGGGTCGAGAGAGTGCAATACCACCCCCATTGCCATACTAACACCTGTTGTTTTATCTGAATAGGAGACATGAGGAAAAAACTAAAAAGAAAAAAAACAAAAAAAAAACAGACCTTTTTTTTTTATTTATTTATTTATTTATTTATTTTTTTATTTTAACTCCGTTTTGTTCTAGCAACAGGATTGAATTTACTTATCAGATGCACCTAGGCAAAAGGCTTCTATTGCTGTATAACCCACTCCTTAAATGTTGCTGCTTCCCGCCCCACCTACTGTTGCCTGACTTAGCAAATCCTCATGGCCTCTAGTTCCTGAGGGGTTAAATAATATCCAGTAAAAATATGTGGGTGTGGCCAGCACAACTGAGGCTCTCCTCAAAACTTGGCCCTCTAGGCAGTTGCCTACTTTGTCTAGTGGGAAGTTCAGCACTGCCTAGTAGTCACTTAGAACTGCTTGTCTTTCAATTAAAATGCTTTTTTTTAATTTATTCTAGGGCCTGGGTGCCAATGAATAATTGCTACCTCATGTCCAAAGAGATCCCCTTTTCTGTGAAAAAGACGAAAAGCATTTTCAACAGTGCAATGCAGGAGATGGAAGTTTATGTAGAGAATATCCGCAAGAAGTTTGGGGTGTTTAACTATGCCCCGTTCCGAACCCCTTACACTCCAAATAACCAATACCAAATGCTGCTGGACACTGGGAATCCAAGTGCTGGAACTGCTAAGACTGATAAACAGGAAAAAATCAAACTCAACTTTGACATGACGGCATCTCCAAAAATCGTTATGAGCAAACCCACATTGAACAGCAGCGGGCGGCGCATTTCTTTGACTGACATGCCGCGCTCTCCAATGAGCACCAACTCTTCTGTGCACACGGGTTCTGATGTGGAGCAGGAGGCGGAAAAGAAAGCCGTGTCCAGTCACTTCAGTGCTAGCGAGGAATCGATGGACTTTATTGATAAGAGTACAGGTAAGAATAGCATTTTGCACAGTAGAGGTGTGTCGTAGTCAGGGCCGAATTGCTTCCTACTACCCAGCTACGTGTAAGTATGTGGCGCAACCAAGGATGAGAAGTGGTAAACTAAACGGTATATATGTGATAACAAAAGTGGAGCGATTTTTTTTTTTTTTTTTTGGCTAGAAAAAAAGAAATAACAATTCCTGAACTTGTTGTTGATTTAAATGGGGCTTTTACTCCCTTGAATGCTAAAGTGGCCTTCATTTAATTCCTTTGGACACCTTTTTCTCATTCAGAGGATTAAAAGCCCCATTTAACCCAGCGAGTGAGTGCCAGCGTGGTATCCAAAGCATTGTGTGTGTGTGGGAGGGATCAATATATTTTTTTTTCCCGAGTTCAGCTTGAATAGAAATTAGTCAGTCAAATGATTTTAAAAGAACGCTAGCTCCTCTTAAAGGGATAGTAATACTTTGTTTTAACTTTATTTTATTTTGTAGGCATTAAAAAAACATGAAGAACAATATAAGTCTTATCTCTCAAATCTTTATGGTTTGAGAGATATTTACAAGCAAAGTTTCCCCTCCCGCCCCTTTTTACCTAGTGTAAGCCATCTCTTCTCAGATATGGAATCCAGTCCATAGACCAGACACATAACAGAAGGGGACAATCTTCTTCCTATGAGAACAATGAAAGCCCTGCCCCCCTTGACTGGTTTTTCAGGTTTTTCCCTTATCTTAATTGAAGATTGTCCCTCTCTGCAGTCTACCTGGGCACCTCCCTTCTGATCTGGCTGAACAGTGTTACTTCAGTAAAAGAGGCGGGAGGGGGACACTTTGTCATTGAATTACACTTGAACTACAACTCTGACAGAATTGAAATAACACTCTCCAAAGTCCAAATACTATGATGATTAATTAGAGCTGCTTTTATTATGAAACATTACTATCCCTTTAACAATAATCAGCCATATATCTTACTGTGGCGAGAAAATCCTAATGGCCCCTATAAATTTTGCCTTCGCAGTGTGGTTCAAAACATAAACTTTTCAGTCAGTCGTGGTCGTCATGTCTAGGGCAGTGAACATGGCTTCCCGGACCGACACTGCTCATGTTAGTTTTCTGCAGATGCATATGCTCGGACTGATTCAGTTATTAACCCTCTGCATTGCGTACCCCTCTGGCACTCAAAGGGTTAAAAAAAAAAAAAGATATTCCATTTGGTGGAGTTTAGGGGTCCAGGAGTCCTTCCAGAAAGAGTTATGTCTGCCTTAGTGTCTATGACATCAAATACTGACTGAAGATGTTTTCTCTTGAATCAAGCACAAAGTCAAATTTCCTAGGGGACTTTCTGGCCATAGTAAGGTAAGTGGGAGGTTGTTATTATTAGGTGTCTTGGTATGCCTTTAAATAATAGATTAAAGCAGTATGAAAATGAATTATACTCGTAGAAAATGTGAGCTGCCCAGGTAATGGGATGTCTATCTTTTTGTAGCCTCTCCTGTAGCACCAAAAACAGGACCTGCAGGCAGCTTATCGGACAGTCCCAAACCTTTCTCTCCACAGTCGTCAACACCAGTATCATCGAAGCAAGAGCGGTCGTCCACCACAGGCAGCATCCTGAACCTCAATCTAGGTTGGTTTTACCATCATAAAGAAATGCTGGTGGGATTAAATCAGGGGTTAATTGACCTTTACCCTTCCATCTGCTGGAACGCTTAGCACCCTGTATGCAATAGACAGGACTCAAGCCTTCCTGCTGCAGGGATCGTGTTACACTGTGTCACTATCCCCTCTTTCACAGTCCCTAACAGGAAGCATTCTTGATACAGGGAGCACTCCATCAGGGAAAGGAAACTGTAAGAGAAAATAATAATAAACAAGCACAGGTGAATTGACTAAATATTTTGCAACATTAACCCTTTAAGGACCTGAGGGTTGCGCACTGCTCTGGTCCCTAAAGGGTTAATCTTTAATTAGTACTTGATATTATGTTATGTTCACTGAGGCAGACATTTCTTTTTTTTTTTTTTTTTCCTCAGGGATCTGTGTTCATCCCCCAGCCCCTCCCACAGACCAGGCTATCATAGATAATCTGTTAAAGAAATAGTAACATTTCACACAAAAGCAGCTCCGATTAGTCTACATAGTATTTGGGGCATGGAGAGTGATATTTCAATACTGTCAGAGTTGTAGTTCAAGAGTAATTGAATGATAAAGTATCCCCCTCCCGCCCCTTTTACTGATGTAACACTGCTGACCTCAGAGCAGCAGCAAGACTGTCCGGATGGATCACAGAGAGGGACAATCTTCAGTGAGCATAAGGGAAAAACCTGAAAAGCCTGTCAAGGGGTGCAAGGTTTTCCTTATGCTCACAGAAAGAAGATTGTCGCTTGCTGAGACCAGTCCGGTCAAGGGACCAGATTCCACATCTGAGGGGAGGTGGCTTACACTAAGTAAAAGGGGTGGGAGGGGGATACTTTATCATTCAATTACTCTTGAACTACAACTCTGACAGAATTGAAATAACACTCTCCATGGCCCAAATACTATGAAGATTAATTGGAGCTGCTTTCTTTGTGAAACATTACTATCTCTTTAATCTCTCTTTATACTAAGAACTGAATGATCGAGATCTCAATGAGTTATCACAGAGCTCACAATTAAAGGTACACATAATAGGGTCTTTTTGTAAATAAGAACTTCCACCCTCAAGAGTTAATATATACACATCAAAAACCCAAAGACTGCACCTTTATTAACAAAGGACAGATACAACAAAGATACAGTGTGGGATTCAATTTGGGACATTGTACACATTGTACACAGTACGAGTGGATTCATTAGAACTACTATATGACCAAAGTATAGACGAGTTCAGCACGTCTAAGAGTTTACATTTTATGAGTTTTTTCATGTAGATTGTTGCAGATATCTTAGTTATATATTGCGATTTTTAGAATATATAAATGTATGTATGTATGTATTATGGTCGTCCATAATTTATTTTAATACTTGTATTTTTACAATAAAGGAAGTAATAATTGTATATCCACCAGTGGTGCTGTCTTTTTCTATTGTACAACATTTAGCTATTTGTCACTATTCACACAGTGACAAACAGATAACAGCCTGCTGGATGTGCATTTGTGAAATTTAGGAAGTATTCTATCTCGCAGTAGGTGGGGAGCTCAGAGCGCTATTTGTGAGTGAGAGGGTTGCTATATTAGAGGGGGTTTATCTCCCCATCTGGTTGGGTTACCCAGCTCCCACACACATTTTTTAATTATTAATTTTCTCTTTTTTTCTCTTTTTTTTCTTTTATAATTGTTATATATATATATATATATATAATATATTTTTTTTTTCTTTATATTTATTAACATTATAAAAGTGGTGCCAAATAAAAGCTTTTTCCATACCAAGGTTTTTAAAACTTGCATGGATGCACAATAATAAAATGGTGAAACTGCATTTTAAGGGATAGTGATGTTTCGCAATAAAAGCAGCTTCAATTAATCTTCATAATATTTGGGCCATGGAGAATGTTATTTCAATTCTGTCAGAGTTGTAATTCAAGAGTAATTGAATGATAAAGTATCCCCTCCCACCCCTTTTACTGATGTAACACTGCTCAGCTCAGCAGCAAGACTGTCCTGATGGATCTCAGAGAGGGACAATGCATAAGGGAAAAACCTGTCAAGGGTTGCAGGGTTTTCATTGTTCTTACAGTAAGAAGAGTGTCCCTTGCTGTGAGCTGTCTGGTCTTAAGACCATATTCCACATCTGACAGTATTGAAATAACAATTAATTAAATGGAGCTGCTGTTCTTGTGAAACATTACTATCCCTTTAACAAATACATAGCAAGAAACCTTAAACTTGATGTGATCTTTAAAGTGCAAAATAGCCCTGTCCTGAATGGATTTTACTTTTTCTAGCTGAATACCCTGCGGAAGCCCCCGTTTAAAGACAGTGTTGACAGATGAACTATACATTCAGGTTTTTTATCTATTATGTATTAGAAAAATGATGCTTTGATGTGCGTTATATTGACTTCTGAACTTGGGATGAGTCAGTTGAGCAACCTCATTTACATTGTGATTTATATTAATGATACATGGGTTTGTATTATTAGTATGCTCCTGAGTGGTTTGAAAATGTTTGTGTTTTCAGACCGAAGCAAGGCAGAAATGGATTTGAAGGAGCTCAGTGAATCTGTCCTTCAGCAGTCTACACCTACGCCACTTATATCTCCAAAGAGACAGATCCGCAGCAGATTTCAGCTTAATCTCGACAAAACAATTGAGAGCTGCAAAGCCCAACTTGGTATGAATCCTCAAAACGGACATAAGGCTGTCTCTTCCTCCCCCCTCTCCATATCTCCCTCTCTCTCTGTCCCCCTCCCTCTCTCTCTGTCCCCCTCTTTCTCCCTCTGCCCCCTCCCTGTCTCTCTCTCTCTCTCTCTCTCTCTCTCTCTCTCTCTCCCTGTCTCCCTCCCTGTCTCTCTCTCTGTTCCCCTCCCTCCCTGTGTCTCTTTCTCTCTCCCCCTCCCTCCCTCCCTCTCTTTCTCTCTCTCCCCCTCCCTCCCTGTCTCTTTCTGTTTCCCTCCCTCCCTCCCTCCCTGTCTCTTTCCCTGTACCCTCCCTCCCTGTCTCTCTCTTTCTCTGTCCCCCTCCCTCCCTGTCTCTCTCTTTCTCTGTCCCCCTCCCTCCCTGTCTCTCTCTTTCTCTGTCCCCCTCCGTCCCTGTCTCTCTTTCTCTGTCCCCTCACTCCCTGTCTCTCTTTCTCTGTCCCCCTCCCTCCCTGTCTCTCTTTCTCTCTCCCCCTCCCTCCCTCCCTGTCTCTCTCTTTCTCTGTCCCCCTCCCTCCCTCCCTCTCTCTTTCTCTGTCCCCCTCCCTCCCTCCCTCTCTCTTTCTCTGTCCCCCTCCCTCCCTGTCTCTCCCCAAGATTCTAAAGAGCTATTTTAAAGGGATAGTAACACATAATATGTAAAATATATATTTATAGGGTTTATCCTCCTGAGTAAAACAAGGGTACTTCCACTGCTGAGAGGTGTTTCATTCAAAAGTCCTTCCAGGTCAAACTTGAATTTTATTAGGTGCAGTATATCAATGGCCAGACATTTTACAGTGGTGCTATTGCTACACCATCCTATGGACAGCTCTGTTCAGTTGACATAAACCTTCATAGGATGGTGTATCATGCAATTGAGATACTTCACCTAAAAGAAAATTCACATTTGAGCTGCAGTAACTTTTGAATAACCTTCCTCTCATCTAAGAGAGTACCCTTGCTTTACTCTGGAGGATAAACCCTACAATATATGTGTGTGTGTGTGTGTGTGTGTGTGTGTGTGTGTGTGTGTGTATATATATATATATAATGTGTGTTACTGTCCCTTTAAACCACACGTGGGAAGGTCTTTTCTGCTGACGAATATGTGAACGTGTAAGATTGAGGTATGGGTGTGCATGCCGGAAGGTTGTCCATTGAAATCAATTAACTTAACCTTCCAGCATAGCATCACCTCATTTTCCCCCAGCATTTTCCTACATGTGGGATCATCAGCGGAAAGGAAAAATCATGTCTCGTATAATGGATATATACTGTATATGGATATTACACTGGTGTATAGATTATTGAAGTGCTTTTTTGAAACAAAAAAAAATATGTTTATATAAATAATATTGCACACCCCTGTTTATTTAGTCTCTCGCTGTTGTGGAGATATATATATATACATTAAGTGTGTATATATGCCTATGGGATGAGGGTGAAATAAGGGATTGCCATCCTTTTATTTTTGAGCTTATTTTGAACTTGAGTGTGCACCTACATATAGAGATTATATACAAGTAGTTTCATTATACACATGCAGTCTCACTAATATATACAGTTTCTTTCCTATTCTTTTGGCACCCTTGCTGGGAACTACAGTGTTAAATCGGTTATCATGTATTCCACTTTTATATTTCCCCTTCAAAACCGATGGAAGTTTTACTTGTTGCCAGAATAACTCAAGTTCTTCCTAGTACATTAGCCTCCATGTGTAGAGCTCATTTTTAAGTTTTCTTAATTTACTTTTGTAAATTTAGGAATCAATGAAATTCCTGAGGATGTCTACACGACTGTAGAACACAGTGATTCAGAGGAATCTGAAAAAACAGACACAAGTGACAGTGAATACGTGAGCGAGGAAGAATCGAGGCCCAAGAATGAACAAGAAGAAAGTAACGGCAAGGAAAGTGCCAAGGTCGAGAAGGAACCCCCATCCTCTTCCTCTGCCTCTTCCTTAAAAAAGAAACCCAAAGCACCAGTTGTGGCAGATGTAAAAGAAGACATTAAAAGCACCTCCAAAGTCGCTGAGAAAGGGGACACCCCGGGTAAAGAAAAGGTCAGTCCTGACACAGAGAAGGATGTGTCAGAAAAGGCCAAAATGTTGCCGCACGCCACAAAAGAGAAACATAAAGGGAAAGATGAGACGGACTCCCCAACTGTGCGCCTGGGCTTGGACTCTGATTCTGAAAGCGAATTGGTTATAGATTTAGGGGAAGATCAATCCGGACGTGAAGGACGGAAAAACAAGAAGGAGACAAAGGAAACCCCAGTCAAGCATCAGGACAGTACGTTTTGTGGTTGATATACGTTTTTCTCAAATGGTGATATTAATACACATAATTTTACATGGTATCGAAGCTCAGTGGGAGGGATAGGCCAGTGTTAGGCAACCATGGCACTCCAGCTCTTGGAGACTTCAATTCCCGTCATCCCCAAACAGCCAAAAGCGAGTTGGAGATGATGGAGTTTGTAGTCTCCAACAGCTGGAGTTCCAAAGGTTGTCTTTACCTGTGGTAGGGGTAAACCCATAAATTAATGTAAAGAAACATGAACACCTCCTCATAATGTCCCCGGTTTACCTTTAACTGGTCTTATAATCCTAACAGCCAATATTAATAAGTCCTGCGCCAACTGGTTAGCTAAAATTAAATTTTACTAATTACTGGATATCATGTTTACAGAAGCAGACATAATTCTTTGTTGCAGGATTCCCCTTCCAGATGTCCTACAAAAAAGAATCATGTCTTCCTCCATGGACGTGATATCCAGTACAAATGGAAGGTTAATGCTGGAGAATTAATGCATGCATAACTGATTAATAGTGGCTGTTAAGCTATCTGTTCAGATTAAAGTAATTGGGGGTGGGGGTTATTATTGTTGGTGTACTCATGGGATAACTGTTGGAAGGAATACATAAGTCGGAGGTTCTTAAATAGGCGATTGGGCAAACCAAATAGTCTAATATAACCATTTCTGCTGTCAAATTTTATGTTCTATAAACAAAATGGTGTTAGTGGGTCACTGTTTAAAGGGCAAGTACAGTGTAAATTGAAAATGTACATATTGTAAGTTTTTTTCCTGTTCCTTAAAACAATGGTATGCTCATTGCTAATAGACGCTTAATTCATAAGTTATTACAGCTGAATCTTGCATTCTTTGGATGCAGTACTTTACAGACTAGTGGATTTGTGGGATTTTCCAGCTCTGTGTATATGTGTGTCTCTCTCTGTCTATATAATCCAAGTATACAAGGCATTGTGAAGACGTCAGTAGTATCAATGTTGTTTTAGCTAAAATGAGTTTTTCCATTAGAGGCAGTACCAAATTACAGCATACTTTGTGATATAAATACATTCTTTTTTACTGCTCTTATTTCTCTACTTTTTTAGGCATTATTGTAGAATTTTGCCCTGGACATTTTTTTTTTTTTTTTGTATACTTTATCAATACAACCACGTTTATAGGATTTGACATTCGTATGAGTGCATCGTAACCATTTGAGTGTCTAGAGAGAGATGTGCCACACAATGCAAATCAATGTGTTGATCATCCTAGCACTCAAAAAGTTAACAGTTTGAGGACCAAAGGGTTGTGAATGATACTGCCAAGCCTTGCAGAACCCTTTGGTCCTCAAATGGTTATTACAGGTTGAATTTGACAGAACTATTTTGTTTTTTTGTTTTTTTTCCAGCCTGAAAAACTTATAACTACGAGACTGTAGTAACGAAATCTTCTATCAATTGTTATGTGCGCAGGTAAAGCTGCAGCTGTGTCCAATGCCAGCAGCCAGCCCCAGCCAGAGACCCCCATCCTGACCCGCTCAGCAGCCCAGGCTATCCCAGCAGTAGGGGTAACCGTGACAACTGGAGCAATTGCAGCAGTAGCTGCCCCAGCTGCAGCCACAGGCAGCCCGGTGAAAAAGCAGCGTCCCCTTCTTCCGAAGGAAACTGTTCCAACAGTGCAGAGGGTGGTATGGAATTCTTCCGGCAAATTTCAGACCTCATCACAGAAGTGGCACATGCAGAAAGTGCAACGGCAGCAGCAGCAGCAGCAGCAACAACAACAACAGCAGCAGCAGCAGCAGCCGCCACCACCACCACCTGCAGCCCCATCACAGTCCCCCCAAGGTACAAGATACCAGACTCGACAAGCTGTGAAAGGTAACTTCACTGCTTTTGTTCTATGTAAATATTTGTATTACATGAAAAATGTTTTTCGTTCCCAACAATACAATTTATTTCATCACCATGGAGGCTACAGAGGTCTCCAGTCAGTGCAGTGCAGTTCTCTTTAGCTTCCAAGTGTTAAAGTGAGCTGTAAGTTCCAAACTTTAGATATGATTAAAGTGGACTTGTCATGCTAAGGGGTGATATTATTACATTTACAAACAAGGTCAATACAAAGAACTATCCAATGAATTATTTACGCAAAGAGCTCGCAAAGAATGAGAGGTCACCCACTAAGAATAGAGGAAAGGCACTTTCCAATTAAACAAAGGCAGAGATTTTTTTTTACAATAAGGGCAGTAAAGCTATGGAATCCTTGGCCGTGGGATGTTGTACTTGTAGATAATGTAACTGCTTTCAAAAAAGCAATGGATGCCTATCTAGCACAGAGCAATATTGACAATTATGACAGATGGCTTCAATGCAGATAGGTTATTGATCCATGGAAGTATCTGACTGCCATTTGGAATCAGAAAGGAATTTTTATTTTTTTTTATCCGATTGGTGCTTAATTGAAAATGGCTTTAGGGTTTTGTTTTGTTTTTTGCCTTCCTCTGGATCAACAGGGGTGTCTTTGGCATGGGATGGACTTGATGGATGCATGTATTTTTTCAGCTTTGTCAACTATGTAACCAAGTAAGTATGCTGTAACTAATTCACTATAAAGTTAACTAAACTTGCGTAAAGTGGTAGGGCTAGTTTAACCTTTTGAGTGCTGGAGGGGTGCAATGCGTTGTGCACCCCTCTGGCACTCAAAGAGTTAACTAACATTGATATCTAGCAGTTGCTTGTTTGAAAATCCCTGAAATAGTTCTTGCATAACAATAGCTGTTTTTTAACCCCTTAAGGACCAGCAGTCCAGGGAAGTTACCTTCCATTAAGGACCGCTTTGATCCCTGCCTACGTGCCGGTACACGTGACCCGTTATGCATACCAGCACGCAGCTGTGGGGCCTAAGAGAGACAGCTCCAATCTTGGAGCTACAAATTTTAGGCCCAGTTTTTACTTACAGTGCTCCCGGTAGAGCGTAAAAAGTACATGACGTGCTATGACCGTCACCGGTCCTTAAAGGTATAAGGGCCGTGACGGTCATAGCATGTCATCTGGTCCTTAAGGGGTTAAATAAACATTTATTGATTTGCCTTCAGATATTGACTTTATTATACAAGTAATGGTCCACTCTATGTAAGTCTTCACTCTGGGAGCAGCCATTTCCTTGTGGACCAGCTTTTTTCCTTTGTATTTTTGAAGGAAGCTCTGTGTTGAATTGTGGACAGTATATAATAGAGCAGACCCTCATCTAACATATGAAATTGATGTAGACTGCCAGCTGTGTATGCCTATGTTAAGTAAACACGGTCACCAGAAATGAAGTGGAATTAAATACATTTAAATACAATGTACGCCAGGCTAACCTCTATAAAATTTGCTAACTTTTTTTTACTCTCTAATATACCTTTTGCAAGGCCTCGTGGTCCTGCTTTGTACAAACAAGTGTGATATGTGTTTCAGAAGTAATAGTGCACAGGGGAGTGTGCAGACATTTTCTGGTGTGGGACAAAACCAGAATGTGACCCCTAGGCCAACCCGCCTAGCCCTTATGTTTATATGTAGGGGGAAAGGGCACAAGTGCACCACCCCCCACGGACACCCATGATAGTGCAGTAATGTCTGTA
This sequence comes from Rhinophrynus dorsalis, assembly GCA_037306005.1. Lineage (NCBI taxonomy): Eukaryota > Metazoa > Chordata > Amphibia > Anura > Rhinophrynidae > Rhinophrynus > Rhinophrynus dorsalis. Next base: position 140,618,182 of record CM074727.1, read on the forward strand.
AACTGATATAAATAACAGGCTTTCTGAGTAGAAGAGTGAGGGTAATAATATCAGTACAGATCAGATTTAGATCTTCTCATTAAAATGACAAAGCTAATCAGACAACGGGTGCTGCTCCAAGGCAGTCTACAGTATTCCTAAGGCACCTGGCGAAATTGTGAATGGAGGCCCCCAAATGAAGGGAAACATAAAGCATTATCTTAACTCCTTAAGGACCGGCGTGTGCATGCGCGGCCGGCACTTGAGGACCACGGGGCTTTTTTTTTAAATTTTCATTTCCGATTCAGGGCTTCCGGAGCGGCGTGCAGCCACGCCGGGAGCCCTGAACTCCATGACATTCCAGGTCCGTCACTGGTCCTTAAGTACCGGACCGCCATGACAGTCCTGGTACGTCAGTGAACTGGAATGGGTTAAAGCAGTGGAGCACCGGGGGGGGGAGTCTCCTTTCAGATCCTTGTTCTGCTCTCCTGTTGATGATTCGGGGCCCACAGTGCAGCCACAGCTATAGTGACTGGTCTGCTCCCAGACCCGAGGATAGAGCACTATCTGCATGATGTTTCCCTTTAAATTCATTCATATGTGTGAAATGCAGCCACATTGGTGTGTTGTGCATGCAGTACAGCTCTGTTCCTTCCCGTCCATCTGATCACAGGTTTAGGGGCAGAGGAGTCATCAAGGGGATAAAGTGACTCCTTTCTGTGAAAGTGGACTGATGCAAATCCAAGTAGAGACCCCCTGTCTCTGAGTCTGTAAGCCTCCCGGGCATGATAATGCATTAAAATGCCCCTTGCTGCGCACTCTTAACAGATACTAGCTTCGACTTCCTGATCCTTTAATGTATAGAACCTTATTTCCCTTTTAGGAGTTAGTGTTTCTTAAAGGGATAGTGATAATTAAGATGTAAAAAAATATATATGTTGTAGGATTTATGTCCCCGAATAAAACAAGGGTACTCCCACTGCTGAGAGATTTTATTAAAAAATTATAACAGCTCAAACTTGAATTTTTTTAGGTGCAATATCACAGTGGCCTGAAAATTTACAGTGGCGCTGTTGCTACACCATCCTATGGAGATTTATGGTCTACAGACCAGAGATGTACATAGGATGGTGTAGCAAATGCGCCACTATAAATTATCAGGCCACTGTGATATTGCACCTAAAAAAATTCAACTTTGAGCTGTTATACTATTTTAATAAAATATCTCTCAGCAGTGGGAGTACCCTTATTTTATTAAGGGGGATAAACCTTACAACATATATTTTTTTTACATTTTAAGTATTACTATCCCTTTAACCCCTGAAGGACCACACGGTCCAAGGTGGGGAGCACTGGAGGGCAAGGCATAGATATATATATAATTTTTTTTTTGTTTGTTTTTTTCCCCCCATAGAAGTAATATGTGATCACAATGCGGCATGCAGCCACACTGCGATCACTAACTTCCATAATGTGCCAGGACCATCACCGGTCCTTGCAAATCATGGGTCGTCAACGTGAGTCATAGAGGACTTTCTCACTCCCTAACAGAAAGCTCTCTGGAAACAGAATCAAAGAGTTCGAGTGTAAAATAGGTGAAAATGGGAAAAGGAAAAAATAATAAAACGTGTAGGCAATTTGACTTCAAATATTTTTGCAAGTATTATTTTTTTTGCATAAAATGGCAAGTCATAAAAGTGCTTGATAGTCACTTTAAAATGAACCTGTTACCTTGAAGTTTGATTAGTTAAATTTAAAAATAATTAATCACTGTCTACGTGTTGTGCTAGCCATTTGTTTTTAACATAAATAGTGCGTTAACACTTTAAGTGCCAGAGAGGTATCCAACGCATGGCTTTGCAATATGTTGTGTACCCCTCTGGCTCTCAAAGGGTTAAAAAAAAATAACCTTTATTTGTTGGTGGCACAGTGTGGCACTTTATGGTAATTAGTGTATGTGCTGGACCAATAGAACCACACACTGTGCTAAGAATGAATCTAGACAGAGCACACACACACTGGGGGCGAGTCTAATAATCCAGCAAGTGAAAGGTTTAGATTCTAAAAGAGCGTATTAGCATACTATGAAGGAAATTAGCATAAAATGCCACACAGTGCCATTGCAATATCTGTTTTAAAAAAACTAAATAAATAAAAACAGTATCTCTCTGGCAATCAAAGGGTTAAACCTTTGAATGCCAGATGGGTGTCCTGTGGAATGCCTAGGGCACCACTCTTCCACTCGGAGTTAATAGGCTTCATTTACATACTATGTGTCTAATTGTCCTTTCTTGTTCTTGTAGCAGTACAACAGAAGGAGATCACACAGACCACTACAACTTCCACCATAACCTTGGTTACCAGTGCGCCACCAATAGCTATGGTCACCAGCACAGCCAGTGCCCTAAATACACCAGTCAGTACTGACCTACCGATAGCCACAGCTTCTGCTGATGTTGCAGCCGATATTGCTAAATACACAAGTAAAGTAAGTTCTGGATTCCTTACTGTTGTATGATTATCTAACAGATCACTGAACTATGTTATCTAATGGCAATTAGTCATTTCCTGCCACAATGGGAGAACTGCCCAAAGACTATTGTTTCATAAAGGGATTCCTGCTCTAGGCTACAAGAAAATGTCCGCCAAGAAGCACATCATGCCTGTATATGTACAGATCGATTAAAATGATATAGAAATCTATTTGCTCGTATAAAGAAATAAAATCCATATACATTAATATTATTACAGTAATGGTTAATGATCGTACAGCACCCTGATGCTATAAGAAAAATGGCTGCTGCGGCTTTTTGGTATCATGAAATGCTTCAGTATTCGTGTGGTGGATTTTTGACTGTATGTTACAATCGTGAGTTTAAAATGTTGCTTGCTTTAAATTTGTACGTTTAAAATGTTGCCTCATTAAAAAAAAAATTAAACCCCAACTGTCCTTAAACACAAAAAAGCCACCCCCAACCCTAACTGGCGTCCCCTAACTATACCATGTTAATAAACAACATGTATATTATTAACAGATAATCATTCGACACTTGGTGGCATAATGTTAGACGCTGTTTTAACAAGGGGACATTTTAACTGTGGCATTTTGAAACAAGAGATCGCCAATGCAGTAGGATGCCTCAGGAAGTAGGACTTAGTTCTCCCTCTAGTGTTTTGAACTGAGAAAGCTGTGTCCTGCACTGATGACATCACCTTTTCCTATTGGCTCCTTAGACTGATGGTTGGCTTACACTGGTTCTGACTTCCTTGAAGAGACCAGGAACCTCTGGCAGTTAGGATTCAAAAAAGTTCTCTCTCAGAAACATTAATTCAGTGCTATAAGAGCTGTACTGAGTATCAACTACAGCAATCATCATTAGCTAGGACATAGGAGATAACTAAAAGCTAGTCAGCCTGCCTGTCTGATTATTTTACTCTAAGGTAGCTAGAATCTATCTGGTAAATTCTTCTTGGTTAGAAACAGTCTAGGCAATTGTTGTCTTAACCTGCCTGCAAGGGCAATATATAGGCCAGGATTTAAAGTGGAAGTTTCACTTTTTATAAGTGGTACTTTGAAAGAGCTTTCAAAATCATCTATATTTTTGTTTCATTTTTAATGAAAGCCTGTTATATGGTTTTATTTGCTGAGTAAAACAAGGATACTCCAACTTCTAGCAGCTGTTTTATTTAAATGCTATAACCATTCAAATTGTCAAGGAAGTGAGTGACGGGGTGATTATGCCCTGAAATTTCTGGCAGCATGACTCAGCAGTTTCTATAACATCCTGTGGAAAACTGTCTGTCAGTGACTCATATTCCTAGAGATTGCAACAGAATGACTAATTGGAATCTGACCACTAGAGGGCACTGTTAGCATCAAAACTAGTGTAAACTGTAATAACTGTGGAAATAAGTATGTGGGGGCGTTGGAAATACAGGAGACTTTCAGATCAAATTATGTTCATATGTGTGTGTAATATAAAAATGATTCTGCAAAGTTTTGAGGCCTCACCTAGAATGGAAGGGGATTAACAACTGTACTAGCCACACATTAAATTCCTCATTCAACCTCTTGGATGCTAGAGACATGTCCAACTCATTGCAAAGCAATGCAGTGGAAATATCTGTAGCATTCAGTAGGTTAATAGTTACAACTGGTCTGCAATGTATTGATTTTTGGTCACTTTTCTTTGCAACCGAATTGTGTACAGCTCTGCAGATTATATTTCCACTTTAAGTTATTTAGTGGTCACTAACATCTAAAAATGAAATGGTTATATAATTTTAAATGCATATACTTCTAGCTAGCATCTGTACAGTTTAATTATTTTATGTTACATCCCTCAAATGTTATCCTAAACTTGAAAAGCTATCCTATATAGACACAATTTGGTTAGACCAGTGATTCTCAACCAGGGTGCCGTGGCACTTTGGTGTGCCACGGACATCAACTTAGGATGCCCTGTGTTTTCTATAAAGACTAACAAAAATGGACATTTAAATAAAGATTTATAGAAATTGTTATGCACAATATGTTTAGTTATGGTATTATGATTATAAGACCTAATAATACTGTATATTTATGTATTGTACCCTTCATTATGCCCTTGATAAAGTACATTAAATTTGTTAGGGGTGCCCCGAATGTTCAAGATTACATGTTAGGGGTGCCCTGAGCAAAATAAGGTTGAGAACCACTGGGTTAGACAATGCAGAACAAAATAACTCTTTAGACACCCTATCAAGATTGCTGTTGGTACTGGGACCTCTGGAGCCCTGGCAAAATCAGAAATGGCAGCCTCCACAGAGCATGCATAAAACTAGACTAGTAGAGAATGTTTACATATACTATCATAAACGGCATTTAAGTGATTATAGCCCCAGATAATGTTTAGGTGTTAGGATCCTATTGAAGGAACACTAACACCTAAAAGAAACTTTTTCAAAATCACCTGTATGTTGTGTTACCCATTTTGTATTTAGAAAACTAGTTTGACAATCTGAGTGGTGTCATTGAGTGATGGAGGTAATGTAGAGCTTAAACAGGAATTTCCAGCATGGCGTGCCTTGATTAGCATAATCTATTCATCTAAATAACTGAACACCTAGTTTTCTAAACAAAGCAAAATGGCTAATAAAAGATGTGTTATTCTGAAATCTCTGTAGTTGGTTTTTAGGTGTCAGTGTCACTTTAATTGCTAACTTTAAAACTTTTCTCTGTTTTTCATTCTTTGCTGATAGATGATGGATGCAATTAAAGGAACGATGACTGAAATCTACAATGACCTGTCTAAAAATACTACCGGCAGCACCATAGCAGAGGTATACCATGTGATTACATTTCACCTTGCTCATCTCCAGACTGTACTAGTGTGTACCTAGTCTGTGGGAGAATGTCTGTTTGTCAGTATGGTGCCACAGAATTGCTCCATTTCTCTTCGAACACCAGTGGCACCATATTAGCAAACAGACATTCTCATGTATTTAAATGTAACTTAACACCTTGCATTCTAGAGGTCTCCAACTCATTCCTTTACAATGCATTAGAGACCTCTAATATTCATAGGGTAAATGCCCTGTTTAAATCTATGGAGTAATTATGAAGCTAGGAGGCAGGGAAGAAAAAAAAAAAAAAAAAAAAAAAAAAAAAAGGTGACCTCCCTCAGTCAGATGTAACCACAGTCCAGTTGCATTCTGCAGCTTCTGCTCTTGAGTCTCCAGTTATCTTGGTTTTTGTCAGTAACTGTTTTCCAAGCCAGAAGGTCTGACAATCCACAGCACGGATCCTGTCAACCACACACAGCACACACACATGACAGTCTGGAATTTTTATTAAAATCTGTATTCTTGCTGTTGAGATCTCTCAGTTTATCTTCCCAGGTTATTGTCCATTTTGGACTTCATGGATTTTTGGGGGATGATGTTGACTTCTTGGAAGCTGCCCTCAGATTCTGAGGAAGTGTTTCACCCCCCCCTTCCCCCGTACTGGCTGTGAAAGATTGAAGTTGGCTATGATTTATTTGATGTTGAAGAAAATCGTTCTTGTTGTCTGAACTTTGGCTGTGTCCTTTGTGGGTGGAGTTGCATATTATAGTGACTTCTGGGATTTAGGACCTAGGAGAGTAGCACAGTGAATGCATATTTCCTTAGGTGTTACATTTATGAGAGAGTATGGGCTGAAGCAGTCAGTCTACTACTCCATGACAAACAACTGGGGAAAACCTAAAATGGAAAAGTGTTCAATTGACAATGACCAGTAGGTGCTAGGAAGATGAAGTGGCAATTCAGTATAACATATGCTTTTCCTACATTTTTTAAATATTTTTTTTGTGAAGGCTTTCACAGATTTGTAATCATGCCCTTGACAAATGTCCTAAAAATGGTGTGGCTGCCCTGAAAATTCCATACTGGGTGCTAGGTGCCTTGAGCAAAAATGATTGAGAACTATTGTTGTTGAGGGGACACTGACTTTTGGAGTTGGCCATAAATTTGGTAGGACTGTGTCCATCGTGACCCAGCGACTTCTGCTGCCCTTGAGGTGTACATTGGTCAACATCTACACATCCATGTTTGTTCCTGAAGTGTCACGTACGATACAAGTGATAGAACAGTTGGAGTACGGTTATTTTTCAGAGAATGTTTGTTAGTGTTAGGGTCCTGTGTAATTCTAGCTCAAACCATCTGAACCATACAGGACAAATAAACATTCCCCAAATCACTCAATTACCCATTTATTTAAACAGGACTTTTTTAATTTTTTGAATGTTAGCGTGCGCTCCAACATATTGAGAAGGTTCAACCACTGACTATAGATAACATCTTCTATCAGTCCTGGGTGTATTTTCCATGCAGGACATGACTGTTGCTGACAGATTTTGTGTGTGTGTGGGGGGGTGTATTGACTTGTCCCCTATTGTTGTTATGCAAGTTTATTATGTTGCTGACTCTAATCATGGATTATGCTGTTGCTGTTTCTTGTAGATTCGACGCTTGAGAATTGAAATTGAAAAGCTCCAGTGGCTACATCAGCAGGAACTCTCTGAAATGAAGCACAACCTGGGTATGGATTAGACTTGAGACACAGTAGATCAGATGCATAAAGACAGAGTGGAGCAATTCTGGAACAAACCAACTGCACCATGGGGACAAATAAACATTCCCTTTGTGTTAAATTGTGCTTTATAGCCTCATGAATGCTAGAGAGGTCTCCAGCGCTTTGCAAAGCAATACTTTGGAGACCTCTCTTGTATTCAAGGTGTTAACCCTTTGAGTTCCGGAGGAGTGCGCAGCATCTTGCAAACGTGCGTTCCCATCTGGCAATCAAAGGGCTGAAAGTTCTCTACTGGATGAGAATGATGGAGTTCTAGTCTCTATCAGCTGTAGAGCATACGTCTGAGCCTGGTCTAGTGTGACTGTAGTGAGCGTGTGTGTGTGTGTGCGTTTGTCTGTGTCCCTAGACCTCTCTAATATCGAGGTCACTAATGTTCTTTGCATTTTTTTTTGTATCTGTTGAAATAGAACTAACCATGGCTGAGATGAGACAAAGTCTGGAGCAGGAGCGTGATAGGTTGATAGCAGAAGTGAAAAAGCAGGCAGAGCTGGACAAGCAACAAGCTGTGGATGAGACTAAGAAGAAACAGTGGTGTGCCAACTGCAAAAAGGAAGCCATCTTCTATTGCTGCTGGAACACCAGCTACTGTGACTACCCATGTCAGCAGGCCCACTGGCCAGAGCACATGAAATCTTGCACACAATCAGGTATGTGCTTGTGTGTAGTTGAGCTGTACCGGGGAATTTGGGCTTACAGGGCCCACATATGGCATACTCTTTAATGGTAATGTTGTCACTTCAGTGTGCTTAAGACATACCACCTTTTCTGTGAAGACAAACGTGTAATGTTTTTAATATATATTTATGGAAATTCTGCATAATATACTCTCTCATTTTGAGAGACCTTAGAGTAACAATACACTTATGTATTTGTACACTTCATTAAGTCCTTGAGAATTCTATAAAATAATTAGCTAATGTATGTTTGTCAGAAGCTGTCATGCACAGTACAGACAGCTGTGCGCGCTGCTGTCATGTGCAGTAGAGACTGCCCGCGCCGTGGCTGATAACGGAGCAGGGAGTTGCAAATTCAGACTGTAGTCCTCTCTGCGCACCTTCGAGCTGAATTCGCAGCTCCCTGCGCCGTTATCAGCCGCGGCGTGGGCAGTCTCTACTGTGCATGACTGCACCGCGGCCGTTTCTGTCTGGCACTGTGGCCCATGTACACGTACTGTTCAACTAGTTTACATATAACATGTTAGAGGTGCCCTGAAATATCACCATTTCATGTCAGGGGTGCTTTGAGCAGAAAGAGATTGATGACCGCTGTTCTAGTAGATACAGTAACTTTATTGTGCTTTTGAATCTCATAGAACAACTTCAGCGTTTATCAGTTTTAATAACCCTTTGGGTGCCAGAGGTGTACACAATACATTGCTTTTGCAATGCGTTGTTGCGTACCCTTCTGGCACTCAAAGGGTTAAAGTTTGAAGCAGTGCCTGTTGGGACTTGTAATCCTGTTTACCAACCCATTTTCTCCCAAGACTGTTGAGTTTAGGGTCTTTCAGTTTTGAGAGTTCTAGCAAATCAGTGTGGACAAAAAGAGAGGGAAAGGTCCTTCTGGGTTTGGTTGCGTTCATGACATTTAAAGCCCCATTTAAATTACTGCACATTTGTGCAATTTTCATGTATCAGCTGTGATGTAGTTAGTTTGCCCCTTTACTCTTCTTTAACTTCCTGAATAGACCCCAGACGACAATGGCACTTAAAGTAGTATCCTCATTCTTCATAAGTGGCATTATAACACTGATTGTATCATTTTCAGCCACTGCCACACAGCAAGAGGCGGAGCCTGAGCTTGCCACAGATAAATCCGCACAGCCTACATCTGGTGTCCAGCCTCAGCCAACAGAAACCGCGACCACCCCGAAAGAAAAGGAAAGTGCGGCCGACAAAAGCAAAGAGAGTGTCACTGTACGTATCGCTGGTCGATAGGTTGTCCAAATCCAAAGTGAGTTAAGACACAAGTCTGTCTGTCTGTCTGCAGGTGAAAGGAGCTTCTTGCTTGCAGCCCATCTCTTAAGTGCTTCATGTTTTTATTTTTCCAATAGCTCATCCATGCAATATTCCCAAGGCAGGAAGCCTATTGTAGATAATCCTTTTTTTTTGTATTTTCATTCCTGTGGATGGAATCTGCTAATGAAAAGCTTCTCTCCTCTGCCCTCTTGTGCTGGTGAATGCCACTTGCACAATATTCAATATAAAAAAGAAAAATAATTTAAAAAATGTCTCTTTCGCCCGCTATAGAACACAGGAATCAAGTGGGGAAAGTAGGGCACTTCCATTATTGGAAATGTACCTGTACTTTAATGTCACTGTTACAGCATGCTTTTTCATGTATGAGCAAGTTGTATTATAGCACAGATCTTGTTTCAATAAACAACACTGAAGAGTTTTTTTATCATTGTTATAAGTTATACAGACTTCCAAAGTTCCCTAAAACATCCTTATGGCATGGATTATAGTAGTTTTAAGAGCGCTGTAGTTTTGTATCACAGTAAGCTGTTTTAAAGTAATACTGTGTAGTGGTTCACTGGTATGTTCTTCAGTTTTAATTGCAGGAAGTTGATTAAAGGGATAGTAATATTTGAACTTAAATTCAGCTTTGATTATTCCTCATAGATTAGATTTTTTTTTCTTTACCATGTAGAACGTTATTACAATTGTGTATGATGTCTAGTTCGAGTAATTATGTCATAACGTGTCACCCTCCCGCCCCTTTTACATACATAACACTGCTTTCCTCAGATGAGCAAGCCAGTCCGGATGGATCACGACAAGGGACAATCTTGTGTGAGCAAGAGGGAAGGGTTTTCCTTATACTGACAGACGATTGTCCCTCACTGCAATCTGTCCGGTATGATGACCGGATTGCAGATCTGAGGGGAGATGACTCACAACAGGTAAAAGTGGTGGGAGGAGGACACTTTATAATATAATTACACATGAACTGCACATTGTACACAATTGTAATAACACTCTACGTGGTACAAAAACTATGAGGAATAATCAAAGCTGAATTTATGTTCAAACATTACTATGCATTTAATAATTTTTTATACTTTTATTTAAGATATATCATGTGACTGACTAAATGCATTGTTAGAGTAGCAAACCTTTTATTATGGAAACAAAAATAAAATTGTGCTTTTCCTGCTGAGTAAGGCAATGGTACTCCTGAGGGATGCTTTATTCAAAAATGATTGTTAAAATTTGTTTTGATATATCAACAGTGCCATCTGGTGTCCAGACAATTCACTTACAATTTGCCTGGTGTTAATACAGGTATTATACTACATTCTATGGTAGAGGTGAGCCAATAGCTACAGCAACGGCTCCATCATTGTGTTAACTGTTAACACATTTAAAGGGTTAGTAATGTCTTGAATAAATAAAAAGTAATATTTTAGCTATTCAAAAAATAAATCCCTTGCTGCAAGTCCGACCTCTCTAACCTTTATGGTTTGAGAGCTATACTGTGATAAAGTTCCCCCTCCCTCCCCTTTCCCTGACATCAGCTTCTAGCTGACAGAAGAAGATCCTGGTCTCGGGACTGGCAGGCGGCTCTTCAGCAGAGCCGAATACCGCAATCTAAAAAGACATACTTCATTGGAACGGTCTACAAAAGTGTGCTTGCAAACCTGGCACACTTTGTAGACCATTCCAATGAAGTATTTCTTTTTAGATTGCAGTATTTCGGCTCTACTGAAGAGCTGCTTCGAGTCGGCCGACACAAATCTCCTTCTGACAGCTTTACAGCTAACATCAGGGAAAGTGGATGGTGGGGGGGAAGTTTATCACCATATATCTCTCAAACCATAAAGGTTTGAGAGATCATACTGGCATTGATGGATTTATTTTTTGAATATCTACAATATTAGTTTTTTGTTTTTTTTATTCAAGACATTACTAAGCCTTTAAATAAAGAAGCTGCCAGCAGTTGGTGTACCCTTTTTACTTGTCAAGAAAATTCCTACAATGTATGTTTTCTAATTAAAAGAGCTATTATCCTTTTTTAAGTGCTTCAACCTCGTTTTAATAAAATATAGGATAGAATTAGTATCTTGTCCCCAAACGTGAGACATAACTCTGTCCTTTCTATTTCCTTATAGTCTATTCAGAAGAGGTAAAAACTATTGGCCTTATGCAGTTGGCAAAAGATGAGCAATTGTAGCGCAAGGCATCTGTACATATGAAAAAGATTAAGGTGGGTGTGTCGTCTATGTATAACATAGCATAAATAGTTAGGCTACATATTGAATAATACTAAGACGGTATAAATTATTATTATATTTTTTTTTTAGTTTTATTTTGTGTAAATTTAACTTAGAAAGTCTGGGCTGCAGCTATTTCCGTATAAACTGCGGTTACCTGCTCTGTAACTGCAGTCTGTCGCTCTGCCTCTGCTCTCCTCCTTCCTCCAATGACTGAGTCTTTCTGTCTGTAAGCTGGAGCGATATTAGCCAATGAGACCGCTCCAGCTTACAGGCACAAGCCTCCGTTATTGGAGGGAGGAGAGCAGAGGCAGAGCGACGGACTGCGGTTACAGAGCAGGTAACTGCAGTGTATGTGGAAATAGCTGCAGCACAGACTTTCTAAGTTAAATTTACACTAAATAAAACTTAAAATAAATAAATAATACCGTTTTAGTAGTATTCGATATGTAGCCTAACTATTTATGCTATGTTGTACATAGGTGTCACATCTACTTTAAAGAGAAAAAAAATGACCGAAATTCCAATTGATTTAGAAAGTCGGGCTTTTAACCCCTTGAAGGATAGCGAGGTCTCCATCACATTGCAAAGCAATGCTTTGACAACACCTTTGGCATTCAGTTCGTTAAAAGCCCCCATTTAAATCAGTTGGGCTTTTTATCTCTCCCCCACTTTGTGCTATGCAGTTGGTTTACTCCAGAATCGCACATCTTTTGCTTTCTGCATAAGGTTCTGTTCATCTTAACCCTTTGAGTGCCAGAGGGGTACGGAACGTATTGCAAAGCAATGCGTTCCGTACCCCTCTGGCACTCATAGGGTTAATTTTCTTTATTTTATTTTGTTGTCACAAGATCAGGTGTTGACCAGTGTCAGCTAGTTCTTAGAATGATCAGGCCCTGTATCTGAAATAATACAACTGCAATTCTACAACAGAATATGCCAGCACTATTGTTTTTGAGTTGGTATTTTAAAACCGGTTTGAGTAGTGAGGAGAGAAAAGTAAAAAAAGGGAAAAAACATTCTGGATGTTCTGCTGAAACTGGTAGACACGTCACAATTTAGGTTAACGCATCAAATCATCCAATCTCTTTGTAGTTTGGCATCTGTGTTCTTATGTCATAGCTTAAATACAGGGACGGATTTGCCATGTGAGAAAGCAGACATATGACTAGTACCAGTAGTGGGCAATCCTGTCTTTCCAGTTGTTCAACTACATTTCCCATCACCCTGATTTGGTCATAGGCCTGCTGAGGATGAAAGGATTTGTAGTCCAACATTAACTGGTCAGGCATAGGTTTCCGCCCATGGGTTAGTGCTATCATGGGACGCCTTTACACACAACTAATGGCCCTTACTCCATCACCTGACTCTTAAAAGATCCATAGTGGGTCCCTTTTTCCATGTGTAGAGTGTAGATTTTAAAAGGCAACTAGCTTGAAAAATAATTTGAAGCCAAGTCTTTTAATAGTGAATCACTGCCATTCTCACTTCTGGGATTAGCAGCAAACTTAGAAGTTCCACCATCTTTTACAAGAACTAAGTGACAGCCAGGCTGTCAATCTCATTCCTCTTGGCTTTGCTGGTGGGTATGAGGCCACAGCAGACAATAGGAATCATCAACTGCCTTTCTGATTCTGACAGTGCCAGATCTAGAGAGTAGCCCAGCGCGGACCTGTAAACTGGGAGCTGTAAGTTTTGTAATGCTGCTATTGCCAAAGGTGTAGGGCTAGCAGTGTCAGTCATTCCCATTGGCTGTGCAGGTGAATGTGACATCGCAACAGCCAATCAGAATCAGCTGCTACTTCTCTGGAGCTCACATTGTTCTCTCTGGAGAGGTGGAGCCCAGGAGAACCTGTACACTGAGTGCTGTAGTTTATGCACCGTTGCTACTTTTCAAGTTGGTTTCCCTTTAAAGGAAAATAAATTTTACCCCATTGTATTCAGCAGCGCACACTATCCACACGCTAACTGTAGTCTTAGAGCTGATGGAATCTGAGGTTCCCTGTGCTGTCTCTGCAGATAGCTACAGGTGTGACATGCACCCAGCCAATAAAACTGGTCCAAGTGCCGCAGACCACAACCTATATCCCAAGTACTCAACCCACAATTGTAAGTACTACAACCCTCATCTAGTCTGCCATTAATGTTGTCAGCATTGGAGTAGTGTAGTATTTCCGTGTCTCCCCTCTGTGTTGCTTTAACACTATTATTTTGCTCTGGTCTCACCCCGCTCTTGCATTGCTTTGGCAAGTCATGTGCATAGCTCTGTGGCATTTAATTTCCATATGCTTTTTTTTCCATTATTGGCTGTATGCATGATAATAACTGTGTGACTATCTTTATCTATTTAGAAATGTTATCAAACTACTTGTTTATAATATATTGTCTTGAAGAACAAATGATGTAGGGTTGGTTACCTCATTCCAAATAAATCTGTACATATTGTTTGCTTTCATTATCATAAGCAATAACTCTTCCTACCATATTGCAACGTATATTACAGTAGGATGAAGGGTTTGTGCTGCTAGGATGTTGACAACGCGTTTCACTTAGTGTTAACCTGTGAGCGTGGAAATAGAATAGAAAGGAAGCTCTGTGCTATTTGTGCTGACATTATGGTTATCAGACAAAAGGAAAATAAATAAGAAAATAAAAACACATTGATATTAGGGCATTTTTAACCACCTGGATCCTAGAGAAAATACAGATTTCATAGAATGTAGAGTGGGTGCTGATAGGAATTTGACAACGTTTTACTAAGTGTACACATGTAAGCCAATTTCAGAACATAATTAAAGGTCTGTCCAGTTTCTGCTGTTGTTTTGACCACCAGGCAAAGAGAGAGAATAAACGTGCATGAATAATTTTGTATGTGTAACCCTTTGGACCCTTAAAGTGGAACTATCGTCAAACTTAAATTGCCCCCCAAATCCTTATTACCAAAGCGATATGCATATACATACTTTTATTTTGCTGAATAAGTCCCGCATTAGTGAAAAATAGAACTGATTCAGCAGGCAGAAGCGGGCGACAGCGCCGTCCCCTTCACCTTCAGGATTGGTGAGTGGAGTTCCTTGGTACCTTTTGGTACCGGAAGGGACTGACGACACAAACACAGAGAGCGCCTACAGCAAGATCCCTGCTGCTGCCTACCTAACAAGTTCTATTTTTCACTAATGTCGGGCCTATTCCGCAAAATAAAATTTGTATATGCATATCGCTATGGTAAAAAGGATTTGGGGGGCAGTTTAAGTTTGATGATAGTTCCACTTTAAGAGGTTTTCAGTGCAATGGATTGAAGACCTCTATAGGATCCAAGAGGTTAATTTATCATGGGTATAAGAAACATTTGATACAGAAAGTGATGAACAATGTAAAGTGGTATTTGGGCGTTATGCAGCTGTAAGGTGATTTTTACCTTCCTCCATCACAGCCCACCCCCACAGTAACACATGTTCACCCTATCTCTAACCCCTGTCTCCTCTGTCACTCTCTTCTTGCTACTCTTATTTCTACTACTTCTCTTCTCTCTTCCTCTGATAATCTTTGTTTTTGCTAAGGACTTTGCAAAGTACTAGCTGATGGAGTACCTGTCGCCTTAAAGGGATAGTAATACTTAAAATGTAAAAAAAAAAAAATATTGTAGGGTTTATCCCCCCCTGAGTAAAACAAGAGTACTCCCACTGCTGAAAGGTTTTTCATTAAAAAGTTATTAAATTTCAAAGTTGAATTTTTTAGCTGCAATATTACAGTGGCCTGAAATTGTACAGTGGCGCTGTTGCTACACCATCCTATGGAGATTTATGGTCCCGGGACCAGAGCTGTCCATAGGATGGTGTAGCAAGAGCGCCACTGTACAATTTCAGGCCACTGTGATATTGCACCTAAAAGATTCAACTTTGAAAATTAATAACTTTTGAATGAAACACCTTTCAGCAGTGGGAGTACCCTTGTTTTACGCAGGGGGATAATCCATACAACGTATTTTTATTTTATTTTTTTACATTTTAAGTATTACTATCCCTTTAAGACAGTGGTTCTCAATTTTTTTTTTTGTTTGGGGCACCCCTAACACACATTCTAGAACATTCGAGGCACCCCTAACATATTAAATGTACTTTATCAAGGGCATAATGAAGGTACAGTGCATAAATATAGTTATTATTAGGTCTTACAAGGAAACAATGTGCATAAGAATTTCTATAAATCTTTATTTATTTACTTGAGTCCATTTTTGTTAGTCTTCATAGAAAACATGGGGGACCCTAAGTTGATGTCTGTGGCACACCAAAGTGCCACAGTACCCTGGTTGAGAATCACTGCCTTAAGATATGTTTAGTTATATTTAATAAGAATTAACATCTGCCTACACCTTAAGCTATCCATTTTTTTTTCTAATATAAAAAGTTTTTTGGGAAAATTAACCTTTATTTGTTTGTGGCACAGTCTGACACTTTATTATAATTAGCTTCTCTGCTGGAACAATAATACCGCACAATATATCTATACATCAAGAAAAGGCAGCATCAGCAGGACTTTTACAAATCAAAAAAGGCAAAATTTATTATGTCAACGTTTTGGTCCTAGACCTGGACCGAAACATTGACTTAATAAAATTTGCCTTTTTTTCCCCTTTGTAAAAGTCCCACTGGTGCTGCTGGTATCCTTTTGAAATGTCGCTCCCTCTAGTGGCGACAATCAAAATAGTGAGATCAGAATGTCACCTGCGTGAAAAGGCCGACATTCTGATCTCGCTGAAGAAAACAGCTTGATGGTCTTGGCTGTCAAGTAGTGCGCAGGAGCTGATGGGCAGAAGGAAGGATGCTACACGTAGTGCTCCCATACAATGCATTACATACACTTCATTAACCCTTTGAGTACCAGAGGGGTATGCAATGAATTGCAAAGCACCCATAGGGTTAAGCTTTGCATGCTCAGCAGAGTGAGGATCTTGGATTTCTATAGTAAACCAGTGCTGCCCTTTTCTTGATGTATGCATTACTATTTAAGGATTGTGCACCTGGGCACCATGCAAAAAAGAGTGAGTGCTTCCATCCTTCCAATTTATATATATTTAAAGAGAGATTGATCTGTTTTAATTATCTTTAAACAGAATAAACTTAAATTCAGGCCATTTGGGACACATAATGGTGCTAATCTCCCTGCTAATAACCCTTTGAGTGCCAGAATGCGTTGCGTACCCCTCTGGCACTCAAAGTGTTAAGAACCAAATGGACCGCACAATGTAATAATGCATTAGGTTGGCCAAAGTCTTGGACCGTCTATTAAGCCAGCAACTCCTTTTTGCTTCTCGTCTACTACTATTACTACTACTACTACTACTACTACTACTACTACTACTACTACTACTACTACTACTACTAATACCTGTCCTGTCTCTGTGTCCTCATGGCTTCTTTCCCCCAACGCTTCCTCCTCTTTATCAGTCCCATTCCTAATAACTCTCCCTGCTGTTTTTGCACTCTATCCCTTCAACTACCAGTCCCTTCTACTATTTCATGGTAAAGAAAACACCCTTGGCCTATAACAAACAAGGACACAACCCCCCCCCCCCAAAAAAAAACAAAAAAAAAAAAAACTTTAGCTTCTTGGTTGCTGGAGAGACCTCCAAAGCATTGCTTCTCAGTGCTTTGGAGATCTCTCTGGCATCCAAGGGGTTAAATAATAGGCTTTACTGAATGCCTTGCAATAGTGTATTGATCAGAATGTGTCTTCTCTTAACCTTGTATGATTGTAATTGCAATTATATTTCAATAAAGCTTTGAAATTAAAATAAAAAAAATATATATAATAGCCTGTAAAGGGGTATAAACCATATGTAAGGGCATAAACATAGCTATGGCCACACCCATAACTGAGAATGTGGGTGCGGTCAGCACAGCTGAGGCTCCCTCAAAATTTTGAGCTCCAGGCTATTGCCTACTCTACCTAATGAAAACTCCAGGCCTGCATCCCTTCCTCATTTAGCATGGTGACTGTGCAATTGATGTCTTCCCTTGTAGTCCATCTTCCTTTCCCATGTGCCGGATGTGCTGCCACATTCACTGACATTGGGCCTTATGTATGAGTGAGAGCAAACTGACCTACTCTGTATTGGACAAATAAATATCTAGTTGATTTAAATTTAATGTTTAACCTCTTCAATTCCAGATCACCACCACATTGCAAATCAATGTATTGGAGACCTCGCTAGCATTCAGGGGGTTAAACCCCAACCGATCCAATGGTATTTTGGGGAATTTCTGTTTGTCCCTGCAGTTGGTTTGCCCCAGAAATGTATATATATAAAAAGTGGAGCAATTCTGGGGCAAACCAACTGCACCATAGGATTCAAATAAAAAGTCCCATTAATTTAAAGGGAAACGAACATTTTATTTTTTACATGTAATGTCAAATTGCCTGTACTTTTTCTTTATCTTTCGTTCCTTATTCCTTTAGCTATTTTTTCATATTCCCCTGTTTTTTCACACTTGTGGCATTGACAGTGGGCTCCCTGATTCTCATTTTGCAGACAGTTCGAGAATCAAAGCACGAATGTGGTAAAATGTAACACTCTCCCTGCTATGCACATGTACCTATGTACATTGATGTCATGTGCGTTGGCAGGGTTAGTAACTTATTACTACGGAACCCTGTACACTGGTGTTGTGACCCATTGGCAGGGTTAATAAATTACTATTGAACCCTGTACATTGGTGTTGCGTCCTGTTGGCAGGGTTAGTAACCTATTACTACTGAACCCTGTACATTGTTGTTGTGTCCCATTGGCAGGGTTAATAAATTACTATTGAACCCTGTACATTGGTGTCGCGTCCTGTTGGCAGGATTAGTAACCTATTACTGCTGAACCCTGTACATTGGTGTTGTGTCCCATTGGCAGGGTTAGTAACCTATTACTGCTGAACCCTGTACATTGGTGTTGCGTCCTGTTGGCAGGATTAGTAACCTATTACTGCTGAACCCTGTACATTGGTGTCGCGTCCTGTTGGCAGGATTAGTAACCTATTACTACTGAACCCTGTACATCGGTGTTGCGTCCTGTTGGCAGGATTAGTAACCTATTACTGCTGAACCCTGTACATTGGTGTTGCGTCCTGTTGGCAGGATTAGTAACCTATTACTGCTGAACCCTGTACATCGGTGTCGCGTCCTGTTGGCAGGATTAGTAACCTATTACTGCTGAACCCTGTACATCGGTGTCGCGTCCTGTTGGCAGGATTAGTAACCTATTACTGCTGAACCCTGTACATTGGTGTCGCGTCCTGTTGGCAGGATTAGTAACCTATTACTGCTGAACCCTGTACATTGGTGTCGCGTCCTGTTGGCAGGATTAGTAACCTATTACTGCTGAACCCTGTACATCGGTGTCGCGTCCTGTTGGCAGGATTAGTAACCTATTACTGCTGAACCCTGTACATCGGTGTCGCGTCCTGTTGGCAGGATTAGTAACCTATTACTGCTGAACCCTGTACATTGGTGTCGCGTCCTGTTGGCAGGATTAGTAACCTATTACTGCTGAACCCTGTACATTGGTGTCGCGTCCTGTTGGCAGGATTAGTAACCTATTACTGCTGAACCCTGTACATCGGTGTCGCGTCCTGTTGGCAGGATTAGTAACCTATTACTGCTGAACCCTGTACATTGGTGTTGCGTCCTGTTGGCAGGATTAGTAACCTATTACTGCTGAACCCTGTACATTGGTGTTGCGTCCTGTTGGCAGGATTAGTAACCTATTACTGCTGAACCCTGTACATTGGTGTTGCATCCTGTTGGCAGGATTAGTAACCTATTACTACTGAACCCTGTACATTGGTGTTGCGTCCTGTTGGCAGGATTAGTAACCTATTACTGATGAACCCTGTACATTTGGTGTTGCTTGTGTGGACATGGTTAGCAACTTATTACTACTGAACCCTATACATTGGTGTATCATTTTTGGCAGGTTTAGTAACTTATTACTACTGAACCCTGTACGCTGTCATTGGTGTCACATACTGAACGGTATACATTAGTGTTGCATGTGCTGACAAGGTTAGTAACTTCTTACACCTCTGTGTTGGTGTCACATGCATTGGCAGTGTGAGTAACTTATTAACACTGACCCTTATACACTGGTGTCATTAACCCTGCACGGTGGTGTCTAATGCTTGGCAGGTTTAGTAACTTATTGCTACTGATCCCTGTACATTGGTGTCACATGCGTGGGAGGGTTACTAACGTATTACTACTGATGCCTGTAGATTGGTGTTGTAGCTTCCAGCATTCGGAAAGCCAGAGGTTGACTACCCCTGGGCTTAACAAAGTAAGTAAGTCTTAAACAGCCATCTGTATATCACCAGCACATTCATTGTAGCTCCAGGACATGTGTGGAAATCATCCACTAACTCCTGTAGTGAATGTGCAGCCTCTGTTGGCCAGCTCTGGTGGGCTTTCAAGCCAGGAAGAGAGAGTATATGGGGACTGCCTCATACAGGACAAGAGACTGAACTGAGAGACTTCAATCTTGCAGATCAGTCTCTTCTCCTGGGAACATTCTTTGCAGATCTCTTTTTGCTCCCCTGTAGCTCCCCCACAGCCCAGCTTCATCTCCATGTCTGTTCACTTGGTCACAGACCTTCTGAGAGAGCATTACCTATGTGATAGTTACCCTTTAATATTTCGGGAAATTTTACTTGTTCCTTATGGTGCAGTTGGTTTACTCAGAATTACTCAATTTTCTTAGTTCCTCAGCCTTTATACCCTTCCTGTGACCAAACAGAAATGGTCAGGGGAGCCTACTGTTGCCCAGCCTGCCACTGTAGTCCAACAGCTGAAGGGCTGCAAGTTCACCCCCCCCCCCCTTCTATACAATCAATTCAAGTAACATGTTGAATATTGAACAATTTCACCCAGTGCAATTGTGTTCTCTGTCTAATCTCTCTTGTACTAAGTCCCCACTCTCACCTTACTATGGCCAGTACATCCTAATGGCTCCTGTGAAGTTCCCATTTTTCTATGATTCAAGCGATACTGTCTTCAGTCAGTCCTGGATCTCATGTCCATAGATGTGCTAGCTTGACCACAGGACCTCATACTCTGCTGACTGCACCTGGCAATGTTTAAGTGTTAGGTAGGCTCTAGTACTCTGTCTTACATTCAGGACTAATGGAAGATGTTGGCTCTTGAATAAAGGCACACGGGTGGACTTCATAGTGGCCATTGGTACTTTTTGGCCATTTGTAAGAGAGAGGTTATTATTTGGATGCATTCTCTTTAAGTAACCCGTTACATATATCAGCTAGCATTCAGTTACATTTGACACTGATATATTAAATCTTAAAAGCTAGTGAGGTCTCCAACACATTACTTTGCAATGCTTTAGCAACCTCTCTAACATCTCAAAGATTAAAGGGTTTTGTTTATGTTTCCATGGGGATTTAAAAACCTTCTTTGCCATAAGAACGTTTGATAACCTCAGAGCTAACATATTCTGTAGAACTGGTCATCTAAGTATAATGGGAATATTAGTCCAAAAGATGTAGATCCTCGGACTGTCGATTCTTTCTGTATAATCTAATTCTTAAAATAAAAAATTTTAATCATTTCAGAGCTTGCCAGAACTTGTGTAACAAATAGGGGATTTTGAAAGAGCTTTCACATTTTATAGCCATTTTTATATTATGTGCTGGTTAGCTTTATTTGACAGTTTAAACAAATCAGAAGTACTGGCTGCCATGCCAGCTAGATACTAACATTCCACAATGCTCTCCCTCCCACCTGCCACTCCCTACCAGCTTAGATACTAACATTCCACAATGTTCTCCCTCCCACCTGCCACTCCTTACCAGCTTAGATACTAACATTCCACAATGTTCTCCCTCCCACCTGCCACTCCCTAGCAGCTAGATTGATACTAACATTCCACAATGCTCTCCCTGCCAGCTAGATACTAACATTCCACACTGCTCTCCATCCCACCTGCCACTCCCTACCAGCTAGATACTAATATTCCACAATGCTCTCCCTGCCAGCTAGATACTAACATTTCACACTGCTCTTCCTCCCAGCTACCACTCCCTACCAGCTAGATACTAATATTCCACAATGCTCTCCCTGCCAGCTAGATACTAACATTCCACAATGCTCTCCCTGCCAGCTAGATACTAACATTCCACACTGCTCTCCATCCCACCTGCCACTCCCTACCAGCTAGATACTAATATTCCACAATGCTCTCCCTGCCAGCTAGATACTAACATTTCACACTGCTCTTCCTCCCAGCTACCACTCCCTACCAGCTAGATACTAATATTCCACAATGCTCTCCCTGCCAGCTAGATACTAACATTCCACAATGCTCTCCCTCCCACCTGCCACTCCCTACCAGCTTAGATACTAACATTCCACAATGTTCTCCCTCCCACCTGCCACTCCCTAGCAGCTAGATTGATACTAACATTCCACAATGCTCTCCCTGCCAGCTAGATACTAACATTCCACACTGCTCTCCATCCCACCTGCCACTCCCTAGCAGCTAGATACTAATATTCCACAATGCTCTCCCTGCCAGCTAGATACTAACATTCCACAATGCTCTCCCTCCCACCTGCCACTCCCTACCAGCTTAGATACTGACATTCCACAATGTTCTCCCTCCCACCTGCCACTCCCTAGCAGCTAGATTGATACTAACATTCCACAATGCTCTCCCTGCCAGCTAGATACTAACATTCCACACTGCTCTCCATCCCACCTGCCACTCCCTACCAGCTAGATACTAATATTCCACAATGCTCTCCCTGCCAGCTAGATACTAACATTCCACACTGCTCTACCTCCCACCTGCCACTCCCTCCCAACTAGATACTAACATTCCACACTGCTCTCCCTGCCAGCTAGATACTAACATTCCACACTGCTCTCCATCCCACCTGCCACTCCCTACCAGCTAGATACTAACATTCCACAATGTTCTCCCTCCCACCTGCCACTCCCTAGCAGCTAGATTGATACTAACATTCCACAATGCTCTCCCTGCCAGCTAGATACTAACATTCCACACTGCTCTCCATCCCACCTGCCACTCCCTACCAGCTAGATACTAATATTCCACAATGCTCTCCCTGCCAGCTAGATACTAACATTTCACACTGCTCTTCCTCCCAGCTACCACTCCCTACCAGCTAGATACTAATATTCCACAATGCTCTCCCTGCCAGCTAGATACTAACATTCCACAATGCTCTCCCTGCCAGCTAGATACTAACATTCCACACTGCTCTCCATCCCACCTGCCACTCCCTACCAGCTAGATACTAATATTCCACAATGCTCTCCCTGCCAGCTAGATACTAACATTTCACACTGCTCTTCCTCCCAGCTACCACTCCCTACCAGCTAGATACTAATATTCCACAATGCTCTCCCTGCCAGCTAGATACTAACATTCCACAATGCTCTCCCTCCCACCTGCCACTCCCTACCAGCTTAGATACTAACATTCCACAATGTTCTCCCTCCCACCTGCCACTCCCTAGCAGCTAGATTGATACTAACATTCCACAATGCTCTCCCTGCCAGCTAGATACTAACATTCCACACTGCTCTCCATCCCACCTGCCACTCCCTAGCAGCTAGATACTAATATTCCACAATGCTCTCCCTGCCAGCTAGATACTAACATTCCACAATGCTCTCCCTCCCACCTGCCACTCCCTACCAGCTTAGATACTGACATTCCACAATGTTCTCCCTCCCACCTGCCACTCCCTAGCAGCTAGATTGATACTAACATTCCACAATGCTCTCCCTGCCAGCTAGATACTAACATTCCACACTGCTCTCCATCCCACCTGCCACTCCCTACCAGCTAGATACTAATATTCCACAATGCTCTCCCTGCCAGCTAGATACTAACATTCCACACTGCTCTACCTCCCACCTGCCACTCCCTCCCAACTAGATACTAACATTCCACACTGCTCTCCCTGCCAGCTAGATACTAACATTCCACACTGCTCTCCATCCCACCTGCCACTCCCTACCAGCTAGATACTAACATTCCACACTGCTCTCCCTCCCACCTGCCACTCCCTACCAGCTAGATACTAACATTCCACACTGCTCTTCCTCCCACCTGCCACTCCCTACCAGCTAGATACTAATATTCCACAATGCTCTCCCTGCCAGCTAGATACTAACATTCCACACTGCTCTTCCTCCCACCTGCCACTCCCTACCAGCTAGATACTAACATTCCACAATGCTCTCCCTGCCAGCTAGATACAAACATTCCACACGGCTCCCCATCCCACCTGCCACTCCCTACCAGCTAGATACTAATATTCCACAATGCTCTCCCTGCCAGCTAGATACTAACATTTCACACTGCTCTTCCTCCCACCTGCCACTCCCTACCAGCTAGATACTAATATTCCACAATGCTCTCCCTGCCAGCTAGATACTAACATTTCACACTGCTCTTCCTCCCACCTGCCACTCCCTACCAGCTAGATACTAATATTCCACAATGCTCTCCCTGCCAGCTAGATACTAACATTCCACACTGCTCTTCCTCCCACCTGCCACTCCCTACCAGCTAGATACTAACATTCCACAATGCTCTCCCTGCCAGCTAGATACAAACATTCCACACGGCTCCCCATCCCACCTGCCACTCCCTACCAGCTAGATACTAACATTCCACACTGCTCTCCCTGCCAGCTAGATACTAACATTCCACACTGCTCTTCCTCCCACCTGCCACTCCCTACCATCTAGATACTAACATTCCACAATGCTCTCCCTGCCAGCTAGATACAAACATTCCACACGGCTCTCCATCCCACCTGCCACTCCCTACCAGCTAGATACTAACATTCCACACTGCTCTCCCTGCCAGCTAGATACTAACATTCCACACTGCTCTTCCTCCCACCTGCCACTCCCTACCAGCTAGATACTAACATTCCACACTGATCTCCCTGCCAGCTAGATACTAACATTCCACACTGCTCTCCATCCCACCTGCCACTCCCTAGCAGCTAGATACTAATATTCCACAATGCTCTCCCTGCCAGCTAGATACTAACATTCCACGATGCTCTCCCTCCCACCTGCCACTCCCTACCAGCTTAGATACTAACATTCCACAATGTTCTCCCTCCCACCTGCCACTCCCTAGCAGCTAGATTGATACTAACATTCCACAATGCTCTCCCTGCCAGCTAGATACTAACATTCCACACTGCTCTCCATCCCACCTGCCACTCCCTACCAGCTAGATACTAATATTCCACAATGCTCTCCCTGCCAGCTAGATACTAACATTTCACACTGCTCTTCCTCCCACCTGCCACTCCCTACCAGCTAGATACTAATATTCCACACTGCTCTTCCTGCCAGCTAGATACTAACATTCCACACGGCTCTCCATCCCACCTGCCACTCCCTACCAGCTAGATACTAACATTCCACAATGCTGTCCCTGCCAGCTAGATACAAACATTCCACACGGCTCTCCATCCCACCTGCCACTCCCTACCAGCTAGATACTAACATTCCACACTGCTCTCCCTGCCAGCTAGATACTAACATTCCACACTGCTCTTCCTCCCACCTGCCACTCCCTACCAGCTAGATACTAACATTCCACAATGCTCTCCCTGACAGCTAGATACTAACATTCCACACTGCTCTACCTCCCACCTGCCACTCCCTCCCAACTAGATACTAACATTCCACACTGCTCTCCCTGACAGCTAGATACTAACATTCCACACTGCTCTTCCTCCCACCTGCCACTCCCTACCAGCTAGATACTAACATTCCACACTGATCTCCCTGCCAGCTAGATACTAACATTCCACACTGCTCTCCATCCCACCTGCCACTCCCTAGCAGCTAGATACTAATATTCCACAATGCTCTCCCTGCCAGCTAGATACTAACATTCCACAATGCTCTCCCTCCCACCTGCCACTCCCTACCAGCTTAGATACTGACATTCCACAATGTTCTCCCTCCCACCTGCCACTCCCTAGCAGCTAGATTGATACTAACATTCCACAATGCTCTCCCTGCCAGCTAGATACTAACATTCCACACTGCTCTCCATCCCACCTGCCACTCCCTACCAGCTAGATACTAATATTCCACAATGCTCTCCCTGCCAGCTAGATACTAACATTCCACACTGCTCTACCTCCCACCTGCCACTCCCTCCCAACTAGATACTAACATTCCACACTGCTCTCCCTGCCAGCTAGATACTAACATTCCACACTGCTCTCCATCCCACCTGCCACTCCCTACCAGCTAGATACTAACATTCCACACTGCTCTCCCTCCCACCTGCCACTCCCTACCAGCTAGATACTAACATTCCACACTGCTCTCCCTCCCACCTGCCACTCCCTACCAGCTAGATACTAACATTCCACACTGCTCTCCCTCCCACCTGCCACTCCCTGCCAGCTAGATACTAACATTCCACACTGCTCTCCCTCCCACCTGCCACTCCCTGCCAGCTAGATACTAACATTCCACACTGCTCTCTCTCCTACCTGCCACTCCCTGCAGGCCAGTACTAGCTCATTTCCATACACTGACACATAAATAAAGCTAAATATCTGAAACTATTGTTTAAAATAATAAAAAAGGGTAACATAAATACAACTGATTTTCACAGTTCCACTGCAATTGTGACCAACAAATATGTTGCTTGGTTTCTTTCTTGTTTCCCCATTCTGTTCTTTTCCTATCCTTCGCTACCCTCCCCCACTTTTATTTACCACTTTCCTTTTCCTTCCACTGAAAATATGTAATCCTTTATGTATTTCATAATGACCTCCAATTTGTATATATGTTGGTTTCCTGTAAATTAGCCATTCTATAATAGCTAAAGAAGAAACATATTTAATAAAAAAATAATTAAAAACATGCTTATTTTTAATTCACAGACCATCCCTGTCGTGGTGAGTCCCAGTGCTGGCACAGTGGCAGTAAGGACAGGAGTTCAATACGTTCAAACAACAATGCCAGTTCAAGTCAGAAGAGTTTAACATTCAGCATCGGGTTTCCTATGGACATGTAACTCCCACAGACCTGGCTCAACCTGGACTGAAGCTTTGTATCCATGGACAAAGTATACACTACACTACATAGACAGAGAGCATTGACTTTGGCTTTCAGAAGCTGAGAACACTTAGCATCTGTCGAATCAGCTTGTTCTCATTGTAAATAATGTACAATTTGTGGATGTCATTAAAATTAGAATACCATCTCCTTTTTATATTTGTATTGACTATAACTTATGAATGTTTGTTGGGAAATGAGAACTAGATCGATGAAATGTTCCATCAACCATGAAGATATGGAAGTTGCTTTTAACAAAAATATCCTGGATAAAACGGCCTGCGAATTTACTTGTAACTATCCTTTCCATATGTGAATGGGAGAATGAATGTGGACCTTCAAAATTGGATACTGTTCTGTTCTAGAGATCTACTGACAGGTTGTTATTCTGCGTACTAAGAAGATTGCGTTGGTGGATTGAACTACATATAACAGGTTGCGTATGCAACATCGATTAATTTTATATGGTATAACTAATTTACTTCAAATCATTCTGTACATCTGAAGACAACTATAAAGCACCTGTGAAAAACATGGATTTTGTTTTAGCAGAACATTTTACCTTTTTATTTCTGTATTGAGGAACTTAAAAAAAAATAATAATAAAAAAAAATATATATATCAAATCGGACTACAAAATATTAGTAAGAACAGGAATTTGTCGACACACACAAATGAATTCAGTGCTAATGAGCATGTAAATGTACGGTAGAAAACTGAGTTTTTATAAACGCATGGAACCGTACTGTTTAAAAGAACGTAATCCATGAAAATTTTGTCTGTTACATTGATACTGTATTAAGATTTCGGGCCCAATTCATCAAACTAAAGAGGTTCAGTTCTGAGGCAAGCCAGATGTGCCATAGGTTAGAAATGAAAGATCCACAAATTCCCATTCATTTAACCATATGGGTGCCAGAGGGGGGTATGCATTGCCCAACCCTCTGACACTCAAAGGGTTAAATGAACAGTAAAGGTTTTTTTTTTTTTATGAAAACCTGTATGCTATAGGGCTTAAAGTATACCTGCTGCTGGCTATTGTTTTATTCAAAACTCTCTGGAAACAGATATTGAAGGAACTTGCTTACTTAAAGGGATAGTATTGTTAAATATTAACTAAACTCTAGATGTAGCCATTACAAAATAAAACGAAATGCCCCCAGTCCTACTTCTCAAACCTTTATGGTTTGAGAGATAATCGTATTTAAAGTTCCCCCCTCCCTCCCCTTTCCCTGACGTCAGCGATCAAGCTGACTGCAGGGGACGCTCCGGTCCTGGGACCGGCAGAGGCTCTTCAGCAGAGCTGAGATTGTGTTATTGAGACAGAAATCCTTTACTGGAACGGTCTACAAAGTGTGCATGCAAACCAAGTTTAGTTAATATTTGACAATACTATCTCTTTAATTCTGTGGAGAACTATTGTTGGTGATTCAACAGAATAACTGTCTGGAATCTGGCCCCACTAAAGGGCAATATTAATGTAAAAAAGAAAAATTAAACTTTAATAACTCTGGGAAGACACATCTCCCATTAGGAGCGCCATTTTTTTTTATTTGGCAGGGAAACACCTTACAATGTTTTTTTTTTTTAATTAACAAAAAAAAAAAAGTTTGCTGCTCCTTTTGAATGGGGATCTTGAAGGGCAGTTATTATGTTTTACTGTTTGCTCCTATGGGTGCAGATTTGGCAAAAACCCCAAGTATATATGTCACGTAGGAGAGACAAGTGACATTACTGACACTGACATGAGGGTTATTTAGCTGGCATCAACACAGATCTTTACTCTCATGTATTCTCCCAGCAGCTGCACCTTGTCCTGTAAATGCCTTATCTACCAGGCCATTCACTGAGTAGATGTAGGAGATGCAAGGGTGCACATAGTGCCGTAAGTTTAAATATAATCTATAGAGTTTAATCAAATAAACTAAACCTAATGTACTCTTCAACATGTTTGTCAACCTATCCAGTTGTTTAGTTGGGAAGAAAGGTAACAAGAGTTTTGAAACATCACCTGCTATTTAAACAATGTAGCTCCTTTCAATTACAGTTGCATATCAAAACGGACTACTGAATTGGATACCATCAGTGCATAAATAAGAAAAAAAACTGTGCAGTCTAAAGCTTGTTGAAAAGTATATTCTGCTTAGATTACTTTATTATATTATTAAAGGAGCAGTAAACTTTTTTTAAAGTGCGTGCGCACGTGTATAACTGACAACGTGATTCGACAGTCTCTATCACATTATATGGAGAAGTGTTTGTCGGTGGCTCACCTCTACCACTAGAGGGCACTGTTGATGTAAAAAAATATTCTTATTAATATTGTTATATTCTTTTTTTTAATTCTCGGACACCCATGTGGGGAGGGTGACAAGTATCCCAGTGAGTTCTACCCCAGTAAGATCTAGTGTCCAGTTGGAAATATCTGCTTGTAAGTATACCAGCCATTATTTTCATTCAGAGTTAAGTCCATCTTGTGGGTCCAATGAGAGAGGACAGGGGGTGTGTCTTCAAACCCCCATTCTGCTCACCCATTGGTCCGTATGGGCTCACAATTCATCCCCACATTCATCTGCAGCTCTGCTTCCAGGAGAGCAGAACAGCCAATAGTTGCCCATAAACCCCTTGAATGTAGGGTATGCAGTGCAGATCATTGTGTTGGAGACCTCTCTAACATTCACTGGGTTAAAATTCAGATTCAGATCATTAGGAATTTTCAATCCCTCTTATTTTGTAGTTGGTTTACTCAGGAATTGCACCTCTTTACCTTGATGAATAAGGCACCTTGTACGTTATGTAAAATGCGAACGCTGAACAAATCAAAGGTGATGTATGTATATGAGACAATTAATTGTATGATATCATTCCAGTGCAGTTTGGTTGTACATTTTAGTCATGTTAATTTCTCCCATTGTTTATAACGGATACCGTATGTACAGTTACCAGTTAGATGGGGGGAAAAAAATCAGGATAAAAAAAGGAGCAGGACATTTGTTACCGCAAATGTATCTGAAAAAGAACTAGCCTAGCTGGCCTTATTTGTGAAACATAATTGCTTTTAGCATATGGAAGTATTTTTTCACATTTTCTTTGTATAAAATTTGTATTAAATCTAACATTTCTTTTATTTTATTTTGTTTCTTTTGCTGTAAAAAAAAAAAAAAATAGGTTTCCTGGAGCTTTCGTTTAAGGATCAGCTTAATTTTATTATGAAAAAAACAAGCCAAAAAAAAGCAGGGCAGAATTGTCAGATTTCAGTCCTCAAGGGATGCAAAAAGGCCAGAATTTAAAGGGATAGTAACACTTAATATGTTTAAAAAAAAAAAAAATTATATATGTACAAGGGTACACCTGCTGCTAAGAGTGTTTTTATTGCAGCAGAAACTTGAAATTATAGTTTTTTAGGTGCAATATCTCAGTGGCCTGAAATGTTACAGTTGTGCTGTTGCTACACTATCTATGGAGGTTTATGGTCAACTGACCAAATGTGTTCATAGGATGGTGTAGCAACAGCCCCACTGTAAAATTTGAGGCCAATAAGATATTGCACCGATTACATTTCAAGTTTCAGCTGCAATAACTTTTGAATGAAACACCCCCTTGTTTTTCTCAGAAGGACTAACACAACATATATATATATATATATATATATATATATATATATATATATATATATATATATATATATATATATATATATATATATATATAATATTATACATACAAGGCTCAACATTTCCATTAGCCAATGGCGAGTGAAAATTTAGCCCTGGCGAGTAGAAATTCAGCCCTGGTGGGTATGTTATGGCTTGCAGTGGCGAGTTACTTTTCATGCCTGGCTAGTAGCAAAGGACTTCAAATTTTAACCCCTGATATATATATATATATATATATATATATATATATATATATATATAATTGCATATTAATTGTTACTATCCCTTTAAAGATTTCCTTGCATGTGTACAGGTGGCTCAATTGAAATGGTCGCATCACTGATTAACTCCTCTTACATAGGGATATTCTTAACCCTTTGAGTGACAGGTATCTAATGCATTGCAGTGCAATGCATTGAATACCTTTCTGTCACTCAAAGGGTTAAATCCCTGTCTATTTCCAGTCCTTGAATACTGAACTCTGAAACCCATAAGGGCTTTTACTGCTGCGATAAACAAAGGTAATGTGACTGTTGGTGGTTTTATCCAACAGTTCTAACTGTTACAAAGCAATGGAACTGTTGCTAACACTTTCTGTGGAAAACTGTAGCCAGTGGCTCCCTCTCCTATAGAATGCTCAAGAATAACTGGCTGGATACCAGGTGGCAATGTTAATGTTTTATTAAAAACAAATACCAACAAACAAAACAGTTTAAACTGCAATTACTTTGGAATTAAACATATCCAGGAAGTAGGAGTACCTTTGCTTTACTCATCAAAAACAAAGTCCTGCACTATATAGATTTTCACATGATAAAAGTTTACTGCTTCCTTAACCCCTTAATGAGCGGCCTGCAGTTATGGACCACCCTGCATTTTTTTTTTTTTTTTTTTGCCCAGTGGCATCAGGGGTCTCCAGAACGGAGTGCAGCCGAGCGGGGACCCCTGAATTCCATGACGTGCCAGGGCCATCATGGGTCCTTAATGGAAGTTTTCCCATGACGGTCCTGGCATGACATGGGTCCTTAAGGGGTTAAAGTGGATCTACACAACTATGTCTAAATCGTTCTGTTATATATCGAATATAATGAAAATTGCATTAATTTTTATTTTTAAAACGCTTGTTTAACAAAATTAAAAGAATAAATACAGGCCTGTACCTACTTCCAGGCAGACTGCGGTTAACTGATCTGTGCCACAGTCTGCCTCTCTCTGTCCAGCCTCCTCCAATGATAGATGCTTTCTGTCTGTAAGCTGGAGCACTCTCATTGGCCAGAAATCGATCTTTGCCAATGAGAGCGCTCCAGTTTACAGACAGAAAGCCTCTGTCATCGGAGGACAATTTAGAGAGAAGAAGAAAAAAAAAAAAACAAGCAAACAAAATAAAAACTACATGATATGAATGGAATAGAATCAGCTAGATAACCTATTTGCTCATTGTGGCCAAGTATGATTTACTGCTTGGGACTCATAAGGCCCAACTGGTCTGGGGCTTTAACTCTGTATTCCTCCACTGGTGTCATTACCCCCAATAGGATGGATGACCACCATGCATACCTGCCAAATTACTGCTACCCAAAACCACTTGGTACTGACCCAGGTCTGCACTAGTCTCATAACTGCCCTGGCCATTGTGTGTTCACAGATTTACTAATTTGTTTTGATGTTGCTATAGAATAATGAGGTAACAGTAGGGTACTTAATCTGCTGATTTTGTTTCCCTGAAGTTTTAGTGGTTACCCTTTAAAACCCTTGGATGGTAGAGGGATGTCCAACCCATTGTGAATCAATGCATGGAGACCTCACTAGCTTCTATGGCAGAGATGGGCAAAATATGGCATTATCTGGCCCTTGGGTTTGGCTGGCTTTACAGATACTTCAGTGCTACTATGCAGAAAAATATTACTGTCTGTCTGTGTCTGCAATGGAAAAATGATACATTTCTCCCAAAAGAGAGTTCTGATACAGATGTATTATCCTACCAGACGGCAGATTCCGTTGAACAGCAGAGTTTGCTATTGACTACAAACAGCTGATCAGCTAGTTCATGTAATGACAGAACTGTCAGAAAAGATGTTATATGTAACAGCTGCTTTGCCAGTTCTCAATGTCTCTACATGATGTGTGAAGTGGGACAGTGAATTATTTAGGTTAAAGTCCTTCACTGCAACAGAGGTGTGAAAAGTATTGCAGAGAAATACTTTGCTTTTCCCTACATAGCTGAAAAAAGAGACATGTCCATCAATTTCAGTTGATGCTTATCACCCCTGTTGATCCAGAGGAAGTAAGTAAAAATAAATAAATAAATAAATCTTTGAAGCCATTTCCTGTTATGTCCCAAATGGGGGAAAAATAATTTCTTCCTGACTTCACATGGCAGCCGGATGTTTCCCTGGATCATATTCCCATCATTATTTATGTTTCTGTATTACACTCTAAGGGTTAAGGGAGGGCTGGTAGTGTTCTTGGTTCTGAAGTCAGAGTGTATTCTCTCCTTCACTTTCCCTCCCTTACACATTGCCAGCATTACACCAACTTTACATGCTAATGAATAAAGTATAACAAAGTGTATTGTATTCTCTATGGCTGAGTAATCTTCACTCGCTGACAGACACACTTTACCATTGCACTGACTCTTAGTGCATCTCCCCTAGTAATCAAACACATAGCAAAAATATGATAACATCTTTGGATATGAATATGTAAAATACCTTCTGGGGGCACTGTGGGTCTAGTGAATGCAGATGCAGAATGGAATGTTGTTTTAATTTGCATAATCACATCCACATAGCACAGACTTTAAAGTTAAATAACTTTCAAAGCCGGTTTTCTAATTAGAAAATGGCTAATTTAACACAGATACTTTTGAAAGCTCATTCTAAACCAAATACTTTTTAGGTGATCAAGTCCGTTTAAAGGGCTTCAAAGGTTTCATGAAGGTGCTAACATATATTACATGGCAAGGAGGCTCTGATGCCTACACCACATGTCATGGAATTTCTAACATGTATATCATTATATGTAGGTTATTACCTATACATCAATTTAAATATGTATAGGTTACTTTATTACATGTAGGAGGTATGAATATGTACTCAACGCACCACACTTTGTACAACAAGGCAAAAAAAACATTTTACACATAGTTATGTACTAAGCAGGTCAGAACTATTATCCCACAGAATTGCTATTTTATGTAATCTAAAATATTAAGATATATATGCACTGGGGGCACACATAATAAAAATATGTTGATGGTGATTTGCTACCAGCCACCTAATATTGGAACCTTTGAGGAAGCCCAACTGTTACTGCAAATGGAAAAGGCTTCTCGGTCAGGAAATGTAATCATAATGGGATATTTCAAGTATCCTGAAATTGACAGGAGAAATTTGACTTCTAGCTCACCAAAAAATGCACAAGAATTGTGGAGTTTGTTTAAAATAAATACAAGAGGAGCAAATTAAGACCAATGTGACTTAATAATGTTTGCAGGGAAATGAGAAATAAGAAGCAGGTTTTAAACTGTTTAAGTCAGATGCACCATTTAAAAAAAATAAAGAACTAGCAAAAGGGGCATGGCTTTGCCCCTGGGGATAAAGTCCCTTGAGTGCTTGACAGGTACTGACATCCAGGTAAATCCACAAAGGAGACAATGTTTTTAATGACTGGATTGCTGAATTTGCGTGTGTTTTTGTATTGTCTGTGTGTGTGTGTGTGTGTGTGTGTGTGTGTGTGTGTGTGTGTGTGTGTGTGTGTGTGTATGTATGTATATTGTGCGTGTGTGTGCATTGCATGTGAGTGTGTATTATACATGTGTGTATTGTTTGTATGTTTTGTGTATGTTGTGCATGTGTATATTGCGTGTGCATATTGTGGGCATGTGTGTTATTTATGTATTGTTTGTGTATGTGTTTTTTCTATTTGTATTTTGTGTATATGTATTGTCTGTGTTCTGCATGTGTATTGAATGTGTATTGTTTGTGTGTTTTCTGTTTTTTTGTGCGTGTGTATATTGCGTGAGCATATTGTGGGCATGTGTGTTGTGTATCTTGTGGTGTGTGTGTGTGTATTATGTGTGTGTATTGTCTGTGTTGTGCATGTGTATTGCCTGTGTGTATTGTGCATGCATGTTGTGTTGTGTTAGTGTGTTGTGCACGCGTGTTTGTGTTTTGCATGTGTGTGTTACACGTGAGTATTTTGTGTCTGTGTGTATTGCTTGTATGTGTTGTCTTGTGCGTGTATTGTGTGTCGTGTGGGTTTTGTGGGTGTGATGCATGTGTGTTTTGCACATGTGTTGTACGTGCATGTGTGCGTATGGTTTGTGTGTTGCAGTGTATTGTGCTTTGTGTATGTATGTATGTTGTGCGTGTGTATTATGTGTGTGTATTGCATGTGAGTGTATATTGTGTATGTGTATTGCATATGTGTATTGTTTGTGTGTGTGTGTTATGGTGCATTATGCATATGTTTGTTTTGTGTGTATTGTGGGTACATGTGTGTATATCGTCTGTGTGTTGTGGGCATTTGTGTTTTGTGTATATCTGTATGTATTGTCTGTGTTGTGCATGGGTATTGAATGTGTGTGTATTGTATGTTTTGTGTATTGCTTGTATGTGTGCGTGTTGTGCATGTTTTTTTGTGCGTGTGTGTATTGTGGACATGCATGTGTATTGTGGGCGTGTGTGTTGAGTGTTTGGTATTTATTGTGTGTGTATTGTTTGTTTATGCTTTGCATGTGTATTGCATGCATGTATTTTTATTTAGGAGATGTTTTACCAGGGAGAATACATTGAGATTTATCTCATTTTCAAGTATGTATTGTGTGTATGATGTGTGTGTTGCATATGCATTGCATGTGTGTTGTGCGTCTGTGTATGTATTGTATGCATGTGTGTGTTGTGCATATGTATTGCATGTGTGTTGTGTGTGTGTTTGTGTATATTGCATGTGTGTATATATTGTGTGTATATGTTTTGCACATGTGTTGTACATGTAAGTGTGCATATTTTTGTGTTGCGGTGTATTGTGCTTTGTGTATGTATGTATGTTGTGCGTGTGTGTATTATGTGTGTGCATTGCATGTGAGTGTATATTGTATATGTGTATTGCATATGTGTATTTGTGTGTGTGTGTTGTGGTGCATTATGCATGTGTTTGTTTTTTTGTGCATTTGTGTATTGTGGGCATGTGTGTATATCGTCTGTGTGTGTGTTGTGGGCATGTGTGCTGGGTGTATCTGTATGTATTGTCTGTGCTGTGCATGTGTATTGAATGTGTGTGGGCATTGTTTGTGTGTTGTATGTGTGTATTGTATGGTTTGTGTATTGCTTGTATGTGTGCGTGTTGTGCATGTTTTTTGGGCATGTGTATTGTGGGCGTGTGTGTTGAGTGTTTGGTATTTATTGTGTGTGTATTGTCTGTTTATGCTTTGCATGTGTATTGCATGCATGTATTTTTATTTAGAAGCTGTTTTACCAGGAAGAATACATTGAGATTTATCTCATTTTCAAGTATGTATTGTGTGTATGATGTGTGTGGTGCATATGCATTGCATGTATGTTGTGCGTGCATGTGTGTGTGTTGTGCATATGTATTGCATGTGTGTGTGTTTGTGTGTATTGCATGTGTGTATATATTGTGTGTGTGTGCATATGTATTGTGGTGTATGTTTGTGTGTTGAAGGCACTGCAAGTCATTACAAAGTTTATGACATGAATGGAAGGAGTAGTAAATGGTGGTTGTTTTTTCGAGATAGTGGGGGGGAGGAAAAGTTCAATATTATCAGACATTGTACACCAAACAAAACACTGCAACAGATTAATGCACATAACACAATCCAGTGTCTGCTTACATGTATCACAGAATATACTCCAAATCCAGATATCTACCTCAGATTAAATACCAAAGACTGCATGCATGTCACACACAACAAAACCAAAATCAGCAAACAAAAAAATCCCAATAGCAAAGAATATCACCACAGCCCCAACATGAGTGACAACAGAAATTAGCGGAATGTTAAACAAACTTCATAATTCTACATACCCCTGATTCCAGCAGCAACTAGTGAAACCCAGAGCTATAATTATGATATCTATGTGCTTAGCACTGCATGGAGTTGTTACACATGTTCAGATCCTGGAACACTGAAGTATCTTCACTTTCTCTAAGTCATGTCCTGCCATAGCTCCACCCCACACAGCCAGTATGCTTATATATATATATATATATATATATATATATATATATATATATATATATATATAATTTTTTTTTTTTTTTTTTTTTTTTTTCAGTGAGAGGTGTGGAAATTGCTGTGTTTATGTTTGGCTGAGTGCAATATGCAGGAGTATGCTAATCTCCTCCTAGCTGCATCCAGGGGTGTGTATGTTGGGCTCAGACAGTCTATAGGAGGTCTGCTTATGTGCCAGCCCAGGGTGCGTGTCTGGCACAGACACAGAATTTGTGGTCACCTGACCACTTCTTCTTTTATAGTATAGATGTAATATAGATGTAATAAAATCTGCAAACAAGCAATTAAGCTAGCTAAAATTTAATATGAGAGAAGAATTGCAAAAGAGAGCAAGAAAAAATCTAAACAATTCAACAAGTATATTAATAACAAAAAATATTAAGGTTTATATTGGTCCTCTTAAGGCTGAGACAGGGGAATTTATTATTGAGGATAAGGCTATGGCTGACACCTTAAAGCAGAAGTTTCATGTTTATGTAAGTGACATTGCATAGATATAGTTCATGCCCAAGTAATTCCAATCTATGTAATAAATTGTGTAATTTTGCCCATTTTCTTTATTAAACATACCTTAAGTTCTAAATTCCAAACTGTAGAGCGCTGCCATCTTGCTGGCGTCAAGAATGAGAGGCAGCACTCTTTCTGTGCTTGACTGTCAATCTTCTGATCTAATATGTACCCTTCTTACAGACGCTTGTTTCGTGCACGTCCTTGTGTCTTACAACGCACATTCCCAGCGATGCTTAACATTGTACGTTCGACTCTGCTCTGTGGGGCACAATAAAAAGAACAAGACGGGGCGGAACATACTTATTTTTACAGAGCTTTACATGCATAAGCTCCGAAACCTGGGCGCTCTTGACAGATGGTGTGCACAAGCTATGGACAATAGTGGGCCAGCCTTAGGGGAGACAATCCAACACTGAGGAGGGACTGTCAACTGCTCTGTGAAGCAAGGATAGTGGGACGGACATCACGTGAGTTCATTAAACCTTCATATCTTCACTTTTAGAAGGATTTAAGAAAAAGTATACTTATATGAATGATCATCACAAATATCTTAAACCAGTGACATGAAGTCTCAAGAAGGTAAAAGTTCCCTTTTAAATACATTCTTTTCTTCTGTATATACAAAGGAAGCGACAATTACAGGCTATGGGCAAACGGACAAAAACACGGAATTCACTTTCATCAGGCATAGTGCCTTGTGATTGGAGGAAAGCTGATGCAGTACCATTGTTCAAAAAGGGGGCAAGGTCCAAACCAGGAAATTATAGACCTGTGAGCTTGGCTTCCATAGCGGTAAGATATTAGAAGGGTTAGTAACTGACAATATTATTAGCAGGAGCCAACATGTTTTTAAGATGAATAGATCATGTAAAACTAAATTACTTGCATTTTAT
This sequence comes from Rhinophrynus dorsalis, assembly GCA_037306005.1. Classification (NCBI taxonomy): domain Eukaryota; kingdom Metazoa; phylum Chordata; class Amphibia; order Anura; family Rhinophrynidae; genus Rhinophrynus; species Rhinophrynus dorsalis. Next base: position 140,655,935 of record CM074727.1, read on the forward strand.
GAAAGGGTAAGTAGTAATCTGGGCAAGGAATTGCTGTTGATGTAGTATACTTGGATTTTGCAAAAGCCTTTGATACGGTGCAACACAACAGGTAATTGCATAAATTAAAAGGCTTCGGTTTGGGAGGTGATATCATGAATTGAGAACTGGTTAAATGATAGATGGCAGAAAGTTGTTGCAAATGGAATCTTTTTCAAGTTGGTCTAAAGTTGTAAGTAGGGTGCCACAGGGTTCAGTCCTGGCCCCAATGCTTTTTAATTTGTTTATTAATGATCTAGAAGTAGGAATTGGAACTAGTATCTCAACCTTTGCTGATGACACTAAGCTGTAGTTGGAAATACATACAGAGCTGGATTTTTTTTCTGTGTTGAAGAAGTTAGATAAACTGAGTGAATGGGCAGAAAAGCGTCAGATAACATATGTAGATAAATGTAAAATTATATATTTGGGCTCTAGAAACAAACATGCTGCTTATACAATAAATGGGAAGCAACTTGGGGAATCCTCATTAGAGAAAGATTTAGGAGTACTGATAAACAATAGACTTCATAGCAGTGTGCAATGTCACCCAGCTGCTGCAAAAGCAAGTAGGGTACTATCCTGCATAAAAAGAGGTACAGATGCACGGAATGTAAATATAATTCTATCTCTATATAAATCCTTGGTAAGGCCTCATCTAGTATATGAAGTACAGTTAAAAATGACATTGTTGAACTGGAAAAAGTGCAGAGACGTGCAACAAAACTGATAAAGGGATTGGAGGATCTGAGTTATAAAGAGAGACCAGTCAAACTGGGTTTGTTTACATTAGAGAAGAGACATCTAACAGGTGATATGATTACCATTTACAAATGTTTTTGAGTTCAATACCAAGAACTCTCCTGTGAATTATTTACTCAGAGAGCTGAGCTAAGAATGAGAGGTCATCCAATAAGACTAGGGGAAAGGTGCTTTCAACTAAAATAAAGGCAGGGATATTTTACAGTAAGGGCGGTAAAGCTACAGAATTCTTTTTCTCCAGATGATATACTTGTGGATACTGTAACTGCTTTCAATACGTATAGGATACCTATCTAGCACAAAACAGTATTGTGAATTATGACAGTTGGTTTCAAAGCAGATAGGTTGCTGATTCAGGGAACTGTTTGACTGCCATTTGGAGTCAGGACGGAATATTTTACCCACTTGAGGTTTAATTAGAAATTAATTCAATGTTTTGTTTTGTTTTTTTTGCCTTCCTCTGGATCAACAAGGGTGATTTGACATGGGCTGGACTTGATGGACGCATGTCTTTTTTTAGCCTCAACAACTATGTAACTATGTATTTACATGTCTGTTAGTAGTTGAATGTGGTGGGTGATGTTGTGAAAACCACATCGCAAAGTACAAACAATTGCTGCATAAAACGGAGGATCAAGTTATGACTAGAAATCAAGTAAAGCAATAAATTACAGCAGTATTAATGCTTAATAAATAATTGTGATATGTGGCTGATAAATGCATTATTGAGGACATTAGTTATCCTATATAATAATTCGCTAAAACGTGTGTAACGCCGCGTCATGTGCAGTAGACACTGCTGCGTGTGCTGCAGTCATGCGCAGTAGAGACTGCCCGCGCCGCGACCAGCCTCTACTGCGCATGACTGCCTCGTGACCTGGTGGCAGTGGCACTGTGGCCAGTGTAACGGGCTCTTCAACTAGTGTCATAAATAAAGAGAACACTGCAGTAGAGAAGCAAGAGGAGGGAGTCACCATTATATATAAGGAATTTCCCTGAAAATACTGATTATATAATAATGGACCACAATATCATCTGAATTATTTAAAAAAAAGGTTACCTTAATTGCCAGTATGGGGAAAAAAAGAATTGTTTGTGTGTGCGATGTGGTGATCCACCACATTGCTCTGCTACACTTTAAGCTACTTACAGATGTGTAATTAGATCATTCACACGCTTTAATATTGGGATAATTTTTTGCATCTCCAGACTGGAAGTTAGAATGTAATTGTTTGTTCTGTGGCACTTGTTATGCTTTGTGATGTGCTGATCACATTGCTCGGTTTGTCATCAGCTACGCTTATAATGGTGATCATTCAATATAACATTTTATAATTGAGGTTAACACTACATTAAAGGGATAGTAATACTTCGTTTTATCTTCATTTTATTTTGTAGGCATTAAAAAAAACCAGATGAACGATATAAGTCTTATCTCTCAAACCTTTATGGTTTGAGAGATATTCACAAGCAAAGTTTCCCCTCCCGCCCCTTTTACCTAGTGTAAGCCATCTCTTCTCAGATGTGGAATGCAGTCCATAGACCAGACAGATAACAGCAGGGGACAATCTTCTTCCCATGAGAACAATTAAAGCCCTGCCTTGACAAGTTTTTCAGGTTTTTCCCTTATCTTAATTGAAGATTGTCCCTCTCTGCAGTCTACCTGGGCACCTCCCTTCTGCTCTGAGGTGAGCAGTGTTACATCAGTAAAAGGGGCGGGAGGGGGATACTTTGTCATTGAATTACTCTTGAACTACAACTCTGACAGAATTGAAATAACACTCTCCATGCCCCAAATACTATGATGATTTATTAGAGCTGCTTTTATTATGAAACATTACTATCCCTTTAAAGAAAGGAGTGGTTCCATGACCTATGTATGGTATAATTCATAAATCATTAATTGTGAGGACATGGTACTTCAATTGGGGATAACGTTTTACTCCTTTAAGTGACACAGAGGTATACAATGCACATCCTCATGTCAATGAAATGGTTACAGCAGGGCAGCTGCTGTCTCTGTTATTTAGCAGAGAACTGTCCTCGGGCTCCGTAGAGAACTACAGGGAGATCCAAACATTGCCAATCTCAGGTAGGCAATGTTAGAACTATGAACTCCAACAGCAGAGGCTATCAGAGTTTAGTGCATGTGGTGAAGTGCCATATTAACATATAAATGCACCCACAAAAATATGGCTCATTTTTCTGCATTTCCATATGGAAATGAGCCATTGTCAGTGTTGTAAGCTTTCAGGCAGGGACCTCGCACCCAATGTTTCACTCTACAAAGCACCTGTAACCCTGTATTGTTTAAACCCTGAAATTGTAAAGAGCTGCGTACACTTGTGGTGCTATATAAATAAACATATTCATTCAATCAGTGCAAAATCGTAATCCTGTTGAAGGCATAGTGGATTGATGGTGATGAGGGTGGATTGGTGTCAGGGGTATAATGACGAAGACATGTTAGTGTATATTGACAATGTGCTTTCGACATAGACCTGACAGAAAATCACCATCCTGGGCCCTTATTGAACTATATTGCATCTTGAACCAGGTTTTTCAGAGCTGATATACACATACAGGTAAACTGGCAATCCGACTGCCTGGATTTGGCCTCTGTGTGGGTAGGACAGACCAGAATCAGGGCTGAGTGATCAGACTGCTGAATGGCTCGAACCAGAATCGCCCTGTGTATGGGCACCTTAAGGAACTGATCTCACCCTGCTCTGCAAATCTCCATTTGCCATATAGTGCTCCCTTTGAGCATTCTGTTTAGTGACATGTAAAAGAGGTTGCATGAAGCCACAGGGCAGTTAATTGAATACAAATAAAATATTTTATTTTTAATACAAAGCACCTTTTGGGGAACTCTTTACTAAGTAGTTGTGCAAAAACAAGAAGGCATCCTTTAAGACTAAAGGACAGTCACTTTCAGCGAAAACAAAGGCATGTTTTTTTTACAGTAAGGATGTGGAATTCTGTGTTTGGGAGATACTTTATATATTTTTTCACTCAGAACAATATTTATAAAATTATGACAATTTGTTACAATGCAGACAAGATGTTTAGCCAAGAGATATCTGATTGCTTTTTTGAGTCAACTTGGATGTTTTATTTTTAACTCATCTGGGGCATGATTAGCAAATGGCTTCAATGTTTGTTTCTTTAGTTTTTTTTGGTTTTGTTTTGTTTTCTCTGGATTACCAAAAATAAGGATGCCATGGCAAAGGTTGAGCCTTTTAACCTAATTAACTGTGTCAATTGTCAATTGTGTTCCAAGCCAATCTGCCAATGGAGAGATTATCTTGAGGAATGTGCGGGAAGGGTGATTATTCAGGGAAAAAGAAAATGGATTTTAATAAACATAGTGAATACTCTTTGCCACAAACAAATAATGGCTTAGATAGTTTTGTCAGGAAGTCATTAATTATAACAAAATAATTCACAACGAAGCAGAGAAAGAGGCCAGCTATCATTTATGGAGCATGACAAATTTTCTCAAATCAACACAGTTTGTTTCCATTGGGAAAGCCAGACAATATCTGCAAGGCTAAATGCACCAATATTTCTTGAAAAAAGTATCTACGTCATTCTATGGTGTGTCAATTTTACCACTGTGCTGTAATTCTGGTGCTGGAGTCCTAGTACAGGGGTGCTGTATGCACAACCACACCAGTGGATGGCCTCAGTAAGGAGACATAGCCCCCTACCATTAGTGTTTGCACAGGGGCAGGTCAGGATGACAGGTGATCAGGTGCTGGAAGCCAGGAGATCAGGGAATGGAAATGGAAGGCCTGGTGCTGGGGTTCAGAGACTGGAAGACATGTTGCTGGATGTCAAACAGTGGAAGACCTGATACTGGAGGCTAGGGACTGGAAAGCCTATGCTAGAGAGCCAGGAGACTGGACAGTCTTGTTTTGCAGAGATTTGAAGGCCTAGTGCAGGAGGCCAGAGACTAGAAGCACTAGTGCTGAAGGCCATTGACTAAAAGGCCTAGTGCTGGAGGTCAGGGACTATAAAGTCTGGTGCTGGAGGTCAGATATTGCAAGGTCTGGTGCGGGAGGCTAGAGGCTTCAAGGATTGGTGGTGGATGCCAGCTACTGGAAGGCCTGGTGTTGGGGTCCAGAGACTGTTAGACCTGATGCTGGATCTCAAACTGTGGAAGGCCTGATGCTGGACGTTTGGGGCAGGAAGGCCTGGTGCTGGAGAGCCAGGAGACTGGAAGACTGGGTGCAGAAGGCCAGGGAGTAGAAGGCCTGGTGCTGAAATCCAGAGACTGTAAGGCCTGTTGCTTGAACCAGGGATTAAAAGGCCTGGAGCAGGAGGCTGGATGCTAGAGGCCCAGAGGCTGGCTTGCCTGGTTTATTTGTCTGCTTCTGTTAATTTTGGAATGTTCCAGCTTCTGTCTTCTGGACCCTCCAACCTCTGGGCTTCCAGCACCAGACCCTCCAGCCTCTGGGCTTCCAGCACCAGAAACTCCAGAGCTGGGCTTCCAGCACAAGACAAAAAAATCAAGGAGTGCTCAGGAGGGCTGGGCTAAATATCTTTACAGTGGAGTCAGCTGCCTCTCTTAATCCTTTAATCAAGTGGTAGGGAAGGTTCTGAAAGTTTGTTACAACCCCTAGAACATAGAACAATGCTGTCACCAAAAAGCTGCTGAAAAACTTCCCTCCAGGTACTCACTCTGGAGATTGTAGGCCTCACAGCCACAAGGTCACTAGCTCAAATCTGAGGATTGGCAATCATCACCATGATGGACAGTCTGAAAGAGAAAGTGACCATGCCAAAAGCATGGACTCCATAGCATAACAAGGGGATTTTAGAGATTTGTCTCACTGTATCAGAGATACTTTTTTCATCTTGTTGCAGCTATACAATGGGCAATATTGTCCCAGAGATGCCACACTTTGTCTTTATAGATATAGAGACTCCATAGGGGAGATGCATTAAGGGGCAATGCTATGGAGATGTGTGGTGAGCACATTACCTTAGCAATAGAGATACACCGCCATATGCACTAAGAATTAAGTATACAAGGGTGGTGGGGGGTTATAATTTGCGCATTAGCATGCAGGATTGTCAAACTGCTGGAGATGTAGAAGGGATGGCGATGTGGAAGTCTGAGAGCATTCTCTCTGCTCCTCCACTTGTCCACTGGGAGAGAGGTGAGGATCCGCTCAGACTTGATCACCACAAACAGCAGCTCTCCCTTAACCCTTTCAGTGCCATAAGGGTGTGGCTTGCACACCCCTGTGGCACTGATAGGGTCTGCCCTTCTATACTGACTAAACCAGCTGAACTGTCTATCCACCAATCAGCTGATTCAGGTAAATCCAGAACTTGCAAGGTACTTTGTTAGTGCCTTGCGAGTCCTGTGTTTACATGAATCAGTTGATTGGCGGATATCCGACTCTCTCATTCTCTCATTTTGGAACCCTTTTCGTGTCAGAGGATTGTACAATCCACATCCCTATTGCACCGAAGTGGTTAATGGAGGGTAGCTGCTGTCTTTGCTTTTTAACAGAGACAGCAACCTGTCTTCTTGCTCTATAGTGGGCTATAGTAAGGTCCCAACACTGGAAATGTTGGGACTATGAGCTCCAACAGCAAAGGCTGCTATTGGTGTTCAGTAAATTTGGCGATCATCCTCATTAACATATTATGGACACACCCAGTGAATACAACAATGGCTCATTAACCTGCATTTGCAAGTGCAAACCAGCCATTTCTGACCAAAATTGTAAACCTGTCAAAGGCATGGTGGATTTATGCCGATGTCAGCAAATTATGGCGGACTGGTGATGGATTTGCAGTGATACAATGTTGGAGACATCTCAGTGCATGATGTCGATACACCTTTGACATGAATTCACTATCAGATCCCAGTCCTGGCCCCTAATCTCCCCTCAGTGCATCTCCTCCCAGAAATTTGCCAGAAAATAATTTAGTACTTGAAACTTGGTATTAGATGAGAATGAATTTTCAGAATTTAAATATAGAAATCTCGGGGATACATAGGTTATGGTTAAAGTCAGAAATTGGATATTGTCTACAACATCCACCGGTGATGTTAAAAAAAAATTGATCCTAAGTAAGTCCAAATTACATTATTTAAAACTGTGGAGTGACTTTATCCCTGACCTTATCATGATGGAGAGTGATCTGAGAACCTATATTAATATTTCTAGTCAAAAGGAGATAACATTTTTTCTTTCCGGAACCAATGAAATGAAAATAATAATAAAAATAATAATATGGGGTTAATGGACCCCATGTTAATTTATTTTGTTTAAATAGATAGTAATGGTTAGATATTACTGCAAGCTCAGTCTTTAATATACATTTTTGTAACAAAATGTACCTTTCTAAATGCTCATAACGATGTCATTTTTGTTTTATTCTAATTAAAAGTGTCCCCCTCCCACCTCTTTTCCTTATGTCCCGATGACTCCCCTCAAAGCAGCAAGCTGGTCCAGATGGATCTCAATGAGAGACAATCTTCTGTCAGTATAAGGAAAAATCTGCCCTCATTCATCAAGGAGGACAAGGTTTTCCTTACACTGGTAGACAGAAGATTTTACCTCATTAGGATCTGTCCAGTCAAGCGACTGGATTTCAGATCTGAGGGGATGCAGCATCACATATAGAAAGGGGATGGGAGGGGGCACTTTAATTAAAATATAATGAAAATGACATAAAATAAACTGTATTGTATATATTTGCACCTCCATGTAACACCGGCATGCAATTAACCCCTACAGTATGTGCACATATTGAAGCAGTATATATCACAAAAATACTGAAGCAGAAGTTAAATATAGTGCAAGCTGGTCGGATGAAAATATATATATATATATATATATATATATATATATATATATATATATATATACACACAGCAACATTCCAAAAAGAAACCACTCACAGGATTTTTGATAGATGAAAAAGTTGTGCTGGTTTATTCCATCAATGTTTCGGCCCTACTTTGGGCCTTTAAATTGAGGAGAAGGAGAGCGGGAGTACACAGAACTGTTCTGCCTTGATGGCAACATTTCTATAGTCCACCTATGAAGACACACATTATAGCAAGGTATGTTTATGAGAATCTTGCCATTTTGATGCAGTAGCTCAAATGAGCGATGCTTAAGCCTGCGACATGAGAATCTCGCCCTTTAAATGCAGGTGAGATTCTCATGTTGCCCTATTCATCCTGGCAACATGGTTAATGCACTGTTTAGTTGGACACCCACTAGTGGGCGACATTTCAAAAAGATACCCATGTAAAGTGATATATCCATATCATATGTTTTATATGTTAGCACATCCATGTTGCATGAATTACTATATATGTTAACATCTCCATGCAATATAACTGCAGTACACAATTGTATGTTAAAGATGTGTTATTGTGAGTATATATTTAATACAGTTTATCACTATTTAATTACTTTCTTTCCCCAGCTATATACATTTATAATTTAGTGTTCAGCAAACTTCTGAGCTAACATGTTCCTAAAGTGAATATGAAAGCAAAATGTATACCTCTAGATCTGCATGAACATGTGCAAAACTATTGCATGATAGACTGGTACAGTCATAATTATGGTTAGTAAAATACTGTAAATAATATTGTATATTAAAGGGATTGCAAAAGTCTGAAGAACCTCTGCAGGTGCATGCAAAAACAAAGTATAAGAGCCAATCAGCAAGGAGTGTTTCATAGCTATTGAACATAGCTTTTGAACAGCCAATCAGAAGGATGGTGTTTATTGAAGTGCTAAGATTAGTTTCTGGACAGTATCATACCTAATGGGTGGAGGGGAAGATGGACTAAGGATCAGTATAATGGTGGATAGTTTTTGGTGGTGCAATGAGAGAACTTCGCTTTGGCGAATAAGACACCGTTAACCTTATGAAATAAGAATTAGATATGCAAGGGAAGGGAGAGAGACATAGTTCATTAGCATATGATACTGGGATAAAGCTCTCAGATATATTGTAGTGGTATGTCTGTAGTCAGGTTAATAACCAGGCTAATGTAAAAGTACTTAAAGGGATAGTAATGTTTCATAATAAAAGCAGCTCTAATTAATCATCATTGTATTTGGACTTTGGAGAGTGTTGTTTCAATTCTGTCAGAGTTGTAGTTCAAGAGTAATTCAATTACAAAGTATCCCCCTCCCGCCCCTTTTACTGATGTAACACTGCTCAGCCAGATCAGAAGGGAGGTGCCCAGGTAGATTGCAGAGAGGGACAATCTTCAATTAAGATGAGGGAAAAACCTGAAAAACTTGTCAAGGGGGGCAGGACTTTCATTGTTCTCATAGGAAGAAGATTGTCCCCTTCTGTTATCTGTCTGGTCTATGGACTGGATTCCACATCTGAGAAGAGATGGATTGCACTAGGTAAAAGGGGGAAACGTTGCTTGTGAATATCTCTCAAACCATAAAGGTTTGAGAGATAAGACTTATATCGTTCTTCATGTTTTTTTAATGCCTACAACATAAAATAAAGATAAAACAAAGTATTACTATCCCTTTAAGAGTAGAGTATTTCAGAGTTCTTCATGGCAGTCTAATGTTAATTGTCACCCTTTCAATTTCAAGCAAGGTTCCACATTAGACAGCTATGGAGAAGTTCAAACACACTTTGGTGTGGAGAAGCTTGAAATATGTAGAAATAACTGTGAAATATGGAGAACTTTAATTTTACTCCATTATGCTAAAATTACATGTGAGGTTTGGTACAACTGACAGTCTCAGGGAGGCAACTTTTTGTGACCATAGGCAGTATCACCAGTTGTTGACCCTTAATGCATATGGCACAGTCACCTTAACATATAAACACTCTCTCAAGATTATGAAAATGTTTCATGAAGTCAAATTCCATTATGCAAATAAGCCATTGCTGAAGGAGACATTGAAGGATCTTAAATTTGGCGAAGGTATTGTGATGTAGATGTATCTGAAGTGCAATTAAGATGATAAAAACAGCTTATTGCATAGTATGAGCTGGATTTGGGTCAAATTCACCATTATATCACCAAATAGGATACTTACTGAACAACAGTGCATGTCTGCCCAGGTGGCCCATTCGGTGGCTCAGTACATCTGAAAAAATCTAATGATAGAACTATGTGTGTTCAAGTCAGAGTTTACCTAAAACAGTAGTAGGTACCCTTTGGGGACTACAACTCTCTTCCAAAGGATCCTTGGGTTTGATGTGATTTATAGACCCCAACACTGGTTACCTACCTGTGATCTAGAACCTGCACTGGTGGTGAGGCTTGAGATCCTGCCATTAATACTTGTGAACCTATTATCTGTCAAACTAACCAGCCAAAGTTATAAAATGGAGGTTCTCCAGTATCATGAGTAGGAACAGAGCCAGGCTTGCTTGCGCAGTCATGGAAATAGCTAATGTACCAGCAGATGTCCCATCTTTACTACTTTACTGATGGTTCCATACCAATAATAATAAATTCAACTGTTTTTTTCCAAAATGATGAACCCATTGACTGGGTACCAAAGTGACAATAGCAGGTCACATATGAGACAGAAACAGAAGGACATTTACTTTACAGAATGCAAGGAACCAGCCTTAACAGTGTTTGGTTCAGCTAAAAGAAAAAAAATATCTCTGCCTTTGTCTTTTTGTTGAATTAAGAAAAATAAATGACAAAGTTCTTGACCTCTACCATCATTTCCCATTGGCTGGTGGGAAATAATGGAAGTTGTAGACTGGCAATATTTGGAGGGCCTCTCTGAGTCCGATGGTATGGCTACCAATGCAGTGGAATAAGGCTGGGGGTGGGATTAGGCATAGTATGTGAGGTTCTAAGGCTGCTGGAGTGAGTATCCATGGGTCTGTGGCTACCAGTGTAGTGGGACAAGGCTTCGGGGGAGTCAATATGTGTGGTTCTATGACTAATGTGAGACAAGGTTGGGGGTCATTTCATGCTCCGGGGCCAGATGGTATACACCCACGGGTACTTAAAGAGCTAAGCCAGACCCTGGCCAGACCGATATATCTGATTTTCAGGGATTCTTTTATTTCTGGTATGGTGCCCATGGATTGGCGTAAAGCAGATGTGGTGCCCATATTTAAAAAGGGATCAAAGTCCCAGCCAGGAAATTACAGACCCGTAAGCTTGACATCTGTGGTAGGGAAGCTGTTTGAAAGGTTGCTAAGGGAATATATTCAAGAATTCTGCTGGAACAGGAATATCATTAGCAATAGCCAACATGGCTTTGTGAAAGATAGGTCTTGTCAAACGAACTTGATCGCATTTTATGATAAAGTAAGTAATAATATAGATGAGGGAGCGGCGGTTGACGTGATCTATTTAGACTTTGCCAAGGCATTTGATACAGTTCCACACAAGAGGTTACTGTACAAATTGAATGAAATAGGACTAGGGGAAAATGTTTGTGTGTGGATTGGAAATTGGCTGAAAGATAGAATGCAAAGAGTGGTAGTAAATGGCAAGTTCTCCAGTTGGATAAACGTGATAAGTGGAGTGCCTCAGGGATCTGTCCTGGGTCCTCTTCTTTTTAATTTGTTTATTAATGACCTCCCAGAGGGCATAGGAAGCCATGTATCAGTGTTTGCCGATGACACAAAATTAAGTAAAGTAATAAAGTCTGAACTGGATGTGTCTTCATTACAAGAGGACTTGGACAAATTGAGTAACTGGGCAGGCAAATGGCAAATGAGATTCAATATAGACAAGTGTAAAGTTATGCATTTTGGGTATAATAATAAAAATGCAACATATAGTTTAAATGGTGTTTCTCTGGGGAAATCTACTAATGAAAAGGATTTAGGAGTAATGGTAGACAATAGACTTTGCAGTAGCATGCAGTGCCAGCTGGCAGCTGCAAAGGCCAATAAGATATTGGCATGTATTAAAAGGGGTATTGACTCAAGGGAGGAAGATATAATTATGCCTCTTTACAGGTCCATGGTAAGACCCCACCTAGAATATGCTGTTCAATTCTGGGCGCCCTTTCTGAAGAAGGACATTATGGAACTAGAGAGAGTGCAGAGGAGGGCTACAAAACTAGTAAGGGGAATGGAAAGTTTTAGTTATGAAGAGAGGCTAGAAAAGTTAAACTTGTACACACTAGAGAAACGGCGTCTTAGAGGGGATATGATAACACTATATAAATATGTTCAAGGCCCATATAAAGGGCTTTCAAAAGACCTGTTCATTAACAGAACAGTACACAGGACAAGGGGCCACCCGCTTAGACTTGAGGAAAGGAGATTTAGTCTACAACAGCGGAAGGGTTTCTTTACAGTAAGGACAATAAAGGTATGGAATGCACTTCCGGAGGAGGTGGTGCTATCAAATACATTAGATGCCTTTAAAAGGGGCCTGGATACTTATTTAAAAGAGCATAATATAGAGGGCTATGCACGTTAGTATTGGGTTTAATATTTAGTTAGGGCTTGTTGATCCAGGGAGAAGTCTGATTGCCATTTGGAGTCAAATGCCTTCTTTTGGGTCAGCGATGGTAAACAGGAATAGGAAAAGGGTTGAACTGGATGGACGCAAGTCTTTTTTCAACCTAAATTACTATGTAACTATGTAACTATGTCTACCAGTGCAATGGGACAAGGGTGGGGGGGCGTGGAAAAACTGCACTTTTCTTGGGAATTCGCACTGAAGGCTTTTTATACTTATCTCACATTCCTTTTAAACAGGTATGGCCTCTGCATGAAATAATTGAAGCCCTTTAGGCCATACTAAAGATGTCCTGTCACCTAAAAACAACTTTGAATTATTTGAATTCATAGATTATGCTAATTGAGGCAGTACAGACACTACATTACTCCCCCCACTCACTGACTCTTATGCCTTTCATTGCTATGAGTGGTGGGCAATGCATTGCTGAGCAGTGTCAGTGAATGGGGAGGTGATGCAGGAAGTTCGTGCTCAGCATTACATTAGCTAGGAAGTGTTTTATCGGGAAGACTACACAGAGATTTCTCTCAATTTCAAGTGTGCTGTAATTAGCATAATCTATGCATTTTAATTCAAAAAACTTTTGTAAATAAGAAATGGTTAGTACAATATATACGGCGGTTTTGAAAGCTCTTTCAAAATCATCAGTGTTTTTTTAGTTGATAAAGTCCTTTTACGTAAGTTTATGAAGAGTGACCAGAATGACCTAGCACTGAGCCTTGAGAAAACAGATGAAACAGGATTTGTCAACACAAACACTAAAAGACTATAAATGTAGGAAGAAAAACTGACAATGTCGTTATTCTTATCACTAGGAGTTGATAAAATGAAGGGTGCGTGTTCTACCACATCAAAGGCTGCAGACAGTTCAAGAAAATGAATGTGCAGAACTTTGTATCTTTTATATTTATCAAGGAAGACCCCATTATCTGTTTTTATACGATTGGATGCTTCCTGTGTTTGGTGTCTGGGCCTAATCTATTTCAATGAGGAGGACTTAATTAAGTTTTTTTCCATACAGCATTAAAGAGATAGCAATGCTTAGTACACACATGGCTTAATTTAACAGTTTGCAATTCAAACCCTTACGGACCCATAACGTGCAAGGACCGTCATGGGTAAACTTGCATTAAAGACCCATGAAGGTCCTGACACGTCATGGAATTCAGGGGTTTCCTCACGGCTGTACGCCAGTGGGGGATCCCTGAATCCATTGCGCGAATTAAAAAAAAAAAAGGTCTGTGGTCCTTAACTGCAGGCCGTGCAGCCTGTCGTTAAGGGGTTAAGATAGGCTGACCAGATCTCACCTTTAATCGGGGACACATAGGAAATAGACCTATTTCAGGACTGCAATGAAATCAAAGCAGCCCTGTAGTATGCATTTTTCATATCTGTCCCCAGTTAAAGGTGAGGTCTGGTCACCCTAGGTTAAGAATGTGACTGATCTCAGTCACAGTCATAAAGAAGCACTAACACCTGAAACTCTGGTTTATATACATTTAAATTAGGCTGACCAGACGTCACCTTTAACCGGGGACACATAGGAAAAATGCATACTGCAGGACTGCATTGATTTCAGTGAAGTACTGCAAAATGGCTATTTCCTATGCGTCCCCGGTTAAGGTGAGATCTGGTCAGCCTAATTTAAATACCCTGTACTTCATGCACTGTAATAATTCTCTATTAGTTTTATGAGGCCTAAAATCTAGTATTTTATATGCTTTAGGGCAGTGTTTTTCAACTCCTGTCCTCAGGACCCACTAACAGGCCAGGACTTAGGGATTTCTCTGCTAGAGCACAGGTGTGGTGATCAGAGGCTCATTCACATTGATTAACTCACCTGTGCTCTAACAAGGAAATCATCAAATCCTGTCCTGTTAATGGGCCCTGAGGACAGGAGTTGAGAAACTCTGCTCTAGGGGAGCAGATGTGTTTTTCAGGGGTCCAGGACTCACATTAACACAACAATCTTAGTGGGTGCCTGAGAAGTGATAGTGCTATACTATCTGTTAAAGGCTTTAGATAAAGTAACAGACTTTTTAAAGTGTTAGTAATGTCTAAAAAAAAGTTTTTTGCATTTAGAAGAACTTAAAAAGCTGATCTAAATGCAAAAAAAAACGTATCTCTCAAACCGCTATGGTTTAAGAGATACGGGCGTTTAAAGTTCGCTGTTTCCTACTGACAGCTGTAAAGCTGTCAGAAGGAGATTCGTGTCGGTCGACACGGAGGCGCTTGAGAAGTGACGGGATCTCGTTACTTACACGGAATCCCTTCATTGGAATGGTCTAAAACGTGTGTCTGAGAGATACGTTTTTTTGCATTTAGATCAGCTTTTTAAGTTCTTCTACATGCAAAAAACTTTTTTTTAAACATTACTAACACTTTAAATACAAGAAAAGTGGATACGAATTCCAATAAATTAACTGCCTTATGTCTTCTCTTTCATTGCAAACTGCACAAACAAAATTACCCAAATTGTGTCTAAAGATGCCAGTCTACTCATGCAGTAAAACCGCAAGTTTAGGATTATATGTTAGTGATCTAATGTAAAATAAATTCATTATACAGGCAGTGACTGGTGGGAGATGATGGGAATTGGAGTCCCCAAGAGCTGGCGGTCAACAAATTGATTAGCCCTATATTAAAGAATGCCATGTGTGCTGTAATATTAAATAGAATGTCATAGGACTGACCCTTTAAATTATACATTTTCTGGGAAGTCTCTTCCATTTGTTTCATTTTAGGCACACAAGGAGAGAATCCCTTCAGGCTGCCGTTACATGTGGTGAGTTTTCTAAGTAAAACACATGTTTAACAATAATTAAATTAGTGGCAACAGATGCAGAGAGTTGGAGGCTCGCTAATTAGAGACAATTCCTTTATTATTAAACCACAGGGTTAATGCAGTCATGCTTCGGCTGCAATTGTCATCAGATGCTCTGAGATGTTCAATTATATGTCAATCTGTTCTTTATTCAAGGGGCCAAAGTCATAAAAATTACCCCAGACATCTATCATCCTGACTTAAAATATAACATAATCTATTTTTTATAGGAGTAGTAAACCTTTTTTATGAAGAATCAGATATTAAAAGGCTTTACCTGCTGAGCAAAGCAAGAGTACACCAACTGTTGGGCGGTGCTTCATTCTGAAGGTATTACAGTTGAATCTTTTTTTATATTAAAGTGCAACAATCACCTTGAATTCAAGCTTTAACTCTAGCAGATGGATAGTTTAGATGATATTTATACTTTTATTTCTAAAAATGAACTTTCTGAGTGAGCCACCGTATACTAATGAAGTGCTCAGTGTAGCACAGACCTTAATTAGCATAATGCACTACACTGAAAGAGAATTTCACTTTAACTTTTCAGAAATATTAAGTGCCAGATAAGTACCCAATGCATTAAGTTGCAATGCCTTGAATACCTCTGGCACTCAGATGGTTAGTTTATATTAACCCTTTGAGTGCCAGAGGGGTACGCAACGCATTGCAAAGCAATGCGTTGCGTACCCCTCTGGCACTGAAAGGGTTAAACTATGTATTTGCTGGTCTTTTGGATAACATAATACATGGGCAGTTCTTAATGCACATGGCATTCAATACTGTGCATATGTATGTGCATGTGTGTGTGTGTGTGTGTGAGTGATTGTGCATGTGTGTAGGTGATTTCTGGGTATGAAAGTATCCACCTCTCTTGGCTTATTGAATTAATGGCATTTTAGACTTGACTTAAAGGGCTAGTAATACTAAAAATTACTAATCCCTATACTGCAGTCATGTAAAAAGAAATGAATTGCCTCCACTGTCATCTCTCAAACCTTTATGGTTTGAGAGATAATCACTCCTAAAGTTCTCCCCTCCCTCCCCTTTCCCAGAAGTCAGCATTGTAGCTGACTGAAGGGAAATCCGACCTTACGATCATCAGGCGGCTCTGCAGCAGAGCGGAGATCGCGTTAATAAAAAAAAAATATTTCACTAAAATGGTCTTCTACGTGCGCTTGCAAACCAAACACACGTAGAAGACTGTTTCAGTGAAAGATTTATTTTTTTATTAACGCGATCTTGGCTCTGCTGCAGAGCTGCCAGGTGGTCGTATGACAGATTTCCCCTGCAGTCAGCTAGAACACTGACTTCGGGGAAAGGGGAGGGAGGGGAGAACTTTAGGAGCGATTATCGCTTTGAGAGATGACACTGGGGGCAAAATATTTCTTTTTAACATGACTGCAATATAGGGATTAGTAATTTTTAAATATTACTATCCCTTTAAAGTGATTGTAATGTCTAAACACAACTCTATCACCAAGTCTTCTTTAGATTATAAGAAACACTTTGCGTTGTATAAAAACTCTTACTTTTGCGTCATTCTAAAGTGATGAAGTAGAGAAGGATCCCCCGCCCACCCCTTCTGCGTACGTCACTCCTGCAGCTCTATAAGGTCTGGATGGATGCAGAGAGGGACAAACTTCAGTAAGCAAAGGGAAATCCTGTCCTCCTTCGTCAAGGGGGGCAGGATTTTCCTTATATTTACTGACCGAAATTTGTCTCTCACTGCAGCCGTTAGGTCGCACGACACCACTAGCCATTCAGTGGGAGGCGGCCAGAAGGGGCGGGCGGGGGAGCCTTCTCCACTTCATAACTTTAGAACGAGACAAAATAAGAGTTTTTAAACAGTGCAAAGTGTCTCTTATAATCTAAAGAAGACACGGCGATAGAGTTGTATTTAGACATTACAGTCCCTTTAAATCATATGTATTGTACACAAAGAAAAAGTAGAGCAATTCTGAGGCAGACCAACTTCGAAATAGGGAACAAATAAACATTCCCAAATATTGAAATGGTATTTTGTACCTCACTGAACACTAAAGAAGTCTCCAACACATTGCATTCAGGATTACAAACAGGGACACCCAGACTTTAGTGACATGCAGTCACAGAAACCACCAGGCCCTTGGCTCCTGGAGGGGCTTGGAGGCCAGCCCCCTTCCTACAGACTATCAGCTCCACTCCTTTCCCCACTTCCCAGCCCCCTCATGGGTCTAATTCACCCTGTGCATCTCGGGGGCACAGGTGCCACAGTAACAGGACTGCCCTTGGACTGGTTGTGGGGAAAAAACCCTGGACTGTGTTGCAAGTGTGCTGTGGATTTGCCTTGGACTATCCCCAAGTCCCTCCTTCTGCCCAGGGGGATGAATGTCTCTGTGTGATTAGATGGAGTGATTTAGGACACCTGTGGGGGGAATCAGCCCAGGGACATGTGCATACCTGGGAACTTTACAATTTGGACCACCCGGAGGATAGCCACTGGGTGAGCTCTATGACGTGATTAGCGTCAGAAAAAATGGCGGGGCTTAATCGTGAGGGGGGGGGGGTGACAAAAAAAAACACATACACAAAAAAAGTCAGAATAGCCTGGGGAAGTAGGTGAATTAGGGAAGGAAGTGGGAGGAATGGGGCGGGATGGAGCACAAGTGGGCAGAGTTTCAACAGAAACTCCCAACATCCAGCAAATTAGACTCTGCCCCAGAGGCCCTGTAATACAGTGTTAAATCCGGAGTCTCCAGAGCAAAACCGGAGAGTTGCCAGCTATAGACATGTGGTGATGTTCACCTCCAGGACTATGACATGAAATATTGCTCTTTGTATTGTACATTGTGTGGTATAATGTAATAGCTTATGTGTGGTGTTATACTATAAGTTCTGTAAAGGGATTTGTCAGTGTGGAGCCAGAGTGCAGAGAAAATAAAGGAAGCCCAGCACTTAGGCTTGCTTACAGTATACTCTATGTCTGTGCAACTTGTGCTAAGGAATGACTGGAATGTCGATTGACTCCTGCTGTGCTTCCTTGACCAATCAGGGGAAGTTATTATGGTCCAGTTAAAATGTCCCCTTTTCAAGCCCTAATTTGTATTCTTATCTTGATAAGGGATTTCCTGATAGGTCAAGCGTAGCAACACTGTCCCAAGCCCTAGTTTACATTCTGATCTTGATAAGAGTCTCTGGATGTGTATATAAGCAATGTGTTTCATTCAATAAAGAGTTCTTCTTATTCTAACCCTTACACTGGTCGTGCCTGGTGCTTGGGGTTAACTGCGATATTCCAGCAGAGCAGCCTTGCTCAGGATTGAAGGAAGCAGAGACTGATGGGGACACCCAGACAGGTTGTCCACTGGTACCGTCACACACGCGATCTACTTTTTTGTAGTCATCCTAACATTATCATATCTAGGAACTAACTGGATTTGCCAGTTTTCAGACCGAATTACCGGGTCTCCAGGACAGAGGCTGATTCTCCGGCAGAGCTTCTTCTCCTTCCCACCCTGTTCCTCCTACTTCCCACCCACTTTTCCTCTTTCCCTCCATGTTGTGACCACTTCCCGCCCACTTTATAACACACACACAAGCAGAAATAAATCACACCGACCTTATTAAGCCACTCCCCTTTTATGACTTGAATCACATCACTGACATCCCCTGTCCGGTAGCACATGACCCCTCTCCGGGGGCTCAAACAGAAGGAATTCCCAGATACGAACATGATCTACTACTATCTTGCCAGCACGTGTCAGCAGTCTGTCGCCATCACAATCAAAAATGTTGCCAACCATTCATATGCTTATATTGCCTGTCTGTATAGAATAAAGCTAAACCAATAAAATGTGTACACTATTGTAACAAAATCTGCTCAAAGCAGGTAACTCAGGTTTACACCAGCTGTACCAAAGATGAAAAAAAATCTTCCCAAATTTCCTATTTATATAACCCTTTCAATGCCAAGAGGTGCACAACGCCTTGCTTTGCTCTGCTTTACACCCCCTGGCACTGAAAGGGTTAAAGTAGAGCTATCCTCTCCAGAAAGAAGATCTCTTTCATGCGCTCTCACTATATCACAAGGGTCAGTCCACTTGCCGATCTAAACATAGCCCCAGAGGCAATCGGATGGCTGTTTTACATCACCAAGCAGAATGTCACTTGTATAGTGATAGCGCATGAAAGAGATCTCACTTTGCCTCCATGACCTGGATGCGCATTGGGAACAGAGCACCAGGTCACATGACTATTTGGGAGGCACTGAGGCAGGAGGAGGGATCGAGGCACAAAAGGGGAGGTGATACACAGCACTAAGGTACTGAGCTGTACCGCAACGATCAGCCCTGTTACATCAGAAGGTAATTCTTTATAATCAGATATCTCTATGTCCAAAATGACTATGTCCAAAATGTTCATATATCCATTGTTCAATATATTAACATTCACCAGCACTGCTTGTTTCACTATAAGTAGTCAGTCACTCGATACACAGAGGACACCTGGAGCCAATATCACCTAACACTTTTATAAGTTCTTCATCAGTATATTTTGTTGTCTTTGGGAAAGGAATTGATTTATTCTACCTGTGGTCAAATATTTATTCCTGTGCAGTTCATTCAGTTTTATTTTTATTATATTTACATTTTTATGCATATATATATCAAGTTTTGTATTTATTAACAGACCAGTTGGTTTTATTAATTTGTGTAAAAACTTTTAGGTGTCAGTTATTTTATTATTACTAAATTGTTTTATTTATACCTTTGCTTGATTTTATATAGCAATCCATTCAAGTATGCCATTTTGAGTATAGTTGCTATACAAATGTATTCATTTATTTACTTTTTAATCATTGGTGGGAATGTTTCGATGTTATTAACCTGAATTACACACATTTTATTCTGGAATCACTGAGGAGCATTAAGTGATTTATAAATATAAGCTCAAGAACATCAGAGAACAAGGCACCAAATTGTAATATTCACATTATCCACAAGATGGAGACATTGGCTGTGGTAACATACAATATTTTCATGCTTTTAGAACCAGTCAGTTCAAATAACAGGGGCTTAGCCAGAACTACTAGGCTCTAGGGTAACATATGGGCTGACCCCCTCCCCCTGTCTCTCATCCACACTCGCACACAACACACTCTGTCACACAGTCACACACACACACAGGCACCCACACACACTGTCACACACACACACACACACGCACACGCACACACATGCCTGCCAATGTTTCAGATGGCCAAAGAGGAACACTAGTGTTGTAGGTGGTGTGGTTGGGGGCTTGGCTGGTGAGCGATACATTACCGATTATTTAATGACAAGGCATGGCAAGGGGGTTGGCTTGGGTTGGTGGGGAATGGATGAAAGAGGAGGGACCTTGTACATGAAAGGATGTGTAACTAAGTAAAATCTAACATTACCATTTTATTTTCCCTCCCTCCCAGCCCCTGCGATCTTCCCCTGCTACAACGGGATGCAGCAGCGTAGCACCAGCTACAGCATAGGTCATGCCTAGGTCAAAAATATGTCATGCCCAAGAGTAGGTCCGCAATGCGGGTCCCCCAGGTCAACTCAGTGCTGGTTAGCTTCAGAAGGTAAAGTTTCCTGTGGGCCTGGCCAACTGGGGGCCGGGTCCTGCCCTCTGAAGGTTACGGTTGACCTTGGGGCTGGTTGCATGGTGGCTCCTGATTACAGGACAGGATAACACTAAGAGGCACTGAGGTGAGGGGAGGGTTTGGGGAGGTGTTGGTGTGGGCTGGAAATCACAAGCCCTTGAGGTCGGATGCGGAGTGATGCCATCACTGAGGTCCCGGGTAGGCCATGAGTGCATGATAATCCCATACATACCTCCCCGGTGGCAAGTAGCTGGCTGGGAGCGGGTGCCCAGGCTGCCAGAAAGCTGGACATGAGGTCCAAGCTGGTTACTGGCCTGGAGGTCCCACATTAGAGGGGGGTAGGGTCCTCCAAGAGTATATAGGTTAAACCCAAACTTTATAAAGCTGTGACCTCTTTAGTCCCACCAAATCATGTTGTCAGTGTATTTATTTTGGTAATGGTGGTGGGGGGTTGATTGCTGTGGAGATGTGTGTGGTTTGATTTTGGGGGAAAAGGTGGATATGATTCATTGCCAGAGCATAGATCTGACTTGCCACTCTAAAGCATTTCATAGAAGGTATATATACACTACTTCCCCGCTATATACACCAATGCAGTCACTTAAAGTGTATAAATCTTCAGTGGCTGATGACTATGTAAGAACAATCAAAATTAAAAGCAGAGATTGCCACTAAGGGAACATCATTGCCAGTAATATGGGCAAAATGTATCCCCTCACAATATACTAATATTCATTGCCAAGCTAATAAATATGTATCCTGTATTCTTCCTCAATATGCTGGCATACAAGTCGGATTAGTTACTGATGTGTAAAAAAGGCGCTGAAGGAATCCCTCAGCATCTGACACCTGTTTTACCTTTTAGACTTCATCACAAGCCGGGTCACCCAAGGCTGAGTATGTATATATATATATATATATATATATATATATATATATATATATATATATGTGTCTGTGTAATTTTAAAGGGATAGTAATACTTAAAATGTAATAAAAAATATGTTGTAGGGTTTATCCCCCTGAGTAAAACAAGTGTACTCCCACTGCTGAAAGGCGTTTCATTCAAAAGTTATTAATTTTCAAAGATTAATTTTTTTAGGTGCAATATCACAGTGGCCTGAAATTGTACAGTGGCGCTGTTGCTACACGATCCTATGGACAGCTCTGGTCCCGGGACCATAAATCTCCATAGGATGGTGTAGCAACAGCGCCACTGTACAATTTCAGGCCACCATGATATTGCACCTAAAAAATTCATCTTTGAAAATTAATAACTTTTGAATGAAATGCCTTTCAGCAGTGGGAGTACCCTTGTTTTACTCAGGGGGGTAAACCCTACAACATATTTTTTTTTACATTTTAAGTATTACTATCCCTTTAATCTATAAGATTTGTGTAAAATAATGTAGCTCTGTAACATAAAAGTGTTTTAGATTTGTTTCTGTCTCTTTAAGAGCAGTTGCACCACTGCGGATTATGCACTAAGAAACTGATGCACAACAGCAGTGGGATTTTTCTTTTTTTTTTACTTAGCAGAAAGGCCCTGTTACATATCATATACTTTTTTTGTTAAAAAACCTGTACTACTCCTTTAATGCCTTGAGGATCACAGGGTTTGCTCAATGCGTGGCGAAGCAATGAATTTCACACTCCTCTGGTGCCCAAGGGGTTTACGTTTCTCCACTAAAAGTTATCACTACAGCCAACTTGCCTGACCCAACTCAGCAATCAGCACTTTAGCAGCCGCGGGGTTAAGCAAACATGCAAATCCTCCCAACCTTTTTTTCTAATCCCTGTCAAGAAAATTCACCAGTAACGAGGGCAATTACATAAGTGTCGCTCTAACCGTACTAAACAGTATGTGCAAGGTGATTGTACAGAGAACTGGATAATTACCTAACACAGCTAATTATAAGGCGGGTGGAGGAGAAAAAGTTCATTACATGGAATGTGAAAGAAAAATGAGAGGTTAGAAGGGATTTAATAGCTGGAGGCATATCCAGTCCCCTGCAATAGGAAACTAGTGCTGGACAAAGAGGAGATGTCAAAATGTCACTCAAACTGAAAAGGTGAGATTGTGGGAAAACTGTACCTGCATGACTCATCTTAAAGGGATAGTAATGTTTCACAAAAACAGCAGCTCCAATTAATCTTCATGGTATTTGGGCCATGGAGAGTGTTATTTCAGTACTGTCAGAGTTGTAGTTCAAGAGTAATTGAATGATAAAGTATCCCCCTCCCGCCCCTTTTACTGATGTAACACTGCTCATCTCGGAGCAGTAAGACTGTTTGGATGGATCGCAGAGAGGGGCAGCCTTCAGTGAACATAAAGGAAACCTGAGTAACCTGTCAAGGGGGGGGCAGTGTTTTCCTTATGCTCACAGTAAGAAGTTTGTCCCTTGCTGTGACCTGTCTGTTCAAGTGATCAGATTCTACATCTGAGGGGAGGCGGCTTACCCTAGGTAGAAGGGGCAGGAGGGGGATACTTTATCATTCAATTACTCTTGAACTACAACTCTAATAGTATTGAAATAACACTTTCCATGGCCCAAATACTATGAAGATTAATTGGAACTGCATTTTTTGTGAAACATTACTATTAATTTAACTTACTGAGTGCCAGAGGGGTACACAATGCATTGCAGTTTGCAGTTGCTTAGCTTCATTTGAAAGAGCTTTCAAAACCACTGATATTTTATGATAGACTTTTTTTTTAAATGTAAAATAATTTAGGAGATATTTATCATTATTGGTAAGTTTATATAAGTTAGACCAGTGGTTGACAAATTGAGACCCTCCAGTTACAACTGAAGAACGAAACAATGGCGGCAACAGGCATACAACGAAGGTGAAAATAAACTCACTGATCCAAGCGACGGGACCTCTGGTGATGATGAAGGGGTGGACAACCTTTAAGACATTAACAACTTGACAAAGATTGCACTCCAAAGTCACATCAGAATGGATAAAATCAGGTTTTTATTGGTCTTCCAACATACAAACAGACACTGAGTGGGAAGATGGACAGTCTCATATCTAGTGCAAAACGCGTGAGACTATCCTTCTCCCCACCCGGTGTCTGTCTGTATGTTGGAAGATGAATAAAAACTTGATTTTATCCCTTCTGATGTGACTTTGGAGTGCAATCAAGTCCTGCAGTTACACCTCCATTCTTTCGCCACAACCTCCAATAAATGGCAGCCTACGTGGGAGCCAGTCAATTCAGTTGCCTGCGTGACATGGACCTAACTCTGTGCCTCCGCCCCTTGTGGTTTGCAAATAAGATCTTGTTAGTAGTGTTATTTAACCCTTTGAGTGCCAGAGGCCTCTCTGGCACTCAAAGGGTTAAATAGAGTAATGTGACGCTATAAAGGAATATCTGATTTTTCCTTATACTTTTTAATTTTTGCAATATCTATATCTGTGTAGTTTTAGTATAATAATATTTTAAAGTTTCTCACTCCCATCCCTTTTCCGGACTTCACACATGTTCCTTTAGATCGGAAAGCTTCTCCTGATGAATCACAACGAGGGACAACCCTGCCCCCTTATACAGACACAGATAATATTGTCCCTCACTGTGATCTGTCTGGTCAAGCATCCAGCTATCAGCTCTGAGGAAAGAAGAGAGACGTTGGGAAAAGGGGGCTGGAGGGGAAAACTTTAAAATATAATTACAATAAAACTACACCGATATGGACTCTGAGAAAGGTACAGAGCATTATTAACCCCTTAAATACCAACAACATACATGTACATCATGGGGAGAACGTGCGTTAAGGACCCATGATGTACATGTATGTCCTGGAATTGAGGAGTCCCTGAGTGGCTGCACAACATTCGGGGACCGCTGATTCCAGTAAGGTCCGTAAAGGGATAGTAATGCTTCACAAAAACAGCAGCTCCAACTAGTCATCATAGTATTTGAGCCATAGAGAGTGTTATTTCATTTCTGTCAGAGTTGTAGTTCAAGAGTAACTAAATGATAAAGTTTTCCCCTCCTGCCCCTTTTACCTAGAGTAAACCACCTCCCTTCAGATGTGGAATCTGGTCCCTTGACCAGACAGCTCACAGCAAGGGACAATCTTCTTACTCTGAGTATAAAGAAAACCCTGCATCCCTTAACAGGTTTTTCCCTTATGTTCACTGAAGATTGTCTGTCTCTACGATGCATCCGGACAGTCTTGCTCCTCTGAGGTGAGCAGTGTTACATCAGTAAAAGGGGTGGGAGGGGATACTTTATCATTCAATTACTCTTGAACTACAACTCTGACAGTATTGAAATAACACTCTCCATGGCCCAAATACTATGAAGATTAATTGGAGCTGCTGTTTTTGTGAAACATTACTATCCCTTTAAGTGCCTGCCGCAATTATGCACAGATTTGATACTTGCAAAACTTTAACCCTGAATATCCCATGTCTTTGCTTCATTTGAGTGAGAGCTTTGATGCTGTTGGCTTTAACCCTTTGTGTGCCAGAGAGGTACGCAACTCATTGCAAAGCAATGCGCTGTTTACTCCTCTGGCACTCAAAGGGTTTTAATACAATATTTTTTGCCTCTGACTTTCCATTTACTGAGATTGAGTAAAACATTTGTTTATTGCTTATGTAATATTTGCTTAAATGGAATGAAGTTTGATAGCTGAAAGTGCACAGTTTCCAAAAGTTGTAGCGAAGCTGTAAGTAATTAGTCCGAAAAAGTTCTTATGTCCCGGCCAGTCATTGCGCAGACGTTTTACCGTCAATTTTTGCATTCAATTCCTCTGTTACATAAAAGGAAGTAAAGACTTAAAAATGTGCTTGATTTAATCCATCATCATAGTCTAAGGTATTTAAAAAAAATTCTTCTGTCTGATTTCTGTACATTTTTTGGAGACAAAATAGAAACGGTATAAATTGGAGAAGTATTAATGTAGCAATAACTGGTACTTTATCTTTGAAAATGTGTCTTTTTATAGACAAATATAAATTTGTAGGAAGAAGGAGAATTGGAAGGGAAGTGGGAGGAACAGGGTTGGAAGGAGGAGAAGTGAGTGGGAAGTGGGAGGAACAGGATGGGGAGGAGGAGAAGTTGGTAGGAAGTGGAACAGGGTGGGAAGGAGGAGAAGTTGGTAAGAAGTGGGAGGAACAGGGTGGGAAGAAGTGGGAGGAACAGGGTGGGAAGGAGGAGAAGTGGACAGGAGTGGGAGGAACAGGGTTGGAAGGAGAATTGAATGAGAATTGGGAGGAACAGGGTGGGAAGGAGGAGAAGTTGGTAGGAAGTGGTAGGAACAGGGTGGGAAGGAGGAGAAGCTGGTAGGAAGTGGGAGGAACTGGGGACAGGAGGAGAAGTTGGTAGGAAGTGGGAGGAACAGGGGGGGCAGGAAGAGAAGTTGGTAGGAAGTGGGAAGAACAGGGGGAGGCAGGAGGAGAAGTTGGTAGGAAGTGGAACAGGGTGGGAAGGAGGAGAAGTGGGCAGGAAGTGGGAGGAACAGGATGGGAAAGAGGAGAATTGGGTGGGAAGTGGGAGGAACAGGATGGGAAGGAGGAGAAGTGAGCAGGAAGTGGGAGGAACAGGGTGGGAAGGAGGAGAAGCTGGTAGGAAGTGGGAGGAACAGGGGGGCAGGAGGAGAAGTTGGTAGGAAGTGGGAGGAACAGGGGGGGCAGGAGGAGAAGTTGGTAGGAAGTGGGAGGAACAGGGTGGGAAGGAGGAGAAGTGGGCAGGAAGTGGGAGGAACAGGATGGGAAAGAGGAGAATTGGGCGGGAAGTGGGAGGAACAGGATGGGAAGGAGGAGAAGTGGGTGGGAAGTGGGAGGAACAGGGTGGGCAGGAGGAGAAGCTGGTAGGAAGTGGGAGGAACAGGGGGGCAGGAGGAGAAGTTGGTAGGAAGTGGGAGGAACGGGGGGCAGGAGGAGAAGTTGGTAGGAAGTGGGAGGAACAGGGGGGGCAGGAGGAGAAGTTGGTAGGAAGTGTAACAGGGTGGGAAGGAGGAGAAGTGGGCAGGAAGTGGGTGGAACAGGATGGGAAAGAGGAGAATTGGGCGGGAAGTGGGAGGAACAGGATGGGAAGGAGGAGAAGTGAGCAGGAAGTGGGAGGAACAGGGTGGGAAGGAGGAGAAGTGGGTGGGAAGTGGGAGGAATGGGGTGGGAAGGATGAGAAGTTGGTAGGAAGTGGGAGGAACAGGGTGGGCAGGAGGAGAAGTTGGTAGGAAGTGGGAGGAACAGGGTGGGCAGGAGGAGAAGTTGGTAGGAAGTGGGAGGAACAGGGTGGGCAGGAGGAGAAGTTGGTAGGAAGTGGGAGGAACAGGGTGGGAAGGAGGAGAAGTGAGCAGCAAGTGGGAGGGACAGGGTGGGCAGGAGGAGAAGTTGGTAGGAAGAGGGAGGAACAGGGTGGGAAGGAGGAGAAGTTGGTAGGAAGTGGGAGGAACAGGGTGGGAAGGAGGAGAAGTTGGTAGGAAGTGGGAGGAACAGGGTGGGAAGGAGGAGAAGCTCACAACCACTGGAGAATCAGCCTCTGTCCCCGGAGACCCAGTAATTCAATGCAAAAAAAGGCAAAATCTCCAGGGCAAACCCTCAGTGTTCCCCAGGTATGAATGTGGCACATCTTCATAATGTGTTGGCTACCTCTCTGGCACCCAAAGGGTTAAACATACGAACATCCAATTTTAATGCTGATATCGGGACAGATTTATGCTTGCACCACCTGTATACATCACCCTCGTGTTCTGTCTCTTATCCCAATAAGACAGCAAATAACAGACAGGAGAAACAGGAGGCCATATACACCAACTAAAAGGGGAACAATTAAGAGTCAACCAACTGTAACACAGGAAACAAATAAAATGTGCCCCCATTTCCATTGATTTAAATGGCTTTGTAACCCATTGAATGCTAGAGAGGTTTCAATGCATTGCAAAGCAATGGCTGAAGAATTCTGCAGCATGCAAGGAGTTAAATGCATTTAAATCAATGCAAATATTTAATTGTCCCCAAAGATGCATTGCTTTGCCGTGGTATCACTCCAGTGGCGCAACTGGTATTTGGAGGGCCCTAATGCAAACGTTTTATTGGAGACCCCAAATACAGAAATAATTTCACCGCTGCATAACTAAAGCCTACTGGGCCTCGGGTCAGATGTGGCCCCCTTGGATTCTGCACCCCCGTAGTTACACCCCTGCGTCCAGTTCCTCCCAGTCCATCAGCCAGGCTGTGTCACATAGGGAGACATCAGTGTGTCACAGAGGGACAGCTCTTCTGTGGATTCCATTGCTTTGCATCTAGAGCAGCTGAGGTTACCAGCCCAGAGGCAGGAGACATTAGAGATGTGCGCTGCTGTTTCCCAGGCTGTCATTCATAATTCCCAGACTATAAAATATTATTTTGGACTCTTGAGACTGAAACCCATCCCAAGGATCAGACTCATGAAAGCAATAATTTTTTGATGGCCTGAGGGTGACTTGTTTTTTAGGGGGTGTTTTAGGGGGTGGGGCTGGGGGGTGGGGCATTACCAAGAATTTTTAGGCCCTTTCGTGACCTATTGACACCTCCTTGTGTAACCTAATAAATGACTTATAATAAAACCAAAGTATTTGATTTACACAGACTAATTTACAAACACATACATTGACGTTTAAACAAGCATTGATGTGAGTTTTAGTGCTGTGGAGCAATGTGATTCACTTATATACACACCACACAGTCTGATCTCCTAAACACAGGGACACCAGGGTGATACACTTCTATACACACTACACAGTCTGATCTCCTAAACACAGGGACACCAGGGTGATACACTTATATACACACCACACAGTCTGATCTCCTAAACAAAGGGACACCAGGGTGATACACTTATATACACACCACACAGTCTGATCTCCTAAACACAGGGACACCAGGGTGATACACTTCTATACACACTACACAGTCTGATCTCCTAAACACAGGGACACCAGGGTGATACACTTATATACACACCACACAGTCGGATCTCCTAAACACAGGGACACCAGCGTGATATACTTATATACACACCGCACAGTCTGATCTCCTAAACACAGGGACACCAGGGTGATACACTTCTATACACACCACAGTCTGATCTCCTAAACACAGGGACACCAGAGTGATACACTTATATACACACACCACACAGTCTGATCTCCTAAACACAGGGACACAAGGGTGATACACCTATATACACACCGCACAGTCTGATCTCCTAAACACAGGGACACCAGGGTGATACACTTCTATACACACCACAGTCTGATCTCCTAAACACAGGGACACCAGGGTGATACACGTCTATACACACCGCACAGTCTGATCTCCTAAACACAGGGACACCAGGGTGATACACTTCTATACACACCGCACAGTCTGATCTCCTAAACACAGGGACACCAGGGTGATACACTTCTATACACACCGCACAGTCTGATCTCCTAAACACAGAGACACCAGGGTGATACACTTATATACACTCCACACAGTCTGATCTCCTAAACACAGGGACACCAGGGTGATACACTTCTATACACACCGCACAGTCTGATCTCCTAAACACAGAGACACCAGGGTGATACAGTTATATATACACCACACAGTCTGATCTCCTAAACACAGGGACACCAGGGTGATACACTTATATACACACACCACACAGTCTGATCTCCTAAACACAGGGACACCAGGGTAGGAAAGAGGGACAGCAGGATTTGGGTCTCAAAGAGGGACACTTGGGAGGGATGAGTATGACTTTATTTTCCACTGTGTTGCCAAACAATTTTCTTTTTCAGCTAATTATATTTCATTTTCAATTACATGTTTAGATTGTGCTGCGAATATACAGGCAGTTGGGCCTTATGTATAAAATCAACCTAGAGCAATTCTGGTGCAAACCAATTGCATCATAGCGTATTAATAAACATTCCTCAAAGCGATGAGTTAAAGATCTCTCTCTAGCATTCAATGTGTTAAACACCCCATTTACATCAGTAGGAATTTTTAGTTGCTCCCCCTATGGTTTAATTGGTTTGCCACAGGGTGGCTGTTACTTTCTTTTATACTTAAAACCCAGGTTATGTAGAGTTTGTCGCAATTAGTTTATATATAGACTAGTGTAAAAGCCTGTGTACACGGGCCAGGGTCCGGGTAATGTTAACCATTTGAGTGCCAGAGGGGTACGCAACGCATTGCTTTGCAATGTGTTGCATACCACTCTGGCACTCAAAAGGTTAAGAGGCCGGTCCTGCTCTGCGTCCTGCCGCAGTCATGTACTGTAGAGACTGGCTGAAAGCACAGAATGCTCCCAGCACAGAACTCCCAGCATTCTGTGCTTTCGGGCAGTCACTACTGTGCATGATGGCTTCTGACAAACATCCTAGCAAATTATTATATAGGATGTTATTTTGGTATATTAGATAGTGATCCTCTGTTAGGATATGCCTGTGGTTGCAGTTATACTGTGTGTTATTGTTAATTGCAGTTGTATTGCGAATGTTAATTGCAGTTATACTGTGTGTTATTGATAATGGAGTTATTACTAAACCATTTTGCCTTGGCGTGTAGGAATGCTTATTTTCCTGATGCTGGCTTCGGGTGCTTGGTTGGTTAGCCACGATGGGCAGTGCATGCGCTTACCTAACTGGCCTCTCGGCCTAGGTATTAGATATAGCTTCTTACAGTCAAGTATTCTGATCTATTTTGGGTTTCTTATTTAAAGGGATAGATATATTTTGTTTTATCTTTATTTTATTTTGTAGGCATTACCTAGTGTAATCCATCTATTCTCAGATGTGGAATGCAATCCATAGACTAGACAGATAACAGCAGGGGACAATCTTCTCCCTATGAGAACAATGAAAGCCCTGCCCCCCTTGACAAGTTTTTCAGGTTTTTCCCTTATCTTAATTGAAGATTGTCCCTCTCTGCAGTCTGCCTGGGCACCTCCCTTCTGCTCTGGCTGAGCAGTGTTACATCAGTAAAAGGGGAGGGAGGGGGATACTTTGTCATTGAATTACTCTGGAACTACAACTCTGACAGAATTGAAATAACACTCTGCAAGGTCCAAATACGATGAAGATTAATTAGAGCTGCTTTTATTATGAAACATTACTATCCCTTTAACCCTTTAAAATGCTTGTATATCTTTCTGGAAGGTAAAGAGCAATTATCATGTTTTACTAAAGGAATAGAAATAGCGCAATAAAACTTTAGCTCCGATTATTACTTACACTTTTTTGAACATGTTGCGCTATATATATATTTACTCGCATTTGTGTAGTTCAAATGCTATTGAAGTGGAAAGAATCCCCCTTCCACTCCTTCTGGCCGCATCACTGATCCTCTCTGTCTGGTTCGGATGGAGTGCAGCGAGGGACAATATTCAGTAAGCAAAAGGAAAATCCTGCCCTAGTTCATCAAGGAGGCAGGGTTTTCCTTATACTTACTGACTGAAGATTGTCCCCCTCTGCATCCGTCTGGTCCCAGGACAGGATCACAGATCTAAGGGGAGGCGGCCAGAAGAGGCGGGAGGGGGATCCTTTACACTTCAGAAGCATTTGAACTACAGTAATGTGATTCTTTATATATAGCGTAACATGTTCGAAAAAAATGTATGTAATTATCGGAGCTAAAGTTTTATTGCCCTATTACTATCCCTTTTACTAAGCCTGCTACTGCTCCTATGGCTTCATACATAGTTAAAGGGATAGTAATACTTCATTTTATCTTTATTTTATTTTGTAGGCATTAAAAAAACATGAAGAACGATATAAGTCTTATCTCTCAAACCTTTATGGTTTAAGAGATATTCACAAGCAAAGTATCCCCCCCCCCCGTTCAGCCAAAGCAGAATGGAGGTGCCCAGGTAGATGCAGAGAGGGACAATCTTCAATTAAGATAAGGGAAAAAGCTGAAAAACTTGTCAAGGGGGGCAGGGCTTTCATTGTTCTCATAGGAAGAAGATTGTCCCCTGCTGTTATCTGTCTGGTCTTACAACCAGATTCACATCTGAGAAGAGATGGCTTACAGTAGGTAAAAGGGACGGGAGGGGAAACTGCTTGTGAATATCTCTTAAACCATAAAGGTTTGATAGATAAGACATATCATTCTTCATGTTTTTTTTAATGCCTACAAAATAAAATAAAGTTAAAACGAAGTATTACTATCCCTTTAAAAGCCCAGGACTGCCCTGTGGCCCCAGTCAGCTGTTTGGGGTCTCAGAAAACAGACCTCTCCAGCTGGCCGCAGGCCATAGCCATGTGTTACTTGCCCATAAAGGTATTAAAGGGACTGCGGCTGATGTGCTAAGAACTGGAACAATTCATGGGGAAAGCCATCTGCACCATAAGGGTCATCTACAAACTCCCATTGATTTTAAACTGGGCTTTTAACCCCTTGAATACCAGAGAGGTCTCCAACGCATTGCTTTGGAAATCAATTAAAACTTTGGAAATTGTTAAAGGAGATGTATCACCTCTATATAACTTACCCTGAATAGTTAGGTTATATATAAATTTGACTAAAAGTGTTTTAATTTTCATTTTTTTACGCTTTATTTGGGCTAAATTGAAGTTATAAAGTCTGCCAATGAGAGCGCTCCAGCTTACAGGCAGAAAGCCTCCGTCATTGGAGGAGGCTGGACAGAGGGATGGGAGCAGAGCCAGAGTGACAGACTGCGGTACAGAGCAGGTAACCACAGCCTATGTGGTAGTAGGTGCAGGGCAGACTTTATAACTTCATTTTAGCCCAAATAAAGCGTTAAAAAAAAAATTAAAACACTATTTAGGGTAAGTTATATAGAGCTGATGCACCCCCTTTAATTGTCCCCTTTTGATTCTGTTTGTTTCCTCTAGTTCTTAGAAAATCAAACTCAATGACACGTGAAAATAATTAAAAAAAAAAAAAGCTCCATACCACTTTTAAATATTGCATATTTGTAGCCACAATTTTTAAATATTCTCTGTGGTGTATGATCCCTAAAAATGTATGTGTGCAATTTGCTGTGCCTGTAAGCAGTTACATATGACTGTTTGACCCCTGTTTGTTTAGTCAAGCTCCTAACGATTGACAAGAACAATGTATCTCAGCACTGAACCGAACTGACAAAGGGCGTGTTCTAATCTCAGGGCAATTATCTGCTTTAGAGTGTGTTGTTTTTTTTAAAGGGACAGTAAAACTGACTTATGAAAGTATATATGCTTTAAGGCTTTTCCTATTATTAGAAATGTTTCTTTTACAAGTTATTACAGAGCAAACTTACATTTTTTTGTAGAGTTTGAGTTTTTTTTTTTTGCACTGTTGCAGTTTTTGTCTGTGAAAAGCTCAGTGTCAAAGACACACATCTTCTATAGCAGGAGATAGCAACAGCGCCACCTGGCAGCAGAACATCATGAACTCAAGCAGATAACTCTGTAATCACTTTTAAAAGCAGAATCTCTCAGCAATGGGGCAACCCATTTCATAATTAGGCCAAGATTCCTTTCCATTTGAATTTCAATTCTGCAGCAAAAGAATAGGAAAATACTTTTTTAAAACCTGTTTTCCTACTTTAGCTATTCCATTCTGGCCTGTATGTATGCTTAACCCTTTGAGTGCCAGAGTGGTATGGAATGCATTGCTTTACAATGCATTCCGTACCTCTCTGGTACTCAAAGGGTTAATTGTCCAGTTCCCCATGCATAACTGTTATGGAGTCCCTGGAGGGGATGCCTCTGATGTCGGTGGGGGATGTAATTGACAGGAATTGTATCCAAAAAGTGTTGAGGCTTGCCTGTGAGTAGGGGCGGGGCCTAATGAAAACATCACAGAAATGGGAGGAATAGGCTGGGGAAGGAGGAAATGGGAGGAACAGGTTGGGAAGGAGCAGGAGTGGGCAGAGTTTCATTAGAAACGCATCACATTCTGAGAATCAGCCTCTGCCCCGGAGACCCAGTAATGCAGTGTCTAAACCGGAGTCTCCTCTGCAAATTCGGATAGTTCCTAGGTATGGCTATTACCATACCTGGGAATTTTTTTTTCTAGAGTCCCTGGATGGGACTCATGTGGTGCCGGTGGGAGTGATCTGGTCACAAAGGGGTGGGGCTTAATTGTGGGCAGGGCTTAATAAGATGCGTAATAAACTGGGCAGAAAAGACTGGGCAGGAGGAGAAGTGTTTGGGGGTGGGAGGGAAGTGGGAGGAACAGGCTGGGAACAAAGAGAAGTGGGCAGAGTTTCAGATGAAACTCACCACCACCAGAGAATCAGTGTCTGTCTAAGGAGACCCAGTAATTCACTGCAAAAAGTGGAGTCTTTGGGGGGCAGATCTGGAAAGTTCCCAGGTTATGACTATTGCATACTCTGAGGATGACCTTTGCAAGAGTTCCCTTGTCTGGCAGGATAGGCCTTCCCAGGCTCAGTCTGGCAAAAAGGCCTATTTGGCCTTCAAAACCTGAGCCATCACAGCCCTCCACTGTCCCATCTGTACTCCACCAGCCTCCCCACACTCACATAAAGTTTTCCTACACCTTCCGATACCAGACAGCTTGCGCTCATTGCTGTGTAATACATTGTAAACAGTCAGGGGTTAACTGCCACTAGTCTATTTGGGGCCACTATTAACCCCTCCATTGCCAGATTGCCGGGGAACAAGACTGAAATCAATCCATTCCAGACAGCCCAGAAAAGGAGGGGTTTAACTTTCTAAAATGTAAACATGACTTAAATTTAGGCAACATGACCTTACATTTTTGTGGCAATAACGTTATCTTCCTATCTCTCCATCCTGAGCAGACCAAGATGGAGAGTGTTAAAAAATACAGGGGTGCTGAGACCCCAAACATATTTCTCATTGAAAGGAGTTAACTTATGTTCCCTCCTTTAATTCATTTATTGAAAAAAATGGGGTACATTCACCCCACCTTTTTTAGAAGTTGAAATACAATGAAATACATTTCTACAGAGTATTTCAGTTTTCTGTGTTAAAGAGGAACAACCACCCAATAATAAGACAGCATCACATCATTGCCCATCTGGTGACTAGCTGCTCAGTAGCGCTAGTCGTCTGAATTCTTACCGGATTAAAGAGAAATCTCTATTCTTCATAGACTGACAGCAAGACGGAGAACGGACATCTTGCCCTAGTGACGTCCACACGCCTGCGCTGTCAGTCCCAGCCAGGTCTAGGAGGCGTTGCTAGGAGCCATTTGGCTCTGGCTGGGACTGACAGCGCAGGTGCGCGGACGTCACTAGGGCAAGATATCCTCGCTCCGTATTGCTGTCAGTCTATGAAGAATAGAGATTTCTCTTTAATCCGGTAAGAATTCTGGCGACTAGCGCTACTGAACAGCTAGTCTCCAGATGGGCAATGATGTGATGCTATCTTATTATTGGGTGGTAGTTACGCTTTAAAGCAGTAATTATGTGAAATGTGTTTTAGGTAAAACAGTATACCAATGACTATAACATTCTTAAATATTCTGCTGAAACCAATATCCATACCTGGGAACTTCTTTTCTTTGAGCCACTAGAGAAGTCTAATGTTCTGTTAGACAGGGGATGCTAGTAGCTCGATTTGTGTCATAAAAGGGGTGGGGCTTGATCAGGTGGGTGGGGCTTGACATCTGCATGTAATAAAATGGGTGGGAAGTGGGCAGAACAGGGTGAGAAGGAGGCAAAGTGGAAGGGAAGGAGAATAAACTCACCCTGTTTCGAAAATCAACCTCTGTCCCTGGAGACCCGGTAATACAGTCAGAAAACCGGAGTCTCAGAGGCAGACCTGGAGAGTTCCAAGTATGCCATTTTTTTAGGGCTGGTAGAAAACACATTTTTGGGGGGCTAAAAATAACAGATTGGAGAAATGCTTAAAGGGATAGTAATACTTCGTTTTAACTTAATTTTATTTTGTAGGCATTAAAAAAACATGAAGAACGATATAAGTCTTATCTCTCAAACCTTTATGGTTTAAGAGATATTCACAAGCAAAGTTTCCCCTCCCGTCCCTTTTACCTAGTGTAAGCCATCTCTTCTCAGATGTGGAATCCAGTCTATAGACCAGACAGATAACAGCAGGGGACAATCTTCTTCCCATGAGAACAATGAAAGCCCTGCCCCTTGACATGTTTTTCAGCTTTTCCCTTATCTTAATTGAAGATTGTCCCTCTCTGCAGTCTACCTGGGCACCTCCCTTCTGATCTGGCTGAACAGTGTTACATCAGTAAAAGGGGACAGGAGGGGGATACTTTGTCATTGAATTACTCTTGAACTACAACTCTGACAGAACTGAAATAACACTCTCCAAAGTCCAAATACTATGATGATTAATTAGAGCTGCTTTTATTATGAAACATTACTATCCCTTTAAATTCTAACCCTTGTTTCTTTAACCCCTTAAGGACCGGCCAAGCACGCATGGTGAGGTCACTTAAGGACCAGGGACCATTTTTTTTTTTTCGGAATCAGATTCCGGACTCCCTGAACAGAGTGCAGCCACGCAGGGAGCCCAGAATGGGTCCTTAAGGGTATAACAACCCATGGGTCCTTAAGGGGTTAAAAGCAACTACTATGTTATATAACCTAAATTCAATTTTACATCTCAAACTATTATAAATACAGATCTGCCCTAGAGACGCCAGTGTTTACAATTAATTACCGGGTCTCTGGGAACAGAGGCTGATTCCTCGGGGGTGATGAGTTTCTCCTGAAACTCTGCCCACTTCTCCTCCTTCCTACCCAGTTCCTCCAACTTCCCACCCACTTCTCCTCCTTCCTACCCAGTTCCTCCAATTTCCTGCCCACTTCTCCTCTTCCCAACCACTTTATGACACAAGGACAGTAAGTCCCGCCCACCCAACTAAGCCACATCCTCTTTATTATTCAAATCATGTAATTTAAACCCCCCCAGTCTTGCACTCAAAGGGTTAAGGGCAATATTCATCAAGCTCAACTTACATCCAATTATAATTGCTTATGACACATTTTCAGATGTGATGGATTTACTTCTGAAAATACTGTCCTTCTTTTACCAACAACTCATGATCCAATAATGTTTTCATTATGATGGCTTTTTGAACATTGAACCCATATATTATGCTACTTAAGGCATGCTGTGCAGGCACTTCCTGTCTTAGCCCTTCATTACCTCCCAACTCACCAACATTACTCACCTCCCCTAGCATTGAAAGGGTTAGATGTCATTGACTGGAGGATGTAATGTACAAGGGTCTGCATGGTATGCCTTAATTAGCATACCCTATACATTTATATATATCAAAAACTAGTTTTCTAATAAAAGATGGCTAATACAACATAGAGTTGATTTTGAAAGCTCTCTCAAAATCACCACAGTTGTGTTTTACTGATAGGGTCCCTTTAATTAAACTGCAATTTTCTATAGCATTACCAGGTGGTGCAATTCCAATGGAGAGCCGTAGTCATAGACTCAACTTTGCCACAGAGTTCATTATAAAGAAAAATAGGTTTGGACCCCCAAAGGTTTTGTTTCCATAAAAAAAAAAAATCTGAGAATTAGGGGGACATTTGTTTTACTTAGTAGGAAAAGCCATGTATTGTGTGTATATATATATATTGTTATTACGTCATTGCAGCACTCCTACATGCATCACTGGTGGATAAAAAAAAGTGCCTTGGCCCTCCAGAGCTCCCTACCCCCAGACTGTGTGGTCCTTAAAGGGTTAATAGCCTGTTCATTTGTATTCCAACTGAAATTCGTTGGCCATCGGTATAAAGCAAAAAGTGGAGCAGTTCAGAAATGAACAACTCATCTGCACTACAGGAAACACATACAAAAAAATCACGTTGCTTAATTGGGCCTTTTAAAGTGGATCTATCACATATAGAAAAGTAATGCTCATTAGTTAGAGCATTTAGCGAAAAAGTTAAACATGTTACTAATTTTTGACAAAACCCCATTATCTGCATAAAAAATAATGTCTAAAAGGTGCCCAGCAGCCTACTTTTCGCTTGCCACTGTAGCAAGCTGCTTGCCACACAGAGGCTGCTCCCGTCCCACTACCCACCATCCTCCGATGATGGAGGCTGTCTGTCTCTAAGCTGGAGCGATCTCATTGACTAGATATTGATCTCTGCCAATGAGATCGCTCCAGCTTAGAGAAAGAAAGCCGCCATCATCTAAGGATGCTGGGTAGTGGGACGGGAGCAGAGGCAATGCTGCAAGCAGGAAGTAGGCTGCTGGGCACATGTTGAACTTGAATTTTTGCAGAGATAACTTTTTTTTTTTTTAAATGACTAACATATTAAACTTTTTCGCTAAATGCTCTAGCTAATGAGCATTACTGTATGTGAGCGATCCACTTTAAACGCTTGAATATGAAATACGTGAGAGATCTCACTAGGGTTTAAAAGCCCCATTTAAATTAATGATAATTTTATTTGTTCTGTTGGTTTGCAGCCGCCTTGATCAACTTTCATCTTTACGATTCGCAGCAATGTACACAAGAATGAAGATAAAAACCCGAACTGTATAGGATTGTCCCCAAAATGTAAACGTAGTTTTATTTAATGCCTTTCATTCATGACAACATACTGTTTTTTATATATATAAAAAACGAAGATGGTAGCATAGGCATGGCGTAGACACATGCACGTCCACATACCATCTGTACACGATTAAAACATAACTACAGGAATCCTTACCATTACTAATGTACAGCACGATTGTCCCCAGAGATTGCCGTGAAGAAAAGAATTATTAAATAAGAATCAACGAACACCCTCCCTCCCCATCTGACAGTTAAAAACTCAGGTTAAGGAGCATTATAACAGAATTGAGAATAGTCCATAAATTAGAAAACAAAATACAAAAAAATCAGCTATTTGACTCTTATCTCCAAGTCCTATGAAAGGTAATCCATTGTTTTGTGGGCATGGTCAATCAATAAGTATGGCCATTTCTTGCCAAGCTGACCCATGGCATCAAGTCTCTTTGTGCTTATAAATAGTCCAAATGTGGGGTAAAATCCTCATTTGCAGTCCAGGTTCAGCTATAAGCATCTATTTAAATTATACAACATCAGGCTCCACTGGGATAAGTTATTTTCCTCCAAATAAGGTTTAGCCATCCGGTGGGCCAGAATGAGTCATCCTAGACTTGTCTTGGAAGAAGCAGGCAGATTGCTCCTTTGAGTAGACTTCTGTGATCAGTTGAGAATGTTCTTGATGCATGACCTGTTAAGGGGTCCAATGAAGGTCAATGTGCAATCCTACCAGCCTGCTACAAGTACTCTAGCTCCAGGGCATGCCGCAAAGCCTCCAGATCAGCGTGGCAAGAGATTCTCCAAAATGGCATGTTGTGCTGTAAGAATAAAGAAACAGCCAAACGTAAGTAATCAATTCTTAGATTCAGAACAGATGTAAAAAGATCAGAGACTCAATTGTCTTTCCATGTCGATCTTAAGACTTTCCAGCATACCCTTTAGTAGGGTTCTTCTAGCAGGCCATAAGTATTCCCCTTTGGTTTCATCTGATCCTCGAACAGGTCACATATCAAGAGCATTCTCAGTTGATCACATTAGTCAACTCAATCAAACAATCTGCCTGCTCCTTCCAAGACAAGCCTAAGACAACTTGTGTAATCTTAGGCTTATCCTGGAACAAACGTGCAGATCGCTCCATTGGATTGACTTCTGTGATCAATGGAGAATGTTCTCGATGTGTGACCTGGTCGGTTGTTGGATGAAGGCCAAAGTGGAATCCTTCCAGCCTGTTACAAGTTCTCTAGTGCCAGGGCATGCTGAAAAGCAGGAGTAGTCAATTCTGGAACCTTCAGCTGCTGGAGACTACAACTCCCATCACACACCAGCAACCAACATCTGTATGGAGGCCCAAAGACTGACTAACCCAGTAGTAAATGCTTTAAGATTAGCATGGCCAGAGATTATCTAAAATGGCATGTTTTGCTGTAAAAATAAAAAAACAAAAACTTAACTGATCAATTTCTTAAAATAAAAAAAGCTCTTAAACAAGTCTGTGACTGTATATGCATGTGACTGTAAGATCCGTGAGTGTGTGTAGGGCTAGTGTCACTTCAGTTCACACTATCACCTAAAAATAATTGGTGATTTTGGGAAAGCATTAAAAATCACCTATATGTTATATTAGTCAGTCACGACATGTAACCCACTCAATGCTGAACAGTGTCAATAAATGGGGGAGATAATGTAGGTCTAAGGTAGGATGTACCTGCATGGCAGGCCTTGATTAGCATAATTTTCATGTCTAAATACATAAAAAATTAGTTGTGTAAATAAAAATGGCTAACACAACATATTTTAAAAGCTCTTTCAAAAATCCCAAAAGTTGATTTTAGATGACAGTGCCCCTTTCAATTTTATGTTATATAGCATTTCCTTCTGAGTAAAACAATGGTACTCCCACCATAATCAGTCATTCTGATGAAAAGTTATAACAGTTCAAATTGCCAAGGAGTGAATTACAGAGTGTTCACTTCCTGAGAGTTCTGACAGCATGACTCAGGGGTATGTATCATATTCTATTGTTTGCCTGTGACTTGCCCTCCCACAGAATGCAACATAATAGCTAATAGGAATCTGACCACTAGAGGGGACTGTTAAAGGGATAGTAACAGCAGTGAGAGTACCCTTGTTTTACTCAACAGCAAAGCCCCTATATTACAAAAGTTTACTGCTCCTTCAAGGTAACACATTTTCATAAATGGAAGTGATTTACATACAGTTATTCTCTAAAATCATATACTATAATTTAAAAACACAACATCTGCATCACTACTATCTATTTAAATGCCAGCATGTAAAATAATTATATATACTACCAAAATAAGAAAAATGAAAAGAAAACATCAGTAAACCTTTATCCCTTTAAGTGTTAAAAATGTCTCAAATACATTGCAAAGAAATGTGGTGATGAAATCACCATCACTGAATGGGTTAATGAACTTCCAGTCAATGTACTACTGTAAATGTCTTTCAGTCAGAGGAAGGAGTATTGTGCCAACACAGATAAAATCAGTGCCCACTGCCCACTGAATAAGAGTGAACGTTCCTCTCCATTCATCTGTACAACTCAGGTGTGCTAAATACTAAGAT
The DNA here is from genome assembly GCA_037306005.1 of Rhinophrynus dorsalis. NCBI lineage: Eukaryota > Metazoa > Chordata > Amphibia > Anura > Rhinophrynidae > Rhinophrynus > Rhinophrynus dorsalis. The sequence continues at coordinate 140,696,702 of CM074727.1, forward strand.
AATGAGCCTCATCCATCAGTAGCTCTGACAGTTGCAGCACGGAATGTTTGGCACTAATGGGAGATAAACAAAGGCAGTGAGCCTTTTAACCTGTCATCTTAAGGGAAATGAACCAGAATAAAGGCTAATACATTCAAACAGCACTATAAGCTTTGATCTATCACTCTGAATCTCTCATGCTTAAAGCTCTGTAGAAAAGATCCAAGTATATTATTTTTTTTCCTGTATAACAACAAGGAAAGAGAGATTGTGCTACTCAGATAATCATAACTAAGTATGGGGAATATGGAAAGATCCACTATAAACTGGTGTTCCTACATATCACCCCTAGGTGCTACCACAACGTGATGCACGCTAAAAAAACAACAAACCCTTTATTAATATTTTAACCCTATGAGTGCCAGAGGGAATGCCACACATTACAGTGCAATGCGTGGCATACCACTCTGGCACTCGAAGGTTTAAAATTAATTAGGACACTTTAATTTTTTTTTTTTTTAGGATTACATTTAAAAGATATCAGGTACAAGCTGAGCTGATATATTTAATATACAATTCGGAATCAGATGATTATTAAACAAGTAGTATTGAAGGCCCGTGTGTACGGGCCCGTGTGTCGCCTGGTGGCCTCGGCTATTTCCCCGGGGTGGGGACGGCAGTGGGCCGTTCGGGGAGCCCCACTCCGGATCGGCCATACCTCGGACTGGGGGCCGGCGCATTCGGGCTGTCTCTGCTGCGCATGTGCATGTTACGCACACAGGGAGTAGGGTGACAACATTTCCATTCTGCCATTCCGGGACATGTGGTCACCCTAGTCCTGCGGCTGAGGCTCCCGCTGGCGCTGACCATCTTTCTGAACCTGACATAGTAAGAGTTCTGTGTCAGCCTCAGAAAAATGGTCCACTCCAGCGGGAGCCTCAGCCGCAGGTCTCACTTGCAGCACCAGCATACCTGCTCCACCCCAGCTGTCTCGCATGTACCAGTCTTCATTGGCTGAGAACCATATAGCAAATACATTTCATTGGCTGGCTGGACTGGCACGTGTTTCTAAATTCCCGGTGTGGGGGGGTGGGGTGACCTGGGACGCGGGACACAGACCCCCAATAAGGGACAGTCCCGGGCATTCCGGGATGTGGGGTCACCCTAACAGGGAGCTTAGAAGCCTACCAAAATATATTATAATAAAAAGGATTCCCTTAATTAGTACTGATGTGTAAGTCACTGAATGAACTGAAGAGGAATATTTGGAAACACCATTACACTCCTACTGAGTAAGGGATACAGCAGTTAGTTATTATATTGTATTGCTTCTAACTTTTTTTGGTGTATAAAGTATCAATTTCTTTAATTCAATGAGTTAAGAAATAGAGAGTAAAGGACAACGATATAACATAATATGTGTTTAGTTCCACTAGCATTATATGTGAATTATTATGTGGACATCGCAACGCCTGTTATAATTGTCTCATATATTAAACCTTAATCTTGCATTATTATATTTGGCTTTGTTCCCACTGGCGATTTTACTCTATCATATCGAAATGCTGCACTAATTGCCAGTTAATTGAACACATTGGCCCCAATATGGCTGCACAGGGTGGCAGCTGTTGCCTAATGTGGTGCAGCCTAAGGCACCTTGCTACAACTTTCCCACGTCCATGTACTGAATGCAGGATAGTTCAGCAGACCTAATCTGCAATGTAGCCTAAGGACCATGGTGCAGATCTGTTCACACTAGTGATCTGGATGTTGCTATGCGTACTGCACAGTCCAATGAATGGCTGCAGCATCCACTGATATATGGCTGACATCCCCACATGGACTGCTCCTTTCTGGACATGTTTTCGACATGTGAGTAGTTAATTATGTGGCTTTATATGAACAAGTTATAGAACAAAGCTATCCTGAGATTATTTTCTACTAAATCAAATATATCTAAAACTATTAACCTATTTGGAAAATAAAAACTCCAATGAACTATTTAATCAACGAGCTGGGCAAAGAAGAAGAGGTCATTCATTAAGACTAGTGGAAAGGCATTTTTTACTAAAACAAAGGCAGGCATTTTTTTACACTAAGGGCAGTAAAGTTATTGGATTCTTTTCCTTTGGATGCTGTGCTTGTAGATACTAAAAACTGCTTTCGAAAAAGTAATGGATACCTATCAAGACACAACAATATTGAGAATGATGACAGTTGGCTTCAAAGCAGATAGGATGTTGATCCAGGGAATATCTGAAATTTGGAATTAGGAAGGAATGTCTGACCCACTTGGGGCTTAATTGAAACATCAACTGGATTTTTTTTGCCTTCCTCTGGATCAACAGGAGTGAATTTTCCTGGGCTGGACTTGATGAACACTTGTCTTTTTTTCAGCCTCATCAACTATGTTACTATGTTTCAAGGTATATAGGCCAGACACAGTCAACATGAGGCCCTCCAGCTGCTGCCAGACTACAGCTCCCATTATCCCACACCAGCCAATGGTATAGAGGAACAGAAGAAAAAAGAGAGGGCACTTGGGAAGAGCATATTGACAGAAACAGCCCAATGACCCTTTTCTCCTACCACCACATTTGTTCGCTGTATCTGGGAAAGCATTTATTCCCAGAAGCCTTTGTAGCTGTGACCTACGTAGGATATCAGCTATTATACGTGTGAGTTCCCAGTTGGATGTATCTGTGGTGGGCGTGGTCTCATTAGTCTTCTGATTTTACACAAGGGGTGCACCCCTTGGGTTCTACCTCATCTTTTTCTACAGGCAGTTTAAAGGGATGGTAATGTACCAGAAAAAATATCTGCATGTTGTAGTGCTTAAAAACATGAGCTAAAAGCAAAAAAAGTATCTCTCAAACCGCTATGGTTTGAGAGATACCTGTATTAAAAGTTTCCTTTACAGCTAACAGCAGGAAACATCAAACTTTAAATGCCGATATCTCTCAAACCATAGCGGTTTGAGAGATACTTTTTTTTGCGTTTAGCTCAAGTTTTTAAGCACTACAAAAAATATTTTTTCTGGGACATTACCATCCCTTTACATAGATACATTTAGTGATGAGACAAAAAGCTGTGCAATTAACAGATCCACTTTAATGTAACCCTTTGAGTGCCAGAGGGGTATGCAAAGCATTGCAAATCAATGCGTTGCATAGTCCTCTGGCACACAAAGGGTTAAGTTTTGATGTTTCGTCAGAGGAACAAAATAGCAATAAGAACAAAAGTATGTAAAAATGATGGAGGCCGTTAAAGTCAAATTGGTCTTGGGACCAGAAACCATGTGCTGGGGCCTTGTGTTTAATAATGAAATACAGCCATCTCTGGAAAGAGCTTGTGTTCATTAAATGCAACAATGTAGCAATACAACTTGCTGTGGTGCGACTGGGGAGTTATAAAAGTTTTAGATCGCAAATAAACATTAACAAAAAAAAAAAATATATATATATATATATATATACTGAACAGAGGCAAACCAACTGCACCATAGGGAACAAATAAATAGTCCCCAAATCCCTGTTTATTTAAATAGGATCTTAACCCCTTGAATGCTAGAGAGGTATTGAACAAATAGCAAAGCAATGCTTTGGAGACTTATGTAGCATTCAATGGGCTAAAGTCTCAAAGTAAAACAACATCTGTTTTTATGTACCCACTGTGCTCCACCAGTGTTCCAGTCCTAGTACATGGGTATCCAAACTTTTTTCTTCAGGGGCAGTGGTCCCTTTAAGGAGACCACTGGTAAGCGATCCAGCACTGAAAGAGTTAAAACAGTAACTAAAACAAAGCAGTGCTGCCCGGTGCATCTGTTATTCCAATTAACTCTTTCAGTTCTGTGTCGCTCATCTTAGATGGAACATTGTGCAGGGGCCAGATTGAGAAATGAACATTGAATTGAGGGGCAAAAGCAGGCTAAATAATGTAATAGCATTAACCCTTTGCGCTCCATAGAGGTATCCAACACATTGCAACTTCTCTGGCATGCAAAAGGTAAAGACAAACTACTACTACTACTACTACTACTACTACTATCTATCTAATATATCTGTCTATCTATCTATCTATCTATCTATCTATCTATCTATCTATCTATCTATCTATCTATCTGTCCGTCTGTCTATCTATCTATCCGTCTGTCTGTCTGTCTATCTATCTATCTATCTATCTATCTATCTATGTCTATCTATCCGTCTATCTATCTATTTATCTATCTATCTATCTATCCGTCTGTCTGTCTATCTATCTATTGTATAATCAATCGGACTTTACAATTCAAGGCAGAAAGAAAGAAAAACAAAACTGGGACTTATGTATCAGATAGGAGAGGTGCAATCCTGATGCAAACTGACTGCATTATAGTGTAAAAATAGCATTTACTTAAAGGGGATGTATCACCTTATATAATTTTTTTACAATAGCTTTTGTTAATACAGTATTCATAGGAAAGTTGTTAATTTTTTTTTAATAGGTAGTTTAAAATATATTTAGTCTTCAAGCTGTGCCGGTCAGCATAATGCAGCAAGCTGAATCACCGGCACAGCTCTGCTTGCCTGCCTAATTCTCCTGCCACCGGTTGCAACCTCAGTATATTGCTAACTGGAGCTTGATGTAACGATAGAAGCTATTCACAGCACACTGAAGGGAAGCATGAACGTGCTCCCTGGGGCAGCTGGAAGGAGAAGAAGAGCTGAGCTGTGCACATTATGCGGAAGTGCACAGCACAGAACATCATGTATCTTTTAAAGGGATAGTAATACTTAACTTTTACTATCCAGCCCTTAAAAAAACAAATTAAATGACCCCAGCGGCATATCTCAAACCTTTATGGTTTGAGAGATATCTGCTTTCAAGGTGCCCACTCCCCTGATGTCAGCGCTCTAGCTGACTGCAGGGGAATCCAGTCCCGGGACCAGCGGAGGCTCTTCAGCAGAGCCGAAATCGCGTTATGGAAGAAGAAATCCTTCACTGGAACGGTCTTCTACGTGTGCTTGGTGTACAAGTTATATGCATTTTTTCAGCCAATTCCCATTGTGTGCTGACCAGCAATTATTTATTTATATTTTTTAAATTGCTTTCGAAAAAAAAAAATCCTGCGGTTTAGTAACAGCTTTTTGAAGCCTGGTTTAGGAACATTTATGAAAACGAACAGGTTCTCTTATGAAAGTGACCTAGTAAGAGACCGTTGTTATCAAGGGAGAAGTCAGACTAAAGCAGGGGATTTGCCTTAGGAAATTACTCAGGATGCTTCTGTAGCTGAAAAATGTGTAACTGCCACTTTTTATAGCACAAGAAACCATACAATTACGTTTCCTTCCATATCTAGCCATCAAAAGGGCAAAATGCATTTCCCTGTGCATACTCGAATAATGAACACATGTTTGCAGACAAGTTTGAACTCTTTGAGTGCCAGAAGTCTGCTTCACAAATCCCCATGGCACTCAAAGAGTTAACTGTTCAAGGACCAGAGGGGATGCACAGTGCATTGCCAGAACCCCTGACAATATTGTCACCTATGAGAAAATTGTGAATGGATCTCCCCAATATAAGGGAATATTTACAATCTTCTTAAAGGGGATCTATCACTCCTATACAAGTTAGCCTTAATAGATAGAGTATATAGCGAATAAGTGTAAAACTGTATTAATTTCGTTTTTTAAAATCTCTATTTGGCAGAGCTGAGATCGCGAGATATAAAAACAAATACTTAACTGGAACGGTCTACAAAGTGTGCCTGGTTTGCAAGCATACTTTGTAGACCGTTCCAATTACGTATTTGTTGTTATATCTCGGAATCTCGGCTCTGCTGAAGAGCAGCCGGCCGGTCTGCGGACCAGATTCTCCTGCTCTAAAATACAGAGTGACATAGGAGAAAGGGGAGGGAAGGGAGGACTTTAAATCGTATATCTCTCAAACCTTTAAGGTTTGAGAGATTGGAATGGCCTCAATTATTTTATTTTTTTTAATGGCTACAATATTCCCTTTACTTAAACTGAGACATTACTATCCCTTTAAAATGTCCTTGTACGTCTGTCAGCAAAATTTACCTTTTTTGATGCCTGTTCCTCCTCGACTCCGTCTCCGATTACCACGTACACGGCTTTCCTTCCAAACCGTTGCATTATCCTTTCGAAGCAGCACTCCTTCCCTAGATACAGACAAATATATTAAATAGGTCATGAAGGCCCTGTTTAAAAAATTAGACATTTGCAATTGTTCCCAATGGTGAATATTGTTTGCACCAGAATTGCTCCAACATTACTTTTTGCATATGACCCTGAAAGTAAGGAAAGAGATCTAAATGAGTCCAAAATTAACCCCTTTTGTTCTAGAGACATCTTCAATACATTGTGAAGTGATGCTCTGTGACAGCTCTGGCATCCAAAGAATTAACTTAAAGCAGTGGTTCTGAGTCTTTTTTTTAGGAATCCCTAACAGAATACTGCAATACTGAATTTTTGGAGTACCGCTACAATTTATACTTCATTTGCTGGGGGTGTAATGAAAGGTAGAAATAAATAATGTATAATTATTCTTAGTTCTCACATTCAGATTAACAAAAACATGCATACTGTGAATAACTAATTCCTTTAATATACGTTAAAGGGATAGTAATACTTAAAGGGATAGTAAAACTTCGTTTTATATTTATTTTATTTTGTAGGCATAAAAAAAACATGAAGAACGATATAAGTCTTATCTCCCAAACCTTTATGGGTTGAGAGATATTCACAAGAAAAGTTTCCCCTCCCGCCCCTTTTACCTAGTGTAAGCCATCTCTTCTCAGATGTGGAATGTAGTCCATGCACCAGACAGATAACAGCAGGGGACAATCTTCTTCCTATGAGAACAATGAAAGCCCTGCCCCCTTGACAAGTTTTTCCCCTTATCTTAATTGAAGATTGTCCCTCTCTGCAGTCTTCTTGGGCACCGCCCTTCTGATCTGGCTGAGCAGTGTTATATCAGTAAAAGGGGTGGGAGGGGGGATACTTTGGCATTGAATTACTCTTGAACTACAACTCTGACAGAAGTGAAATAACACTCTCCAAAGTCCAAATACTATGATGATTAATTAGAGCTGCTTTTATTATGAAACATTACTATCCCTTTAACAGGTAAAAATAACAAATCTTGTAGTGTTTATCTCCCTGAGTAAAACAAGGGCGATCTTACCTGTCTTTGTTGCACTATAAATGTTTTCAATTGGAAAGACTGTCCCCAATCCATAAAGCAGAACTTTAGCAATGGCCGGTATGAGCTGAGTGGTGGTCACCAATACATTAACACAGTTTGGCCTGGGAAGACAAAACAAGTAAAAGTGACACAAACGTTATTATAAGTATACGTAGGCGATTTTCTAATGAGCTCACTCTGAGACCTTTGAAAGACTAACCCTTAAAGGGACAGTAATACTTAAAATGTAAAAAAAAAAAATATGTTGTAGGGTTTATCCCCCTGAGTAAAACAAGGGTACTCCCACTGCTGAAAGGTGTTTTATTCAAAAGTTATTACAGCTCAAATTTGAATTTTTTAGGTGCAATATCACAGTGGCCTGAAATTGTACTGTGGCGCTGTTGTTACACCATCCTATGGACAGCTCTGGTCCGCGGCTCCATAGAATAATATACAGATTTTCTCTCATTAGATTAACTTCTCTCACTTTATTACATCACACACAGCAGTTCCAATGTAATATTGACTTTCTTACCTGGAATGGATTAGATTCAAGGCCTTGAGTGCATGTGTGAGCCATAAGTCAGTCAATGCCTCCATTTCTGCCCTCAGCTGAAGCCATGTTTCCCTCTTTGGGGCACCTATTAAACCTATGGAGACAGAACAACAACATTAGAGTGAACCTTAAGTCATCACAACAGATTTACAACTGATTAACCCATGAGTATTAAATGAATCACTCCTTCATGTATTAACCCTATAGGACAGGAATTACAGCCTGCCAACTATTAAAAAATATGGATTTATGCATACCTCCCAACATTTCAAGTGGCCAAAGAGGGACACTTGTGTTTTAGGTGGTGTTGCTGGGGGTGTTGCTGGTGGGTGGGGCATTAATGAGTAATTTTAAGTTACTTCATGACCTATTGACACCTCTTTGTGTAACTGTATAAATGCTTTAGAACAAGTCTTTTAATCACACAGACTAAACACGTACTGAAGTATATACAAGCATTAATGTGAGTTGTATCGCTGGGGAGCAATTTAATACACTAATATACATACAACACAGTCTGATCTCCTAAAAAGAGAGACACCTGGGTGGGAAAGAGGGACAGAGGGATTTGGTTCCTAAAGAGGGACACTTGGGAAGTATGTTTATGTATTTATTGATCAAGTCAATGACAATACTGATATATGAGACATCTATTCGGTACAGACATCTATTCATGAACTGTACAGTACGGACATGTGTGCTAGTTAGCTCTTTGAGTGCCAGAGGGGTACGCAATGCTGGCTTTCAAATAAATGGATAAAATGGAAAGTCTGCTATAACTGAACCCCCCTGGTGGTTACAAGTTTGAATGCCTAAAAATTACTAATGAATATTGGATCCAGTGACACCGGGAACAAAATAGCAATGTATAGCATTCAATATATTTATTAAAAACGTACAAAAAAATCTCACTCTGCAAAACTGTGGCCACAGAACAATAAAATTAAAATATTGGATAAAATCACCATGTCTTAGGGCATCAGAGCAGTGCACACAGACTGAGGTGCACAACTTTGTAAACACACCGCCCCAATAACATAGGGTAACCACATTTCCATTCTGCCATTCAGTGGCACTGCAGAGATGAAAGCAGCAGAGTACTTGGCTCTAGTTCAGCTATGGGGAGAGATCACTGTTAGTGTTGAGCGAGCATGCTCGGCCGATGCTCGGATCGGCTCGAGCATCGCTCTGCTCGGCACATGGCGGTACTCGTACGAGTACCGCATGTGCTCGCCCGCCATGTTCGGGTCTCCTCCCCGCACGTTTTGCGGCTGCTGCGCAGCCAATAAACGTGCAGGGAGGCTCTGACATCGGTGTAATGCCAGCAGCCATGTTGGCTGCTGGCATTACACTGATTGGCTGGCCAGAACCCGTGGTCAGGTGCTGTATAGCACCTGACCATCGAGTTCGGCTCAGTCTGAGCCAGGGAGAGCTGAGGATAGGAAGGGAAAGGCAGTGTAGGGAGGAAAAAAAAAAATTGTGACAAAAAAGAACCAAAAGTCCTTTTTAGGACTACTGTGTGTGGGGGCAGCAGGTTATTTTGTGTGGGGGGAAAAAAAAAAAAAAAAAAAAAAAAAAAATATTCTGTTTAGTGTGAAAAGTTGCAGATTAGAGCACATTCTGTTTAGTGTGCACAGTTGCAGATTAGAGCACATTCTGTTTAGTGTGCAAAGTTGCAGATTAGAGCACATTCTGTTTAGTGTGCAAAGTTGCAGATTAGAGCACATTCTGTTTAGTGTGCAAAGTTGCAGATTAGAGCACATTCTGTTAAGTCTTCAAACTAAAATATCAAAGTCACGTATTCCATTCAGTGTGCGTCGCCGCAGTTTAGCAGCACATTCTGAGTACTGTGCAGAGTTGCAGAATAGGAAGAAATACTGTTAAGTCTTCAAACTAAAATATCAAAGTCACATATTCCATTCAGTGTGCTTCGCCGCAGTTTAGCAGCACATTCTGTGTACTGTGCAGAGTTGCAGAATAGGAAGAAATACTGTTAAGTCTTCAAACTAAAATATCAAAGTCACATATTCCATTCAGTGTGCTTCGCCGCAGTTTAGCAGCCTATTCTGTGTACTGTGCAGAGTTGCAGAATAGGAAGAAATACTGTTAAGTCTTCAAACTAAAATATCAAAGTCACATATTCCATTCAGTGTGCTTCGCCGCAGTTTAGCAGCCTATTCTGTGTACTGTGCAGAGTTGCAGAATAGGAAGAAATACTGTTAAGTCTTCAAACTAAAATATCAAAGTCACATATTCCATTCAGTGTGTTTCACCGCAGTTTAGCAGCCTTTTCTGTGTACTCTGCAGAGTTGCAGAATAATAAGAAATACTGTTAAGTTTTCAAACTAAAATATTAAAGTCACATATTCCATTCAGTGTGTTTCACCGCCGTTTAACAGCCTATTCTGTGTACTCTGTACAGTTGCAGAATAATAAGAAATACTGTTAAGTTTTCAAACTCAAATATTAAACTCACATATTCCATTCAGTGTGTTTCACCGCCGTTTAACAGCCTATTCTGTGTACTCTGTACAGTTGCAGAATAATAAGAAATACTGTTAAGTTTTCAAACTCAAATATTAAAGTCACATATTCCATTCAGTGTGTTTCACCGCCGTTTAACAGCCTATTCTGTGTACTCTGTACAGTTGCAGAATAGGAAGAAATACTGTTAAGTCTTCAAACTAAAATATCAAAGTCACATATTCCATTCAGTGTGTTTCACCGCAGTTTAGCAGCCTTTTCTGTGTACTCTGCAGAGTTGCAGAATAATAAGAAATACTGTTAAGTTTTCAAACTCAAATATTAAAGTCACATATTCCATTCAGTGTGTTTCACCGCCGTTTAACAGCCTATTCTGTGTACTCTGTACAGTTGCAGAATAATAAGAAATACTGTTAAGTTTTCAAACTCAAATATTAAAGTCACATATTCCATTCAGTGTGTTTCACCGCCGTTTAACAGCCTATTCTGTGTACTCTGTACAGTTGCAGAATAATAAGAAATACTGTTAAGTTTTCAAACTCAAATATTAAAGTCACATATTCCATTCAGTGTGTTTCACCGCCGTTTAACAGCCTATTCTGTGTACTCTGTACAGTTGCAGAATAATAAGAAATACTGTTAAGTTTTCAAACTCAAATATTAAAGTCACATATTCCATTCAGTGTGTTTCACCGCCGTTTAACAGCCTATTCTGTGTACTCTGTACAGTTGCAGAATAGGAAGAAATACTGTTAAGTCTTCAAACTAAAATATCAAAGTCACATATTCCATTCAGTGTGTTTCACCGCAGTTTAGCAGCCTTTTCTGTGTACTCTGCAGAGTTGCAGAATAATAAGAAATACTGTTAAGTTTTCAAACTCAAATATTAAAGTCACATATTCCATTCAGTGTGTTTCACCGCCGTTTAACAGCCTATTCTGTGTACTCTGTACAGTTGCAGAATAATAAGAAATACTGTTAAGTTTTCAAACTCAAATATTAAAGTCACATATTCCATTCAGTGTGTTTCACCGCCGTTTAACAGCCTATTCTGTGTACTCTGTACAGTTGCAGAATAATAAGAAATACTGTTAAGTTTTCAAACTCAAATATTAAAGTCACATATTCCATTCAGTGTGTTTCACCGCCGTTTAACAGCCTATTCTGTGTACTCTGTACAGTTGCAGAATAATAAGAAATACTGTTAAGTTTTCAAACTCAAATATTAAAGTCACATATTCCATTCAGTGTGTTTCACCGCCGTTTAACAGCCTATTCTGTGTACTCTGTACAGTTGCAGAATAATAAGAAATACTGTTAAGTTTTCAAACTCAAATATTAAAGTCACATATTCCATTCAGTGTGTTTCACCGCCGTTTAACAGCCTATTCTGTGTACTCTGTACAGTTGCAGAATAATAAGAAATACTGTTAAGTTTTCAAACTCAAATATTAAAGTCACATATTCCATTCAGTGTGTTTCACCGCCGTTTAACAGCCTATTCTGTGTACTCTGTACAGTTGCAGAATAATAAGAAATACTGTTAAGTTTTCAAACTCAAATATTAAAGTCACATATTCCATTCAGTGTGTTTCACCGCCGTTTAACAGCCTATTCTGTGTACTCTGTACAGTTGCAGAATAATAAGAAATACTGTTAAGTTTTCAAACTCAAATATTAAAGTCACATATTCCATTCAGTGTGTTTCACCGCCGTTTAACAGCCTATTCTGTGTACTCTGTACAGTTGCAGAATAATAAGAAATACTGTTAAGTTTTCAAACTCAAATATTAAAGTCACATATTCCATTCAGTGTGTTTCACCGCCGTTTAACAGCCTATTCTGTGTACTCTGTACAGTTGCAGAATAATAAGAAATACTGTTAAGTTTTCAAACTCAAATATTAAAGTCACATATTCCATTCAGTGTGTTTCACCGCCGTTTAACAGCCTATTCTGTGTACTCTGTACAGTTGCAGAATAATAAGAAATACTGTTAAGTTTTCAAACTCAAATATTAAACTCACATATTCCATTCAGTGTGTTTCACCGCCGTTTAACAGCCTATTCTGTGTACTCTGTACAGTTGCAGAATAATAAGAAATACTGTTAAGTTTTCAAACTCAAATATTAAAGTCACATATTCCATTCAGTGTGTTTCACCGCCGTTTAACAGCCTATTCTGTGTACTCTGTACAGTTGCAGAATAATAAGAAATACTGTTAAGTTTTCAAACTCAAATATTAAAGTCACATATTCTGTGTAAGATGAAGAAGGCGGGTAAAAAGGGACGGGGAAGTGGACGTGATCCTGAAAGTTCAGGGCGCGGGTCAGGACGCGGAGAAACTGTGCCTGGTGCCAGAGCACAAGAAAGAAAGACATCCACCATACCTAGCTTCATGTGTAATTTTACAGGGCGTCGCAGGACATCACTCTCGAGGTCCGACCACTGCGAACAGGTGGTCGGTTGGATGACAGCTGATACTGCTTCCAGTCGGTTAAGCACCACCCTGTCTTCCACCAAGTCCACTCTCAGTAGCCAAGAGTCTGGTCAACATAATCCTCACTCTGATCATCCTTCCTCCCACCATACACGGTCTGGTCAAAGAAGTGATCCCACACTGGGATATAGTGAGGAGCTCGTCTCATCACCAATCCTTCATTTGACCCTCTCTCCAAGCACGCTTGCAGAGGAACATGACATCTTGTGCCCTGATTCACAACCTCTAGAGGCTACCCAATCTCAAGAAGATGACAGATGTGAACGGCATTTAAGGTCAAAGGAAGTAGTGGATGATGATGATGATGATGAGACACAGTTGCCATTAAATCAACCACTATTTCCGTCTCAAGACCTTGTTGAGGAGAATGTTATACAGTTGTCAATGACTGAGTATGTGGTGGGATCAAGACTTGAGGAGGATGATCAGAGTGAGGAAGTGGAGGAGGACTTGGTGGACGATGAGGTGACTGACCCCACCTGGGAAGGTGTAGAGCCGAGCGATGACAGCAGTCCTGAGGGTGAGCCATCTGCAGCACCGCAACAGGCTGGAAGAGGCAGTGGTGTGGCTACAGAAAGAAGGCGGACCGCACCAAACCGGCCCGCAAATGTTCCACGGAGCACCCCCTTGCGTAAATCTACCTTGCCAAAGGGTAGGTGTTCCGCGGTATGGCGTTTTTTTAAGGAAAGTGCGGACGACAAAAGAATTGTAGTTTGCAACCTGTGCCACACCAGAATGAGCCGAGGCATGAACACTAGAAACCTCACCACCACCAGCATGATCCGACACATGGCATCCAAGCACCGTAGTAAGTGGGAGGAACGCCTGGATCGCCCATCTGTGTCTGCAGGCCACACCACTGCCTCCTCTTCCCCTGTTTTCGGTGCCGGCCAATCGCCTGTCGAAGGCGCAGGCCCGCATACCTCCCGCCCTGCACCTGTACCATCTGAAGCACCATCAGCGACCACATCCACTTCCCTGTCCCAGCGCAGCGTCCAAATGTCGTTACCCCAGGCATTTGAGCGCAAGCGAAAATACCCAGCCACCCACCCACAGGCCATAGCACTAACCTCACACCTTTCCAAATTACTGGCCATCGAAATGCTGCCATTTAGGCTTGTGGACACTGAGTCCTTCCGCAGCCTGATGGCAGCAGCTGTCCCTCGGTACGCGGTCCCCAGCCGCCACTACTTTTCCCGGTGTGCCATCCCCGCATTACACCACCATGTGTCCCGTAACATCACCCGTGCCCTGACCAACGCAGTTATGGGAAGGTCCACTTAACGACTGACACATGGACAAGTGCTTGTGGCCAGGGACGCTACATTTCCCTGACGGCACACTGGGTGAATGTCGTGGAGGCTGGGAGCGACTCGGACCCTGGGATGGCACGGGTGCTACCCACGCCGAGGATTGCGGGCCCTACCTCCATCAGGGTTTCCACCAGCACCTACGTTATTGGCTCCTCCTCCTCCGTTTCCACCTCCGAATTCTCTACACACACCGCCACTCCCCCATCAGCCAGTAGCTGGAAGCAGTGTAGCACTGCAGTGGGGAAGCGTCAACAGGCCGTGCTGAAGCTGATCTGCCTTGGGGACAAACAGCACACGGCCTCAGAGCTGTTGCAGGGGATTAGTCACCAGACCGAGCAGTGGCTCTCGCCACTCAACCTGCAAGCAGGCATGGTTGTGTGTGATAATGGGCGTAACTTGGTGGCGGCTTTGGAGCTCGGCAAGCTCACACACGTACCATGCCTAGCGCATGTATTTAATTTAGTGGTGCAGCGATTTCTAAAAACCTACCCCAATGTGCATGATCTCTTGACCAAGGTGCGCCGCGTGTGTGCACATTTCCGTAAGTCATCAACAGCTTCAGCCGGCCTGTTGAAGCTGCAGCAGCGCTTACAATTGCCAGCTCACCGGCTGCTGTGTGACGTGAGCACGCGCTGGAACTCCACCTTCCACATGTTGGCCCGGCTTTGTGAGCAGCAGAGGGCAGTAGTGGAGTACCAGCTGTTACACGGTCGTCGCCTCTCCGTTCAACTTCCTGTAATCAGAAGTGAGGAGTGGGAATGGATGTCAGACCTCTGTGAGGTTTTACGCAATTTTGAGGAATCGACACAGATGGTGAGCGGCGATAACGCTATTATCAGTGTAACCATCCCACTTCTGTGTCTACTGAAACGCTCGCTGCTCACAATTAAAACCGACGCTTTGCATGTGGAAGAGGTGGAAATGGGGGAGGAAGAGCTTACACAAGGTGATAGCCAGAGCACCCTCACTTCGTCTTCTCAGCGACAATTGGAGGAGGCGGAGGAGGAGGAGGAGGAGGAGGAGAAAGACACGGTTGCCTCCGCTACAGAGGGTAGCCATGGAACTTTAGTTCCATCTCTTCAGCGTGGGTGGGCAGAAGAGGAGGAAGAGGATGAGGAGATTGAGAGTCATCCTCCTGGTGAGGACAGCGAAATCTTGACTGTTGGTACTCTGGCACACATGGCTGACTTTATGTTAGGCTGCCTTTCCCGTGACCCACGCGTTGTACGCATTTTAGACAACACGGATTACTGGGTGTTCACCCTTCTGGACCCCCGCTACAAAGAGAATTTCTCATCTCTCATTCCTCCGGTGGAGAGGACAAGCAAAATGTTGCAATACCAGAAGGTTCTTGTCGAAAAATTGCTCCAAAATTTTCCATCTGACAACGCTGGCGGCAGAGTACGTGCTACCTTGGCCAACCGAGAAGGGGAGAAAAGGGGAGCACACAGCAGTTCCGAGAAAGGCAGGGCAACACTCTCCAAGGCGTGGGACACCTTCATGACACCCCGCCAGCACCCTCACCCTGATGCGCAGCCTAGTGTCACAAGGAGGGAAAAGTTTTGGAAGATGGTGAAGGAGTACGTAGCAGACCGTGTCAGCGTCCTCAATGATCCCTCTGTGCCTTACAACTACTGGGTGTCCAAGCTGGACACGTGGTATGAACTGGCACTCTACGCCTTGGAGGTGCTGGCCTGCCCTGCCGCCAGCGTTCTGTCTGAGCGGGTATTTAGTGCTGCTGGTGGCATCATAACAGATAAGCGTATCCGCCTTTCCACCGACAATGCTGATAGGTTGACACTTATAAAAATGAACAAGGCCTGGATTTCCCCTGACTTCTCCACTCCACTGGAGGAAAGCCCCGGGGGAACATAAACTCACTTTATATATGTTATTTACAATGATGGGAATACTCTGTATTCCCATTCACCCCTTCCACCCAAAAAACGGGTATATGGTTGACTCTTAATCTTCTCATCCTCCTCCTCCTCTTCCATATGCCCTGGGATATAATTTTTATATAGGGCCAGCTCACCAGCGTGCCCTGGGATATAATTTTTATATAGGGCCAGCTCACCAGCGGGCCCTGTGATATAATTTTTATATAGGGCCAGCTCACCAGCGGGCCCTGTTTGACAATTTTTATATAGGTCAGCTCACCAGCGGGCCTTCTCATATAATGTTTTATTGGGTCAGCTCTCTAGCGGGCCCTCTCATATAATGTTTTATAGCGTCAGCTCACTAGCGGGCCTTCGCATATAATGTTTAGGATGGTCAGCTCTGCAGCAGACCCTCACCCATAATGTTTTAGATGGTCAGCTCAGCGCACGTTTCCATCTTAATCATGGCCTCAGTTCTGAAAATCAAGGAAATTTTTGGGAGAATTTGCCTCTGCGCACGTTTCCCTCTTAATCATGGCCTCAGTTCTGAAAATCAAGGAAATTTTTGGGAGAATTTGCCTCTGCGCACGTTTCCCTCTTAATCATGGCCTCACTTCCGAAAATCAAGGAAATTTTTGGGATAATTTGCAGATGATATACAAGTAAATATACAGCAAATATTGTTTGGTAACAATTTTTCGCCTAAAGTCGTTTTTATTTTCCTTTTTGTGTGTTTTATGGTCAGTCTGTAAAAATGGCGTACTACGGGCGAAAGATCGTTCCCAGCAGCGATGTTGGAGTCCAAGGTGCATCCAGACATCCTCCCTATGCTGTCCCTGAACCATTTCTGTAGTGTTTCCATCTTTTTCTGCCCTTTTCCTATGGACCAGGCACCCTCCCCTCATCAGAGCAGGGGGTGCCTGGTGTAATGCTCGAGTCCTCCCATTGACTTCAATGGGGCTCGGATGCTCGGCCGAGCACTCGAGCCTCAGGGGGTGCTCGGTCAGAGCACCCGAACATCCGAGCATTGGGGTGCTCGCTCATCACTAATCACTGTACATCACTGGACATCAGTACACAACTTGCTCTTTCTCCAGTGCACCACAAAGTTCTGAAACACTAGAGGGAGAACTGCCCATTGACTGCTATGACAGAATGGGATGTCTGTGGTGGTCTACAAGAAAATGTACATCATACTCAAAGCCTTGGATTTGAATTACACTACCTCAAAATTGCACTGCAGTTCCTGTTTGATGTCAGGACTTATAGTGCTCTGTCTGGAAGCCATTTTGTTGTAGCCCAGCAGAGGCATAATTTCTGTCACAGTAGGCAATGGGCAGTTTTTCTAGTGTCTAGAACTCTAAGCTATGGAGTCTTCATTCCAGGACTTTGTGTTGTCCCAGAAGGGGGCTGCCCAGGACATGGGACATGCATTTAAAATCCAGGACATATGGTCACCCTACAATAATACATCACAACCTGCCATAACTCATATTCTGCATATCAAATAAAAGACACAAAATGAACACTAAAACAATAAAACATTGATAATACAGTGACAAAAATAATTGAATAATATATATGAAATACACCAAATAGCAATGCCTAAATGTTAAGTGAATTCACTCCTCTAATGAAGAGGCAAATAAATAGTTAAAGATTAGTATATTCAACCAAAAGATGAATGGGATGAAAGTCAATGAATATCAGATGATAATAACTGGTCTTAAATATGCCAATCATAAAATCTCCGATAATCAGATGTGACAAATAATAAATACCATGAATGTTGGTGCAAATATATAACATCCCTTATTTGTTGAAGATGTTATTTCTTGAACCAAAGAAGAAAATTGAAATAATGGATGCCATTAGTATTTTTCTGGTCATAGAAATGTAATTGGTGAGTTATTGCTAGGAGGAGTCAGCGTTCCTTTAACAACTTCTCTTCCACTTCCTTTGACAATCTGAGACCCCTGTGGGCCCAAAGCCTGCACTAAAGTAGAATTGCCATGGCAACTACTGCGGTCCGCTCTCATTTTTTTTCTACTTCCTTAAAAATTAGAAGATTTCAAATATACGCATAAATTAGTATTGGCAGACTAACGCTAAACGTATTTTTTATTGTCAAGCCTGATTTATTTTTTTGAGTATATTTTTCCTGTAAGGTCTGCAAATGTTCTTAACTGAAAAGCCTTATCTGCCATATTTATAGAGGTTTGGGCTTATTTTCAAAGTAAATACACAGTTTAGGACAAGCAGTGAGAACATAAAGTAGAGAGGTGAAAGCTGGCATCCTTCCGTATAGATCTTAAAAACATACACACATCTAAAATGAAGAGGGATGGGGAAGCAGCATTCCTTTAACCCTTTGAATGCCACAGGGTTATCCAACAGATTGCTTTGCACTGTGTTGGATATCACTCTGGCACTCAAGGGGTTAAGTTGCTTCCAAACACTTAATGAAGATAAGGGAAAGGGATCACCTACACAATCTGTGTGGTAGTAACTGATGGAGGCTGTGTGTGATGTCAGCAACCACCAGCCAAGATAAGAAATTGGTCTAATTTTAATAGGTTGCGGGACAGCGCAAATGCAATTGAATCTTCGGTACTCCGTATAGTTATGCTCCACAGTAATCCACAGATTAATCTGAAACTGTGATCATGTAACAAATTGGTGACTTTGAAAGACCTTTCATAAGCACCTATGTTTTTGTTCACTATTGCTTTTATTTCAAACACTAGATCAAGATAGTTACCTTTACTTATTTGTCAGTTTATGCAAAATAGCTAGTACTTCCAGGTAGGAACTGACAGTTGGGATGGGAAGCAGTATGGCAGATTTTCACTAACTGACAAATAAATAAAGCTAAATATTTTGTACATTACTATATATATATATATATATATATATATATATATATATGCTTTTGAAAGAATCAGTCACACTTAAAGAGGAGAATATAAAGGAAAGTAATTATATATGTAAGTATTTTTAATTAGGTCATTATGTCATAAGCTACAAATATAATTGTTCCCCCTTAACTTTTGCAATCTCTTTGTCTCGAGCATCCAATGGGTTTAAAATACATATATTCAAGGAATATGTTATTTGTAAACAATAGCCCTAAACATTTATGACTTTGTAAAGTAATTTAACCACTTAACGACCAGCCGCGCACGCATGCGGCGGTCACTGAAGGACCACAGAGCATTTTTTTTTTTTGACAATCCGATTCCAGACTCCCCAAGCAGCGTGCTGCCATGCAGGGAGCCAGGAATTCCACGACGGTCCAGGACCATCATGGGTCCTTAAGGGGTTAATGAGATTTTGGCAGTTTAATTAAAAAAACAAAAACAAAACACAACATAAGTGAAATGTAATGACATGAATTCAATTAAGAACACAATTAAAACATACATATTTATGGATATACTAATGTCTTTCTTTTTAAGCCCTGGCAAGAACTACATGCTTTTTGGCAAAAATTAAACATAATAAAGTGAAGTTGATTGCTTGCTAATATAAACAACCTTAATGTGTTGTGATGTTTCTGTTCTTAATTTTATTGGTTTGTTGAAAAAATGGAAGAGAAAATTTTATGGGACATAAATTGTTTCTGCTGGCAAAAGGAACATTTGGAAGTAGAATTAGAAAATAAATTATATCTGCATTCATGTTTGACTTGTTTGGTGATAGGAGGGACTGCAAATTACAGGGTTTGGCAGCTTATGGCTGTCTAGCTGATTGAAGAAGAGAGGATGATGGGAGTTGTAGATCAACAACAATTGTGGATCCATGGGTTTCCTACCACTGAGTTACACTATGGAGGCATGTCGAGCTAATTCATCAATTAAAGTGATAGTAATGTTTCACAAAAACAGCAGCTCCAATTAATCTTAATAGCAATTGAGCCATAGAGAGTGTTATTTCAATACTGTGAGCATTGTAGTTCAAGAGTAATTGAATGATAAAGTTTCCCCCTCCCGCCCCTTTTACTTAGTGTACACCCCCACTCCTGTCCATAGACCAGACAGTTCACAGCAAAGGATAATCTTCTTACTATGAGAACAATGAAAACCCTGCCCCCCTTGACAGGTTTTTCAGTTTTTTCCCTTATCTTAATTGAAGATTGTCCCTCTCTGCAATCTACCTGGACACTCCCTGCTTCTCTAAGCTTAGCAGTGTTACATCACTAAAAGGGGTGGGTGGGGGATACTTTATCATTCAATTACTCTTGTACTACAACTCTGAAAGTATTGAAATAACACTCTCCATGGACCAAATACTATGAAGATTAACTGGATCTGCTTTTTATTGTGAAACATTAATATCCCTTTAACCCTTTGCAATACATTGCACACTTATCTGGTCCTTATAGGGTTAAGTAGGCTCAAGCACTCTACCTGCTTCAGTTTGAATAGACCGCCAGCACCTGTCATGTCTTCCTCTATGCACATGACATCCAAAATTGATTGAAGGTTTTATCTTTTGAACAAGAAACACAAAAGCAAAATTCGTAGGGGCCATAAGGATTTCTATCCATACTAATTAAGTGGGGGACTAGTATTAGGAGGTGTCAGTTCTCCTTTAACGCCCTGAGTTCCAGAAGGGCACGCAAGGTGAGCCACAGTCTGTTTCATATGGGTACGCACCTCCTACGTTGTTTTTGTAAGTGCTGTACATCTCCTTGACTCTCCTGTAGCGGAACGCTAATTTCCTCATCCAGTCAACTCCCCCGTGCACTCCAGATCCCAGACAGAGATTCGCACCAGCAGCTGAACTGTGAAAACCATCTGTGGAAAAATTATATGTGCTGTGGGGGAGAAAGGTAAAAAAGAGTTAGTGCAATTACATTTAAAAAATCCCTATTGTATATGCGTGCAAACTAGCAAAATCCATCCTCTATTCCATAGTTACATCTCAGGTGCCTCTGGGCAAAGAATCCTAGGTGCACTTAATCCCCTGCTGTGGCCACACACCCCACACCTCCATACAAGCACAAATTAAGACCGGAATGCACTGCATACCCCTCTGGCACTCAAAGGGTTAAGATGCAGATAGACTGTAAAAGCATTGTAACACAGCTAGAAATTCATGGTTGGCGATGTTTAACCCATTGAGGACCAGTAGGGTGTGCAACGCCTCTGCTCCTCAAGGAGTTAAACAGAATGAGTTCTTACGAGATATGCATTCCTCTGTCTTACAAGACGCTGCTGCTTTTTAAGTAAGAAATTAAATGATGCTTATAACAGAACATCCACACGTTAGCTAGGAGCACACTAAAGGATTTGCACCATCTGAGAAAGCAATTATTTGGTTGTTGGAATATCTTTGGATCACCAAGAAGCCAATTGTGATGTAAAAGGTTCAGATAATTTGGCACAGATAAGGAATTCATGACAGTATAGCTCGAAGTTGTGCCAGAAACACAGCCTCCTTTTGCTATTGTTTGCTTTGTACAAGTGAGATTGCACTTGGGGGGATCGCAGTGGTTAGAAAATGTTCCATTCCAAGCATTGGAAAGCATTGTTTCCCATTGTATTTTCTACATGGGAACAGTCTGACAATAGGGCAAAGTAGTAGGCAGCTTCTCAGGGATCACTAGTGGAAGGGGCCCCCCACAGTTAAGGAGGAAATCTGACTGTTGTATAGCACAGTCTGGAACCCTCTTACTCTCCCTCTCCCTGATGATCTGGTGCACATAATACAATGGGGGAGATTCACTAAGTGGTGATAACGTGGAGGTGACTTATCCAGTTTATCACTTCTCCAGTCCCGTCCCAATGTTATTCTATGGAGCCTATGCACTAAGATTACTTCAGCTTTGGAGATCTTATTGAATATGCTCTATTTAGAGAGAAGTCATTTCCACTTTATCATCGCTTTATCCACACTTAGTGAATCTCCCCCAATCTGCTGAATGTGGAAATATAGGTGTGAAAACTCAGCATTGTATGAAGACAGGTGAGAAAACAGTACTTTCCCAAGTTACTGTAGGTGTAAGTGCTTATAACTGGGTGACCCTAAGCGTGAGCACGCAAGCTAAAGAGGTGTAATTCTAGCCCCATTCAAATCAATGGTAATTTATATTTGTCCAGTTTTATCATTTGTCCTCCTAGCTGACCACAATCAGTCCTCTCATTTCATGCTGTTCCTTCAAATTTCCTTTGGTGAATTTGGCTTTTGATAATCTGTGGGAGGGTTAACCAGAGGCGTAACTAGAAGTCACCGGGTCCTGGTGCAAGAATTGCCAGGCCCCCCCCCGACCACATTGGCCACCTCCACATTGCCCCCCATTTCCACAATCCCCCGTCCACAATGCCCCCATCTCCACATTGCCCCCCAATCTCCACATTGCTCCTTCAACTCCACAATGCCTCTTCTCATTCCACAATGCCTCTTCATCTCCACAATGCACCTACTGATCGACCTAGAGTCCCTGGTGGTCTAGCGGCGCTGGCGTGGCATGAGATGAGATCTGTGCCTCCTTCGGCACAGAGTAGAAGCCCCCGCGTGGTTCTCAGTAATGCAGAGCGCTGGGAGATGATGTCATCTTCCAGCACTCTGCATTACTAGAGTGCCGGGAGATCAGCTGTTAGAATTAGTTGCTGTGGGCGCGTGCAAGGAGGTCGCAGGGGGTGGCTGGGCCCCTGGAGTGATGGGCCTGGTCGCAGGTGCGACCCCAGCAACCCCTATTGTTACGCCGCTGGGGTTAAAGGAGGGGAATGCACACTTGTCTTCAGACCCCCTCCCCACAAGAGTGCAGGTATTCAGTATCTTCTAACTTGAACAGAGATGAACTAATCAATGGCTCAGTCATTCTGAAGGGTCTGTCTAACAGCACTCCATTGTTTTTCATTAAGGAGATCTTGACAACATGCACTGTTGAGGGGCTTTGGGACAGGCTTGAGCTACCTTGGTTTAACCCTTTGAGTGTCAAAAGGGTATGGCTACCTCTCTGGCGCTCAGGGGATTAAAGGACGAAAGGAGCAGAAGGAAGACAAAACAAGTTGAATTGCTAGGCCCCAAAGAAAATCAGATAATGGTAAAAATATCAAATATAATTGTATAATTTTAAGGTTTATGAGGATAAGTGGACCTGCGCCACTGAGACAAGTTTAGTTTGCTTTACAGAGAATTAAAATCTTCCTGTATGTTGTACAAGCCTTTTTTTCTGTAAAATAAACAATTTTGCAGAAATTAATCTATATGTTAGGATGGCACAGTGTGGCACTTAATGGAAATTCTCTGCACATTATGCTAATTAGTTATTTACAAGGCCAAACGTATATATCTCACTTCCCTATTAGAAATACCCTGAATGTGTGGCTTCTGCTTAGATTGATTCATAGCACAGTGTGTGTGTGTGTGTTGATATTGGCCAAGCTCAGACACTAATTAGCATATAAATAAAGGTTAGTCTTTCAAAAACGGTTTATATTTCAAACAAATCTTTAAAATTAACTAAATTTATTTAAAGGTGTCAAGCTCACTTTAACACCTTAAAGGGGATCTCTCACCTATATGTATGTAATGCTCATAAGTTAGAGCATTTATCAAAAATCTTGAAAACTTTGTTCATTTTTAGACAGTTATATGATTAAAAATGAATGTTTAAAAAGTGTCCTGGCAGCCTACTTCCGGCTTGCCGAATCTTGCCGACCAGAGGCAGCTCCCGTCCCTCTACCCATCACCCTCTGATGACGGAGGTTGTCTGTCACTAAGTTGAAGCAATCTCATTGGCAGAGATCGATATCTAGCCAATGAGATTGCTCCAGCTTAGTGACAGACAGCCTCCGTCATTGGAGGATGATGGGTAGTGGGACGGGAGCAACCTCTGTGCTGCAATTCCATGATGTACATATATGTCATTAGTCCTTAACGTAAGTTTTCCCATGAGGTATATGTACATTGTGTGTCCTTAAGGGGTTAAATGGTTAGGAAAATATTTTTATAACTGTTTGAAACTGCCCATTTAGCCCAATGTGTTGCATATCCCTTTAGCACTCTACGGGTTAATAAAGAAAAAGTTACCTCGACTTCAGATAACCAGTTGCATTCGAAGCCTAAAGCTGTGTTACTATTACAATGAAAGATAGGCAATGTATTGTATTAATGCTTAGTGCTCCTTTTGATGTATAGCTGAAATACAATATTATTTACAGCCTCCACTAGCCCCCAGCCATCTCAATGAATACAACACCCCTAATAAAGGTACAAAATGTAGAAAAATCTCACCTCAAGTCTTGCCCATTGTCATCTGAAGAGACATCATCTATGTGTATCTGGTCACATTCCTATAAATACAAAGTAAATGATTGTCTTTTGAACAAAATGAAACAGAAGAATAAAACTGCAACAAAAAAGTATCACTATAGTTTAACATCCCTCATCCCAGGGCTGCCCGTAAGCACTGCAGACAAATAAAGAAAACCAAGCAATATTCCTATTTTTATCCACAGGAATATGATACAAGCTTAATAATGACTTAGGTTTTTTTTCGTCCCGTACAAATTTAAAGGGATAGTAATGTTTCACAATATAAAGCAGCTCCAATTAATCTTCATAGTATTTGGGCCATGGAGAGTGTTATTTCAATCAATACTGTCAGAGTTGTAGTTCAAGAGTAATTGAATGATAAAGTATCCCCCTCCCGTCCCTTTTACTGATGTAACACTGATCACCTCAGAGAAGCAAGACTGTCCAGATGGATCACAGAGAGGGACAATCTTCAGTGAGCATAAGGAAAAACCTGAAAAACCTGTCAAGGGGGGCAGGGTTTTTCTTATGCTCACAGTAAGAAGATTGTCCTTTGTTGAGATCTGTCCGGTCCCAGGACTAGATTCCATATCTGAGGGGAGGCGGCTTACACTAGGTAAAAGGGGTGGGAGGGGGATACTTTATCATTGAATTACTCTTGAACTACAACTCTGACAGTACTGAAATAAAACTCTCTATGGCCCAAATACTATGAAGATTAATTGGAACTGCTTTTTTTGAAGCATTACTATCTTTTTAACCCCTTAAGGACCATTGACGTGGCAGGACTGTCACGCTGGTCCGGCACTTAAGGACCAGTGATGGTCCTAGCACGTCACGTACTTTTACTCACCGCGCTCCTGTAGGAGCGCGGTGAATAATAACGGGGACTGAAGTTGATCGCTCCAAGACCGGTGCGATCTCTATCAGTCCCCCGTTTGGCATGCCGCCCCACGTGATCAGTCACATGGTACGTCACGTCAAAGTTTCCTATGTGGTCCTTAAGGGACAGCACACCCCGGGACCGCTGGTCCTTAAGGGGTTAAGGGATTACTATCTCTTTTATGTGCTAAATGCACAAAAAGAGAGGAGGAATTGTTGTACTAGCCAACTCTATCAAAATACAATTATTTTAACCCTCTGTGTGCCAGTACATTGCATTGCAATGTGTTTGATACCTTTCTGGCACTCCAAGGTTTAAATGGGGTATTTAAACCACAGTGAGTACTAGAGAGGTCTTCATCTCTGACTGATGGGAGATCTGGAACTGTTTATTGTACTGGTTCATGCTACAATAGATCATAATGTAGACTTTGCGTGCCAGAGAAGTATGCAACACATTGCATTGAGTACCCCTCTGGCACTCAAAGGGGATGACATTTATTTATTGAGTGAAAATAATCACTGTCATTTGAAGGCTAACCAGTTGTTTAGAAGGGAACCATACCCATAGGATGAATATCTCTTAACCCTTTGTGTGCCAAAGGGGCACGCAATGCACTGCGTACCCCTCTGGCACTCAAAATGTTAATACAATTAGCAGTGCTTACCTACTTAGGTGTTTTTCATACAGAAGTCAGGTAACTCTCTCCTTTCCCTCTCTCTCTCTATATATATATATTTTTTTTTTTTTGCCTGGTAGTTGCCTGCATTTGCTGTGAACCATAGTAAGTATGTATTTAGTTCTCACCTCCGTGCAATAAACAGTAGACTTGGTCAGTCTGAATGAGATTATTATATAAATAAAGATACATACATTAGCCATGGAGAGAAAGCTCCGCTCATGCTTCTAATGGGACATGACCTGCTTCTTAATGTAATAAAATAACCCTGCTCAGTTATATAGACAAGAGCAGAGTTCAAATGCAATAATAGATATACCTGACTACTGTGTGAGGGACACATTACTAAGCAAATACCTCTATTACACATGTCAACTCTTTGAGTGCCAGAGGGGGTAAGCAAAGCATTGCAAAGCAATGCATTCCGTACCCCCACTGGCAATCAAAGGGTTAAGAGCCACTTATTTTAAGGGTATGGTTCCTGTTTCCTTCAGACAGATATAAATGGCTTCACAGGTAATTAACCCTTTGAGTGCCAGATGGGCGTGCAACCCATTGCGAAGAGCAACATGTTGCATACCCCTCTGGCATTCAAAGGGTTAACATCTGCCTCTCCATTATGCTAACTATTTTCCTGTGAAATAGTGTTTGAAAGATTAACCCTTTCAGCCCCTGAGGGTATGCAACACTTTGTTTTGAAAAATGTTACATACCCCTCTGGCACTCGAAGGGTTAATTAGCATAAATTGCCAGACTGTGTCACCAACCAGTAAAGGTCAATTTATCAAACAACACTGTATACATGCAGTTTTAAAAGTTCTTTAAAAATAACTGAACCTATCTTAAAGGGATAGTAATACTTAAAATGTAAAAAAATATATGTTGTAGAGTTTATCCCCCTGTGTAAAACAAGGGTACTCCCACTGCTGAGAGATATTTTATTAAAAAATTATCTGTAGACCATAAATCTCCATAGGATGGTGTACCAACAGTGCCACTGTAAATTTTCATGCCATTGTGATATTGCACCTAAAAAATTCAAGTTTGAGCTGTTATAATTTTTTAGTAAAATATCTCTCAGCAGTGGGAGTACCCTTGTTTTACTCAAGGGGATAAACCCTACAACATATATTTTTTTACATTTTAAGTATTACTATCCCTTTAAGGTGATGGGTTTTAAGGCAGTGCAAATATGTTACTCTGGACTTAACCCTTTGAGTGCCATATGGGTGTACAATGCATTGAAAAGCAATGTGTTGCACAGCCTTCTGCCATCAGAGAGATTAACCCTTTGAGCATCAGAAAGACTAACACTTTATGAAATGCAATTTTTTTTCTTTTTGTTCTTTATAAAATAGTACAGGGTAAGAATGGTCCCCAGTCTTCCCATAAAGGCTGCAGCCTATAAAATTAGCACCGGATTTCAATGGTAAATTATTCAGAATAATACAGTTTCAGCCTACGCACTGTTGCCTGCATTGTGTCGGGCATGATGTAACTGGAAAGGTATTTTGTATGCGGACAAGGATCTGCTTTTCTCATTTTCGATTGAATTGTTGAACACGCTAATGTGCGACAACAGTAGCTATCACGTTTCTAACTTAATAAAATACCATGACACTCGGTGAGACACTACCTCATAACCCACCGACCAGCCCTATCGCGTTACCAAGTAAAACACTGAGTTGGACTCAGAAGGACTCTAAAGCCGTGTTTAAGTAATTGGTGAGCAGACTCATTTTTCATACGCGCACAGTGTGGTTTGAGAGAGGAAGGCCGCTGGAACATCTGCTTGCTGGACTGGCCTAGTTAAAGGAGCAATTAATTTTTAAAAAAATGTGTTATTGAGCTCTTCCTGATGAGTAAACCAAGGGGACAGTCACTACTGGGACATGCTTAGTTCAAATGTTATTATAGTTCAATCTGTCACACTGAAATTGAGCTGTTACTATTACATTTTATGGTAAATTGTAGCCTAAAACTTTTCTCTAACTCTTTAAAGGAACACCTAGAAATCCACTTATGTTATAAACGCTTAGCCTTTTAAACCTTTGGGTGCCAGAGGGGTACACAACGCATTGCTGTAAAGACCAACAAGGTGCAAAACACATTGCAAAGCAACGTGTTGCACACAATGCTCTGGTCCTTAAAGGGATAGTAATACTTCGTTTTAACTTTATTTTATTTTGTAGGCATTAAAAAAACATGAAGAATGATATAAGTCTTATCTCTCAAACCTTTATCGTTTATGAGATATTCACAAGCAAAGTTTCCCACTCCCGCCCCTTTTACCTACTGTAAACAATCTCTTCTCAGATGTGGAATGCAGTCCATAGACTGGACAGATAACAGAAGGGGACACTCTTATTCCTATGAAAACAATGAAATCCCTGCCCCCCTTGACAAGTTTTTCAGGTTTTTCCCTTATCTTAATTGAAGATTGTCCCTCTCTGCAGTCTACCTGGCCACCTCCCTTCTGCTCTGGCTGAGCAGTGTTACATCAGTAAAAGGGGCGGGAGGGGGAAACTTTGCTTGTGAATATCTCATAAACCATAAAGGTTTGAGAGAT
This sequence comes from Rhinophrynus dorsalis, assembly GCA_037306005.1. Lineage (NCBI taxonomy): Eukaryota > Metazoa > Chordata > Amphibia > Anura > Rhinophrynidae > Rhinophrynus > Rhinophrynus dorsalis. The sequence continues at coordinate 140,724,995 of CM074727.1, forward strand.
AAGACTTATATCATTCTTCATGTTTTTTAATGCCTACAAAATAAAATAAAGTTAAAACGAAGTATTACTATCCCTTTAACCCTTTGAGTGCCAGAGGGGTACGCAACGCATTGCAAAGCAATGCACTCAAAGCGTTAAATACCCTGTAAGAAAAATCTATTTTGGTTTCCCGAGGCCTACAATCGAGTCTTAGAACTGCTCTATTGGGGCAGCCATTGTTAACTTTTGCATGTCTCAGATTTGATTACCACAGCAGTCTTGATAGGATGTCTCAGAAGAGTAGTGCATTATTGCTTGTAAATGAGCTGAGATAAGATAACTGCGCTACTTACGCCAAGATTGGTGCATAAAAAACTCAAAAAAAAATTAACTGCCTTAGCGTTTTTCTCTCATTGCAAACAGCACAAAAAATAAAAGCAAGTATTACAAAGGCAAATTTATGACTGTATTTTAGGGATTTTTAGCATAAAATAAACAGTTTGTGTAGATGCTAGTTGGAATTCTTTTTAAATAACGAGATTCTGGCTCTGCTGCAGAGCCGCCGGCTGGTCTCTAGACTGGGATCTCCTGCTGTCAGCATAGCGCTGAGGTCGGGAGAAGGGGAGGGAGGGCGGAACTTTAGTGGTGAGTATCTCTCAAACCATAAGGGTTTGAAAGATGGCACTTTCTACAAATACTTTATTTTTGCAGCCGCTACAATATTAAATAAAGTTAAAGGGATAGTAATGTTTCATAATAAAAGCAGCTCTAATTAACCATCATAGTATTTGGACTTTGGAGAGTGTTATTTCAATTCTGTCAGAGTTGTAGTTCAAGAGTAATTGAATGATAAAGTATCCCCCTCCCGCCCCTTTTACTGATGTAACACTGCTCAGCCAGAGCAGAAGGGAGGTGTCCAGGTAGACTGCAGAGAGGGACAATCTTCAATTAAGATAAGGGAAAAACCTGAAAAGCTTGTCAAGGGGGGCAGGGCTTTCATTGTTCTCATAGGAAGAAGATTGTCCCCTGCTGTTATCTGTCTGGTCTATGGACTGCATTCCACATCTGAGAAGAGATGGATTACACTAGGTAAAAGGGGCGGGAGGGGAAACTTTGCTTGTGAATATCTCTTAAACCATAAAGGTTTGAGATATAAGACTTATATCATTCTTCATGTTTTTTTTAATGCCTACAAAATAAAATAAAGTTAAAACGAAGTATTACTATCCCTTTAAATACGGGTATTACTGACCCTTTAAGAAAACAACCACACACACACACACACACACACACAAAACAGTCAGAGCAGAAATAGCTTTTGAGTGAGGCATCTCTGTACAGTTACTGTACAATGTTTTACTTATCAAAAAAAACCCCTAATATGTTTTGCCTACTCTTTGGCTATCAACGGGTTAAATATTGAGCCATTTATCAAGTTATGATAGACAAATAAATTCTCAATAAATGGGAATGTTTTCACTTTTATTTACATTATAAATTTGTTTCAAATACTCAAGCAGTTAGCATTTATCTACGCATTACATTGAAGCGAGATTTAAAGGAGCAGAAAACTTTTTTCTGAAAACACATATTTATAGAGCATTTCCTGCTGAATAAAACAAGGTCACTCCCACTGCTGTCAGATGTTTTATTCAAAATTTATAGCAGTTCAAATAATCAGGAAGTGAATTTACTGTGTTTACTTCCTGATAGTTCTAACTGACAGGAAGTGACAGGCAGTTTCCATCACATTCTATGGAGAACTGTATGTCTCTGACTTTTCTGACTTTCCTCTCCATTAGAATCTAACAGGGAAACTAATTAGAATTTGACCACTAGAGGGCACTGGTAATGTAAAAAAACATGGGTTTAAACCGTAATAACTCTGGAAATATAAATCTCTCAGCAGTGGGCATACCCTTATTTTACTCAATAGGAAAATCCCTACAATATATATTTTTTCATAAAAAAAAGTTTACTGCTCCTTTAAGCCTTGTGTCGCTCACATGCTAATCCTCAATCACTTGCCTTCGTTTGAACCTGTCACTCAAACCATAAACTCACAGTGAATTTCTAAATAATAAGCTAAGAGTTCAAAAATAGCCATCAGTCCCTATGACAATTGGATACTCAGAGAGTTTGATGCTGCCAGATTGAAGTGTTGCTCTTGCCAAGAAGACTGAGTTTTAGAAGACAATGGTGTTTTGGTAGCCAGTAATTAAAACTACGCTCTTAACTGGCCTAGTGCCCAGAAGAAAGCTGTTTGGCCTGTTCTTGCAGGTAATGCGTGCAGTGATAAAGATATTTATGCAGGCAGCACATTTTAAAGGGAAAGTATTACACAATAAGCCTTATGGAGGTTTATACTAGTTTAATGGGACAGCCCTTCTCAAACCCGTCCACCAAGACTGCTAACAAATCGGAACCTGTTTATTTCCATGCTTGAACAGTGATGACTTAACACTTTGAGTGCAAGAGAAATATAAAATGCATTGCGTTGCAATGCGTTGGATACATCTCCGGGCTGCCACTCAAAGGGTTAATTTAAATAAATGAGTCTCTGTTTAACACACCTGTGCTCGAGCAGGGGAATTATCGCGGGCAGAGTGAGATGCACTAAAGTGAGATAAAGTGAGATATTTTTCCAGTATTATAAAATCTACGTTTTCTAGGTTATTTTAAGGAGCCTACGGACTAAGATCTTTCACGTAAGAGTGATCTTTGTGCAGATGCACCCAGAATTTAGTTTTTTTGTAGTCACACTAACACCTTACTAGTCTGTAGCCATCACATTCAAACATGTATCATCCTATATGATAATTTGCTAGGATGTTTGTCAGAAGCAGTCATGCGCAGTAGAGACTGCATGCGTTCAGGCAGTCTCTACTGCGCATGATTCCATCGCGTGAGTGAGGCGACACAAGACTGCATTGCGTGGAGCAGTGAGGTAGTGGCTGCTTAACCCTTTGAGTGCCCGAGGGGTAAGTAACGCATTGCAAAGCAATGCATTGCGTACCCCTCTGGCACTCAAAGTGTTAACATTACCCAGACCTTCGCTCGTGTACACAGGCTTTTACACTAGTATATAAATATACTAGCTGAAAAGCCCTTGTACCCGGGCTACAGCGCCAGCCGGTTGCAGGGCAGTAATGCACAGTAAAGACTGCCCGTGCCGCGGCTGACACAGTGCCAACAGTTTGCAGGCCAGTCATGCACAGTAGAGACTGCCCTTGCCGCGGCTGATACTTTGGGGCACCCCGCTCCGTATCAGATGCTTCACGGGCAGTCTCTACTGCGCATGACTGCAGCACATGCAGCAGACTCTATTGTGCATGACTGTGTCGTTACAAACATCCTAGCGAATTGTTATATAGGATATGCTTATATTGCTTGTCTGACTAAAGTAAAATTGGATCCCACCAACATGCGCAATATTCATACCTGGAACTTTGTCTTCTAGAGTCTACAGAGAGGGCTCATGTGATCACTGGGAGGATATAAATGATGGCATTTGCATCACAAAGGGGCAGTGATTAATTGTTTGTGGGGGGGTGTCTAACAAACTGTGACAAAGTAGGTGGCAAGTGGGCTGAACAGGGTAGAAAGAAGAAAAAGTGGGCAGGAAGTAGGAGGAACAGGGCAAAAAGGAGGAGAAGTAGGCAGAGTTTCATAATAAACTCACCAATTCTAGAGAATCAGTCTCTGTCCCTGGAGACCCAGTAATTACATGCAAAAAACTGAGTCTCCAGGGCAGATCTGGAGAATTCCCAGGTATGACAATATTGTAAAACATCTGAGGCAAACTACATAAAACCTTCCAAATTTCACATTGATTTAAATGTTGTTTTAACCCCTTGAACCCAAAATGTATCCAATACAAAGATACTCGGCATGAATCTTGTGGTCTGCCAGAAACCACTTAATGATCTGCTGTGGATAGCAAGTTACCTGCTGGGCACCACTGTCTTATTGTATAGGCTCCTTATAATAACATTGGAACTAATAAGGTTATCACACTGAAGAAGTGATCTCCTCTTAATCACACCTTAGTGCATCACATTCTTGGTCGATACGTGATTCCTGAGGATAGTTTTGAGAACCACTGTTCTAGAATGCATCACTGATGAAAAGGATACAAGCAAAACACTGGGAAGCACTCAACTGAATAGCAGATCACTATCACGGTTTTGGAATTACATTTCAAAATATATTTTCTGCCCAGATTTAAGGCCAAACTTACAGCTCGCTCTGCCACTATAACTGCCCTTAATGTGAGGGTTCTGTCATGATTCATTCATAGCACAGTGAGTGGTAATATTGGCCAAGCACATAAATTAATGAGAGTAAAGTATCACACGGTGTCACCAAAAAAAATGCTTACTTTGTCAACAACTAATTATATTACAAACAAATGGCTAGCACGACATACAGGCAGTTTTCATTCATCTTTAAAATTAACTAAACTTCTTAGTGTGAAAGATCCATTTAACTCTTTGTGCACCAGAGGGGTGTGCAACGCCTCCTCTGGTCCTCAATGGGTTAAGGTAAATGGGGGTTAAAATAACAGACATTAGTGCTTCTTTAAGCATGTTATTAAGGTTAAATAAAATATAACAATTTACAAGTAGTTTCTCCTTAACCTTTTGAGTGCCAGGCGGTTTTAAAACTCCTACCTCCGAAATGCGTTGGATATTAACTCCTTAAACTGAAAACTCATAGCTCCGAAATGCATTGGATACTAACTCCTTAAACTTAAAACTCATAGCTCCGAAATGCGTTGGATACTAACTTCTTAAACTTAAAACTCATAGCTCCAAATTACATTGGATACTAACTCCGTAAACGTAAAAGTCATAGCTCTGAAATGCGTTGGATACTAACTCTTTAAACTTAAACTCATAGCTCTGAAATGCTTTGGATACTAACTCAAACTTAAAACTCATAGTTCCGAAATGCGTTGGATACTAACTTCTTAAACTTAAAACTCATAGCTCCAAATTGCATTGGATACTAACTCCATAAACGTAAAAGTCATAGCTCTGAAATGTGTTGGATATTAACTCCTTAAACTTAAAACTCATAGCTCCAAAATGCGTTGGATACTAACTCAAACTTAAAACTCATAGCCCTGAAATGCATTGGATACTAACTCCTTAAACGTAAAAGTCACAGCTCCGAAATGGATACTAACTCCTTGTATGCTAAAGGTTCTTCAACATACTGCAGAGTAATGCGTTACAGATGTCTCTAGCATCTAAGGGGTTAATTTAATAGACAAGGATCTAAATGAAAATAGAGCCAATAAAATCCCACACAGAATCCTATTTGGGCCCCCCATACAATTTTCACTATTATTCAGATAAATTAGCATACACAATTATAAATAATCTGGATGGTTGATATTATGGTTGCTAACTTGGTATTATAAGTGATGAACTCAAATCCCTCGTGTTCTGGTAATTTTATTAATTGGCCCCAACCCTCAATCCTTCCAGCAGTTCAACAGCAGCAGCCCACACATCTGTCTGTAACATTTCCTAGTTGTATGATACACAGGTACTTGGCTCCCGTGGATGTCTGCAGGGTAGATGTCTGGACAATGTCTTTAATAGGATTATGTCTTGTATCAGTGCTAGCATTTATAAAAGTTTGACAAATGGAAGATTCTGCTTTATAACACATGATGGCGCACTTTCATATTGTAAATGAATTAGCAGCAGATCCCATAATCTCTCTCCCTCTATAACATTCATCCCATCCAGAATGGTCTTTGGCAGAAGCACTTTATGATTAAATTGACCTCAAAAATTCCTGAAAGTTCACAGGTCTAGCTGGTAAGATTTGGAATTATATGTTGGCAAGGTAAGAAAGGTCTCATCAGAGCCAAAGGATTTTAACAGAGAAAAAATAGTTTTGAGAAAATATAAGTGAAGTATTTCATAAGATTCTTACTGCTAGAATGGCATAGTAATGCTCCATTTGGTCTGGAAGGCGATAAAGAAGGGATAGTCAACTTCCAGACCTCCAGCTCTTGGGGATTACAACATCCATCATCCGATGGGAATAGTAGTATCCAACAGCTGGAGCTCCAACAGTTAACTACCCATGTCTTAAAGGAGCAGTAAATTTTTAAAATGAAAAAAAAAAAAATAAATAAATAAATAAATAAATAAAAAAATAATTAAAAAAAAAAATGGTATATGACTTTTCCTGCTGAATAAATTAAAGGGATTTCAACTGTTGGGAAATTTGACATTCAAATATTATTACATCTTAAAACCGAACTATCGTGTCAATAGAAGTGACCTCCGATTCATTGGTAGTATACATGGAATAATAAAAATAGGGTAATAAAGTATGTAAAGTGTCGGCATCATTTAAAATCATACCTTCGTATCAGACCTACATGAATAGGAGAGTGCGGCCATCTTGGCTGAGTGGGATCTGTGCTCCTGCGCTGCCTGTCCCTGCTCTGTACCGCATGGTTCCAATGCAACTCCCTAGTTGGCAAAAACATGTGAGTGACAGAGACAGGGACGGACAGCGCTGGTGCACAGATCCAACTTCGCCAAGATGTCCGCACTCTCCTATTCATGTGGGTCCGATACAAAGGTATGCTTTTAAATGATGCTGACACTTCACAAACTTTATTACCCTATTTTCATTATTACATGTATACTAACAATGAACTGGAGGTGATTTCTATTGACATGATAGTTCCGCTTTAAAGGGTTTTTATTTAATAAAACTATCATTGGTTCCCATAGCTTTTCAGGTAACTGCCTAAAGTTAGAAAGCTCACTGCCCCTTTAAAGATAAATATAGGAACATGTTTATCAGTCTCCCTGCTATAAATTAAAACAAAAGTTAACATTAAAGGGATAGAAACACTTAAGATGTAAAATATATATGTACTGTCAGGTTTACCCTCACGAGAAATGTTTTATTCAAAAGTTATCGCAGTTCAAACTTGCATTTTTTTTTTGTCCTGAAATGTTACAGTAGTGCTACCTCATCCTATGGACAGCACTGGCTAGTTGACCATAAACCTCCATATTATGGTGTAGTAACAGCGCCAATGTACAATTTCAGGCCATTGCGATAAACTTTTGAACACAATCTTTCAGCAGTTTGAGTACCCTTGTTTAGGATAAACCCCCCCCCCAAAAAAAAAAAAAAAAAAAAAAAAAAAAATATATATATATATATATATATATATATTATTTTTTTTATATTATTATCCCTTTAGAACAGGTACTTATTTCTGCTAAACCTTTTGGATGCTAGAGATTTCCCCAGCACACTGCTTTACAATATGTTTAATGCTGAGAAATTTCCTGGCGAGAGTCCATGGGAAAACATGGCTTTCACATTTCAGATACAATATAAATGTATAAACAGAAAACCGCATGGAAACAAAACAATTTGATGGTTGTGTTATGTGTTTGGCGTACAAAAAGGTTCCAGGAACAACCTTGTAATTTGGCATATAAGAGGTCAGATGTCCATTGAATTTAAAGGGACATCCTCTTTTATCTGGAATAAACTAACACTGGCTTGGTGAATCTTCATGGGGGTAACGGAAATCAGGGTTAAAGGCCATCATTAAAAAATGAAGCCCTTCTGAATCAATAGCACTTGGCTGAACTTTGTGTTTCTGGAATCGCAATGTCTCGTTGGCTGGTTTGATGTGTTTTGGGAAAGCTGCCTCTAAACTCAAGCGGCTGGTAGTTTCAAAGCAGTTGTGGGTTTTATGAAGTCCATTAGGATCATGGTACTGAGACTAGCTCTGTTTAGTGGTGACCCATCAGCAGACACGAGGAATACTCCACACAAAGGTGGTCACTAACCACGGATCCACGGAGCAGCATCTCTGTAGAGTATGATTGTGATTGTCCCTAGAAGAATGTGTTCACAATAACATGGGAGTGGTGAGATTGCTCTTTAAAATAACAGTCATATTTTAATATTTTATTATTGTAGATTATATTTTATTTATGTAGAATGTATTAAAATAGTAGTGAAAAATATTTTAAGAAAAAAAATCGATGATAAAAGGTTTTTTAAGATTGAGTAAAACAAGAATACCCCCACTATTGATATTACAGCTCAAACTCACTAATTGTTATCAAGCTGTAAGCCACAATGCTAGCTCAGGAATATGCATTAACATGGGCGGATTGTCCTATCAGGGGATCGGGCATCCCCCAGTGGGCCACTAGACCATGGGCTGGTGGGGGAGAGCAGAGGATATCACCTCACCATCCCATGATATTTTGAAGGAGAGGTCTGTGTTGCCACAGGCACTCTCTGTGACAGCCTTCGTGTTCCTTGTTAATGCAGAGTGCCAGGATATGACATAATATCCTGGCGCCTGCTCTCCCATGCCGCACAGGGACCACAAGGGGGCGTTTATAGGGACGTCGGTGGAGCTAGTGGGCTGCTTTAAAAAAAAAAAAAAAATGCCAGGGCTGGCATTCCCCCACAATCTGCCCCTGTGCACTAAGGTGTTCTAAAGAGGTGATAAAGAGGAGGTCACTTACCCAGTGTGATACATTCTTCAGTTCCTATGTTATTCTACAGAGCCAATGCACTAAGATCTCTCAAGTAGCAGAAATCTTTAGTGCACTGGATCCATAGAATAACATAGGATTTGGAGAACAGCGGGGAGATTCACTAAGCGGTGATAAAGAGGTGATAAAGTAGAGATGACTTCTCCAGTTTATCACTTCTCCAATTTCTATGTTATTCAATGGAAACTATTCACTAAGATTTCATCGACTTAAGACATCTTAGTGAATAGGCTCTATAGAATAACATAGGAACTGGAGAAGTCATCTCCATTTTAGCTCCACTTTATCACCTCTTTATCACTGCTTATCTCCCCCCTGATCTCACTGGAGAAGTCATCTTCTCTTTATTCCCCTCATTATCACCCCTTAGTTCATCTCCCTCCTGTATACAAAAGACAAATTGTATTTTAAAATTCACTGTGGGAGAGCTTGAGTCATAGATTACAGGTCTCCATAGTAAATGATAACAACAGCACCACCTGGTGACCAGCACAGAGTATTGCAGTTTGTGCTGCAAACCCCTCTGTTCCTTAACCCCTTAAGGACCAATGACATGCCAGGACTGTCACGGCTGTCCTGCACTTAAGGACCAGTGATGATCCTGCACGCCACTCGGGCACCTCTGAATCCAATGCCAAAAAAACATAAAAAATGCCTCATGGTCCTTAACTGCCAAAAGGCTAAGTAGGGTCATACAATGCTCCCGCATCAGTTTAAAAAAACTGCCATCAACTGTCATGTCTGCCTCCATGGACATATCCATCCAGGACAAAAGCACAGGGGGAAAGCTCATAGGGGACATTAGGAATTTCTGGCTATAATAAGTTTAGTGGTAAGTTATTATTCAATTATGTTCATGTTCCTTAAACCCTCTGACTGCCAGAGGGGTATTCAATGCAATGATTTGCACATCCATCTGGCACTCAAAAGGTTAACTAACGAATCCACATTTCTGTGCATGTAGGTAATCTTTGGCTCTCCAACTCTTGAACACTACCGGCATAGGCTGGTAGGGGATTATGGTAGTTGTAGTCACGAAAATCTGCAGAGTTCAACAATTACCTAACCCTACCATAGCTTGTCCAAGTTTAGCCCTTTGAGTGCCAGAGGGGTACAGAACACATTCTCTGGCACTCAAAGGGTTAAAACATTTCAGCTGTGAAAATCATCAGCATTTTTCCACCTAAATTAGATTGTGCTCATGAATAGCGCACTTGTCTCATTACCGGAATCCAAGTCACATCAGCGGCTGCTAGTTCATTCAGTATCGCCTATGACTCATGTAAATACGTTTATAATTAAGATTTCTCCTTCTAGTGCGAGCTGTTTATTGTCTGTGGTTATCTTGACAAACAAATTGCGAGCATTTTTCCAATATTGGTTTACTTTCTAGTCCACACTGCCAAGAAATATGTTTTGTACTTTCTCAACTAAGTGCTTATTATAAATGTTTATGTACATTAACCCCTTAGCTGCTAGAGATATATTCAATGCCTTACAAAGCAATACATCTCTTGCATCTAGAGGTTAATGCAGGCATGGATAGATAATAAAACCTTCAGAGTCAGATAACATTTTTAGGAGCTAATTAGGAGTTTTAGTTGCCAACAGAGAGAAACAGATCTCTCTTTCTCTCTCTCTCTATATATATATATATATATATATATATATATATATAATCTCGCTCTGCACTGACTGACTGGGAATGATAGGAGGCTGGAGGGCCACAGGTTGCCCGCCCATGCACTACGGTGTCCATGCAAGCTTATCAGGGGGCTTTCTATGTTCTCAATAGACTCAGAGCTTGGACCAACCTAATGCATTATTAGTGCAATTGCACCATTACATGCTCCAAACTGCCAGCAAAGCCCAGGGCTTTAACCATTCACATAACCGCGTGGGATGCAGAGGATGCAGCTGTTATTCAGTCCTACATCCAATGGGACCCATTGGCTCATTACTGCACTGAAATCCCTTACTATCACCCCAGTTTCACTCATTGGCTGCTGACATTATCAGACATGGCTGTTACCAACCAGTGACATAAGAAAGGCATCAGTAGTTCCGTCCCGGATTCAAACAATATACCCTGCTGTCCCGGACACCTGTTGGAGATGTAGAGATCAGGTGGGAGATTTTTTGCACATCTGGTGGTCTTGCCCGCATTTGCAGCCCTTCTGGACGGGAGTGGCAGAAGTCATTCGGGAGGTTTCGGACCCCCACATCTTACATCATCCTTTGACCTTTTTACTTCATCATAATACTCACCCTATCTCAAAGTACACACACTCACTGACAATTCACTTGATTAATGCTGCAAAGGTGGTTATTTCTCACTTCTGGAAGCAAACGTATGCTCCTTCACTTAGGGACTGGGTAATCTCGGTAGAGGCAATTCGTTCAGCTGAAGACTTGTATCATTCAGCGGCAGGTAGGGGTCTGGCACACGCGATTAGCCGGTTGCCTTGGGCTGAATACTTGGAAGGGGACTCATTCCACAATAGAATGGGGGCTACTTCTGCCCCATAGCATGTATGGTTTATGTTCCAGTACCATTATGCTGATCATGATAGTGCCGTTAAAGGGTTGGGATGCCCTGGCTATGCTCACTTACGCGAGGCCTTTTCCTTCCCTCCTCTTTCCCCTCCTCCTCCTGTTTCTTTGACTCTTCCTGCTTTACGCTCTCTATTCAACTGGTGGGCCCAACCACTCTTTGGACTGGGTGTCATTTCGACGGCTGTTTGGGTTCCGACCCAAATTAGCTATATTATTTTCTATGTGAGTTTCCTATGTCTACACCGTTATATTGTTACTATAATACTACATGAGCGTACCATGTATTTGTGCTGTATCTCATTTTAGCCACTTGATTTTCTTTCCTTTCTATGTTCTTTGTTTTGCTTTATTATTTGAAAATTCAATAAACATATATTAAACAAGAAAGGCATCAGTGAGCCCCTCCCATTTTCTTCATTAACACTTAGAACAACAGACCATGTGGGGAGCAGTGCCCAGCCTCAACTTGTATCCCCGAGTCCAATATACTCTAGTTACACTTCTGGCTTTAAAGGAATAGTAACTCTTAATATACAGTGAAATGTATATTGTAGGGCATATCTTTCTGAGTAGGGTTCTCCCACTGCTGAGTGATGTTTTAATCAAAATTTATTGCAACTCAAACTTGATTTTTTTAGGTGCAGTATCTCAATGGGCCTGAAATTGTATAGTGGCGCTGTTGCTACATCATCACATGAAAAGCTCTGCTGAATAACCATACACCTCTACAAGATGGTGTAACATCTGCTCCACTGTAATGTTTCAGGCCAGTTGAGATACTGCACCAAAAAATTTTAAGTTTGAACTGCAATAACGTTTGAATAAAACATCACTCAGCAGTAAAGTTATCCTTGTTGTACTCAAGAGGATATATCTTACAATCTAAATGTTACAGTATATTAAGTGTTACTATCCCTTTAAAGGGATAGTAATGTATTAATTATATAAAAGGTAATATTGTAGACCATAAAATAAGAAATCCATCTATTTAATTCCTATCTCTCAAACCTTTATGGTTTGAGAGATAGAGCGTTCTGAAGTTCCGCCCTCCCTCCGCTTCTCCTGACGTTGAGTTCCTGGTCCGGGGATCGGCAGGCGGCTCTTCACCAGAGCCACAATAGTGCAATTTAAAAAGAAATACTTCATTGGAATGGTCTACAAAGTGTGCTTGGTTTGCAAGCACACTTTTTAGCCTGCTCCAAAGAAGTATTTCTTTTTAAATCACGCTATTGTGGCTTTGCTGAAGAGCCTCCTCATGTCGGCTGACACGGAAGAGGAACTTTAGAATGCTCTATCTCTCAAATGATAATTTTTTGAGAGACAGGAATTGCATAGATGGATTTCCTGTTTTATGGTCTACAATAAGAGGATTTTAGTCTTACCTGTTAAATCCTTTTCTCTTAGTCCATACAGGTTACTGGTAACTCTGGGTAGGCGATCCACCCCTTTAAGTAGACAGGAACAATCCCCCCAGGGCTTAAGATCCACAAAAAGCACCTGGTCACTGAGCTAGCCACATCTAAGGACATTGTCAGTTATGGTAATCCGCCTAATGGTGGTATTCCATTTCTAACAAAAAAATAAATAACTTCTGTTCTCTTGCCTGTGTTATCTTCACCAAGGAACAAATCTTTCTGGAGCTGGTTGGCTAGCTGCAGCCAAGGAGGCAAGGTAGGCTCCACCCCCTGCATACAATTCTAGAATTGTTCCTGCCTACTTAAAGGGGCGGATCGCCTACCCCAGAGTTACCATTAACCTGTATTGGATGACAGAGAAATTACTTTTTATCTAATTAAGACATTACTATCCCTTTAACCATGAAACTTGGGGTTTTATCACCCACAACCAACACCTAACAATGCCCTTGTGCTCAGATATCCCCAAGTGCATGCGCAAGTATCCAAGTGCAGAAAAAGAGCAGTACTGGTGGATTCGTATGTCCTCCCATTTTGTGGATTTTTAAAGCTAAATCAACATGTCTTGATGACTTCTTGTCTCCAAGAACCCCATAAAAACAGTCCATTGGCTTCTAACAACAGATGCAGGTTTTTGGGTAGTCACATACCTCCAAGTCGTTAAAAAACAGATGTGTATCAGCGAGGTTGAAAATCATTTCCTCCATCATCAGTCCTATTCTCACTGACGTGGTTGTGTCCTGTTAAAAAAACAAACAAAATATAAACACAATTTGTCAGCAAAAATGTAGGAGCATTTCAATCCATAAATGAAATGTGAGCATTTTTTTAATATTTAAAGGAAAGAAGTGGTTCTCAACTGTGTGAGGACACGAGGGGTGTGCATTGCTTTGCTTTGCAATGCGTTCTACACAACTCTGGTTCTTGAAGGGATTAAAAAAAAACAGTATTTTTAAATGAAAAAAATAAGTGATCCAGCCTTTCCTGCTGCATAAAACAAGGGTGAGTCCTCTGCTGGGACATGTTTCATTCAAATGTTATGAGAACTTCATTTCATTTAATTAAACTGTCATTTTCTGTTCTGGCCACAATGTGGTGCCGTTTCTATGACTTTCTTTTTGGAGCTGTTGTCACTGACTCAAGCTCTCCCTTAGAATGCATTATAAGAATGCATTTTTGGACACTTGGTTAGCACTGTTGATTAAAAAATAAAAGTACACTGCTCCCTAACTAGGTAGGATATTTAAATAAATAAATAAAATTATATATAATATATATATATATACCTTTAAATCATGGACGTTTATAAAAAAACAAAAAACACACACTCTAGGGTTGCACTAATCTCTGTGACATCCTGCATTTCATAAATGTCCCTGATTTAAAGGGATATGTGGTCAACTGGTCAGCTCCAAGAAACCTGTAATCCTTGTTCTGATTGAAAAAAATCTAGAATGCTACATTAACCCCCCAGATGCTTGAACCGCATACATTCGCATTGCATTCCAGCTGAGGGTGTCAGTTTCCTGACTTCTCGCATGGAGGAATAGGAGTCGTTTTGTGGCTGTACAAAGCAGCTCTGGGCTTCTTACTAAGTCTGCTACTTAAAAGGATAGTAATGTTTCACAATAAAAGAAGCTCTAATTAATCATCATAGTATTTGGACTTTGAAGAGTGTTTTTTCAATTCTGTCAGAGTTGTAGTTCAAGAGTAATTCAATGACAAAATATCTCCCTCCTGCCCCTTTTACTGATGTAACACTGCTCAGCCAGATCAGAAGGGAGGTGCCCAGGTAGACTGCAGAGAGGGACAATCTTCAATTAAGAAGGGAAAAGCCTGAAAAACTTGTCAAGGGGGGCAGGGCTTTCATTGTTCTCACAGGAAGAAGATTGTCCCCTGCTGTTATCTGTCTGGTCTATGGACTGCATTCCACATCTGAGAAGAGATGGCTTACACTAGATAAAAGGGGCTGGAGGGGAAACTTTGCTTGTGAATATCTCTCAAACCATAAAGGTTTGAGAGATAAGAATTATATTGTTCTTCATGTTTTTTTAATACCTACAAAATAAAATAAAGATAAAACGAAGTATTACTATCCCTTTAAGGACTTGCTAAATCATAATTACCCCTTATCCATACCTGGGAATGCTCCGGATCTGCCCTGGAGACTCCGTATTTTAGAGTTAATTACTGGGTTTCCTGGGAAATAGGCTGATTCTCCTGTGGTAGTGAGTTTCCTGTGAAACACTGTCCATTTCTTCTCCTTCCTACCCTGTTCTGCCCACTTCCCATCCACTTCTCCTTCCCACACTGTTCCTCCCACTTCTCCTCCTTCCCACCCTGTTCTGCCCACTTCCCATCCATTTCTCCTCCTTCCCACACTGTTCCTCCCACTTCTCCTCCTTCCCACACTGTTCCTCCCATTTCTCCTCCTTCCCACCCTGTTCTGCCCACTTCCCATCCATTTCTCCTCCTTCCCACACTGTTCCTCCCACTTCTCCTCCTTCCCACACTGTTCCTCACATTTCTCCTCCTTCCCACCCTGTTCTGCCCACTTCCCATCCATTTCTCCTCCTTCCCACACTGTTCCTCCCACTTCTCCTCCTTCCCACACTGTTACTCCCATTTCTCCTCCTTCCCACCCTGTTCTGCCCACTTCCCATCCATTTCTCCTCCTTCCCACACTGTTCCTCCCACTTCTCTTCCTTCCCACCCTGTTCCTCCCACTTCTTCTTGTTCCCACACTGTTCCTCCCACTTCTCTTCCTTCCCACACTGTTCCTCCTACTGCCCGCCTACTTTCCAAGTATCATGTAGATAAGACCTGCCCACCTAATTAAGCTGCACCCTCTTTATGATGTGAATCGCGTCATTTACTCACTACAGTCGCCGGAACATGAGCCCTCTCTGAGGTCTCAAGCACATAAAATTCCCAGGTATGCCTTTGACCCTTTGAGTGCCAGACAGCTATCCAATGCAAAGAGTTAAGTAAATACCCCTCACAATGTTGTCTTACACTTCTTTGAATAGTAGAATATTATTTTGCGAAGCGTGTTAGTGTTCCTTTAATCCAGGTATTTATGTGATGGCACTCAAGGGGGTACTGATACCTTTTTTCAAAAAATAACACCACATTATCGTACATGGTATGTTTCTCAAAAAAACCCACAAAATTGTTATATACTGTAGTACCAGATCCAGTATCCACACAACTAGCCTGGTTTAACTCTTGGATGCAAGAACCCATCAAAGCTATCCCAGTGTTAGAGATGCCCCAGCACTCGAGGTTTTAAGAACAAAAAATGTCTCTCCCCAAAGAATGCAGTCATGGGGGTGACATGTTGACATGGCACAGTATTTTTCATTTAAGCTACTCTTCACTGAGATGAACACTCTAATTAAATCAAGCCTCTTCAAACAGTCTCAGACTGCGTCTGCCCAGCCCGCACCCCCCCCCCCCTTTAAAATGCGTGTGGGCAGCTCTGCCAGAGTTAAGGTACAAATCATGTTAAGACTCTCCAGATTTATGTAGACTATAGTCTAATTTTCTGCAGATTTCTCTGCAGTCATGTTCACAAAGAACAGGGTCACCAGCGAATTAGCTTCAGGAGTTCTTGGAGAGAAAGGAAGGTTGAACTGTGTTTCAATCAACCTTTGTGGCAGACTCTTGTTGATACACAGAGTATACTACATACTAACCTAATTATTACGCATTCTTGGGGTAGTGCACTTTAATTAGAGAAGAATGGTTGTGGTTTTGAGGCCTACGGATGACTCACAAGGACGGCAATGAGGAGCGTAAGAAAAGCAGAATGAATGTTAGAGAGTCTGGAGATTCCTACTTGGGACAATACCCAGAAGGGATGTCATCTTTTCCACATTAATTACACAATTAGACCTTAGGATATTTTCAAGTTGTAGTGCTTTGTTAAGAAGGAAAAAAAACAATAACAGAAGTGGGCTTAACTATTCAAAATGCGTAACTTGGGACCATTCATTGCTTAGAGGCATAGTTAAATTTGTACTGCTCTAAGAGTAAAGTCATCGCAATCAGCCATGCACTAATAACATTAAGTCTGATGAATTAAGAACCATTTGGTGCAAACCATCTGCAACCCAGGAGACAAAAAGTCCGTTAACTCCTTGAGATCATCTTCAGTGAATTGCTTCTAGCATACAAGGGGTTAAATGTTCCATTTAAATTCTATTTGCCCCTTATTGCCAATTGTTTTTATCCACAGTTGTTCCACTTTACTTTGTGCATATGGTCCCGAGAAAGGTCAGATTTATAATATTTCACCATGAATTAGTCACTGACCTCCTTTTTAACTGCCAGTAGCCTTCATAAGACATACATATGTTACTATATGGTGGAAAATGACTAATTGACTAGCAATATAATTGGAACCCTTAGCCCTGTCCCTGACCACACCTCTAGTCCTACACAGTAAGGCCCATTTAAATCAATATGAATTTTATACTTTATAATGCATTTCTTTGGCTCCAAAATGGCTTTAATATTTTTAGTACATCAGCCTCAATAAATGTAATGTGTGTCTTATTAGCCGAAAAGATAAAATCACAGGAGCAAATCCATGTCTCTTTAGTTCCAAAACCTTGCCTTACAACAAAGCTGCAAGTAGCATATTGTTGTATAGTAGCAAAGGATTATGGGTAGTCATACAAATGAGCACTTAAAGAAACACTAACACCTAAAAATGAACTGGGGTTATATCAAACTTTATTAACTTGTACTTCATTCTAGTATCTGTAAAAATTATGTATGTTTTCTGAGTCCTACAATTTAATCTTACATATGAAAGCAGCCATTCCTGCCTTTTTTACAGCTCGAGAGCTCTAATTTATTGTCCAGGATTATTTGTGAATGGGCTAATATAAGATTACTGCCTTTTTTGAATACAAGAGCAGTAGTACTAATCATAATCTAGTAACTGATGTTAACTCTTAACTCTCAAAGCAAACAGCACAAACAATATTACATTTACACATATGTTAAAAAGCAAGTGTAGGACTACATACCTCCTAAGTGTCCATTTTTAGGAGGGACAGTGCCTCTTTGAGGCCCAAATCCCTCTGTCCCTCTTTTTCACCCTGGTGTTCCTGTGTGTTGTGTATATAAGTGTATCACATTGCTCCACAGCAGTAACACTCACATTAAAGGGTTAGTAATGTCCGGATATAAATTTATGCAATATTGTAGATTTTAAAAAATAAATTATGTGGTGTAAGTCCCATCTCTCAGACCTCCATGGTTTAAGAGATATAAGGTTTTAAAGTTCCCACCTCCTTCCCCTTGCGCTGATGTCACACAGAAGGAGATCCCGGTCCTGGGACCAGCTGGTGGCTCTTCAGCTGAGCCGAAATACCGATATCTAAAAAGAAATACTTCATTGGACCGGTCTGCAAGGTGTGCCTGGTTTGCAAGCACACTTTGTATACCATTCTGGTGAAGTATTTCTTTTTAGATATCGGTATTTCGGCTCTGCTGAAAAGCCACCGGCTGGTCCCGGAACCCGGATCTCCTCCTGTCAGCTAGAGTGCTGACATCTGTGAAAGGGGTGGGAGGCGGGAATTTTATCAGCTTATAGCTCTCATACTATACATGTTTGAGAGATGGGACTTGCATCAATTAATTTATTTTCTTAAAATCTACAATATTACATTGTGTTAAAGGGATAGTAATACTTCATTTTAACTTTATTTTATTTTGTAGGCATTAAAAAAAACATGAAGAATGATATAAGTCTTATCTCTCAAACCTTTATGGTTTAAGAGATATTCACAAACAAAGTATCCCCCTCCCTCCCCTTTTACTGATGTCACACTTTTCAGCCAGGGCAGAAGGGAGCTGCCCAGGTAGACTGCAGAGAGGGACAATCTTCAATTAAGATAACAGAAAAACCTGAAAAGCTTGTCAAGGGGGGCAGGGATTTCATTGTTCTCATAGGAATAAGAGTGTCCCCTTCTGTTATCTGTCTGGTCTATGGACTGGATTCCACATCTGAGAAGAGATTGTTTACACTAGGTAAAAGGGGCGGGAGGGGGAAACTTTGCTGGTGAATATCTCATAAACCATAAAGGTTTGAGAGATAAGACTTATATCATTCTTCATGTTTTTTTAATGCCTACAAAATAAAATAAAGTTAAAACGAAGTATTACTATCCCTTTAAAACCAGCCATTACTGTCACTTTAAGTTTTACCATCACAAGGAAGCAGGCAGATATAAAACAGTATAAAGATTAAAAAACAGCATGATGTAAACTGTCATCAGATCACTTTCCTTTGGTATGGACAGAGATCTGCTAGATTCCCAAGGACTTGTACCAACCTATTACTCTGTCAGTGCGATTGTTTCAATATTAATAGGGAGATTAGCACGATTCCATGCCCCAAGTTGGCAATGAGACCTATCTCTTTAAGCAGAAGACTCTGGGACTTTAGCCACCTCAATCAGTACACAGTAATAGCCATGATCATGGGAGTTTTAACACTTTGAATGTCAACACCCCTCTGGCACTCAAATGGTTGAACAGTGCAGCATTTCAAAAACCCAGTTTTGTAGCTATGCTGTTTTGACATGACTCATGGTTTTATGGGAAGGAAGGCATGTTTGACATCATAAGCTGCTTTTAATTAGAAATCATAGTATGTCTTGTAAAATTACAAGACAAAGCTTCTAGCCAATTTCAGTCTGTTAACCCCTCAGCTACTAGCTATGTGTATTTACAGAAACCGAATTTACAGCTGTAGACAACTTGTGAAGTCACAGGAACATTTTTAATGGGGATATAAATAGAATTTAAAGAAGATCTTTAACCTAGGAATAAGGAGTTCTTAATTTGTTTAACACATTAACTAAGCTAGGTAGGTGTTTTTCACATACGAGTCTATTACATATATATATTTGCAGTTTTCTAACAGTTAGATCTATTGAAGTCTGCCTCTAAGTCACATCTCCTCACAGCAAAGTTGTTTGAGTTAAATGGACTTAAAGGGATAGTAATGTTTCAAAATAAAAGCAGCTTGAATTAATCTTCATAGTATTTGGGCCATGGAGAGTGTTATTTCAATACTGTCCGAGTTGTAGTTGAAGAGTAATTGAATGATAAAATATCCCCCTCCCACCCCTTTTACCTAGTGTAAGTCACCTCCCCTCAGGTGTGGAATCTGGTCTTAAGACCAAACAGTTCACAGCAAGGGACAATCTGTGAGAACAATGAAAACCCTGCCCCCTTGACAGGTTTTTCTGGTTTTCCCTTATGCTTACTGAAGATTGTCCCTCTCTGCGATCCATCCGGACAGTCTTGCTGTTCTGAGGTGAGCAGTGTTACATCAGTAAAAGGGGAGGGAGGGGGATACTTTATCATTCAATTACTCTTGAACTACAACTCGGACAGTATTGAAATAACACTCTCCATGCCCCAAATACTATGAAGATTAATTTGAGAGGCTTTAATTTTGAAACATTACTATCCCTTTAAAGGGGAACTATCACCCCAACTAAAGTCCACCCCACCTTTAGGCATCTAGCGATAAGCTTACCAATCAAACTGTTATGCAGAATAAAGACCGCGTTAGTCAGAAATCCTTCCTCAGGTGACACTGACGGCCAGGCAACAGCGCTCTAGAATCACCTGTGTGCCTGCGTACACAGACTTCTGTAAGTAAAGATGTCTGCTCTGTTGCCTGGCTGTCAGTGTTGGCTGAGGAAGGATTTCTGACTAACACTGTCTTTATTCTACATAACAGTATGATTGTTAAGCTTATCGCTAGATGCCTAATTAAGTGGGGTGGACTTTAGCTGGGGTGATAATTCCCCTTTAAGGGTCTAAGTAAAAAACCTTTACATATCTCAATGTGCCCATAAACACTAGTGCAGAAAGCCACAGAATGCAAATCTCCCAGACAGCAAGGGAACTGTTTGTGTATACTGTAGAAGGGGGAAGATGACATGTTGCTCCATATTTTTGTATCAGAGATGCATTCTTAGATATGCACTAAGCAGCATCTTGAGCCCAGTGCATGTTTTATGTATAGCTATACATGTGTTTAACTTTCCATACATTGATAAGACTTAAATGCTTAGTAATGTCTCTTTAAAATGAGTTGCCCAAGTCTTCTGTATATTAAAAGGAACATATTGTGCTACGTTTATGCACTTACTTCTTTGTAGTTCAAAAGTTATGACGCAGTGAAGATCTACCGTCCGCCCCTTTCTGCCACCACCCACGGAATCTGAGATCGGGTCGTTTGACTCAACGGCTGCAGTGAAGGACAAATTTCAATAAGTATAAGGGAAATCCTGCCCCCCCTTGACGAAGGAGGACTGGATTTCCCTCTGCTTACTGAAGTTTGTCCGTCTCTGCAGCCGTCCTCACCAGACAGCAGCTTCTGAGTGATGTGGGGAGAAGGGGTGGGCGGGACCTTCAGTGCTTCATAACTTCTGAACTACAAAGAAGTAAGCGCTTAGACATAGTGCAATATGTTCCTTTTAATATACAGAAGACTCAGGCAACAAATTTTAAATAAACAATACTATCATTTTAAAGGGATAGTAATACTTAAGTATTACTAATCCCTATATTAAAGTCCTATTAAAAATAAATGTATTGCCCCCAGTGTCATCTCTCAAACCTTTATGATTTGAGAGATAATCGCTCCTAAAGTTGCCCTCCCCCACCCCCCTTCCCCGTAGTCAGCTTTCTAGCTGACTGCAGGGAAGCCAGTCGTACAGCTTTCAGATGGCTCTGCAGCTGAGCCGCTATTGCTTTAATAAAAAAGAAAACTTTCACTGAAATGGTCTTCTATGTGTGCTTGGTTTGCAAGCACACGTAGAAGACCGTTTTAGTGAAGGATATTTTTTTATTAACGCGATCGCAGCTCTGATGAAGAGCTGCCTGATGATCTATGACCGGATTTCCCTTCAGTCAGCTACAACGCTGACTACGGGGAAGGGGGAGGGAGAGGGCAACTTTAGGAGCGATCATCTCTCAAACCTTTATGACACTGGGGGCAATACATTTATTTTTAATAGGACTTTACTATAGGGATTAGTAATACTTAAGTATTACTATCCCTTTAAGAAGTGATATAGTACACAATACATATAGTAGACTGGAGGAAGCAATTATGCGTTCCTCGTGCTCTTGTCCCTCCAATTGCCATCTGAATTGTAGTCCAACAAGAGCTGGAGGGAAATGGTCACTTGAAGTGTGTTCACCTGTAAAGTCGAAGGTTGCCCACTTCTGTGCTAGTGCTGTAATGGCATCTATGCAGCCCTGCAGTATGTATCTTTCATGAACCGACTGCATTAAAGGGATAGTAATACTTAAAATGTAAAAAAAAATATGTTGTAGGGTTTATCCCCGAGTAAAACAAGAGTACTCCCACTGCTGAAAGGTGTTTCATTCAAAAGTTATTAATTTTCAAAGTTGATTTTTTTAGGTGCAATATCACAGTGGCCTGAAAATGTACAGTGGCGCTGTTGCTACACGATCCTATGGACAGCTCTGGTCCCAGGACCATAAATCTCCATAGGATGGTGTAGCAACAGCACCACTGCACAATTTCAGGCCACTGTGATATTGCACCTAAAAAATTCAACTTTAAAAATTAATAACTTTTGAATGAAACCCCTTTTAGCAGTGGGAGTACTCTTGTTTTACTCAGGGGGATAAACCCTACAACATATTTTTTTTACATTTTAAGTATTACTATCCCTTTAAATGGGAATTTTACCCTTGAAATAAGTGTCTCTTACTTTGTTTTATAGAAAGTCTTGCTTAGGACAGTGTCCTTCATACAGTAGTCAATCATATCCATTTGCTGTTTTTATGCATATGAACGCTGCAGCAGTCTATAACTGAACAGGGACATATTACTACCTAAACTGAGAAGGTTTTCATGGCCCATTAGAATCACAGGTAGAGCTCTCTCCGTATGTCTCTGCCCTGCCCATAATTCTACAGGTCACTACTGCTGAGACTGATACCATCTATTGTTTATTGTGTGTATGTGGAAACTAAATACAGACCTAAAATGGTACATAACAAATACAGGCAACTGCAGATAATATGAAAATATATATATAAACATATATACCTGACTGCTGTATGAAGGACACCTTCCTAGGTTACTGTCACAATTAAAAAACACAGAAACCTATACATTTAATTGGTTTATGTACTTTAAAATATCATGCATTTTCAGGTAGCAGCTCTAAAAATATTTTTTTGTTAGATCCCAAAAATCTAACCCTACATTTGTATCTTGAACACATGGGCACTATAATCTTTTTAGATTATTTCCATCAAACATCTGTTCAGAAAAGCTGTTACATCATGTCAGCTCATTTACAGATAACACAGCAGGATCACATCTGAGACACCTATGGAGACTGGTACTGTAATAGGAGTACGGTATACCTAGAAAATCTAGGAATGGTTGTTCCCAAGTACATGTAAGACTAGATTTTAGGCCTCAGAAAACAAACAGATAAAATTTGTATATGTCTTTTCCTGATGAATAAAACAATGTTACTCCCACCGCTATCAGTTGTTTGAACACTTTGTCCGTCAGAACACATCGTATAAAGAACAGAATGCAAAAGAATAACTGTCTGAAAACCAGGTGAATTACAGGTTATATTTTTGGCCACTAGAGGGCACTGTTAATGTGAAAAAAACAACAGTTTAAACTTTAATAACTGTGGAAAGGCACATTTCCCAGCAGTGGTGAGTATGTTTGCTTTACTCAGCATATACGTCTTTTCGTAAAAAAATAAAATAAAAAATAATAAAATACATTTTACTGATGATTAAAGTGTATATAACCAACAGATCATTTTTTTAGGTGTCAGTGTGCCTTTAAATACATTAACCCTTTGAGTGGGTTATGAGGGGTATGGCACTCAAAGGGTTAGAAGACAATTATTCCTATAAGTACTGTTCCCCTTTAAAGGGATGAAGTGGCAATTACAGGTACTACCTGTATCCACCTTAGCCTATTTGTGCATTCAGGCTGTCTGACAATTAAAATGTTCAGACTTGCATGGAGCTGAGCTGAGTACAGTGAAGTATGCAATATATGAAGGCAGCCTGTTGTCTGGGTCTGTCTCTATTTACCTATGTTCCAATTACTCTGACATTCAACATTCGAGGACAATGTCGAGATAAGCCGGCATCTTGGATATGCTTTTATAACGATTTAGACCAATCAGTTCCCACTTTTAGTTTTTTACTAAACCTCTGCCAACTACCTGATGAGTATGAGAGCAAATAATGACAGTGCCACAAGGATGAAGGTATTAATTATGTGTATTTATTGAATCAGACGCCTATTCTGTGGGGTTTATCTACTGGAAGTGTCAGCCAAGGGTTAGAGACAGATTAGTAGACAATCAAGGGCTTTCTGTGTTAAAAGCTCCTATTTGTGGTTTTACCCGCGCTAATACAGTGGACCGAGTGAAAAAAGAATGCAATGGCTTTAATTGTATTTAAAGGAGAACAAGCCTCCTACTAATAACCCCCACTTACTTTACTATGGCCAGAAAATCCTAATGGCCCCTGTTAATTTTGCTCTTGCGTTTTTTTGTTTAACCCTTTGAGTGCCAAAGAGGTATCCAATGCATTGCAGTGTAACACGTTGGATCCCTCTCTGGCACTCAAAGGGTTAAGAAATAACCTCTTCAATCGGTCCTAGATGTTATGTCCATGGAGGCAGACATGACGGTTGCTGTCATTTTTTTTTCAAACTGAAGTAGGCAGAAGCCTTCCTACTAAACTCTTTAACCAGCTAATAATAATCCTTTATTTATATAGCGCACACAGATTCCGCAGCGCTTTACAACTCAAGGCCTATGACGTGGCATGACCGTCTTGAGTGTCCGTGTATTAACCCCTTAACGACTGCAGAACTGCAGGCAGGTGGCTGTTAAGGACCACAGAGCATCCCCCCTCCCAATGGATTCTTGGGTCACAAAGCGGCGTGAAGAAGCGCGGGAACCAAGAAATCCATGACATGCCAGGACCGTCACCGGTCCTTAAAGGGGATCTATCACCCCTATACAAGTCTGTGTTAAATGTTAATTTATATTGCGTCTAGGTGGATTTCTTTATTATTATTTTGTTTTTAACCCTATTTCACAGAAAATTAATGTTTAAAGAGTGCACTTCAGGACATACTGCGGATACCTGATCTGTACCGCAGTCTACCTCTCTGGCTCTGCTTCCCTCCCTCTATCCAGCTTCTTCCAGTAACGCAGGCTTTCTGTCTGTAAGCTGGAGCGATCTCATTGGCAGAGCTTGATATCTAGCCAATGAGATCGCTGCAACCTCAGTATAATGCTAACCAGAGCTTGATGTAACGACAGAAGCCATTGACACCATATCGTAGGGAAGCGTCAGCGCGCTCCATGGAGCAGCTGAGAGGGCGGTGGGAGGAGAAGAGAGCTGTGCCGAAAATTCATAGTGCCGCATTAAGCGGAAGTGCACAGCTTGAAGATAAAATATCTTTAAAAGTACGTACATTTAGGAAAAAAAACACTTTTCCTAATAGTACTTTATTTAACTAAACCTATGGCAAAAAAATGTGATGAGGTGAGTGTTCCCCTTTAAATATTTATCATCACTCTATTGTCCTTCTCGAGAACTTTTTAAAATCACCAGAAAAAAAACTGTAAAGCGAGTTGGAGTAATAAAACCTCAGAAAACATCAGGGTGGCCAGAATGCATTTTAATAAAAATATATGTTCTGCGTTGAGGCCAGAACACAGATTTAAAATCTATGGAGTATGCTCATGAACTACGGGGTGGTTTAATCGTTGACCAGCTGTAAATTCTTACCATTAATTCAGTGCGGACACTATAATTTATTGCTACAACGAATTCTACAAAGCAGCCAGCACAGAAAATGCAATGGATAAAATTTCCCATTGATTTATACTGTGGCTCGAATGCCAAACATCCCTAAAAAGCGTAATTAATATAAACGGGAGAGAAATAGTTGCTTTTTTGGACACCGGTACTTGAATCAAATCCCAAAGAAAAGTGCTTTTTTTTTTCTTTTTCTTTTTTGTTTTTTCGGAGCGGTTTAAATTTGTACTGCCCATTAAGACACACACATAAAGTTGAGTGACATCTTTTCAATACATTCCTGCAATTTCCATGCCAAGAGATAATTTCAGTAGATGTTTATGGGACTGCAAGCTTTGGGACATCATTGACACCCTGCTAATGCACTTTGGCAGGTAATGTTTGACTTTTTTTTA
This sequence comes from Rhinophrynus dorsalis, assembly GCA_037306005.1. NCBI lineage: Eukaryota > Metazoa > Chordata > Amphibia > Anura > Rhinophrynidae > Rhinophrynus > Rhinophrynus dorsalis. The sequence continues at coordinate 140,750,807 of CM074727.1, forward strand.
GGGTCTGGATGTGAGCCAAGAAAATACTTTTAATGAAAACCAACTGAAAGAATGAGTTTTTCCCTTTAGAGATTGGGAACGTTAACCCTTTGAGTGCCAGAGGGATACACAACACATTTCTTTGCATGCCCCTCTGGCACTCAAAGGGTTAAGAAAAGGGTGTAGCTTCCTCATGAAAATATTATTGTGTAGGTGAGGCTGTAAGGTAATGCAGGTATTTAGGGCATGGAGGCACATCATTTGACAGAAGATGTAAACATCTAAGTCACCTTCTGTGACCTTGTCCCTAAGTGTGGGCTATGGAGAACTGGATCAGTTCTGAAGCAAACAAACTGCATTCTGGTTCGCATTTCCTAATAGGCAGAGAAGGAAGCTACCTAAAGCTACAAATGTTGAGGGGTGACTCAGCTGTGCTGGCCACACCCACATTCTAAATTGTAGGTGTGGCCAAAGCAATGTCAGTGTTACCAGTTTTACAATGCACTGGAGATCTCTCGACCAGCCAAGGGGTTCAAGCTTTTTTTTGTGCTTGCCTGTTATAGGTCAAAGGCAGGGTCGGATTTCCCAATAGGCAACTGCCTAGAGCTTCAAATTTTAAGGGGCGCCTCAACTGTGCTGGCCACACCCACATTCTGAATTGTGGCTAGAGCAATCTCAATGTTCCTGCACCATTTTTATACCCCATTTACAGGCTATTATTTAACCCCTTTTATGTTAGAAAAATCTTCAGTGCATTGCTTCACAATGCACTGGAGATCTCTACAGCAACCATGGGGTTAAAGTAGCTTTTTAGCTTTGTGCGTTATAGGGCAAGGGTATTTTCTTTTCTATGAAACAATGGATGGGTCTGGGGGGTGGGGCCATGTGAGGAACAGGGGTGTGGTTATAGGTGGAGCTAAGGACACTTAGCGTGCCTTGCCTAGGGACACCTGGGATGTAAATCCAGCCCTGGTCAAAGGCATTTTCTTTACCAAGAAACAGTGGATGGGACTTGGGGGCGGGGTCATGTTTGGAGTGGGGTGTGGAAATGGGTGGAGCTAAGGGTTCCTAGAATGACTTGCCTAGGGACACCTGGAATGTAAATCCAGCCTTGACTGCATCACAAAGAACAAATATGTTCCTCAGCTTCCCATTGATTTAAATGCCCAGTTAAAATAAACAGGATATTTTTATTTTTACCCTATGGTAGAGCTGAATTCCTTTAGTTCTTTGTAGAATGCCTTAGAACATCAGCCCCAGAGGGGGAGACTGTACAAATACATTTCTGCTGTGGAATTGGCATTCTAGCCCTATGACTGCCTAATGGCAATTTACTAAGCTACTTATGCAGAAAATTATCTCTTTAACCCTTGGAGTGTCAGAGGGGTATGCAACGCAAGGCAATGCATTGGATACCCCTCTGGCATTCAAAGGGTTAACGTTGCTTGGGGGGAGTCAATTTCCTTTATTCTATGTTTAACTATTTGAATGCCAGAGGAAATGGGGGAGTTTACTCCATTTTCCATCTATTGCTTTGGGGCAGGCATAAGGAACTTGGCATTTAAATTCTAATGCTGGCAGAGTGTTTGCAGGTATGTACTCAAGTGATCATACGCTTTGGTCTAGTGCATACCCCCTATCTGCAGCATCTGGCCTTAGAAGTTATCACCAATGGAGCTGAGATGGTGGATGTGTACATTCCTGCCAGTGTCTTTTTAGCTCAATAGTCTAATGAACTTACAACCACACCTGGGAACTCTCTGGATTTGCCACAGAGACTGTGGTTTTTGCAGTTAATTACTGGGTCTCCAGGGACAGAGGCTAATTTTCAGGTGGTGGTGAGTTTCTTATGAAACTCTGCCCACTTCTGCTCCTTCCCAGCCTGTTCCTCCCACTTCCTGCTCAGTTTTCCTCCTTCCCACCCTGTTATGTCCACCTCACACCCACTTCCTGTCCACTTAATGACACAGTCCATTAAGCACCACCCCCACCCGCAATTAAGCCACACCTCTTTGTGATGCTAATCACATTATTTATTTCCCCCAGCTGCACCACATGAGCCCCCTCTGGGGACTCTAGAAGACAAAGTTCCCAGGTATGCTTACAACTATACAGTGAAAGGTTAAGGACCCTGTTACATGTGTGATATCAATCAGAGGTGCCATCATGGATCTTCATCCATGGTGAAAGGTAACATTTTGAACTATGGTGCCTTTTATATGGGTGGCTGTTACCTGCTTAGATGCACCAAAGTCCAGCATGCAGCAACTTCCTGAGGGAATGCAGTAAATGTGCAGTAAAAAAGGTCTGCAGAGTGTCCCATGGGACTATGGGCAGAACTATCATACTAGCAGAGTTGGAGGTTGCAATGTTCATTGCAAACATCAATGAATGGGCAACTCCAATGGGTGCCAGCCAATAATATAGTCTGGCACTCATGCTGGCTGGCCATTAAACACATCTCACCTGGGTTCCAGTTGGCAGTGGAATGCAGGAGAGTGGCGAGAGTAGAAACATGGGCGACTGAACTGTCACAAGGGGGCGCAACTGCTTTGTCTCTCATATGAAATACGTCTAAAATAAATGTCCCCTGACCCCCAAGGCCTTGAACATATTGTAGCGATGAACTGGTTAAACAGAAAGGTGTAAATCCTATTGTTGTACTTAACAGTCAGCTAATGAGCCTAAAGAGAGGATTATGCTAAAAGGTTTCCATTCTTTACATAGATAAGAGGTTGGCAAACAAGGAGAATCACAAAGCATTATTCTGGATATGGAGAGATCTGTTGGTTTATTTGCATTTAGAAGAGACCTTTTACAGTATCTAAAGCTTATCAGAATAATCTAGTAGGCTGCTAAAAGTGTCTCATTAAGGCCTTGATACACAGGTCATATCAACACAGCTACACTTCCACACTGGTATTTCCTGCCTCCTGTGTATTGTCTTCTCAGTGAGAGTAACATGGAACTAAAGGTGGCCTGGTGGCCCATGTAGGTGTCAGTGTTTCTTGACTGGTTGGAGCTCACTTGAACCTAAAAAAGATAAACCCTGCACTCTATAAAATGTAACGGAAAAACAGATGGTTTAAAAAGTAAAAGTGTCAAAATCTAAAAAGATTATGCTAGAAAAAAACAGATACATTGGTCTTGCTTATTTCATGCAGACTGCCATTGCTCACAGGCATACCTGGGAACTTCCAGCATAAGCTGACCCTGAGATCTTTCAAATATGAGCTCTTAAAGCTTCCCAAAATATAGAATGTATGTGCAATATGTAACTAATTGCTATAACACAGTGGTGCTCCAGTCGCTCAGTAAGGAACCTTCAAGGGGATAGTAACCCCCCCGAACAACGTGACGCCAGAAGACAGCAATCCTACTAACATACTGAACTCCCTTAGTCCCATCTCTCAAACCTTTATGGTTTGAGAGATGTAAGACAAGACAGACCTCCGCTTCCTCCCGCTTCTCATACGTCCGCTGTATAGCGGACGTCATGAGATCCTGCTTCCAGCACCAGACGGCGGCTCTGCAGGACCGCTGCCATCTATGTATCTCCCTATTATTACTTCATCGGTATGGTCTAAAACATGTGCCTGGCTTGCAAGCGCATGTTGTAGACCATTACGGTGAAGTAATTATATGGAGATATCTAGATGACAGCGCTCCTGCAGAACCGCCGAAAGTCAGCCGACTGGATTCTGCCTCTGACAGCTTTACAGCTCGTCAGGCAGAAAGGGGAGGGAACGGAGGTCTGTCTTGCCTTACATCTCTCAAACTATAAAGGTGTGAGAGATGGGAATAAGGGAGTTCTGTATGTTAGTAGGATTGCTGTCTTCTGGCGTCACGTTGTTCGGGGGGGGGGGGTTACTATCCCTTTAACATGCTATAGCTTAGACACCTGACTGCCTAAACACAAACAGGACAAATCTCATTGGAAACAATGAGACAGAGCGCCCAGCCAGCCCAGAATAGTTTATATTCTAGAAATATCAATGCAACTCTCCATCGACTCTGTTTCCTTTATCCATTAAGTTGGTAAAAGGAATGGCTAATTTGTCATTTACGTAAAGGGTAACTATAATGAGATCCGGTGGTGTAACTAGTTATTGGAAGGCCCCAGTGTAGACATGTTTTGGCCCTAACACAAAAATGCTTCTACAGACAGAGGCATAACTGGAACTTATTCGACCAAGCAGAAGATGGGCCCCCCCTTGCTTTGCAATGCATTGAGTACCCTTCTACCACACAAAGGGTTACGTCCCAACAGAAGAATAATAGACATAGGACCGTAGCAAGTAAAATATGTGCAATTGCGAGGCAAATCCAACTTCACCATAAGGGACAAATGAAAATTCCCACTGAATTAAAAGTGACGTTTAACTCCTTGAATGCTAGCTAGGTCTATACATATTTAGCTTGCGGGATACAGCCTTTAGGGCCATATGCACAATGAAGTATGTGGAGCAATTATAACTCAATACAAATTCTCTCCAGGACACACAAAAAAAAATTCTCATTGAATTCATTAGGAGTTTTAACTCATTGAATACCATTGTATTGCTTTGTAATGAGTTGGAGACATCGCTTGCATTCATGGGGTTAAAAGGCCCTTTTTACGTAATTTGGGGATTTCTATTTGTCCCCTAAGGTCCAGTTGGTTTGCTCCAGAAGTGCCTGAATTCTTCAACAATTTTTTAGGAGGCAGACTGTTTAACCCCTTGCTAGATTGTTTCCCACTATTTGAAACAATTCCCTTTTAAATGTTTGGGCCCTATGATCAAATGAAAATTGGAGTCATTCTGGGTTAACCCCTTGCATCCCAGAGGGGTGCACAACGCATTGCTTTGCAATGCATTGAGTATCCCTCTGGCACTCAAAGGGTTAAACAAATTGCACTATAGGGGACAAATAAACTCACCTGTTGATTTAACCGTATGAGTGCAAGATATTTATGCAATGCATTGCATACCCCTCTGTCACTCATAGGGTTAATTAAAGATCCTTTATTGGCATATTTAGTAAGCAGAGCTAGTGTATAATGCAGGTGAGAAAGACACAGAGGCACCCAACATTCAGCACACAACAAAGAGTGAAAATAACAAAGGCTTTCCGGGTATGGAGAGGCTGTGGTTGATAATCATGGGTCCCTGAGTACGTCTCCATTGAAGTAGGATTGCAGCCAAAATTCTCATGGGAATTCAAATCTACTGCTTGCCAAACCAACAAGCCTATTATTCGTACTCCAACAAACCATAAAATAATGGAGAGGTACAAGATCTCTAACCTGCTATTTAATGCAAAGGGGGAATTATCCAGGTATGCAGGAAAAGGACTTGAGTTGATTTGCTGTCCATGACCGCCACTCTATTTATAATACACAAAAGCCTTCCAGCTCTCCAAACAAGCAATTTGTTGTACGTCCTCAGCCGACATTTAAATCACACTTATTAATCTTAAGAGCCCTGGAGGCTATAATTGAAAGGTACTCTGAGTAAGTGGGAAGGGAGGGGCAAAGCCAAGAATCTGACTGTTGTAATGGCCAAGAGTGGTCTACTTGGCGTGATAAATATAGAATCATATTATAAAATTCTGAACTATGAAAATGCTTCTTCCAAATGCGATAAAACATTTTTGTACACCGGAAGTTCATTTCAAAATATCAGCAACACTCTTTTCTGTTCAGTGGATGGGCTTGATCACACAAGCAACTATGTCATGCATAGTGACCCAAAAATAGCACAATACACCTTATTGTACTGTTCACACAGAGCCGACAGGACAGGGCCGGGTGACCCAAACTTAGATTTCTGCAATTGTGCACTCACTGGCAAGGGGTCACTGAGAAGTTGCAGCAGTGAAGGTCTATACAGAAGCCTAGAGGGGTGCTAGGTAGGCCATTCACATGGGTGATTGAATAGTGTCATGCTCTCCACAATGATCTACTCACAGGCTGACTCAAGGGGGCTCTAAGCAATGAAGTAAACTTGACTCCTGCATAGGCTGCCCAGCTACATTAAAGTGTATGTATACCCCCTCTGGATCTCTAGGTGGTTACCTTTTCTGTCTAAGGAAAATGTGCCCCTTCGTTCAGACTCAAAGCCTGATAAAGGCTTTCACACGCAGCTACCAGCATTTTATGTCAAAGATATTTTTCTGCAGTTGGAGAAACCACTATTTGCACTGGAACCCCAAACACAAGGACCTCATTGATCATCTATAAGGCAGGGAAGTGGAATTTGGAATTTTCAGTGTTTGTCCATACAGTTCCAAGCTCTGAAATATAAACTACCTGTAATATGGATGTGGCTTGTTTGTTTTATGTATTATATACTCTAGCTAGCATAGCCTGGAGGAGCTTGCCGTTAGATTATTATAACAAGATATTAACCAGATGGTTTTTATAATCTATTTCTCTTCACTGTTAGTTGCCTCTCTGGAATATCAACCAGTTATGTCAACACTCTCTGGCTTTACCCAGGGCACCTATACAGCACTGAACAAAGCCAAATGGATTCACACTCCCTCAGATGATGTCATATCCTGTTTGAATTGTACTAAAATGCACAAAGCTGTAAATCGCATTAATTTTAACAACTCGTAATAGCTTTTCAGTAGAGGGAAAATGCTGTTTTTAATAATACACTGTTGCTGATATACCAGGATGAACTGGAGTAATTCTGGGGCAAATTAATTGCACCATAGGGGAAAAATTAAAATCCTCATTGATTTAAAGGGGCAGTAAAAATTAAGAAAAGAAATATATATTACATGGCTTTTATTGCTGAGTAATGGAAGTGCAGTTCTGGAGCAAACCAGCTGTACCACATGCAACAAATGAAAAATCATATTGATTTAAAATAAGCTTTTAACCCTTGGGTGCAAGAGACATCCCCGAATTCAAGGAGTTCAAAGCCCATTTTATATCAATGAGAATTTGGTGAATTTTACATGTTCTCTATGTGCAATTAGTTTGCTCCAGAATGGCACCACTTAAGCTTCTGGAACATGGCCCTAAATATCACATTTGTGAGGAAAAATATTATTGAGGTCACTAGACCACTTTCCAAATGTGGAACCTTATCTTCTTGTTTTCAAGATTTAAAGTGAATTCTGAAGGAAACCTAATAATTGAATTAAATATGTTCAATTATAAGTCATCCTTTACAGTTATTATTGAATTACAAGTATAGGTAAACGCCTAACTCCAGTCATTACTTTTTACCTGCTAAATAAATATCTGTTTTTTATTTTACTACATACCAAAAGGTGCCCTCAATGTGTACATAACAATTTCAGACTTCCTTGGAAAATCCTTTCCAAATTGTATTCATTTTGAGCTAATCCACAATCGACTGAGTGAATTAAGCCGTATTTGTTTTTGAAGACCAAATTTTGTAAGGTTCTAAGGGTCTATGTTTTTCTAAGGAAGGACTTTACCCTGACTCGCAGTCAAGGATGCCGAGGGAGTATGATCGCTAGAAGAGGCCTAAGCGGGCCTTGTATGTCCCTAGGTGCACAGCACGCATGACTAACAAAATGTAAATAAACACAGCTGAGCCAGGAAGAAATTGGAAGGTTTTCTCATTAGAGAAATAAAATAAACAGATGTCCTTAAGCACTTTGGCCTGTGTTTGTCAAAGGAATTGAAAATGCTTAGATGTTTGAACAACAGAGGTGATATAGGGCTGAATCTCAGGGAACAGAAAAAAAAAAAGAAATCTGAGGTAATTTGACTTGAATAATGACCCTGCGGGAGACATCTTTTTATATGAGCCCTTGTGAGTTCCGCACACTGATTTTAACTGAGGAGCAATAAAGCAGGAGTTTATGCCTGTTATTTTAAGAGGTAAAAAGGATGTGCCATCAAATTTAGGAAGCTAGAAGAGAAGCAATACTGGAGCGAACCAATTGCACCACAGAGAACAAATGAAAATTCCTCAAATTCCCACTGATTTAAAAGGTGCCTCTTTAAATGCTTAAATGCTTACGCATTCCTGGGGTTAAAACTCAAACTCAAATAAATTTAATTTTTATTTCTCTCCCAGGATGCAGTTGGTGTGAAGTGTGTGTGACCAGTTCCTCAATGGAAAGCAGAGGAAATCTCTAAATATCAAAGGGGATTTTATCCCTTTGAGTTCTAGAGGGCTGTGTGACACATTCTGGCACGGAAAGGGTTAAAGCCATTGTTTATTTTGCAAATGTGAGAAAAAGGCTGTTGACAAAATCTAGTCATTGGCTATCAGAGGTTAGACTGGCTGTCCAACATTTAGAGAGGCTTTCCATCACTTCTAAGGGTAGCAATGACTCACTTCTGATACGGGTTATTAATTCCTGACCCTTCGCTTCACTGACATACTTTCAGGATTGAGGTGTGATAGCCCGTGACTGAGTTTAAAGAGTCTCACTCATACAAAACAAAATATATGGGCTCATTCTACTGAGGTCAGCAGGGCCTTGAAGCTTGGTGTCTAGGGCAGGGAAAGAGAGAGAGAGAGAGGAGAGAGAGAGCGAGAGAGAAAGATAAAAACAGAGACCACAAAAGTGAAGGAGATAGAGAGAAAAAACATACAGTGACAGAGAGAGAGATAAATACTATCTATCTATCTATCTATCTATCTATGTGTAGCTCAGTAGTAGGTCAGCACTCAGACATTCAGTCAGTATTTGCCCGGGTGCTACAGCAAATTTATCACATATTACCATTGTAGGCCAACAATCCTAAAAAGACAAAAGGAGAAAGAAACGGGCGCAAACCCACTAAGAGTGTATCTGTGTTCGTACAGTACCACTGTATTCATACAATTGATTTTACCCTTGAAAAAGTATAATTTAAGGTATGAAACGCGTCGGGGAATTATTGTATGTAAGATAATTTTAAAATACGTTTTATTCTTGGAAATTAATAAATATAGTCCAATGACTTTTATACCATTACTGTGAGAGAGCTGTTTCTATATGGAGGAGATCCCAGAGTGAAGATCATTAGACTCCAGATGGGCTTTCCATTATCGTGCTTCTGGTGAGCATTAACACTAAGGGGGCCTGTGGTACTGTAGAGGGTTTGCACCCGTTTCTTTCTCCGTTTGTCTTTTTAGTTTTACTGCACCTTCCACCAGTGTTTTTTGAATGGGCAGCAACCTCCTTTGGGCAGAGAAGAAGACATAGAGAAAATTCCATTCCATAAACCTCGCACATTAAACACCAGGACAATATATGAAGAAACAGCACCACAGACAGTGGAGGTCTCTCACTTTTAGTTAAATAGAGTTCTGTTTTTTTATTGGGACTTATTGGATTTTTTCCAATCTAATTTATATTGCATTGTGTGTATAATATTTGTTTTTTATTTGAGGTTAAGAATTTATAAGCAAGCTAAAGCGCCACACCACGTGTTTTGAACTTTGCGTTTTTATTTTTAGGCCAGCAATCACATGTGTTGAGAAATGTTCTTACAGGGCTGAAATGTCGATAAATAAAATAAGATTTTATGAATGTCCCTTGAGAGCTGGTCTAGAAACTGCACCACCTGAGAGACTAAAGAAGCAGTTATTTGGTGCAGATTATATAGAAGTTAGCACTGGGCCTTATCACCCTGAGAATCTGGCTCTTCACCCTGAGATTTGGGTCAAAACCCTGAGACTTTCCAGGTATCTATCTATCATATATATCTTGAAACAGCATGACTGTGTTAACTAATAAACATCGTCAAGTTTATGTCCATGTTGCATACTGAAACGTTGCTGGTGATGTAGTAATGCATAAAATAACTTTATTTTGATCTGCTTTTCAGCATATAAGAGTGTGACTGATAATAGTTTCACTCTTTATAATTCAGCCCTTCTGAGCTATTGCTGTGGAGCTCAGACAGTGCATGAGCTGATGGAACTAGAAGTGACAGTATCAATCCTACCATCTGAACAGATAAAGACAGGAATTCTCTCTCTATAAATCATTTTACTGTGCCCTGCTGTGATGCACTTGTTGTAGTTTTCACAATAACTGTACGCTGTCCCTTTACACAGAATAATAAATGCAAATCTCACAAGAGTAAGGAAAAAGTAAGTGCTTTTCAAGAGTGGGGCATTCAAATGACTATGTTACAGTTTAATATAGTAATACTACTATGCTTTTATAGGAGAAAGTTGCTAGTTAATGTAGCTGGTAACAACCTGCTGAATTTTGATGGTTTACAGTATCAATTAGTCCCCTTCATGGTGTTGAGTAGCAGATCAACTATGAAAAACCCTACTAATGAAAAAATTCAGGTTGGGTTACAGGGAACTGTTAAAATTATCAGCTTCATTAAATCCCAGTGTTATTGTTCAGACCCTACACAACGTAACAGTTAAGAAATCTGGGCAAGTAATTAGGCATACAGAGTATAAGAACAATTGTAAAAAAATTAAGCAGCTGGCAAAATCATAAAATTATGTCAGTTATTACTATTATTTTTTGCCTGGCTGATTTCCAGCAATTTATCAAACGGAGTTATGTAATCCTGAAATTTAACGCCTTGGCTGCTAGAGACATCACCTGTACATTGGTGTGCAATGTGCCAGAGACATTGCTAACATTCAAGGGTTTAAGCCTAAATCCTGGCTCAGTCCCTGTGAGCCTTGTGGCTGGGATGGGATTCTGTATTATTTAAATGAAAGGAGAACTATTTCTAAAGGAATGTATGGCTCTTAATTTGCTTTTACCCCTTATGGACCAGTGACGTGCCAGGACCGCCACCGGTTTTTATATCCTCAGGGACCGGTGACGGTCCTGGTACTCGACGTACGTTTTACTTACAGAGCTCCTGCGGAAGCGCTAAAAGTAAAACTGGAGTCTGAAATTGTCTGCTCACGTGTATCGGCACATCGGAATGGATCAAAGCGGTCCTTACGGGAAGGTAACTTCCATGGACTACTGGTCCTTAAGGGTTTAAAAGAGCTTCTTCTCCCACCTCTGCAGGTGTGCATGTGTGATATCACACCCTTCAATATGAGTCATCAGTTACCTACATGGAGCTCACAACACCAGCTCTGCAGAGCAGATACCTAATGAGGCCTGTAGACTGATGCTGTACATTCATAAAGCTGCTACTGTCAGAGGTGGGGTTAGCAGTGTCAGCCTCATTCCTATTGGCTGTATGGGATGGTGTGACATCACAGCAGACAAAAGAAATCATCACTTGCCGTTCTGGTGCCTGCAGAACCAGCACTATAGAGAAGCCTAGGGGATACTTACACTAAGGGCTGTAAAATTATAAAGCTGATGCTGCCAGAGGTGGGAGTAACAATTAGTAATTAATAAAATATTCGATTTCAACATGCAATTTTTATTTAATCTTCATAAAATAAAAATATCAAAATAAGGGGACTGAAAGCTATATGTGAAGGCAGATATCTAATCGTACTTAAAAATATTTAACCCCATAAATAAGGGGTAGTTACTTGACGAATCTTCAGCTGTCGTTGACTACAACTCCCATCATCCCCAGCCCACCAATGGCAGGCTGGGGATGTTGGAAGTTGTAGTCCACTACAGCTGAAGGTGCCGCAGCTGACTATCCCTGCATTAGATGGAAGTGTCTCCAATGCATTAAATTCAAGGATAATAATAATAATAATACAATAATAAAATATAAAACGAATTACAATAATTAATAATAATTAGGGGAGATTTTTATTTAGGGCAAAACTAATGTGTGGTAAACCAACCATTCTTTCTGACCTGTGCTCGCTATCTTTTATTCTGGCTGTCATACGTGTCAATTACATGTTCCCTGGAGCATTTAACTAGAACATTGGGTGGATTTTACGTTTAACATTCACCCCTGGCACCTTTTAATGTACATACACATTTAATGATGTGCTAGTACATTGTGACTCATTTGCTTTAGTTTGCCTTTTCAGCCTATAAATAGACATACTTACACGTTCAGGTTATGAGCAGTGAAATTGCTATATTAGTGTTTTAATTGATGGCTTAGGATGATAACAGCAGACATATTCCCCTTTTAAAAGCTGCTAAGCATGATTAAATGGAAGCTGTTTAAATAGGAAATAAGTCATCAAGTTTTATACACTTGACTTAAACACAACTGGCATAAAATGAGCACAAGCGAAAAAATTAATTCACTCAATGTGGCAAAAAAATTTACTACCTTTTCTAATGTTACAAAAATGTAAAATACAGGATTTAATGCAAAAAATTTATGCTGTAAGACTTCATTAATAGTTTAGAGTTATAAGTGCCAGAAAAGCCTTCTAAGTGTTTCTCGTATTTATTGGAAGGAAAAGCTTCCAAAATGGCTGACCTCTTATTCAGATCTTTACTATGGCAACATTTATCGCCAACTTCATGGAATGATTTTAGGGTGACTGTACTGGTGCGGCTTGACTGGTGTAACACTCCCCAGTGGCTGCTCTTCAGATACATTCTACACCTTATCATTACTACTGGCAGATACACTTTGACATTGTTAGAATTACAAGGCCAGCAAGGCTCTTAAGCCTGTGCAGGAAAATTGTGTAAAATCTCCACCATTGTGAGATCTTCAACACAATGCGTTAGAAACCTCTCTGACACTCAAATAGTTAAAGGGACAGTAATATTTCATAATAAAAACAGCTCTAATTAATCATCATAGTATTTGGACTTTGGAGAGTGTTATTTCAATTCTGTCAGCGTTGTAGTTCCAGAGTAATTCAATGACAAAGTGTCCCCCTCCCTCCCCTTTTACTGATGTCACACTGTTCAGCCAGAGCACAAGGGAGGTGCCCAGGTAGACTGCAGAGAGGGACAATCTTCAATTAAGATAAGGGAAAAACCTGAAAAGCTTGTCAAGGGGGGGGCAGGGCTTTCATTGTTTTCATTGTAAGAAGATTGTCCCCTTCTGTTATCTGTCTGGTCTTACAACCAGATACCCCATCTGAGAAGAGATGGCTTACAATAGGTAAAAGGGAAACTTTGCTTGTGAATATCTCTTAAACCATAAACGTTTGAGAGATAAGACTTATATAATTCTTCATATTTTTTTAATGCCTACAAAATAAAATAAAGTTAAAACGAAGTATTACTATCCCTTTAATGTTAACAATCCACCCCTATAGCATGTGCATTGAAATGGCTTTCACTCCCGCCTTTCCCTCTATATCTTGTTTAATACATAGCATAGAATGTTTTGTGTAAGTAGTTTAGTAGCTTGGCATTAAGAACCCCTTTTCTGAACCAATTTGTGGGCAAAATGGCTGAATTGTTAAATATTTTGACATCATGGTTGGGGTATTGGTCTCCTGACCCTGAAGGGGCTGGAAATCATGGAGCTTTATAAATATTCCCCCCTGAGGCAACCCACCATTTTGTGCAGTGGTGAAGCCTCAGGGGATACTGTGTTAAGTCTGACCAACAGTTTTGTTCCCGTCCCCCCTTTTTTGTTTATGTTTACTCACAGAACATGATGGGGTTTTTTTTTGGGTAGTGGGGGTGGGTCATCACCAACGGTTAGAAGGGTAATTTGCCCTCTTATGTTTGGGGAGTTAGCCCCATAAGAAGCAGAGACTCATGGGAGTTGTGTTGTATATTGTGCCTTAGTTATCATGTTAATAAAAGCTGTCGCCTTTTCTTCCCAAAGGGTAGTCTGTGTCTCTTACTTGGGTGGGAAGAAGGGGCTTACCAACCGGAACCTACTACGTAGTACATTTTGAGAGCATAATGAGTTTGATGTCCTAAGAGCAAATCAACAAATACAATTTCTCAGAATTCTCATTGAATGATTCATTCACAGTATGTTGAGACCTCTCTTGTACTTAAAGGGTTAAAATACCTATTTAAATCAGCAGGAATTTTTATTTGCCCCCAATGGTGCAGTTGGTTTGCTCCAGAATCACCTCTCTTATTCGATACGACCCTTAAAGGGATAGTAATACTTAAAATGTAAAAAAAATATATGTTGTAGGGTTTATCCCCCTGAGTAAAACAAGGGTACTCCCACTGCTGAGTTCAAAAGTTATTCATTTTCAAAGGTTAATTTTTTAGGTGCAATATCACAGTGGCCTGAAATTGTACAGTGGCGCTGTTGCTACACGATCCTATGGAGATTTATGGTCCCGGGACCAGAGCTGTCAATAGGATTGTGTAGCAACAGCGCCACTGTACAATTTCAAGCCACTGTGATATTGCACCTAAAAATTCAACTTTGAAAATTAATAACTTTTGAATGAAACACCTTTCAGCAGTGGGAGTACTCTTGTTTTACTCAGGGGGATAAACCCTACAACATATATTTTTTTACATTTTAAGTATTACTATCCCTTTAAACCTTTGATTGCCTCTGGCCCTCAAAGGGCTAATGTGCAGAAACCCTGCTGGCAATGAAATGGTTGAAATACAATACCAGTAGTTTTTTTTAATTTAGTGCCCATTACCATTTTACAATTTAGAATGCAACATTAACCCTTTGGTTCCCAGAGTGACCTGCAACACAATAAACAAGCACAAAAGCTCACTCAACACAGCACTACTCAGAAGAACAAAATTCCGTTTTTTTTCTTTAAATGTTCTCTAAGGCACTTTGTGTGTTTGAGGGCTGAGGTTATTGATTGCCCCACAATTCCCAAAGCTACTTAGCTAAATAAATAATCTTTAAAAAAAAAAAAAAAAAAAAAGAGAGAGAGAGAGAAGATGAATTGAATTTACCTTCCCATATCTGGTCGCAAATGTTCCCGTGAGTAAAGAGTGAAAAATAATTATCGTCTCGTCCAAATCCCAAACGAATACACGCTGTGATAAAAGACAAGAAAGTACTTTAGTGAGCAGAAGTTGAAAGGAGTGACTTGAAGCACAGAATAATTTACTTTGCAGAACATTTTATGTAAAATGAGCCAAGATCTTCAGCAACATAACATTTAGATACCGCTTTTATTCCACAATAGGAGGACAATGATGGGGTTAAATTAGGGGTAAGAATTTAGAACAACCACAACCTCGTGAGTTGTGTGTGCACTCCCTATAAACCAGCTGCGTTGGTCTTTCAGTTCTGATACACATACCTGGGAACTCTCCGGATTTGCCCCGGAGACTCCGGTTTTGGCACTGCTTTACCGGGTCTCTGGGGCAGAGGCTGAGTCCTCCGGATGTGGAGAGTTTCTATTGAAACTCTGCCCACTTCCACTCTTTCTCCCCATGTTGCTCCTTCCCGCAGCCTTCTTTTAAGCCCTCCACCCGGCACTCGCATTAAGCTCCGCCCCTTTTTAATGCGATACGCGTCATTCTTCACACCACCCATGGCAGCAGAGGACTCCCCTCCCCAATAAAAAGTTCCCAGGTATGCTGATACAGCATATCTACAAGAACTGCACTGAGTAGGACAGGAGAATCGGGGGGGGGGGCCTCCAGCCAGACCCCTTTTCTTTATTGCAGGACTCACAAACTCCCCCCAATACCTACCCCAGATGCTTGAGTTCTGCAACAAAGAATCATGTCTGTTTTCATAACCATAACATCCAGTACTAATTAAAGATTCACTTTTGGGGAACCAATCAACACAAAATTAATTCATAGTGGCTATTAGGATTTTGTGCCCAGACTAACATAAATTGCATTTATTATTTTTATGAACTTAGGCAGAAGTCCGGGCTATTTATCTATATATTTGTTTACCCTGTTACCTGCAGCTGTTTGTATGTTGTTTCTATCGATCTGCTATCAAAACTCTCCATAGACAGCAATACTGACAGTATCACCATAAAGTGAAAAACATAAAGAGCACTACACCCAAAAATCAGTTTTGCACTGTAATAGCTTTTGAATGAAACATTTCCCAACATTTCTACAGGAAATATCTTACAATATGTTTATTTCACTAATAACTGAGGGAAGTAAGTCTGACGTTGTCAATGCTTTGGATTCTCCTCTGGCACTCAAAGGGTTAATGAGTTAGTAAGGCTTATGGACAAAGTGTTCGCAAAGGAGCATTAACACCTATAAATGAACTGGGGGTTAATACACTTAAATATGCCAATACTTCATGTTTGCTTCTTTAAAAATGTTCTCTTTTTCTGAGGCTTAACCCTTGCCAGGGGGTGAGCAAAGCAATACGTTGCTCATCCCTCTGGCAATGAAAGGGATCAAATCTATTCTTACATATACTCTGAAGGAGCAGCAATTCCTGCCGTTTTCAAGGCTCCCAAATGATTATCCAGGGTTATTTCTAAATGACCAGAGATAAGATAACAGCTTTAATGGATGCAAGATCAGTGGGCACCAATCCCAATCAATTAACCGACTTTTTTCTTAGCTTTTATCTCTGAATAAAAACAGCACAAACAACATGAAATTAAAGCTTCCTGAACAGGACAATTGATGTGTTTAAAAGCAAGTTGGGGATTATATAATAGGGATGTAACATCTGAATAATTGTTTTTTACATATGCCAGCTGTAAGTATGTGATATTCAACCCTTTGCGCAGCAATGCGTTGTGAACCCCTCTGCCACTCAAAGGGTTAAAGTTGAATTAACCTATTTAATTTGTTGATGTCAGTGTTTCTGTAAAATGTTAACATTTCATTTACAGCTAATCTGTCCTTATACTATATACTATTGCTCCTCGTAATGCTGAAATCACTATATTTTCTTTGAAATTATAATATAAATGTTTCCCCTCCCACTCCTTTTCAGTCTGGTAAGCCACCTCCCAGATCTGAAATCCAGTCATCGGATTGGACAGATCACAGAGAGGGACAATCTTCCTTCATTCAGTATAAGTAAAACCCTGCCATCCTTGACGAAGGACTGAAAGAATATTGTCCCTCGTTGCAATCCGATTTATGGTCTGAGGAAAGGAATATGACGAAAGTATAAGTGGCTGGAGGGGGACAATATATAATACAATTTCAAGGAAAATATAACGATTTCAGTATTACAAATGACGGGCAGCAATAGTATACAGTAAAACAGTGTTTCTCAACTCCTGCCCTCAGGCCCCACTAACAGGCCAGGACTTAGGGATTTCTCTGTTAGAGCACAGGTGTGGTGATCAGAGGCTCATTCATATTGATTAACTCACCTGTCCTCTAACAAGGAAATCATCAAATCCTGACCTGTTAGTGGGTCCTGAGGACAGGAGTTGAGAACCACTGCAGTAAAAGGACGGATTGTAGCTTAGCAGTAAATTAAACATTACTAACCTTTTAATGTTTGTTTAAATTTCACTATATTTCTTTATAAATGAGTCTGTGTAAATAAAATTCTGTTAGTCTTGTTCTAAATCATTTATTCAGTTACACAAATAGGTGTCAAAAGGTCATTAAATGACCAAAAAAATTCCGGTAATGCCCCACCCACCAGCGACGCCCCCGACAACACCACTTATTACAAAAGTGTCCCTCTTTGGCCATTTGAAATCAAAGCAGATCTGCAGAATGCATTTTTCATGTGTGTTCCCAGTTAAAGGTGACGCCTGGTCACCCTAATTTGGGGTCCTGAAAATTGCCAAAGTAACCACAGGACATATATTCAAATACAATAAAATCTGCTTTAATGTATTAGACAGTTTTCCAGCTTCTTTGTTAGCTGGCCAGCTGTTTTTCTATGATCATTTGCACAGTTGTGTTTTTAGACAGAAAGGCAAAACAACCAGGTGGGGAATGCATTAATAGAAAAATGGGATTCGTTTGATACAATGACAAACGACCTTACTTTATTTTCTATTGTCTATTAAGTTATTGTATTAATTGGGGATTTTTTTTTTTTTTTTTTTTTTTGAGTCTGTGGAAACATTTCTGTCTGGCTTCGCAATACTTTGTGTACCCCTGTGGCACTCAAAGGGCCATATGTTCAAAGTAGTAGCGAAATAGCTTTTGTCATTTGTAACGACTTTTCAAAGTACAGTGTCTTTGGGCTCATTAATATTTTCACAGAGTGTCTGTTGTGATTGTACATATGTCGTTTTCCTGACTGAAAATGTCGCATGGAACGACACAAAAAAATATCTTAACTAAAGACAAAAATGTCTTAACAAAAATGTCTTTAAAAATGCCTTAACTACGACAAAAATGTCTTAACTAAAGACAAAAATTCTCACATTCAGAACACATTCCCTCCACTTTTTTATTTAAGTATAAATTTTGTCTTTTGAAAGCCATTTTTTTGTCGTTAGTTACGACAAATTTTCTTTTCCTCTATACGACACTGGAGAATAGTTTAGCCACGCCCCTTTACCCATCAATTCTGGAGTTGTGTCGTACACGACGGACATTACTAGTTTTTTGTCGTATACTCTATAGAAAATATGTCGTTCACGCATTCAATTACTTATTTTTGTCTTTCATAGAACAATTTTTTGTCGTTATTCCTTTGAACATACGGCCCAAAGGGTTAATTAACTAGTAGATTTGGATTTTTGAGTCAAGTTAGAAGAAATGGAGGGTTGTCTTTGTGAACTTGGAGAAAAATCAGAGTATGATGGGTAATTCCCACACTGCATTGATGGTAATTCCGTATGTTGTCACTCCCTTAAAAGAGCAGTAAAGTTTTTTGTGACCACAATTAGGGTTGCCAGATCATAACTGTAGAGGGGAACTTTCATCCCCAAGACGGTATCTTATATGATTAATCTGCTAAAATGGCAAATAGATTGGTGTTTTTTGGTTTAAAGTACATACTTTATTAGATTTTCTCTATAAAATGTAGACGTGATGTAGGCACTTCAGAGTTCTGCGGCGCACAATCACATCGGCACAGCTCTTCTGGACTTCCCAGTCCTCGCGGTTTCCTCCCACCTCTCTGTGACAGCGCGTTCACTCTTCCTCTCATAGTGATGTGCAGCATGTAGATAGTAACAGAAAGCTCCCTCCCACGCAAAACTGGGAGGGAGGTGGGAGGAGAACTTGAGGACTGGGAAGTCCGGAAGAGCTGTGCCAACATGATTTTTTGCCGCACTATTCGGAAGTGCCTATATCACGTCTAAATTTTATAATGAAAATCTAATAAAGCATGTACTTAAAAAGAAAAACTAAACACCAATCTACATACCATTCTAGTAGATTAATCATATAAGATACTGCGTCTTGGGGGAGAAAGCTCCCTTTACAACACATATGAAAAATGCATGCTGCAGGGCTTTGGTGATTATTACTGTGCTGCAAAGGTTCCTATGTAGCCATGCAGCATTTTTAACCCCTTAACACCCGCAGTGTATATATATATTTTTTTTTTCAACGATTCTGGAGTCCCTGAACGGCGTGCAGCCGCGCGGGGACCCGGAAATGGAGGACGTACATGTATGTCCTCTGTCCTTAAGGGACACCCGCCTGAAGATATACATGTAAGTCCTCAGGCGTTAAGGGGTTAATGGGATAGTATTGTTTCACAATAAAAGAAGGTCCAATTAATCTTCATAGTATTTGGGCCATGGAGAGCATTATTTCAATACTGTCAGAGTTGTAGTTCACGAGTAATTGAAAGATAAAGTATGCCCCTGTCACCCCTTTTAATGTAACACTGCTCACCTCAGAGCAGCAAGACTGTCCGGATGGATCACAGAGAGGGACAATCTTCAGTAAGCATAAGGGAAAAACCTTAAAAACCTGTCAAGAGGGGCAGGGTTTTCCTTATGCTTTTTTTTCATTGGCAGGCAATATTTTTCACTCCAGCGCCATTATCCCAAACTAGCTGTTGGGAGTTATAGTTTCCAACAGACGAAGAGCCAAAGTTGTCCAGCTCATGCTTTAACCCTTTGAGGGCCTGCCCTCAAAGGGTTAACACTTGCATGTTAGAAGGGTATACAATGAGTTTCACACCCCTCTGGAACTCAAATGGTTAAAAGCAAGGTAAACTGGACATTTTATATCAAAAAGTAGATGTGAGATCTTGACACTGGATAACATGTGTCTTGGCCTTTTCCGCGTGTGACATAGTGAAATCTCAAGCCAGAAGCATTTCATTCCAAAGTCAGTAAATCAGCGCTCATTAATTATTTGGTTCATTTTTTTTTTGAGAAACACAGCATTAATATAATTTATAATCCACTACATCTGGGAAGCTTTGGCACCGCTGATCATTACAAGCGTACAGTTGTTTTAGCTGGCACAGATGCCCTCTGGAGAACATGTTTTCTCAACTGTTCCTTTAAAGTGGAACTATGCAATCGAAATAAGTGCTTCTTCATTTGTTAGAAGAAACTGCTTAGGAATGTGTCCTTCACACAGCAGTCAGTTATATCTGTTGTATTCCTTTGGACTCTGCTGTAACTGAACAGACATATCACTAGTTTGACAAAGTTTTCACAGCCCTTTAGAATCATGGGCGGGGCTCTCTCACTCTGTATGTTACTAGCCAGCCTCACCCATGATTCTAGTGAGTGTTGGGTAACTGGCTGGAGCATATAATACGTAATTTAACAAACCTCAATTTCATTATCAATGGCAGGAGAAGGGTCATTGCTTCGTTTTGATCTTCCACGTAATTTTACATCAGATCCCCTATGCTGTCTGTCATTTTCTGAATCTTTGATTGGTGTTGAGGGACCATTATGAGCATTGTATTCTCCTGCTAAGAAATACAAGAACAGGTTTAAGGAATATGAAAGCGTTTTCCTGTTGTTTAACCATTAATCTTCTAAGGGGTCTGCAGCTCAAAGCAATATAATCACTACGTCTTTAGGTTCAAGGGTCTCATTGTTATGGCTGTAAGCACAAAATACAAGATCATCAATTCTGAAACACATCAACAACGCCACAGAGAACAATAAAAACTCCCTAAGGTCCCACTCATTTAAAGGGATAGTAATACGATAGTAATAAGAGTACTCCCACTGCTGGAAGGTGTTTCATTCAAAAGTTATTAATTTTCAAAGCTTAATTTTTTAGGTGCAATATCACAATGGCCTGAAATTGTACAGTGGCGCTGTTGCTACACCATCCTATGGAGATTTATGGTTCCAGGACCAGAGCTGTCCATAGGATTGTGTAGCAACAGCGCCACTGTACAATTTCAGGCCACTGTGATATTGCACCTAAAAAATTCAACTTTCAAAATTAATAACTTTTGAATGAAACACCTTTCAGCAGTGGAAGTACTCTTTTTTTACTCAGGGGGATAAACCCTACAACATATTTTTTTAAATTTTAAGTATTACTATCCCTTTAAATGGGGCTTTTAATGCCTTGAATGATAGATCCGTCTCCCAATGCATTTCTTTGCAATACATCGGGACTGGGAGACCTCTATAGCATTCAAGGGGTTCAATGCTTTATTTAAATCAATATCAGTTTTCATTTGGTGACGTTGGTTTGTTCCAGAGTTGCACTTTGATGATTTACATAGACGACCTGGAGCATTTCTGGAGCAAGCCTACTGCACTACAAGGTACGACGATACATTACTCTTGATTAAAATGTCTCTTTTTACCCCCTGAACGTTAGAAAGGTTTCCAATATACACCATTTAAATTAAGGGGCATCTTTACTGGCCCCCTATGGTGTAGTTTGCTTGCTTCAGAATTCCTCCTCTTTACTTTGTGCATGTGAGTCATTGGGTTTCACTTGACTTCAGTTTGAAGCAAAGGATTCCACCACAATTATGAGAACAACTGTCCTAAATGTGTAAGGCAGAGTTAGGCAATCTTTGCACTTTCAGTTGCTGTGGATTACAACAGCCATCATCTACAACCAGCAGCCAGCAGTTCAAAGACTGCCCACCTCTAGTGTAAGGTTAACGAAAAATGTCAGACACATCCACCTACCTGAGAGCGATTCTGTGCTCTGATTGGATACGTGGTGAGAAGATTCCTGAAGTGAGTACGTTGTGGTGGAGATGGCTGTTGGACTGATGCTGTTTGTTGGTACATATGGAGAATTGTATGAAGAGCTGTAATACTGAGGGTACTGTCCTTGACTGAAGCCAGGATATGATGAATATTCCTTGACAAGGGAAAGAACGAAACATTTCAGTCTCATCTAATGAGTCAACAAACATGGTTCCAGTAGAAAGCAACATTGATGGTAATCCCCTCCTAAGAACCAGAGAGCTTGCCAGTGTAGCAAAATAGTCAACTTTAAAACATTTTACTTATCATTGTACAATTTCACATCTACATCAGGGAACGTCGAACTTTGGTCCTGGAGGTTATAGGGACATAATCCCCAACCAGACATAGGCTGGCTCAAGATGATCGGAACTGTAGTCTCTAACAGCTTGTGGTCCTACAAGTGACTACTACAGCTTTACATGAAGAGTCTCTGTGTAACAACTGGGTTGTCTACTTTTATCCCACCTTGTACTGTGTCCTTACATAGCACTGCATGTGACGACCAAGGTTCCTTTGCATCAGAATAACCACTACATGACTTATGCAGGGCGGAATACATTGGTTTAGAAGACCAGTAATGATCCAGATAAAGGGGAATTTCACTGTTATATATAATAGAGGTCATACAGACTCTTAATAGATAATTAAAAATCTAAAGTTCAAATAATGCAAATGATAACAAGTAAAATATATAAATTATCCCAAAAGCTCGACAATGAAATGTATGCTGACCTCCATCTTGTCAGTTATATAATTTACAGTTCCAAGTGAAAGCATGAAACAGCACACTTATAATCTTTTTTTATTCAAACTTTGACTTAAAATGATAGTAATGTTTCAAAATAAAAGCAGGTCCAATTAGTCTTCATAGTATGTGGGCCATGGAGAGTGTTATTTCAATACTGTCAGAGTTGTAGTTCAAGAGTAACTGAATGATAAAGTATCCCCCTCCTGCGTCTTTTACTGATGTAATACTGCTCATCTCAGAGCAGCAAGACTGGCCGGATGGATCACAGAGAGGGACAATCTTCATCTTCAACGAACATAAGGAAAAACCTGAAAAACCTGTCAAGCGGGGAGGGGGCTTACACTAGGGAAAAGGGGCAGGAGGGGGATACTTTACCATTGAATTACTCTTGAACTACAACACTGACAGTATTGAAATAACACTCTCCATGGTCCAAATACTATGATGATTAATTGTAGCTGTTTTTTTGTGAATCTTTACTATCTGAAGATATCTGTAGCATCTGGGAGTTTAATATAACCAAACTGACTGGTTTACAATGAATGCAGATGTACCAAATTGCCAGGAGGACTATCTTGGACTCAGTATGCTTATACATGGGAATTCTTCGCATCTGACCCAGAGATTCTGGTTTTTAGAGTTCATTACAAGGTCTCTGGGTACAGAGGCTGATTCTCTGGTTTTTGTTAGTTTCCAGTGTAACCCCTCCTACTTCTCATCAGTCCGCCTACTTCCCACACCCTTTTGCCTCTCAATACCACCCACACAACTAAGCCTCACCCATATCACTCCACAATTCACGACATTTAGACACTCACATCCCAGCCCATGAGCCCTCTCTGGAGGCTCCAAAGAAGAAGGTTCACACGTATGAACATGCTCCTAAACCCTCTGGATGCTATAGAGGTCTCAAACCACTTTACATCGCAATGTGTTAACCCTTTGAATGCCAGAGGGGTATCCAATGCATCAGATACCCCTCTGACACTCAAAGGATCTTGTTCCCTTTTGTCTGACAGTAGCTGAATGCATCCATCAAAGTTAAATAGTTTCAAATAACATTCACAAGATGTCTTTATAAAGGCCATTTTGGGCTTTTATATAAATACTGGTATTGAAGGCCTGTGTACACGGGCCATAGTGCCAGCCAGTGGCCTCGGTTGCTGCCCCGTAGCCGGGGGCGGTGAGCTATTCGGAGCGCCCCACTCTGGATCAGCAGTGCCACTGACTGGAAGCCGGCGCATTAGTGCAGTCTCTACTGCGCATGACTGCATATCTCTACTGCGCATGACTACTGCGCACGACTGCATCTCTCTACTGTGCATGACTGCATCTCTCTACTGCGCATGACTACTGTGCATGACTGCATCTCTCTACTGCGCATGACTACTGGGCATGACTACTGTGCATGACTACTGCGCATGACTGCAGCTCTCTACTGCGCATGACTACTGTGCATGACTGCATCTCTTTACTGCGCATGACTGCATCTCTCTACTGCGCATGACTACTGTGCATGACTACTGCGCATGACTGCATCTCTCTACTGCGCATGACTACTGCGCATGACTGCATCTCTTTACTGCGCATGACTGCATCTCTCTACTGCGCATGACTACTGCGCATGACTGCATCTCTCTACTGCGCATGACTACTGCGCATGACTGCATCTCTCTACTGCGCATGACTACTGCGCATGACTGCATCTCTTTACTGCGCATGACTGCATCTCTCTACTGCGCATGACTACTGCGCATGACTGCATCTCTCTACTGCGCATGACTACTGTGCATGACTGCATCTCTTTACTGCGCATGACTGCATCTCTCTACTGTGCATGACTACTGCGCATGACTGCATCTCTCTACTGCACATGACTACTGCGCATGACTGCATCTCTTTACTGCGCATGACTGCATCTCTCTACTGCGCATGACTACTGCGCATGACTGCATCTCTCTACTGCGCATGGGTGGTAACACACATAGGGATCTTCGCATTCTAGCACTTTATGTTATAAGATTCATTGTCTTACCTGATGAACACCACCAAATGCTCCTGTGTTAGTCAAACCGTTGGCTCCTTGATAAATCCCTGATGGACCTTAAAAAAAGGAGAAGTATGTTTAGATTGAATACACATTTGACATTCGTTAAATTCAACAGATCTATGGGCCTTGTGGAAAGGAAAATATGAGCAACTGTGGAGCAAGCCAACTGCACCTGGAGGAGGGAGGGGGATACAAATTGCCTAAATTCTCAATTATATTAATGGGACCTTTAACCCCTTGAATGACACAGACGCTACAGAGGTTTGCAAAGAATTGTGAAGGAATATGTTGCTGATCTCTGTAGAATTCCATTCAAGGCTTTAAAAGTTCCATTTAAATAAATGCACATTTTTATATCTCTCCCCTATGGAACAATTGGTTTGCTTCACAACTAAACATTCTTTGCTTTCTGCATAAGATCCTTAGTGTTCCACAATCAGTTTTATTACAAGTTTAACCCTTTGGCAATGTGTTGCGAACCCCTCTGGCACTCAGAGGATTAAAGGAATTTTCACCTGTTCTTGAGCTGGCATTTTTTTTTTTACAGGTTTTTTCTTAAAGGGACAGTAACAGTTAATATTGAAAAAATACATAGTGCAGGATTTACCTTGCTGAGTAAAACAGGGGTGTGCCTACTGTCAAACGGTATTGTAGCTCAAACTAGCATTTTTTTGGGTGCAGTACCTTAATGGCATAAAATGTTATGGCGGCGCTGTTGGTACAGTAGTCTATTGACAGTTCTAGTCCGTTGACCATAAACCTCTGTAGGATGCCGGAGCAACAGCGCCACTGTAACATTTCAGGCCATAGAGGTACTGAGCAGAGAGAACAGACTTTTGAGTTTTAACCCTTTGAGTGCCAGAGAGGTATCCCATGCATACCTTCCTGGCACTCAAAGGGTTAATAAACGCTGAATAAAACTTTTCACAGCACCATCAGTACCCTTGTTTTACTCAGCAGGGTAAACCCTGCAATATATATTTTTTCAGTATTAAAGGAGCAGTAAACTTTTTTTATGAAAAAATATATATTGTAGGGATTTTCCTATTGAGAAAAATAAGGGTACTCCCACTTTCGAGAGATTTATATTTCCAGAGTTATTACAGTTTAAACCCATGTTTTTTTTACATTAGCAGTGCCCTCTAGTGATCAAACTCTAATTAGATTTCCTGTTAGATTCTAATGGAGAGGAAAGTCAGAAAAGTCAGAGACATACAGTTCTCCATAGAATGTGATAGAAACTGCCTGTCACTTCCTGTCAGTTAGAACTATCAGGAAGTAAACGCAGTAAATTCACTTCCTGGTTATTTGAACTGCTATAAATTTTTAACAAAGCATCTGATAACGATGGGAGTGACCTTGTTTTATTCAGCAGGAAATGCTCTATAAAATATGTGTTTTCATAAAAAAAGTTTACTGCTCCTTTAAGTATTTTAACATAACAGAAAATTAGATTCGTTTTGCAGTTTAGTAAAAAAAGAAAAAATAATGCCTGATTTCAGACTGATTATTAGATACTCTTTTCTCCCCTGATTTCCACCAGTTGATAATGTTGGTGAAATAACCTATTAAACATTCCTGTATATTAAAAATAAAAGCATAAATAAATAAAATATAATCAAAACATATGTGCAAACAAGATGAGCAATTCTGGGGCAAGAAGACTGCACCAAAGGGGAGAAATGAAGATTCCTCCTGATATAAATGAGGCTTTTAACCCCTGAATGCTACAGAGGCCTTTGCTGCATTGCTTCGTGATCCACTGAAGGGGGAGGAAAGCTTCATTCATTCAGTGGGATTTGAGGAATTTATATTTGTTCCCTACGATCCCACAAACACATGCAAAAACATACACAAACCCAAAAAACACATATACAAATACACACACTCACAAACACACACACACACACACACACACACACATACAGAAACACACACACACTCACTCACACATATATACACACACTCACATATACACACACACACTCACAACACACGCACACATACCCACACACACACATACAGAAACACATACACACACACTCACATATACACACACTCACACAGACACATACAGAAACATGCACAAACCCAAAAAACACATATACAAATACACACATTCACAACACACGCACACATACCCACACACACACATACAGAAACACACACACTCACACATATATACACACACACACACACACACTCACATATACACACACTCACACAGACACATACAGAAACATGCACAAACACAAAAAACACATATACAAATACACACACTCACAACACACGCACACATACCCACACACACACATACAGAAACACACACACACACACTCACACATATATACACACACACATACACTCACATATACACACACTCACACACACATACAGAAACACACACACACATATACACACACATTCACATATACACACACTCACACATATACACACACAGACACATACAGAAACATACCCACACCCACACACACACAAACACACACACACATATACACACACACACACACACACACATATACACACACACACACACACACACACACACACACACACACCTAAACACACACTCACATATACACACACTCACATATACACATACTCACACATACACACACTCACACATACACACACACATACAACCCCCCCCCACAAACATACACAAAAACACACACACAACACACACATATATAGAGTCACACAAAGACAACACACACATGCATATACACACAAAGACATACACACATTTATATATATATATATATATATATACAACACACAAACACACACACACAAGCAATTTAAATATTTTAAAATTATCTTCAAATACCAGATTTGGGTAAGAAATGCATTTTGTCCACGGGTTGGACCCGCTAAGCATGTCACAATTTTTGCACACTCTGAACTGGTCATTTCTTCCTGAGGTTGGTATAACAACAATAAAAAACAATACGTAACCCACTAATAAAAAAGAAAATAAAATTAAAAACAATACGTAAGCCTTTAGCCATTATTTCTCTTTTCCAAGTGTGTACAGGGCCTCAGCTTCTTCTCTGTGTCCTTTGACTAAAAATCCTGTTTGTTTTTATTTTAAGACGCTGGATTAACTGGGGAATGAACAGCTGTACAAACCCCAGCATGCCAGGGGCCATCACCAAGAATATGCAGTGAGAAATAGATTCCTTGCCAGGAAGAAAACGGACAGGGATATGGTTCTAGAACCAATTTCTTAACACATGTAGCCTCCAAAGCGTAAAAAATGGAGCATTTGAAATGTTAAACCGGGCCACCATTTCTGGGAGTATCTCAAACACTTAACACAGGACAACATATTTGAATGCCTTATTGTCTTGTTCTCAAGTGATAATTTGCTTGTATATGCCTAAATACATTTTATGATGTTCAAGATCTGAGCTGGCATGGTCACAACTGGTTACTGGTAATTTTTCCGGGCACAACACTGGCATATCCAACAACAGGTTTCTCAGTTAAAGGCATAGTAATGGCTGCTTTTAACAAAATGTAATATTGTAGATATTAAAAAAATAATTAACTGATGTAAATCCAGTCTCTCAATCATGTATAGTTTGAGAGATATATAAGCTTCTAAAGTTCCCCCCCTCCTGCCCCATTCACAGACGTCAGCGCTCTAGCTGACAGCATGAGATTCTGGCTCCACCGAATGGACGGCGGCTCTTCAGCAGAGCCGAAATAGCACAATCTAAAAAAGAAATACTTAATACCTGGTTTGCAAGCACACTTTGTAGACCATTCCAATGAAGTATTTCTTTTTAGATAGCGGTATTTTGCCTCTGCTGAAGAGCCGCCGGTCCCGGGACCAGAAGCTCATGCTGTCAGCTAGAGCGCTGATGTCTCATGTATACATGTTTGAGAGACCAGATTTATATCAGTTAATTTATTTTTTAATATCTACATTACATTTTGCTAAAAGTAGCCATTACCTTCGGTTTAACGTCCTTGTTGTGTCAATTTTTACTTTCATAAATAATAGTCGTAGAAACTTTATGGAAACTCTAATATTTACAGGCTTTCAGGGTCAGAACAGTCCGAAAGTTCTCGCTTTCAGGGTCAGCTCAGTCCGAAAGTTCTCGCTTTCAGGGTCAGCTCAGTCCGAAAGTTCTCGCTTTCAGGGTCAGCTCAGTCCGAAAGTTCTCAGATATGCAAGTCATGTATTCACTGAACAAACCTGAGAGCTGATTTATGGTGTTGGAGTCTACAGATCTGCACGTTGTAATGCATCTAGTGTGTGTGTTGTTCCCGATTATACAGTGTGACAGCCTGAGCCTGATGTAGTAAGTCGAGTTGGACCAATCGGTGATGGGCACTAGAGAAACAACTGGCACTTCGGACATGATAATAGCAACAATGTTTCTAAAGAGACATTTTGGTGTTATTTCCCCCAACATTTTGTGGCTGTCCTGTTGAAGGTCTGAAAGATCATACAGAAATTCTGGGACAAAACAAGTGTGCCGTGGGGGGACAGATACAATTTCCACTGAATTAAATGGGGCTTTTAACCCCTTGAATCCTCAAGAGGTATCCGGTGCATTGCTTCCCAGTATACTGGAGACCTCTTTGGTATTAAAGGGGTTAAAATCTCTATTTACATAATTATTTAAATAATTGGAATTCTTAGTCCCCTATGATGCAGTTGGTTTGCCCCAGAATGTATCCAATTCATCTTAGTGCATCAGTTGCACATTACACTACGATCACAAAACATATCCATAAATAAGTGCCGCGGTCCTCTAGATCTCCCCATGCTTAAACCACGTAGTTCTTAAGGGTTTAAAAAATGCTTGAAAACGTTTGAATTAAACACCTTTTTTTACACTGTTTTAGTATCCCACAAAATAAGCAAGCATAATACCCATAATTAACCCATTGAATGCCAGAGGGGTACATAATGCATTGGCACTGAAAGGGTTAAGTGAAAAGAAACCCTTTCTTATGAAAACAAAGCAAAAACAAATCACATATTGTAGGAATTTTCTGTTGTACCCCCCACTGCTGGAGATGCTTTGTTCATAAGTGATTCTATTATATTCTAGTGTATACTATTGTAGAGGGCAGCCACTGGCTACAGATCTCCACAAAACATCACAGTATGAATGAATGAATGAATATGTTTATTTATATAGCGCTACAAGTGTACACAGCGCTTTACAATTTAAGGGTTTAAACAATACAGGGTTACAGGTGCTTTGTAGAGTGAAACATTGGGTGCAAGGTCCCTGCCCGAAAGCTCACTATCTAAAGTGGTAATGTCATCTGCATAGAGGTCAAATGAGTTAATAAGATCACCAAGTGTTATTGTGTAAAGAGAAAACAGAAGCGGTCTTAGAACAGAACCTTGAAGAATCCCAGCAGAGAGCTGGATGGGAGAGGATGAGGAAGTGGCAGAGGAGACACTGAAGGATCTGTTAGGTAGATAAGAGGAGAGCCAGTCCAGTGCTGTGTTACGGATTTCTAAGGAGTGAAGAATGCGGAGGAGGAAAACATGATCAACAATGTCAAAAGCTGCTGAGAGATCAAGAAGGATAAGTATTGAATAGTGACCTTGAGATTTGGCAATGTGAAGATCATTGACCACTCTTGTAATAGCAGTTTCAGTGGAGTGAGAAGTGCGAAATCCTGATTGTAAAGGGTCCAGCAGGTTGTATGTGTTAAGGAAGTCAAGCAGGCATGAGTAGGCCAAGCGTTCCAAGAGTTTAGAGGCAAAAGGCAGAAGAGAAATGGGTCGATAGCTAGAAGGTGTGTTACTGTCAGAAGAGTTGTTCTTGAGGATAGATATTACTAAGGCATGTTTGAAGTCATCAGGAAATGTAGCAGTGGCAAAGGAGGAGTTAAATATTTGTAATAGGATAGGGATTAGTGTGGGGGAGAGGGGCTGGATGAGGTGAGAGGGGAGCGGATCAAGTGCGCATGTAGTGGACGGAGTGGAGGATAGTTAGTTCCTCCTCCGAGACTAGTGAAAAAGAGTCCAGAGTGCCAGGAGGGGAACGAGGGAGGCTAGGAGGAGATATACAAGGTGGTATATTATCCCGGATGAAGTCCACCTTGGCTTTGAAGTAACAGTAACAGCTTCACCCCTTCATGATAGTTTGCAGTGTTCTAACTTTTGAACAAAGCATCTGTAAAAGAATTCTTGTTTTTCTCAGAGGGGAAACGCCCTACAATTTTGTTCATAATACAATTTGCTGACCTTTTAACCCTTTGGGTGCCTGAGAGGCATCCAACGCATATCTCTCTGGCATTGGTAGGGTTAACAAGTATTTATTGGTTGTTCAACAGCAAATGCACGTGCGTCATTAGGAACTCATTTTTTGTGTGTGACACGTATGTAATTTAGTCCCTATGGAGTTTAGCGAGACAAATGTTCAACTCTGGGAGTACATTGTGTTAGGATGCCTTGTAATCCTGGCAAGGCGCCTCATTCCGTTCTGTACATAACCTGTAATGAAAGATAGGAGCAATCTGTTTTCCTCTGCGAGTCATTCTAACTGGGCTGTACCTTTCTGGATTTGATTGTCCTAACAAGGATAATTTGATTAGCTACAAATTCAGTGCAGTAGTGAATAAAAAGGAGAAGTAACAACTCCTAATAGTAACCCTTTACTTACCTTACTATCAACAGAAAATCCTCCTGTCCCCTATGACTCTTTTCCTTGTGTCAATGTTCAAGAAATAGCACTTTCAATCAGTTCTGGTGTCAGGTCAATGGAGGCGGACATGACAGCTGCTGGCAGTTTTTTAAGCTGAAGCAAGCAGAGTGCATGAAGCTGCTTAACCTTTTAAGGACCAGAGAAGTGAATATTATCACCTACAAGTGGGCAGAGTTTGTGTCCTGTGGTCCTCCTGGTAACTGTCATGTCTGCCTCCATGGGAATGTTATCCAGAACTTATTGAAGATGTTATTTCTTGAACAAAGGCACAAGAGCAAAATTCGTAGAGCCATTAAGATTTTCTGGTCATGGTAAGGTAAAAGGAAGGTTATTATTAGGTATTGTTACTTCTCATTTAACTATGTATGTTATCTATCTATTGTCCGTCCATTCATCTGTCTATCTCATATCTATCTATCTATCTATCTATCTATCTATCTATCTATCTATCTATCTATCTATCTATCGATATATCTAATTTATCTCATATCTATCTTAAATCTATCTTTTTCTAGTTGAAAATTATGTAAACTAAGGAATACGTGCTTTTAAAAGTGAGTACAACCTTCACAAATGAGAAAATCCTAAAATATTATCATTTTAACCCCTTAAGGACCTTTTTTTTTAAATCTGGCTGGAAAGGACCAGATTCGTTTCATTCTCTGAACAGGCACATGTGAGCGATCCCCGGGGGAAAGGATGAAACTGACCGCTCTGTTCTTGGAGCAGTCAGTTTCGGCCTTCAGGCTCTCTGTGATCATTTAACCAATGAAGTGCCTTAACCGTCACTGGTCCGTAACCCCTTAACGACCCCTGCCGTGCCAGAACCATCACGGCTGTCCGGCACTTAAGGAACAGTGATGGTCCTGGCACGTTATGGAATTCAGGGTTCCTCGCAAGCCTTGAACGGATTGTAAAAAAAATTTAAAAAAAATGACCCGTGGTCCTTAAGTGCCGGCTGCATGGCGGTCCTTAAGGGGTTAAAGGACTGACATTTGTGATGGTCGTGGCACGTCACTGAATGTTAAAGAGTTAAGTGCCAGAGGGGTGCACAATGCATTGCAACCCAAAGCGTTGCGTTGAATAACTCTCTGGCACTCAAAGGGTTAATTAACATACATTTAAATAACTCATAAACAATTTTTCTAAAAAAAGGACTATCACAATACATTTTGAAAGCGTTTTCCAAATCAGCAACATTGTACTTAGATGACAGGGTCCCTTAAAAAATAAAAAAAATCCCATGCATTATTTGTGAAACATTAATTGTACTGTAAAACTTGTGATCTGACCCCTAACAAATGAGGCCTCCCAATACCCGCAGGACTTTCTGCAGGGCTAAGCATCGGCTCTGCCGCCATAATCTTAGACTAAAACTAATGAAAACCATCTGTTAGGAAAAACCTTTAAAAAAAAAAAAAAGAAAAAAAAAAAAAGTCATTTTATGGAGAGTTTGGTTTTATGAAGCAAACCTGATTTTTTTTTTTTTTTTTTAAATGATTTGTTAACCCTTTAAGAACTAGGGAAGAGTCATACCCTCTCTTGTGGTTAAAGGGTTAAGTGTAGGTTTATCATAATACAAAAGTTTAACCTTCTGAATGCTAGAGATTTTTCAAATGCATTGGAGACCGAAATGTTGATCGTACCCAAATATATTTATGTTGTTAAAGGAACACCTACAAATTAAATTGGACTATTATAATTATAAATATCATGCACCTCCAGCTAGCATCTATAAAAATGTGTTATTTTATGTTATATTCCTAAAATCCATCCATATGGCTCTAGCATGCAAGCTTTCAATACTAGGGAGGAGATTCAGTAAGCGGTGATAATGAAGATAAAGAAGAAGATAAACTTCTTCCTCCCAGCATGGAATTTCCGTTTTCTATTCAGGATGGACACCAGGACAGCAGTCTCTTACATAAAATAAATATGGGGCACAAGTGCAAATAGTCTTTGCAACAAATCTCTCCTTATTTGGCTATAGGCCCTAGATTTATTCTCACTGCAATATATGTTCGGGAGGAACTAAGCGATATAGCAGATGCTCAATCACACCAAAAGTTTTAAGTAGAAGTAGAAGACAGTATCACTCATAAGAGAGAGAGGAACAAAGACCTCTTTGCCTCTCGGACATCAGACCAAGTTCCAGACTTTATTTCAAGAACAAGCCTCAGGGAGCATGGAAGATAGACGTAGTGTCTTTCCTCTGCACTAGTTAGCACAGCCTTATGCGTGGCCACCTCGATCTCCCATCCCCAGAGTGCTTCAGAAGTTATTGATTGAAAGCGACCAGAGCTTAATGTAAGTTTACATGGTATGGCCAACCACGGTGTGGTACCCATATTTTCAAAAGTTATTAAAGGGTCTGATGGTTCTCTGTGCTTCTCCAGGATTGCTTCCTAGACCCACCAACTCTGATCCTTTCCTTGCCACAGCCAATACGGATTATAGCCCTACTAGGAGAATAAACTTTCATTCGAGGGGAGGTTACTCAAATGCTTCTGAATTCTCACACTCCTCACAGATCAGTCTAGGTTAATATTGTTAGGGGTTGGATCCCTTCAACTATGCCTTGGCAGGCACAGACATCTCTCACTTTAAGGCCAACTCCTTCTTATGAGTTGCTGTCACATTGGCTGCAGTAAGAAGACTTTTCCCTTTTTGTTATCATGAGAGATGATCATCTAGAACTTTTGTTAAACATTACTGGAGACCTTCTGATAGTGACAGGGTAGTATTTTTGAAAGCAGCTACCAGCCTTGTGCTAGGTAGGAGGAATATATGATCTTCAAACCTCCTTTGTAAAAGGTAAATGGCCTGCCACCTAGCAACATTTTGCCACCTTCCCGAAAAGCTTTTGTCCAGCCTAGTTGCCTTTTCTAGTGGGATCCTGGGTTGGATTACAATTTTCTCATACGCATTCTTTATTCCAAGAGGATCAGAGCAGAACACCAAGAAAGATCTCCCTGTAAATGCTAAGTCAAAGATGTAGTAAGGTATATTTGCTATCAACTTTCCCTCTGAAATTGTAATGTTACTAACTTAAAGGGATATAATACTTCATTTTATCTTTATTTTATTTTGTAGGCATTAAAAAAAAATGAAGAACGATATAAGTCTTATCTCTCAAACCTTTATGGTTTAAGAGATATTCACAAGCAAAGTATCCCCCCCCTGTTCAGCCACATCAGAAGGGAGGTGCCCAGGTAGACTGCAGAGAGGGACAATCTTCAATTAAGATAAGGGAAAAAGCTGAAAAACTTGTCAAGGGGGGAAGGGCTTTCATTGTTTTCATACAAAGAAGAGTGTCCCCTGCTGTTATCTGTCTGGTCATACAACCAGATTTACATCTGAGAAGAGATGGCTTACACTAGGAAAAAGGGGCGGGAGGGGGAAACTTTGCTTGTGAATATCTCATAAGCCATAAAGGTTTGAGAGATAAGACTTATATCATTCTTCATGTTTTTTTAATGCCTACAAAATAAAATAAAGTTAAAGAAAAGTATTACTATCCCTTTAAAGGCTGTATCTTACAAGATAAAAAACTATCTGTCCTCAGTCTCATCCTGCAACGTTCCTGTGTAATTGAGTACCATTGATTGGGTAACAATAACATCTATTATTCAGCTGCCAATTTGGTTAATTCCGAGAGAATGCACTGAAAACACTTTGAGTCCCACTGGGAGAAAGGCGCTATATAAATACTAGTTATTATTATTATTATATATAGGTGTTATTGTTAACAAGTTGCATATTTATACTGTTATAGAGGGGTTTTAAATTGGCAGCATCACATCTATAAGAAACAAACAGTCGGTGCTTCCAGGAGTCTCTGCAAGTGTCAAAATCCAGGCAAGAGGGCTAAACACCTAGTCCACTTGTGAAGCGTGCTAGTCCGGGTTCTCTTCTCACGCCCTTCAAAGGTATGACATATGTAATAAACGACTGCACTGCCTCAACAGGAGGCACTAAGGTGGATAAAAGTAAAACAAAATCACTTTATTGAAGCATTATTAAAATACAAACTAATTCTTCGGACAATAGAGGTCAAATTGTGAACATGATTTTGATAGTCATGAATAAGCGCGTATAGCGAGAAACGCGTGGATTGTGTAGTTATTGCACTACATGAGACATGAGATTTGACCTCTATTGTCCGTAGAATTAGTTTGTATTTTAAGAATGCTTCAATAAAGTGATTTTGTTTTACTTTTATCCGCCTTAGTGCCTCCCGTTAAGGCAGTGCAGTCATTTATTACATACAGTATGACATGTCGTCCTTAGTAGGCATCTCAGGTTAGTTTCTATAATCTATTTCTGCATGCTCATTCTCATCTAGGGGATTTATGGATTGCCACCTTCTTTCTCAGATTTTTTTCTCCCATAGGTACATGCTCTTATCTACTCCAGCTTATAAGCAAGGTCCATGCAGCGGGAGTTTCTCCGGGAGGCCTTTTTAGCCTCTGAAGAAGTGACTTAGCATCACGAAACGCGTTAGGCCATATTTTTATATTGTCATTATTTTTGATGTTGGCTTTTTAATACTCTGGTTAATACAATTGTAAATCAGGTTATTGATACTTTTTAATTTTTGTATTTTTTATATCTGGTACCTTGCCAAATAAACACTTTAAGAAGAACATAATATTAGTGTGAAATCACTGGCCTATTTGAGCTATCAGCCCTTGTGCCCTCTAATACTGAAGGGTTTTAAGAACAAAATTAGGTTTCCTCCGGTGTTGGTGTTGGGAGAGGTGTAACCCTTCATCTGGCCGTTGGATCCCACATAAATCGGGAGCTGATTGGCTGCAGAGATCAACTAAAAAGAACACCGCATTGGGGTGTCAGCCAGTGACTGTTATAATTAGGAGGTGAGTTATAGCCTCCGTTAAATGTGAGTCAATTTCTTGGAGTTTGGTGTGGGTGGAGGTCCAGATTTGTATTTAACCTACTACACTCAGAAGAGATCCTCTGCGCCGCTTCTTTGTTTTTTCTTTCTCCGGGAGGCCTGCCTTCCTCACTATCGGTTGCTAGGTGGCAATCCTTTTCCTAAGAACAAATGAGGTTTGTAAAAAGATTTCTGCAACCTCTGTTCATTTGTGGGTTGCAGTTTGGTGTTCAAAGTGCAACAAATCCCTCCTCCAGCCTTGTATGTACAGTATTTTCTTTCTGTATATGGCCGTTGGTATCAGGTACTTCTTGTGTATACATACCACAGTTCTAACCACTAGAGAGAGATGAGAGAGCTACTTCTTGAAGCTAAAATAGGAGCTGCCGGGCTGTTTTCTTCTAGAGTAAGGCTGAAGTATCAATAAAGTCACTGTATTGCGGATTTCATTTATATGTAAAGCTAAATTATATATTTCTGAACATCTATCTGTGCATATACGTCATTCTGTTTTTCTTGGGGTTTGGTGGCCATTTTCTTGCAGTCTAGAACTGGTGTCACAGCAGTCAATGAGCAGTTCTGCTAGTGTTTGGAATCCTGTGTGCATACTTGAGACTAGTCATATCTTTGTCATCCCAAGAGATGATTTAGGAAACTGGCATCAACTCAAATACCACGCATTTCATTTTTTTCCTTTTTTTTCTCAGTTAAAATACACAACTTGGTTTCCCTAGATCAGATTTGCAGCCACTGTGGCTGTTTTGCATTAATGCTGGGGTCAGAGGTTAAATACAGCAGAAGCAAAGGAATTTCTCTTTCAATTTCATTTATTCAATATGGCTCACTAACAGCCCTGCCATAACACAAGGCCTCGGTAGAATGGCAAGGTTAAGTAACTTGCTAAGACCCATGAAGTTAATGTCAGAATCTGATTTTAAACCCCGTCATTTGTTCTTTCTGGTAAACTGGCTGCATCACTGTCATCCTGTTTGCATTATTGATAGATTTGTACAATATTAAATTGGACATGTATTGCATGAAAGGTAATATGTACAAAACAAAAGTGAAACAATTCTGGGGCAAGCCAACTGCATCATATACACCAAATACACTTCCCACAATGCCCACTGATTTAACACTCTGTGTGCCAGAGGGTTATGCAACACATTGTTTTGCAATGCTTTGCATGCCCCTCTGGCACTCAAAGGGTTAAACAGGGATACTAGGGAACTCTCCAATGCATTGCTCTATAATGCTTTGGAGACCTCTTAAGCATCCAAGGGGTTAAAAATCCCATAACCTTTGACTGCCAGAGAGGTATCTAATACATTGTAATATAATGCGTTGTATACTTTTCTGACAGCAATCAAAGGATTAAAATAGCTGTAAAGATTTTTATGGCAAAAAAAGTATGGGGAAAAATTAGGTTTCTGCTGAGTAAAACAAGGGTATTCTCACCACAGGGAGATATTGTATCCAAAGGTTATTATAGCTCAATCTTTTTTTTTTTTTTTTTTTTTTTTCATTAAACTGAAATAATGTATTCTGGTCACTAGGTGATGCTGTTCCTATCACTTCTATGCAGAGATGTAGTCTATGACTAAAAAAATAGCATTTGAACACCAGTTAACTGTAATAACTTCTGAACATAACATCTCAGTGGGAGTATCATTATTTCATTCTAAATTTAAATCAATGTAATTTTTTTTGTCCCTTATGGGGAAATTGGGTTGCTCCAGAATTGCTACTCTTTTCCATTGTGCGCAGTGCCAAATGTTGTCACCAGTTTTGATGCAATATTATTGTTACATTTTGTTATATAATCACAGGTATTGTTTCTTCATGTGACTTCAGTAAATAAGCTATGGGGCTTCAAATGAGGGGCTTGCATCATACTTTAATACTGACGCACTACATGCAGATCAGTCAAAAGATTTGAGTCACTCAAATTCAAATAGGCTGGTGAGGTAGCTCCTTAAGGACGAGAGATTCTAAGGGTGGATTCCAGTTAACGACTGCATAGAGGACGTTCGGTGCACAGGCACACGTGACTTATGACGTGTATCAGTGCTTCAAATGGGGATCTGAGAGAGACTGCTCCGGTCTTAGAGCTAGGGTTGCCACCTTTTCTTCAAAAAAATACCGGCCAAGACATTCCCTCCATAGACTTAACTTTGGAAAGAAGCCAATTTTTACCGGCCTGCCAGTAAAATACCGGCTGGGTGGCAACCCAACGTGGAGCTCTCAATTTCAGACACCGCTAGTGCTTACAGCTCTCCTGCAGGAGTGCTGTAAGCACAAAATACGTGAAGTGCCAGGACCGTCACCGGCCAATGCTAGTCTGAGCTGAAATAACATCTCTGAGGAGTGGGAGTACCCTTGTTTTACACAGGAGGATAAACAATATATAGTAGAGACTGCCCATGCCGCGGCTGATACTGTGCCAGCCGGATGCGGTGCAGTCATGCTCCTTCGGATTGCCACCCTCTGTATTAGCCTCGTCACGGGCAGTCTCTACTGCGCATGACTGCGACGTTACAAACGTTGTAGCGAATTATTATATAGGATATATATATATATATATATATTACATATTAAGTATTACTATCTATCCCTTTAAGACTTTAATGCTGTCATATCCCATACATTTGCCCCATAGCACGAATAGGATGTTTAATTACACCCGTTTTCTCTGTGCCTTGTTAGTGTCCCATGTACAAGACACAGCAGAAAGGAATACCCAAAACATCAGCACGCTCCCATAATAACCGCACCTTAGCGCCAGTATTTATGGGGGAAATTTTCTGCTTAGTACATTAAGGCTAAAATATTAATTCCTGAGAGTGCAGAATATTATTTGTGCACCCCCCCACTGTCTTAGTCCTTTTGTATTATTCCATCAGAATTTATTTAAACCCCTGCCCTATATACAGACGTACAAAGACGTCTACGTGTGAGATAAAAGCTTGAGTATGGCCCTGACTGATTAGTAGAACCTTACATCCGCTTTGGATAATTAACAGGAAAAACAAAAAAGTTTTATAAACAGTGTCTCCATCAGTGGTTCTCAAACTGGTCCTCGGGGAACCTGTAACAGACCAAGATTTAAAGATCTGCTAGCCTAAACACAGGCCAGTCAACTAGAGATCAATCAGTGGATGTAAAAAAAAAGTAGTGACTTTTGGACTACATCATCCCCAATGGATGGTTAAAGATGATGGGAGTCAGGGGACGGTTGGCAACTTGTGGCCCAGGGGGGCAAATATAATCAAGTGGCCCATTTCTACTGTCATTCGAGCCCACTGTCCCAGCTCACTCCCTTTTGTTAACTTTAAAAATTATTAATGTTGTGAAGGAAGGCAAGTGATACCACGTAGCTTAAAGTGAAATGGGACTACAGTACTGATACTATAGAGCTTACAATGGAAATGGGTTATGCTACTAGTGTAGCTCCAATTGTACTGTAGCTCTGTGGTATCACTAGTGTAGCTCCATTTCACTTTTAAGCTCTGTGGTTATCACTAGAGTAGCTCCATTTACAGCAGTAAGTGAGTGATTAAGTGGGGCACTGGCCCAGACATATGACCAGCCCAGGGGGGAATTGCCTCCCTTCCCCCCAGGCCAGCCCTCTCCTGTTGCGAGCTTAAGTCCGTAACAGCTGGATGTTCAACAAGTGACTAACTCTGCATTACTTTAAAGTGGACCTGTCACCCTAAGACAAGCTTAGTTTGTTTTAAAGAGAATTAAAATAGGCCTATATGTTTTAAGATAGTTTTAACTGTAAAATAAGTAGTTTTTGAGAAATTAGCCTTTATATTTTGGTGGCATGGTGTGGGACTTTATATTAACTGCACATGTATATGTTTATGTTAATTAGATATGCTCTAGTCCAAAATTACTGCTCAAAGTGCTATTAGAAATGGCTCCAGTGTGTGGGCTCTGTCTAGTTCTGTTCATAGCACAGTATGTGGTAATAGTGGCCCAGCACTGAAAATAATTACCATATAGTGCCAGCGTGTGCCACCAACAAATAAAGGTTAATATTTCACAAACTATTTATATAACGAACAAATGGCCAGTACAGCATATAGATGGTTTGAATTTTCTTGGAAATGATCTTGGAATGTTGGAAACTATAACTCCCGTTATCCCCGAACCAGCCAATGGCACAAAGCAATTTTGCAGGAAACCAACTTCACCATATGGAACGAATAAAAATCTCCCTTTTAAAAACCTGAATATGAGAGAGAGGTCTCCATTGCATTGTGAATCAACATGCTGGAGACCTCTCTATTAAAGGGGTTAATCCTTTGGATGTCAGAGGGGTAAGCAATGATTCAAATGGTTAAAAAGATCCAAATCAATGGGAATGTTTGTCATCTATGGTACAGTTAAATAGTTACATATTCGTTTAGGTTGAAAAAAGACTTGCATCCATCAAGTACAACCCTTTTCCTATTTCTGTTTAACGTTTGGTTTGCTCCAGAATTACTATCATTTTTGCTTAGTGTATAGAGTCAATTGATCATTTTATGAAAATACAGGGTTTAGATTCTGAATTATAATATGAAGGCAGGCACACCTCCCAGGTGTCCCTCTTTAGGGGATATTAGGGGTCCTTACCTCCCAAGTGTCTCGCTTTAGGAGGGATAGTCCCTCTCTGAGACCCAAATCGGTCTGTCTCTTTCCCACTCTGGTGTCCCTGTGTTTAGGAGATCAGACTGTGTGGTGTGTATATAAGTATATCACCCTGACGTCCCTGTGTTTAGGAGATCAGACTGTGTGGTGTGTATAGAAGTGTATCACCCTGGTGTCCCTGTGTGTAGGAGATCAGACTGTGTGGTGTGTATATAAGTGTATCATCCTGGTGTCCCTGTGTTTAGGAGATCAGACTGTGTGGTGTGTATATAAGTATATCACCCTGACGTCCCTGTGTTTAGGAGATCAGACTGTGTGGTGCGTATATAAGTGTATCACCCTGGTGTCCCTGTGTTTAGGAGATCAGACTGTGTGGTGTGTATA
The DNA here is from genome assembly GCA_037306005.1 of Rhinophrynus dorsalis. Classification (NCBI taxonomy): domain Eukaryota; kingdom Metazoa; phylum Chordata; class Amphibia; order Anura; family Rhinophrynidae; genus Rhinophrynus; species Rhinophrynus dorsalis. Next base: position 140,792,007 of record CM074727.1, read on the forward strand.
TAAGTATATCACCCTGACGTCCCTGTGTTTAGGAGATCAGACTGTGTGGTGCGTATATAAGTGTATCATCCTGGTGTCCCTGTGTTTAGAAGATCAGACTGTGTGGTGTGTATATAAGTATATCACCCTGACGTCCCTGTGTTTAGGAGATCAGACTGTGTGATGTGTATATAAGTGTATCACCCTGGTGTCCCTGTGTTTAGGAGATCAGACTGAGTGGTGTGTATATAAGTGTATCACCCTGGTGTCCCTGTGTTTAGGAGATCAGACTGTGTGGTGTGTATATAAGTGTATCACACTGGTGTCCTTGTGTTTAGGAGATCAGACTGTGTGATGTGTATATAATTGTATCACATTGCTCCACAGCAATACAACTTACATTAAAGGGATAGTAATGTTTCATTTTACACATAGCTCAGAACGTTTATCATGTCAGATCTGGGACAAAAATGCTTACAAAGGGGAAAGCAGTAGATGAGATCAACTTCAACAGTGTAACTAGCAAGTTTTGAATAGTAATAGTATCACACAGCAGTACCATTACATATGATGAACGTTCTGAGCTACGTATAAGATGAAATATTGCTATCCCTTTAACCCTTTGAGTGAAAGAGTGGTACGCAACACATTGCTTTGCAATGCGTTGCGTGCCACTCTGGCACTCAAAGGGTTAATGTTCGTTTAAACTTCAATATATGCGTTTATAAATTAGCCTGTATAAATAAAATAGTTTGGTCTTGCTTTAAATTATTTATTCAGTTAAAATAAGAGGTGGTATTAGGTCATGAAATAACCTAATAATGTTTAGTAATGCCCCTCCCACCAGCTACGCCCCCAGGAACACCACCTAAAACAAAAGTGTCCCTCTTTGGCCATTTGAAATATTGGGAGGTATGTGAAGAGCACAATAAATTCCACCAGTCACAAAATGTATTTTTTTCATTTGATGTTTCTGTATGCAGTGGCTGAGCTGAGCCGTTCTTGCACGAGATTAAATAGTTAGCATATGTTTTCTAAAAGACTAAGTATGCCTCAAACCATCTCCTGAAAAATCACTGAGAACAGACTCCCCCCCCCAGCAGAAACAGGGAAGCTAGCGTCTTGCTTGAATTAAAACCTCAACTTTCTTCAACAAGCATAATAAAACCAGCCAGTGACCTTATCAAGATGGGCCTCCTACAATCTCTAAGCCTGCCACCCAGTGTACAACGCCATGATTGGGCTTGCAAAATCCTTTTAGAATGATCAGATGTCATCAGCCTTCCAGATGGCCTCTGATGACACTCACAGATACTACTGTGTAATAAGGGTGGTACTGGTGCATGTATAGAGTGACAGTGTTAGGAACTGGCCACAAAAATAATTACACTGGGGTTCTGGCAAGATGGGCCCCACAAGATGCAGTCCTGTCAGCATGTCTTAAAGTGGAGATGTCACACTGTAACAAATTTGTCATTTTGAAAAAGCTTTTAAAATCACCTATATTTATGTTAGCCATTTACTTATTTAATAGTGTAAAAAGCCCGTGCACACGGGCTAAGGTCCGGGTAATGTTAACCCTTTGAGTGCCAGAGGGGGTATGGCAATGCGTTGCGTACCCCTCTGGCACTCAAATGGTTAAGTGACCGCTACCTCACTGCTCCACACAATGCAGTCTTGCGTTGCCTCACTCATGCGATGCAATAATGCGCAGTAGAGACTACACTAACATGGGCAGTCTCTACTGCGCATGACTGCATCGTGAAAAACATCCTAGTGAATTATTATATAGGTGTCACAAGCGAAGGCTATAGGCCCTGATGAGACAGTGGGAGAGTGTGGGAGTGAAAGGGTTAACAATACCAGACCCCTGGTTACCTGTTACTATTCCTAGAAACCACCAAATTAACCCATGAAATCCCTCCTACACTATCACCCCAGTGCTACAATTTGCTGCCAATACTAAGACTTTATATCTTGGCATCTTAGGTTACCCCAAACACAACGGAATTACAGTATAAAATCACCTTAATAATCAGGCATATATAATTAACCCTTTAGTAATGTGTGCTACCTGAGCTTCCTTCAGAGTAGTGAGTTCATATTAGAGAATAGAGACAAGAGCTGATTAATTGAACATTTAATCTGAAAAAAGGCTTCACAGTGCTGGTTACAAAAATACAGGAATAAAGGACATACAGAAACAAAGATTACAAATTGGCAAAACAGTCCATAAAATAAAATGGGAGAAATACAAGACATCTTTAAATGCAATTACCGATATTTTAAGAGTCCTTGCGGGAACTTCAAATAGTATTTCCCCCTTCAGTTGTTACAAAGAAATTCACCTTTTTTGTCCAAAAACCCATATTAAATACTTTCCACAGTTCCTTCTAAGAGGCCAACCCCCCTGGGTGTTACCTGGGGGGAGGTTTGGCCTGACAATTTACACATGTTCTCTGGATAACCCCCCATCAAAGCAGAGGGCCCAAGACCTTTTTATGGCAATCTTATATGTCCTGCTCTGGTGATTGCTCATTCAGTTTCTGATGATGTTATCTACTCAGCTAATTTTATGGCCTAGGACTGGTGCACTTTGAATAATAGACAAATGCAAAACAAACAAACAAATTATACAAACCATGCCTTGGCATGACAATAGGATTTATTTATCAGTGTATGCAAATTAGACATTGTTGAATGGCATTCCAGTGAGACTCTAACATTCCAATCTGCTCTTCCTCCCACCTGCCCCTCCCAGCTAGCTACATACCGACATTCCACACAGCTCTCCCTTCTCCTGCCACTCAGACACTAAAATTTCACACTGCTCTCTTTTCCACCTACGACCCCTTGATAATCATAAACTAACATTCCACATTGTGTTCACTCACACCGCCACTCCCTGATGGCCAGTACTAGCATATTTGCAAAAACTGACAAACGTATAAAGCTAAAGGTTTCAAAAACTACTGCTTGAAATTAATGGAAGTGGTGAGTCACTAATTACAGTTCTCCATATAATGTGGCAGCAATAGCTCCAACACTTTGTGACAGTTTGAACAATAAAGCCACTGCTTGCAGCAGGGGTTTCCTTGTTTTACTCAGCAGAAAAAGTCCTATAACATGTTTTTTTCATTAAAAAAATGTACTCGTCCTTAAAGCTGGCAAAATATATCACGGTAAAACAACCTGGATAAAATCGTTCAGTAGCTAATGACAAACTTAAGGCTCTGTCCTAAGGGGCTTAAAATCTAACCCACTATTATTATTAAAATTTAGTTAGTGCCTAAATTGCTATAAACTCTCATAAAGTTCTTGCGACTTGGATGGGTGTTTGTGAGTGTTAGTTCCGTCTTGGCACTAATGCACTGTTGCAATTGAGCCCACTAGAGTTGTTAAGAACGTGTTTCTTTGCAATGTAAGACCTCACAAGCAGGCCCCTCGGCCCTCATTTCATTGTACCTTTCTCCATTGTACATTTTGTGGAATACACTGACCACGTTATTCTTACATGGTAATAATGCTAAACATATAGGCCCTTACATATAAAAGCTGAGCAGTACAATTCTGGGGTAAGTCAATTGCATCTTAGGGGAGGCATAAAAATTCCCCAGATCGCCAATGATTTAACCCATCGAATGCTAGAGAGGTCTCCAATTCTTTGCAATGAAAGCAATAAAGGAAAAGTAAACACTTTTTAATGAATGAAAAAAAGAAGATGGAAAAAAAAACATACATAATTACTATGGAGAGCTGTAGTCTGCAACTCAGGTTCTTACATAGCATGCGTTATAAAAGTAATTGGCGTTTTTGACACTCGTTGGATCTGCTAACAGCAGTCTGATTACAATATATATATATATATATATCCTTATTACATAAAGTGGTAGAATGCGTCGCTCACCGTGAGCGTAACCGCACGTGCGCAGTAGAGAGTCTCTACTGTGTATGTGTGGTTTCATACACAGGGAGTTTCTCTGTGAGCCGTCTGGAGCTGCCCGCTAAGGATCAGCGCGTTCGGCGAGCCTCTGCTGTGTATGACTGCAGTCGTGCGCAGTAGAGCAAAGCAATGCATTGGAGACCTGTCTAGCAGTCAAGCCCCATTTAAATCAACATGAATTTTTGCTACTCCCTTAGAGTGCAATTGGTTTGCTCCAGAATTGTTCCTCATTAGTCTCCTGACTATGGCCCTATGGCTGCTAAATCAACATTCCAAAAGAGCAACCACTAATAATATCAACAGTAAGGCTGCAGGGCACGCTTTCCTAATGTACTTAATGATTCTGTCACTGAACACAAGGGATGTTAGTTAGTCTACAGCCTAGGGCACATTCCCCTCCTTATTAAAGCAGACCTGTCACCTTAAGATAAGTTTAGTTACGTTTACAGACAATTAAACTGCCTTTATGTTATGCTAGCCATTTGTTTGTAATATAAATATTTTTGAGAAAGTAACCTTTTTTTGCTGGGGACACAGTGTGGGGCACATTATGTTAATTAATTTATGTGCTGAGCCAATATTACTACTTAATTAGACAGAGGCTATGGGTTCCCAAAGAAAGTATATATACAGGAGCTATGTAAGTAAAAACAGGAGAGGCCTTTCTCAGACCCCAACGCGGCACGCCGGTACACCCAACATGTGACGTGTAACGGCAAGTCAGCAAGGATCAAAGCAGTCCTTAAGTGAAGGTAACTTCCCTGGACCGCTGGTCTTTAAGGGGTTAACAGACAACTATTACAGCACCGGTAGTTGGATAGGCCTTACTGGCCTACTAGTTCATGTGTGCTAGTTAATTAGGTGTTTGCTAAAAATCTTAGGTGTGCCTGATCCCAGGGTCAAGCGGCCTGCATTTGGCCCATGGGCCACACTTCGGACGCCTATGACTTAGGGTGAACCTTTTTCTATGAAGACTGACAAATTCAGTGGCGTAACTATAGGGGTCGCAACCACGACCGGGCCTTTCACTCCAAGGGCCCAGCTGCCCCCTGCGACCCCCTCCTCCTGGCGCCACAAACTCCCTCCCGCGCTCTAGTAATGCAGAGCACTGGGAGATGACATCATCTCCCAGCGCTCTGCATTACAGAAGAGGACAGAGCGGGAACACGTCGCACCAGCCCGCCTCTCCTGCCACTCCACTGGACCACCAGGGATTGGGAGGTAGGAAATGGAGGCATTGTGGAGGGCCCGGGGGCCAATGTGTTCGGGGGTTGGGGGGGGCCCATGGCACTTCTTGCACCAGGGCCCGGACCGTTCTAGTTACGCCTCTGGACAAATTGTGAATTTCAAATGCATATCTATGGATGTTGTTACACAAAATGTGTTTATTTTTGTCATATGGACTATGAGACCCACAAATAACTGTGTATTTAGGCATTTTTACTTATATAGTTACATATTAGCCACATAGGAAATTAGGTTGAAAAAAGATACAAGTCCATCAGGTTTAAACTTTGCCACAGTATAACCAAGAAATCGAATTATATAAGCCTTCCTGACTCTTAAATGAGTATTACTCTGTTTACCAGAACCTACTGTTATACCTATTAATACACAGTATAGCTCTGTATGTTCCCTTCTGCTAGAAATGCATCTAATCTTCTATCAAATGTATCCATTGTACTCTAAATTATGATAGGGGTGCCCTGAAAATTCCAGACTGTGTGTTAGGAGCAAAAAAAAATATAAATTGAGATCCACTGCATTAAGGTATGATAAACTCTCCAGTGAGATAAACTCTCCAGTTTCTGTGTTATTCTATAGAACATCTGCACTGAGATCTCTCAGGTTGGATCCATTTAAATGCTTAGGTTCCATAGAATAACACAGGAATTGGAGAGTTCTATCTCAGTGTTTCTCAGATATTTCAAAGTCTGGAATAGCCTGGCTGACTTCCTAAACTGACGGAAACTATATCATTGTCCAAGCCATTAATGTCTATAGAAGCACAGGACCATGTAGTACGGTGATCACATTTAAATCAGGAACACACATGAACAGGGGAGGGCTGGCAACTTGTGGCCCAGGGGGCAAATTCAGTCAAGTGGCCCATTTCTATATTGTTCAAGTCCACTGTCCCAACCCACCCCCTTTCGTTAATTTTAAAATTGGCATTAATGTTGTGATGTAAGGCAAGTGATACCACATAGCTTACAGTTGAAATTGGGCTACACTAGTGCGCTACTACAAAGCTTAAAATGTAAGTAAAGCTACACTAGTGATACTATAGAGCTTACAAAGGGATGGGTTATGCTACTAGTGTAGATCCATTTAGATTGTTCCACTGTGGTGTCATTTATGTAGCTCCATTTCAATTGTAAGATCTATGTTATCACTAGTGTAGCTCCATTTACAGCAGCAATTGGGAGATTTAGTGAGGAGCAGTGGCCCACCAGCCCAGACATATGACCAGCCCAGGGGGCAATTGCCCCCCTGCCCCCCAGGCCAGCCCTCCCCTGCACATGAAAATGTCATTCTGAAGGACAACACAGGAATTAATAGATCCATGCTGTGTGTGTGCGCTTTGTAAGTGTCTAGAGACTGGCACTGACAATGCCAAGGACAGGCACAGGTCCAAGCACTGGCGCTTGGTAAATGCTGGTTTATCACACTGGAAGGGCTGATGTACAAAGACAGTGGTGCATTCTGTTGCAAACCAACTGCCCACAGGGAACAGATGCAATGCTGTAATAATTTAAATTGATCTTTTGCCCCCTTGAATGCATGAGTGGCCTCCAATGTGTAGCAAGGAGTTGGAAACTTTTCTAGCGTCCCAGGTGTTAAAAACAACATTTAAATAAAGATGTGTGGAATTTGTATTTGTTCCTTATGTGGTAGCTGGTTTGCTGCAACATTTCACTGCTCACCAGTTTATCTCACACTTATAACAGCTTAGTACATCTCTTCCCTGGAGTAATTCTGGAGCCAACCAACTGCACCACAGGGGACAAGTAAAAATTCCCCAAAATTCCCATTGATTGAAATGGGGCTTGCAAAGCAATGCATTTGAAACCGCGCTAGCATTCAAGGGGTTAACCCTTGAATGCTAGTGCAGTTACCACTGCATTGCTTTGCAATGCGTTTGAGATCTCACTAGCACTCCAGGAGTTAAAAGACTGATTTACATTAAAGCGGAACTTTCACCCGCTATAAAGTCTCCCTGCAATACTTAAAGGGATAGTAATGTTTCATAATAAAAGCAGCTCTAATTAATCATCATAGTATTTGGATTTTGGAGAGTGTTATTTCAATTTGGTCAGAGTTGTAGTTCAAGAGTAATTGAATGATAAAGTATCCCCCTCCCGCCCCTTTTATGATGTAACACTGCTCAGCCAGATCAGAAGGGAGGTGCCCAGGTAGGCTGCAGAGAGGGACAATCTTCAATTAAGATAAGGGAAAATTCTGAAAAACTTGTCAAGGGGAGCAGGGCTTTCATTGTTCTCACAGGAAGAAGATTGTCCCCTTCTGTTATCTGTCTGGTCTATGGACTGCATTCCACATCTGAGAAGAGATGGATTACACTAGGTAAAAGGGACGGGAGGGGAAACTTTGCTTGTGAATATCTCTTAAACCATAAAGGTCTGAGAGATAAGACTTATATCGTTCTTCGTGTTTTTTTAATGCCTACAAAGTAAAATAAAGTTAAAACAAAGTATTACTACCCCTTTAAGCAGGTAGTGACTAGCTTTATAATATATATGTTACCTCTGAAATGTAGCCCATTATACAGAAATCCTTTATTGTAGGAGACCGGAAGCCAGGCATCAGCGCAGACAACTTGTCTGCGCTCTTGCGATGTCATTCCCGGTCTCCTGTAAGAAGCATTGCAGCATACCACATGGTAACCGGAAGGGACTAATGGTGCAGGAGTGCAGACTGCACTAATCTGGCTGTCAATCTCCTACAATAAAGGACTTCTTTATAATGGGATACATTTCAGAGGTACTCATTCACAAGGTCTACCGCACAATGTTAAACACTCCCGTTGTAGTTTCAGAGGTAACATATCCTATAACATAAAGTGGTAGAATGCGTCGCTCACTGTGAGCTGTAACTGCACATGTGCAGTAGAGAGTCTCTACTTTGTATGTGTGGCTTCGCACACAGGGAGCTTTGCTGTGAGCCGTCTGGAGCTCCCCGCTAAGGATCAGCAGATTCGGCGAGTTTCTACTGCGCATGACTGCAGTCACACGCAGTAGAGACTCACCGAACGCGCTGCCCCGCTCCGTACGGCTCACCTCATGTCTCCCAGCTCCATACTAGTATATTATAAAGCTAGTCGCTACCTGCTTAATTATTGCAAATTATTGTGAAAGTTCTGCTTTAATGGGAATGTACACATTTTTATTTCTTCCATATAGTTCAGTTGGTTTGCTCCAGAATGACTCCAATTATTCTTACCAGACAGTAGGAGATGTTTTCTTTTAACTTAGCTTGTGTCTCCTCTTAAAACCTTAGCTTGCATCAAGGGCTGGAAGTCAAATGCCAAGGCGTCTCCTGAGAATCATCTTAAAAATACAAACATCTCATGGGGTGTCAGCTGTCCCTGGCTGTCAGTTTTAGACATTTGTTGGGTTCTCATCCCAGCGAGACAGAAATCGGTAGAGAGTAGAAAAAGAAAATCTACCTTGATTTACGGTGAAAAAAACCCAAGTCCCTTCTTTCTCCCACCCCCAGGGGTATAATTTAGCCTATGCAGCAGGGGTGAAAGCTCACAGTAGCAGTAGCGTGGGAACGCCAGAACCTGCGTATCTACCAAGTACATACCTTTAAGGTAAAGTATTCTTAACCCCCAAGTAGCTTCTGTTAACTCTATGAGGATGCATTTTGGAGGAGTGTAGAACTCTGCTGAACTCTAATAAATTGTGCTATTCTGGTTCAAGCCAGATGTCCTTTACAGGATAAATGAAAACTTCCATTGTTTAAAGGGACAGCAATGTCAGAAAAAAAGTATTAACTACTTGGTAGATACAATTAAAAGAGATTACTTGCACTTATTCGTATGGTTTGAGAGATATAGGAAAATAAAGTTCTCCGCTCCCTCCCCTTTCTGCTTGAGGAGCTGTAAAGTTGTCAGAAGCAGATTCTGGTGTCTTGACCAGACACGGCTCTTCAGCAGCGCCGATATAATGATATCTAAAGATAAATACTTAATCGGAATGGTCTACAACATGTGTTTGCTAAACAGGCACATGTTGTAGACTGCTCCGATGAAGTATTTATTTTTAGGTATCTCTATGTCGGCGCTGCTGAAGAGCCGCCATCTGGTCCAGGAACAAGGATCTCATGCTGTCAGCTATACAGTTGACGTATGAGAAAGGGGAGGGAGCGGAGAATTTTATTTTCCTATATCTCTCAAACCATAATGGTTTGAGAGATACGAATAAGTGCAAGTACTCTCTTTTAATTGTATCTACCATATAGTTAATACTTTTTTTCTGACATTACTATCCCTTTAAAATGGGGCTTTTAAACTCCTAAATGCTGGTATCCCTTCCCTTTCTCCTGCAAAACATTCTCTATTTGGAGTCTTGCAAGCGCACTCTCAGGGCCTTAGATAGAGAGGAAAAGATGAGCAATTCTGGTGCAATTTAACCCTTTGAGTGCCAGAGAGGTATCCAATGAATTGCAACGCAATGCGATGGATACCTCTCTGGCACTCAAATGGTTAAATTAACACATTTGAAACCACAATTTGACTACATATTCTGCAAGTGCAAATTAAATGGCCTGTACCTTTTATTATTATAGTTTTCATCTTTACCTATTTTTTTCAACTTTATGTCGACAGGGAGCTCACTGAATTTATGTTTTCAGGTAGCTTTCTGTCAGGGATTGTGAAGGCAGGCACAGTGAAACAATGTTGTGCTTTCCCTGCAGCAAAAGAGCCTACTTCCACTAAAGAATACAGAGCACTCAGTGCTGCTGGAATAGTGTTACAGTGTATGCCTATTACTGCTTTCCCAGTCCTTGACAGAATGCTCTCTGGAAATACAAATTCTGGGAGCTCCATGATAAGGGCATAAAACATAATAATAAGAAGTATAGGCTATTTGAGTTTGCATATTATGAACATTTAAAGTCAAAAAAGAGGTTGACTGTCAATTTCTTTTCCCGGTGCCCCCACTGCTTTTTTGATTCTCTATTACTGATTTGTATCTGCTAATAAGCAACTCTTCTGATGTTCAAGCTTATTGTATCTACTATGGCTTTAATACCACCATGTTTCCATTGGATTAACCCTTTGAGTACCAGAAGGGTACGCAATGCATTGCAATGCGCTGCGTACCTCTCGGCACTCAAAGAGTTAATACCTGTATAAATGTTATAACTCCTTCTTTCTGTAAGTATATCTATCTATATCAGGTATTGGACTTGAAGGGCCAATATCATCTAAAAACGACTGGTGATATTGAAAGAGTTTTCCATTTTTATTTTGGTTTGTGGGTTATTTAGATTTATAAATTATTCTAATTAAGACATTCCGTGCAGCCACTTTATTTTTCTCCACACATTAACTCCTCCGCTCAGTGAAACATAACCCTTCCAGTGTTAAAGGAGGTGGGCAAATGCTTTGCTGAGCCGTGTCAGTGAGTGGGGAGGAAATGTAGTAATAAGACAGGAAGTCAGTGCTACGGGAGGTGAGCAGTGCAGTGCTAAACAGTGTCAGTGAGTGGGGAGGTAATGTAGTCATAAGATAGGAAGTCAGTGCTGGAGGAAATGGGCAATGCAGTGCTGAACAGTGTTGGTGAGTGGGGAGGTAATAAAGGGATAAGGCAGGAAGTCAGTGTTAAGGGAGATGGGCAAATACATTGCTGAGCAGTGTCAGTGAGTGGGGGAGGTAATGTAGGGATAACACAGGAAGTGACTACACAGCATGATTTAATTAGCATAGCCTATAAATCTACACTTGATTTTAGACAGCTCACAAACTAGTTTTCTACATAGTAAATGACCAGTACAAGATAAGGGTGATTTTGAAGCTCTGTTAAAATCATTCAAGTTGTTTTTATGTGATAACGTCCCTTTAAATGTAAAGAAATCAGATCTACATCAACGACATTAACAAAGTAAAATTCCCCAGAATTTAACATATTTTAATATGAAAAATCCCCAAGCAAGCCTAAAAAAGCCCTCGAGGCAACCAGAGGAGATGAAGAACATATGAATATCGGAATATATATGTCTCAAATGTGAAATATTGTTTCATGGGAAATTGTCAGTCATGCTAGCTTGTAAGTGCGTTCAGCACAGTCACACTTTTACTCTGTAGAGCAAGGTTAGACTGTTGTTGGTCCTTCAGCTGTTGGAGACTACAATTCCCATCAATCACCACCAGCTGTTGACTGGTTGAGGATGATGGGAATTGTAGTTCCCAACAGCTGGACATCTGACAAGTGACTTGCTATCTATAGACATACCTTGGAATTCTCTGGAACTGCCATGGAGACTCCAATTTTCAAAATTAATTACTCAGTCTCTTGTAAGCTCTGTGGTATCACTGGTGTAGCATCATTTCAATTGTCAGCTTTGTGGTATCACTAGTGTAGCACATTTCAATTGTCAGCTCTCTGGTATCACTAGTGTAGCACCGTTTCAATTGTCAGCTCTGTGGTTTCACTAGTGTAGCACCATTTTAATTGTCAGCTCTGTGTTATCACTAGTGTAGCTCCATTTACAGCAGCAAGAGGGAGACTGAGTGAAGCAGTGGCCCACCAGCTCAATATATGTCTGGTCCAGGGGGTAATTTCCCCGTGCTCCCCAGGTCAGCACTCCCCTGGAGGTATCCAACACATTTTTTTGCAATGAGTTGGATACCCATCTGGCATTTAAAGGGTTAAATGAGTCTTTTACCCCCCCCCTTACATGCTAGAGGGGTCTCCAACGTATAGACAATCAATACGTTGGAGATATGTCATTCAGGGGGTTGGAAGCACCATTTAAATCACACAGAGTGTTTATCTGTGCCTTAGGAATGTTTATCTGTGCTATAAATGTGTTAAAGAGGAAGTACCACCCCTTACAAACATGGCCCCAAATAATTACCCATCTGGCGACAAGCTGCTCAGTAGCGCTAGTCACCAGAATTATTACCGCTTTAATGAGAATTATACACTGCTCCCGGACTGACAGGCAGGAACCAACACAGACATCTTTCCATAGTGACATCTGTGCGCCTGTGCTGTCAATCCCAGCCTGCTCTAGGATGTGTTGCTAGGAGCCGTTCGGCTCTAAAAGGGACTGACAGTGAAAGTGTGCAGACGTCACTATGGAAAGATGGCTGCACTGTTTCCTGCCTGTCAGTCCAGGAGCAGTGTATAATTCTCATTAAAGCGGCAATAATTCTGTTGACTAGCGCTACTGAGCAGCTAGTTGCCAGATGGGTAGTTATTTGGGGCCATGTTTGTAAGGGGTGGTAGTTCCGTTTTAAAGGGATACTGTGCCCTAGGATAAAATGGTTCTTATTCTTAACTCAAGAGAATGACAGATATCTATATACCATTTACATTATATCTGCAGTTCTTGCATATAATCATCCCTACTAAGCTCTGCCTCTAGATCACACTTCTTTATAGCAAACAACAGGCTTAACCCTTTAACGACCAGAGGGGTGTACAACGCCTTGCTTGTCAAGCGTTGCACACACTTCTTGTCCTGTAAACTAAAAAAATGACCAGCAAGCAACAACAGACCTCAAATACAAAACAAATTAAAAACAATAAAGCCAAAATATATATCTACCTCAATCGTTTCAAGGACATGTACACAGAAAAATTCTTCTGTTAACCAAATTAAGAGGTACCTATTCTTAGGGTACAGTTCCCCTTTAAAATAATTTTTAGCTTCACAAGTCATGGTTCCCAGTACAGGAGGTTGATTTCCATGGAAAAGAATATAGAGAGACTATTAGTACATACCATGGACTTGGTAAGTGTATGGTGCTTGTCCCGGAGGCGGCGTGCTGAAACTGGACCCATAGCTAAGAAACCCACTCTGTCCGGGCGAATGGCTTAAACTGTCTTCTGTTTTGATGCCTAAATCACAGAGGAGGAATAAGGACATATTATATATTTCACAGCAAATGTTCCATATCATTGTACTGACCAGGGGCTGGATTCAAATGCAGGTGCTAATTTTATCTCTGCTTTTATCACCGAGTTTCCCCATAGACTTCAATAGGAAAGTATTTGACAAAACGGGCAGTGGTGTCCGTAGACATTTTTCCGGGGGGGGGGGGGCAAAGCCATAATATAACCCCCAGGCCAGCCCATCTAGCCCTTTTATTTATATGGAGGGGGGTAATTGTAGGGGGGGCAAGTGCCCCCCCTTGCTCCCCCCTCCGGATGCCCATGAAAACGGGAGCTAACATTTATCTCCTGAATTTGAATCCAGCCCCAGGATGCACAGAGAGAGAGATGAAGGCCAGATAAACAGCTCTTCTCTACTTAGACAAGGGCATGCAAATTCCATTAGCCCCTCCCAAGGTCACACCGCAAATTATCATATAATATTAACACTTTTAGTGCCAAAGGGGGTAGACAATGCATGGCAAAATCAATGTGTTGCGTACCCCACTGACATTCAAAGGGTTAACCCCCAGTCCATTCCACTTTCGCTTGGCATAGAAAATGCCCTTCAATTATAACACACAAGCCCCCACAATGTATGTTTAAGACTAGACTTTAGGCCTCAGAAACCAAATAATGAATATTTACAAATACTAGCATGAAGTATCATTTTTAGGTTTTAGTGTCACTATAAAACGGTCTTTACATTGGAAAAAATAAGTTAATTATTTTTTGACTTGATCATATGAATTTATTAAAGGGATAGTAATACTTAGTTTTAACTTTATTTTATTTTGTAGGCATTAAAAAACATGAAGAACGATATAAGTCTTATCTCTCAAACCTTTATGGTTTAAGAGATATTCACAAGCAAAGTTTCCCCCTCCCGCCCCTTTTACCTAGTGGAATGGTGTCTATAGACCAGACAGATAACAGAAGGGGACACTCTTATTCCTATGAAAACAATGAAATCCCTGCCCCCCTTGACAAGCTGTTCAGGTTTTTCCCTTATCTTAATTGAAGATTGTTCCTCTCTGCAGTCTACCTGGGCAGCTCCCTTCTGCCCTGGCTGAGAAGTGTTACATCAGTTAAAGGGGCTGGAGGGGGACACTTTGCTTGTGAATATCTCTTAAACCATAAAGGTTTGAGAAATAAGACTTATATCATTCTTCATGTTTTTTTAATGCCTACAAAATAAAATAAAGTTAAAACGAAGTATTACTATCCCTTTAAAGAGAGCTAACTTTTTTTGGAAGAAGTTGGGGGGGCACAAGTGCAGTTCCTTCGATATACAAAATTCAAGTCATGTGAATTAACTTGGGGGTGTGTGCTACAGATCATAAACACTTCAGTGTATACATCAGCATGCACTCCACCGTCATGAAGACTTTAATATGAACAAGTACCAAACAACTCCTCTGTTAAGTGAAAACGGAATAAAGCTAATCCACATTCCAATCCATTTTCCTGGGATTGCCAAGAGGCAGTTGTAAGGAGCAGTAAACTTTTTTTTAATTTATATTTCTATATAGATGGTAGATAGACCAAACAAATTTTGGAATGGATTCCAAATGGATAAGCAGAAGACCAAAGACAAGATGGGTTGATGACATGACCACTTTTGTTGGTACACAGTGGCAACAGAAATCAAAAAAATGAAATTGTTGGCAACTTGCAGAGGAGGCCTTCTTCAATGGCTGAAGAAGAAGAAGATGATGATGACAAGTGATTTGTCTTTTCACAGTTTTAACGGGTTTAAATCGTTAGGCTTTTACATTAAAGGGATAGTAATACTTCGTTTTAACTTTATTTTATTTTGTAGGCATTAAAAAAACATGAAGAATGATATAAGTCTTATCTCTGAAACCTTTATGGTTTAAGAGATATTCACAAACAAAGTATCCCCCCCCTGTTCAACCAGATCAGAAGGGAGGTGCCCAGGTAGACTGCAGAGAGGGACAATCTTCAATTAAGATAATGGAAAAAGCTGAAAAACTTGTCAAGGGGGGAAGGGCTTTCATTGTTTTCATACAAAGAAAATTGTCCCCTTCTGTTATCTGTCCTGTCATACAACCAGATTCACATCTGAGAAGAGATGGATTACACTAGGAAAAAGGGGCGGGGAGGGGAACTTTGCTTGTGAATATCTCATAAACCATAAAGGTTTGAGAGATAAGACTTATATCATTCTTCATGTTTTTTTAATGCCTACAAAATAAAATAAAGTTAAAACAAAGTATTACTAGCCCTTTAACAATGCCCTCTAGTGGTCAAATTTCAATCAGTTATTAAGTTGCATTGTCTGGGAGAGGTGAGTCACTGACAAACAGTTCTCCCTAGTATATGACAGAAACTGCTCAATCATGCTGTCAGTACTTTCAGGAAGTAATGGACAGTTTGGATAGATATAACTGTTGATTAAAACGTTTCCCAGCAGTCAGATTCCCCTTCTTTTACTCAGCAGCAAATTCCATATAAGATAAAGGCTTTCATAAAAAGTTTACTGCTCCTTTAACCCCTTAAGGACCGGGAAATCCGGCCGAAGACGCGACTGAAAGACCACGGAGCAAAATTTTTTTTTTGCTCCGTTGCGTTCCGGACTCCCCGAACAGCGTGCAGCCGCGGGGGGAGCCCGGAACTCGATGACGGTCATAGTACGTCATGGGTCGTTAAGTCAAATCGACCCTTGACGTACTATGACCGTCAAGGGTCGTTAAGGGGTTAAAGTCTTAACAATGGAGGAGTGTGTGTGCTGTTATAAACTACAGAACTCATACACTCAGTAATGCAGGGATGACCAACATGTGGTCTTGTAGTTTCTGCCATAAAACAACTCCTATCCTTCTCAAAGGCCAGCTGAGAATGATGGGAGATGTAGTCTGGCAGCAGCTCGAGGGCATCTAATAAATACCATGTGGTACAGCCACTGTTGGATTTGTACATTCCCCCCAGTATAAGTATAGCCTTATGAGCATTTATTAACTGGAACTCTGAAGAATATTGTAAGAACAGCCCCCCCTCCCTCAATAATAAGCAAAAAAAAAAAAAAAAAAACTTAGCACCAAATTAATTTCAACACAATGCCACAATTTGTCCGGAAAAATGACCTCAATTTATGTTGGTGACTTTAAACAATAATACCTCATTGTTCTGAATTAGCAGCCAGGTGGGATTTTTCATATGCGAGTGGCATATACATTGTATGGGAAGTGACCCTAATAGGTAATCTACAGGATTTATAAGCAACATATGGAGCTGACATGTGTGCGCCCTACAGACACAATCCAGTAGCAAAAAACTTGTACTTTCACCTGCTTCTATGAGAAACAACTGTTCGGTATTTTCGCTGGAAAGTCTCCAGCTCCCAAACAGTACTGAAATTCTATAAAAATAAAGCGAGAGTATTGTCTGCAGATATACACTCTGACCTGTTGGTTTCATGGCTGTTAACCCATAGAATGCTAGAAATGTTTTCAAAGCATTGTGTCTCAAGGCAATGGAGACATCACAAGTATCCAACAAGATAAAGGGGCAGTGCCTATTCACTGGGGGGGGGGGGGTTCTTAACCCTTTGAGTGCCAGAGAGGTATCCAATGCACCTAACATAAGAGAAAAACCTGAAAAACCTGTCAATGGGGGCAAGGCTTTCATTGTTCTCACAGTAAGAAGATTGTCTCTTGCTGTTATCTGTCTGGTCTGTGAACCAGATTTCACATCTGAGAAGAGGTATCTTACACTAGGTAAAAGGGGTGGGAGGGGGATACTTTATCATTCAATTACTCTTGAACTACATCTCTGACAGTACTGAAATAACACTCTCCATGGACCAAATACTATGAAGACTGCTGTTTTTGTGAAACATTACTGTCCCTTTAACCGAATAGGCAGCTGAATAATATATGTTAATGTTACCCAATCAATGGTACTCATTTATCGACCTCGGAAGGATGAAGGGATGAATTGACCCTGCCGGGATTCAAACCTGCAACCTTGGGGTTTGGAACAGGCTCTGTAGTCAGGGCATTTACCACTGAGCATATGGTGATTAGGTTCTTAACAGCGCTATTATCGGGCACAAGCGCCAAGTTCTGAAGTAATCCTTTTTCTTCTGAGACCAGCTGCCGGGCATGCACGCAGACATCTTGGCTTAGAGACGTCTGGACGCCCGCACTGTCCATCCCAGTCTCCTCTCAAAGGCATTGCATGGTACCTTAAGGTACCAGAAGGGACTGACAGTGCAGGCACTCAAAAGCAAGAAGCCTGGTCGTCAGTCTCAGAAAAAGAAGGATTAGTTCAGAACTTGGTACTTGTGCCCAATAACAGTGCTGTTAAGAACCTAATCGCCATATGCCTAATTATTGGGGGGGGACTTTATATAGGGTAATAGTTCTGCTTTAAAGGAATACAGGGTGGATGTACTAATATAATTCCATGCAAAAACAGGAGGTGGGGTAGATTTTCTGGCCCTACACCTGCCTACCTCCAGTTTACTAAACAACTTCATCTTTAGTGTCTGCCCTACAATACAATACATACATAGTGTCTGCCCTACAAATCAATACATTTATAGTGTCTGCCCTACAAGACAATACATACATAGTGTCTGCCCTACAAATCAATACATTTATAGTGTCTGCCCTACAATACAATACATACATAGTGTCTGCCCTACAAATCAATACATATATAGTGTCTGCCCTACAATACAATACAATACAGCCACTGACATTGGAGACAAACACTAGTGGATCCGACTTGTGGATTTCTGCATTCCCTCCACTAACATCTAAAAATGAAATTAGTTGATGTACCTTTCAAAATTCCATATCTGGTTAATTTTATTGTAACTATATTTTAAAGTTTCCCCCTCCCCCCCCTTTTCCTGATGGTACACTTCTTTCAGATCTGAAAACCGGTTCAGATGGATCGCAGTGACGGACAATATTGTCTGTGTCTGTATTAGGAAAACCCTGGCCCCCATGACGAAGGGTTGCAGTGTTTTCCTTATGCTGACACAAGATTGTCACTCGTGATCCGTCCGGACTGGCTTTCAGATCTGAATGAAGAAGAATAATGTCAGGAAAAGGGGAGGGAGCGGGAAAGAAGAAAACAAAACAGCGAGATCCACTCTAAGTGCAGTATGTTGGTCTCCGTATTTCAAGTAGAAAAAGCAGCACGGAGGCCTTGGAGAGCGACCGTGACTGGAGGTCAGATCTGGTGGAGGCGAACATATCTAGAGGCGGATTGAGCCTATTTTAAATGTGAGTACCCTGATAAAGGGGTTTCTTTATGCCTTTCCTACTTGTAATACGGAGTCCAACATACTGCACATAGAGTGGATTGCGCTGTTTTGTTTTCTTCCTTTTCATGTTACTTCAGAACCTGTCCGACGTACTGGCTACAAGCTGCATTTCTGGACTCTAAGGATCTGGAAGATTTCAAGATTTAAGGGACTGACCCCTTTTCTGTGGGACTACAGATGTGTTTTTTCCTTATATACTAAACACATCCCTTTTGTTTTTTCATTTTGCTTATTTTTCTTCTTTCTTTTTAATTATTTTTAATATATTTTCTAATTGTTTGTTTAAGTGCGTGACCTATTCAACTGTGTGAATTATCATGTAATTATAATTTTGAGGTTGACACACTTCAGGTGAGCTCAGGGGCTTATATGTTTGTGGGAAACTTTAATATCAAATTACAATAAACCTACACTGATACGAACATTTTCGAAAAGGTATGGAGCATTATAAACAAAAGTATCCTATATAATAATTTGCTAGGATGTTTGTCACGATGCAGTCATGTGCAGTAGAGACTGCCTGCGTTTGGCCAGTCTCTACTGTGCATGATTTCATCGCGTGAGTGAGGTGACGCAAGACTGCATCGATTGGAGAAGTGAGATAGCGGCCTCTTAACATTACCCGGACCTTGGCCCGTGTACACAGGCTTTTACACTAGTAAGGAATACTCGGATATGCATTTATAGGGTGACATTACTATCTGTATAAAGTGGACGTTAACACCTTATATCAATTAATAGTATCTGAAACAGCTTTCAAAACCACCTATATGTTATGTTAGCTATTTTGCATTTGAGATAATTTGTATACTTAGTTTAACTTATTTGTCAGTTTATCAAACTTACCGACAGTACAGGCTGGCATTTATTTGTCAGTTTATCAAACTTACCGACAGTACAGGCTGGCACAGCTGTGTGCCAGATATTAACATTCTGTACTGCTCTTCCTCCCACCTGCCCCTCCCACCCCTGCAAACTCGAGAAAGGGGATTCAGTCAAGAACAATATGAATAAGTTTATCTGTATCGCATTGAGTGCCAGAGATGAGGGAGAGGCAGTTGGGAAGGAAAGCAGTGTAGAATGTTAGTATCTGACACAGGGCTGTGCCAGCCAGCACTGCCTAACGTGCATATACAGACATATAGATAAAAGCTAAATATCTTTTACACTAGTATTTTAAACAAAGAAATAGCTAATATTACATATAGGTAATTTTGAATGATCTTTCAGATAAACATATGTTGTTATAAGGTGCTAGTTTACCTTAAGTATATTATATAACCCCAGATCATTTTTAAGAAATGAGTAGTGAATAGCTGGACCTCCAGCTGTTTGGGGACTACAACTGCCATCATGCCAAACCAGCCATTGGCTGGCTGGGTATGATGATAGGGGTAGTACCCAACAGCTGGATGTCCAACAATTGACTATTCCTTCTTTAACCCCTTAGAGACTTGTGATGTGCCAGGACCGTCAGCCGTCTGGTCTTTAACCCTTTGAGTGCCAGAGGGGTATGCAATGCATAGCGTACCCCTCTGGCACTCAAAGAGTTAAGGACCGATGACGGTCCTGACACATCATGGAATTCTGGGATGGCAATGCAGCTGTATGCCGCCCTGCCATCCCAGAATTCATTGCTATATAACAAACGCCCGCCCACTGCCGGATCGGGCAGTCGTTAAGGGGTTAATCTAGCTCCTCACTCTGCATTTCTGACACTTGGATTTGTGAGAGGGGGTGGAGGAATTCACCCTGAAGTGAATTCCTGGGATTTGGCATCCTGTGTTTTCCAGGACGCGTGGAATGAGGGGCCGGAGGAGTCCTCAGAGGCCCTGCCAGGAATGAAAGCAGCAGTTCCTCTTGGCAGGACGCTGGAGTCAGATACCAAACATTGTTGATGGTCAGTAACATTTTGGATTTCTTCGCCTTGACCCGGGTTTCATTCAAAGGTAAAGTGTTGCATAACATACATATTGTATATATATATATATATATATATATATATTTATTATATATTAATTCCTCTATAGGCCTAGGGGTGGGAACAATTTGCCTATATAGGAGGGCTGGAGTATACACAGTCCTTTTGGGTGGGCACCCACATCCCAGGCCTGCAACAAGCTTTTTATATATTAGGTGAGTCCCACTTTATACTTGTTTTTAATTGCACACATTGTGTATATTTCATATATGTTCCAGGACCCTCACAAGACAAATATAGACCATATTCATAGGGTCCATACCAACTAGTTTCATGACACTTCCTCAGGGCTTGCTTTTAATTCCACTTTTAACTTAGATAGGTTTATTTAGTAAATTAGTGTAGGTACTCACCATATATTGTGGTACCGTGACGGGGTTGGTGAGCTTATATCTTTTGGCCAAAACATAACTCAATTTTATTTATATAGAGTTTATTATAGATTCTCAGCACAGGGCCCATTATAGCACTATTGTGTGGAGGAGGGCAGATCTTCCTTTGTTTGTATATATATATATATATATATATATATATATATATATATATATACTGCCCACTGCTGACAAATGATTCATTCAAAAGTTATTACCACCCAAACTTGGATTCTGAGGGGTGCATCACACATTTGACCTACTGATTAAAGGAATAGTATTGTCAAAATATTAAAAAAAAAAAAAGAAATATTGTAGCTATTGAAAAATTACACTAAATGTCCCCAGTCCCAACTCTGAAACCTTTATGTTTTGAGAGATATTCACTTTTAAAGTTCCCCCCTCCGTCCTCTTTCCCTGACATCAGCGCTCTAGCTGACTGCAGGGGAATCCATTCCTGGAACCAGCGAAGGCTCTTCAGCAGAGAAGATCACAATCTTGAAAAAGAAATATTTAATTGGAACAGTCTACAAAGTGTGCTTGGTTTGAAAACACACTTTGTAGACTGTTCCAGTGAAGTATTTGTTTTGAAGATTGCGTGTTACATCAGTAAAAGAGGAGGGAGTGGGATACTTTATCATTCAATTAGTGTTGAACTACAACTCTGACAGTATTGAAATAACGCTCTCCATGGCCCAAATACTATGAAGATTAATTGGAGCTGTGAAACATTACTATCCTTTTAAAATGCCCCTGAGTAGGAATGAGGCTACTTCTGGCAGTTCAGCTCTTGTAAGAAGTGGGAAAGGGATCTTGGAGTCTTGCATGAGTGTATAACCTGTCATATATTTTGTATTCATTCTTCATTCTAAATATGCCTGAAGAAGAGACCTAAGTTATCTTGAAAGCTTGGATCCTAGAGCCACTTTGTCAGCCAATAAAGGTGGTATCACTTTAACTCTACCAATCTCCTGGATTTTCTGTGGCTAACATGGTACCACCTTTTACCTATACTAACAAATACAGCAGAGTTTTAGTCTGGCTGGTTATTTGCATTATATGCTGATTATATGCATTTGTGGCCTCAGTCCTTTGAGTGCCAGAGGTTTGTGCAACACATTGCTTTACAAGGTACTGCACAACCCTTTGGCACTCATATGAGTTAACCAGGAAGAGAGGATATGTGACACTTACTGTAAGACGGGATACCATAAGCTTGTCCAGGAGGTGGATACGTAGAATAAGCTGCAGCCTGCTGGATACCTGTGCTGTACTGGGTCTGTCCATAAGCAGCCATCGCTGGGATGGTTGGGGGTGACACTATATGTGGGTAGTTCCTAAACAGAAATATATAGGACAGAGACGCTACATTTCATTACATGACAAAGCCAATTTGCAAACCGCAATGTAGACAAGTCATATCGATATCAGAGAAAGGCAGGGCTGAATTTATGTTTCAGCATGGCACATAAGGCACCATACGCCACTTCCGTTAACACTCCCACTCCTACTGTGACTCCACCCTCAGCTCCACCCCTTGCACAGTAAATGCACTAATTATACAGGAAATCTCTTAACTCCTTGGCTGCTAGTGAGGTCTTCAATGCATCTTAGGAGTTAAATAATGACCAGAAAGGAAGGTGGGGGGTATGTAAAGAAGCTTCCAAGTTTCATGGGGTGGTGCTTCAGCTGTGTTGGCCACACCCACATGCTGAGATATGGGTGTGGCTAGAAAGGCTGAAGCACTACCTATAAAACTTGGGGGCTCTAGGCAGTTGCCTTTTTTTCCAAGGATACACTCACTGCTGGCAGCTATTGTTTTTTTATAGTATGCTGACAACAGTGCCACCTGGTGTCCAGGCAGTTCATCTGGTGCAGTGATTCTCAACCAGGGTACTGTGGCACTTTGGTGTGCCACGAACATCAACTTAGGGTGCCCTGTGTTTTCTATGAAGACTAATAAAAATGGATTGTTCAATAAAGATTTATAGAAATTGTTATGCACAATATGTTTAGTTTTGTTATTATGATTAAAAGACCTAATAATAACAGTATATTTATGTATTGTACCCTTCTTATGCCCTTGATAGAGTACATTAAATATGTCAGGGGTGCCCTGAATGTTCTAGATTACATGTGAGGGGTGCCCCGAACAAAAAAAGATTGAGAACCAGTGATCTGGTGTATAGACAGTTATTCTTTTGGGAAAGGTGAGACACTGGCTACAGTTTTTCATAGAATGTAATGTGACAGCTCCACCATTCTGTTGCAGTTTAAACTGTAATTTAGAATAGTGTCAGCTGGCCACAGGCTTCCCACGACTGCATTATTCAGTGATTTGGAGTAGCTCCATGTGAATCTATCACGAAGAGCTGACTATTATCATGAGATGTTAGCTTTCCTATAAATAAGAAAATAGGGCTATGTTTTTCACTTACTTCTTATTTACTTTTATATACTGGATCTTCCAGTTTTAAAGAGAAGTAAATGTATTTTTTTGGAAAAAAACAAACAAACAATAACAACAGCACCACCTAGTGACTGCAATAGAAGATTTATCTGTAATGACTTTTGAATACAAAATATTCCAACAGTGGGAATACCCTTGTTTTCCCTCAACAGGGAAAGCACTATCTCTTTTTTATATAAAAAGTTTCCTGTTCCTTTAAGTCATATATTGTTTGGTGTGTAAAACTATTTATGACATGCAAACGCTCTTAGACTTCCAGCATCCCGACCCGTATATCGTCTGATGTTTTTTTTATTATAACAAGCATTATATCTCGTTGGTTTCTGCTCACAGACGGCCTTTCAATCTCTAGTCTCTTGGGGAAAATACATCTAGTAGCAAGGAGCAAGAACTCAGAGAGCTCTCAGCCCATGAATATGCCTCTGCACCAGGATTCTAGAAACTCACGAAACATACATTTAGAACAGGATATTTAACATTTTGTTCCCATGCTACAAGTAGCTTACTTAAGAAGTGGGCTTACCTTGGGTAAGTCGCTTCAGGTGCAAATTGTTGAGATTCTTTACTGTCGCCTTAAGGAAAAAGTAAAAAAACAAAAAACAAAACATTAGCAATGGTGATAAGACAATAACCTCCAGGTGAACCCCTTCATTATTGTGCTGTCATTCCCCTTGATACTGCTGCCACACTAAGCTTGGGAGGTGCAAGTCTGGAGCAAACCAACTGCAATGCGGATTGGAAATTAAATTCTGCACATTAATTCTGATTTAACACATTGAGCACCAGGGGGCTGTTTAATGGTCATAACCCAGACACTAAAAGGGGATCTATCACCCCTATACAAGTTTGTCTTAATAGTTATGCAGCGAATATTTGGACGAAATGTAATGAGTAAAAATTGCCCTGCACCCTATTTCCGGGGAGACTGTGGTTACCAGCTCTGCACTGCAGTCTGTCACTCTTCCTCTTCTCCCCTCCCTCTATCCAGCCTCCTCCAATGACGGAGGCTTTCTGCCTGTAAGCTGGAGTGCTCTCATTGGCCAGAGATCGATCCAGTTTACATGCAGAAATCTTCTGTCATTGGAGGATGCTGGATAGAGGGAGGAGAGCAGAGGCAGAGTGACAGACTGAGGTACGGAGCTGGTAACCGCAGTCTGTCAGGAAGTAGGGTGCAGGGCAGTATTTATGCATTACATTTTGGTCAAATAGTGATTTAACAAACAAAATTACTACAATCGCTATATAACCTACTTAAAGTGGATCTATCGCCTCTTCAAAAGTTATGCTTATTATGTAGAGGATATATACATAAGGGCGAAAATTTTATTGATATAAAAACAAAACAAAAAAAAAACACTATTTGTGTTAAACCGATAGTTTAGAGTGCCCTGCACCCTACTTCCTCATAAACTTCCATTGCTGCACTGCCCCTTCCCACTACCCAGCCTCCTCCGATGACGGAGGCTTCTGTCTGTAAACTGGTGCGATCTCATTGGCAGAGATCGATATCTAGCCAATGAGATCGCTCCAGCTTGCAGACAGACAGCCTCCGTCATCGGAGGAGGCTGGGTAATGGGAAGGGAGAAGGGGCAGTGCGGCAAGCTGTGGTAACGGAAGTTTATGAGGAAGTAGGATGCAGGGCACTCTAGAAATCTTTTTAACACAAATAGAGTTTTCACCCTTATGTATACATCTTCTACATAATAAGCATATGATCCACTTTAACAAGACAAACTTGATAGATCCTCTTTAAGAGAGTAAAATTGGGCTTTTAACTTCTTGAATGCTAGACAGGTCTGTAGCACATCTCTAAACAGTGAACACACTGAAGCAGTACATTTAACTACTGTAAGGGTGCATAGAACACCAATGTCTTTGCAGACGGTAATATGATTTATTTGTATTGTAATGAGCTACGGACAGTGAGGGGAAGGATAGCGGGAGTACACAAAGAACTTTTCTGGCTTCATGGCGACATTTCTACAGTCCACCTATGAAGACACACATATCAGCAAGGTATGTCAAGGGTGAAATGAATGACGTTTAAGCCCTTGACATTAGAATCTCTACCTTTTTATGGGGGACGAGATTCTCACGCTGCCCTTTTTATCACGGTGACATGTTTAATGCGCCGTTTAGTTGGTTGCCCAATAGTGGGCAACATTTTCATAGTGAACGATGCACTAGAGACCTCACCAGCCACTAAGCTGTTAAATTACGGTGCAATAGTTTTGTTGCTGAATGGCACCATTTCAGCTTCTTGAACCCTTCCCGATAGGCCGTAATCAGGAAACTAAACAGGGGCAAACTAAACTAACCCCTTCAATGATAGAATGTTTTCAAATGCATTGGGAAGCAATGAGTTGGAGAGCTGTCTAGGAGGATTTAAGGAGTTAAAATCGACAAGCAAGTCAATGGAAGCTTTGGACATTTTACTTACTTCTCCTCTATGATAAATTTTGCCTGCCCCACAACTGCTACTCTTTTTTTCACAAAGTATCGTTTATCTGCATTTTTATTTTTCTAATTTCCAGCATTTTAAAAGGTCAGTAAATGCTTCGGTCATTGGTTCTCGAGCTTTTTTTTGCTCAAGGTAGCCTTAACACTCTGTCTTGAATTTTTGGGCCCGCCTCACCATTTAAAGGGATAGTAATACTTAAAATGTAAAAAAAAATATGTTGTAGGGTTTATCCCCCTGAGTAAAACAAGAGTACTCCCACTGCAGAAATGTGTTTCATTCAAAAGTTATTAATTTTCAAAGTTGAATTTTTTAGCTGCAATATCACAGTGGCCTGAAATTGTACAGTGGCGCTGTTGCTACACGATCCTATGGACAGCTCTGGTCCCGGGACCATAAATCTCCATAGGATGGTGTAGCAACAGCGCCACTTTACAATTTCAGGCCACTGTGATATTGCACCTAAAAAATTCAACTTTGGAAATTAATAACTTTTGAATGAAACACCTTTCAGCAGTGGGAATACCCT
Source organism: Rhinophrynus dorsalis (assembly GCA_037306005.1). Classification (NCBI taxonomy): domain Eukaryota; kingdom Metazoa; phylum Chordata; class Amphibia; order Anura; family Rhinophrynidae; genus Rhinophrynus; species Rhinophrynus dorsalis. Next base: position 140,818,168 of record CM074727.1, read on the forward strand.
TGTTTTACTCAGGGGGATAAACCCTACAACATATTTTTTTTACATTTTAAGTATTACTATCCCTTTAATATGTCATTTGTGAAGGATGTAATGAAGGTTATAAGTACATAATCATATATGGTGTTACCATCAGAATGACAAAAACAAATAGTTTCCATAAATATACATTGGAAGATTTGCATTGCTTGAAAGTCTTCAAAGAAAAATGGGGCACCCTAAGTGGATGTCCGCGGCACACCAAAGTCCCAATGTATAGCTAGGAACTCTCTGGATTTGCCCCGGAGACTCCGGTTTTCACTCTGCATTACTGGGTCTCCGGGGCAAAGTCTAATTCTCCGGATGTGGGGGATTTCTATTGAAACTCTGCCCACTTCTGCTCCTTCCTTGTCTGTTCCTCCCACTCCCAGCCCTCTTTTCCTCCTTTCCCAGCCTATTCTGCTTACTTTTTTCTAGTATCTTAAGCCCCACCCCCCATTCATGATTAAGCCCTGCCCCTTTGAACCTGAATTGCGTGATTTATCTTCCCCAAGGGCACCACAGGACTCCCCCTCCAGGGAGTCAAGGAGTAAAAGTTCCCAGGTATGTGTCAATGCACCCTGGTTGAGAACCACTGGGTTAGAACGTGGAGTTTTCTAACTGTAGGCAGTTATCTGACAGCTAAACCTCGACCATGCTCTCTCATTTGGCTCTGCAGATCTCAGGGATCTGCAGGGATGAGTTACTTCAGTGATTCATTTGATGAAGCATTATTACAGTCCTCTCCATTGAAGCAAATTCACCAACAAGGGGCTTCAATGGAGAGGAGAGAAAACTCTCACAAAAGCAGAGTGAAACTCTGATGTCACCCAGTCCTGTAGATCACATGGAAGTGCAGGGAGGTGAAGTGTGTATGTATGGCAGAGTTTTAACCTATAGGAACTCAGATTTCGTTGCTGCCTGGTATATTCTTACTGTTATAAAGCCCTTTCCCCGGGCCCTTTAAGGACTGTGAACTTTGTTGGTCCGAAAGCAGTTTTTCCTACCTGAATGTGGGAAGCTTTCTCTGGAAGACACTTTCTTTGACTTATCTGGAAAAATAATTTAAAGAAAATTAAACTTTGCCCTTGAAGAGAGGAAAAAAAAAAGAAAACAGATGTAATTGCTTGTTTAGTTTAGAATGGGTCCCTGCCAAAAAAAAAAAAAAACAGTGATTTCCAACTAATTGAGGCTGAGGTTTGGCAACGATTAATTTCTGACTTCTTCATCTGTTACTTTATGGCACAGGTGGGCACGTTGAGGCCCTGCTGCTGTTGTTGAACTACAACTTCCCACATCCCCAGCCAGCCTAACTTTTTAGATCAAAACAAAAATTAAATACAATGAAAAATCACTCTATCAAAACACAAATTTAATTAAAGGAACACTCAGGCCTCTTAATAATAGCAGCCTCCCGCTTACTTTACTACCAGAAAATCCTAATGGCCCCTATGAATTTTATCCTTGCACCTTTGTTCTAGAGATAAAAACTTCAATCAGTCCTGGATGTCATGACCATGGAAGCGGACATGACAGATGCTATCAGGATCACAGAACACAACTTCAGCCCACTGTGCATGGTAATCTTAACTCTTTAAAATTAATAACTCTTTAAGATACATAAAAAGATAAATAATAATAAGATAAATAAAAATGCCCCGTGGTCTTTAAGTGTTGGCCCACAGACCACGGGGCTTTTTTTTTCTGGAAATGGAATCAGAAGTCTCAGAAGGGAGTGCAACCATGCGGGGACCCCTGAATTCCATGACATACATATACATCATGGGCATACCTGGGAACTTCAAGGTATCGTCTGCCCGGAGGGGAGTCCTGTGCTGATGAAGGGGTGAGGAAAATGACACAAATCGTGTCAAAAAGGGGCAGGGCTTAACGCGAGTGGGGGATGGCAGGTGACAGAAATAACAATAATAAACAGAAGGAGGAACACAGGGGGAACTCCACTGAAACTCTGCCCACATCCGGAGACTCAGCCTCTGCCCCAGAGACCCGGTAAAGCAGTGTGAAAACCGGAGTCTCCGGGGCAAATCCGGAGAGATCCCAGCTATGATCATGTAATTTTTCCCATGACTTTTATGTAAGTCAGGGTCCTTAAGGGGTTAAGGACCAGAGAGTTGTGCAAAGCATTTTTTGCGAAGGTTCCACACACCTCTGGACCTTCATCAGTTACATGCACTTTGCCTGCTTCACTTTGAAAAAAACGTCCAGCAAATGTCATGTCTGCCTCCATGGAATTTGGTATCTAGCAATGATTGGAGATATTGGGGGTTATTTTCTAAGGAGTGATAAACAGGTGATAAAGTGGAGATGACTTCTCCAGTGTTATCACTTCTCCAGTTCCTATGTTATTCTATGGAATCAATGCATTACAATCTCCAAAACTTAAGAAATCTTAGTGCATAGGCTCCATAGAATAACATAGGAACTGGAGAAGTGACATCACTGGAGAAGTCATCTCCTCTTTATCACGCTTTAGTGAATTAACCAAGTTATCTCTTGAACAAGATATAAGGGCAAAATTAACAGAACCATCAATAAAGTGAGTAAAGGGTTATTTGAAACTCTCACTTCTCCGTTAGAAGAAAAAAAATATGTTTGAAATACTGTTGCTCAAACTAAGCAATAGTGATCCAAAAAAAAAATGAAATTAAGCTTGTGAAGCAAAGTTGATCAAACCAAACACATAAATGTATTTAAAACAACTATGGAAACTCAAAAGAACAATAAATAAATAAAGTCTGCTATGTCACTGACATGATCCTCAGATAATATTCCCTTTACCAAATGTTAGTCATTTTACACAAAAGGGAGATTCACTAAGTGGTGATTAAGTGGAGATGACTTCTCCAGTTTATCCCTTCTCCAGTTCCTATGTTATTCTATACAACCTATTCACTAAGGGCGAGATGTTTAGAAAGTGGTGGTAACTGAAATTGTCTGTAATCAGAATAAAATAGTTCTTACACCATGACCTGTCAATTCTCATACATGTTTCTGTCATTTTTTGCATCCAATTCTGCCATCTCCATCAAAGGCAAAAAGCTGTCATAAAAGTGGGTGTGGTTTATTCTACCGTCATATTGTAAGGTATTTTCAGAAAAAAATATTCGTTTCAACGTCACTTTTTTGTCAGATTAAAGTCATTTTTTCCCGACAAAATAAAAATGGTCTAAACTTGCAGAAGACAAATTAAAGGGGATCTCTCACCTATATATAAGTAATGCTCATTAGTTAGAGCATTTAGCCAAAACATTTAAAACGTTGTTAATTAAAAAAAACAAAACAACAAAACATTATCAGCACAAAAATGTATGTTTAAAAAGTGTCAGGCTGCCTACTTCCTGCTTGCAGCACTGCCTCTGCTCCCATCCCACTACCCAGCATCCTCCAATAACGGAGGTTTTCTTTCTCTAAACTGTAGCAATCTCATTGGCAGAGATCGATATCTAGCCAATGAACTGGGTAGTGGGACGGGAGCAGCCTCTGTTCGGCAAGCTTCGGCAAACCGGAAGTAGGCTGCTGGGCACTTTTTAAATATACATTTTTGCACTGATGTTTTTTTTTTTTTTTTTGAAAATTAACAATGTTTTAAATGTTTTGAATAAATGCTCTAACTAATGAGCATTACTTATATATAGGTGAGAGATCCCCTTTAAAGTACTGTTAGCAGGAGTGAGAGGCAATTTGTCGTTTCAAAGACAAAAAAAAGTCTGATTCTTTGGAAATTTTCATTTCAAATACAAAATCAAAGACAATTTTTAACATTAGAATTTTTAAAGACAATGTTCATCAAGATCTTGCTACCGTCATTTTTAATTCTTTAGACACATTTTCAAACGTGATGGATTTACTTCTTCTTTTACCACCAACTCATGATCCGACAATTTTTTCATTATCATGACTTTTTGAACATCTCGCCCCTTTATGGTTTCTTCAACGTTGCAGATCTTAGTGAATAGGCTGTATAGAAAAACATAGGGACTGGAGAAGTGATAAACTGGAGAAGTCATCTCCACTTTATCACCTCTTTATCACTGCTTAGTGAATCTTCCCCAACGTCACTTAAGAAAAAAAAATTGCAGTTAATAATTTTAAATGTAAAATTTTAGCATTGGACAGCCTAAACACAATCCATTGACCTTGGATGACCCTGTGTCTTTTGCTTACCCTTGGATGAATTTCAGTTACCACTGAGTCAATCTTTGCAAATAATGGGGTAATAGCCAAATTATTATACACAGTTTCAACAGCCTCTAGTACTATTTTGTGTGGTTTTTGTTTGCTTCCACGCAGGGGAATTTTGGCAATCCAGATTCATAACACAGATAAACAGAATGTGGTCAACATATCAAGGCAAATAAATATACCTCTCGAAATTGTGCAGTTATTAATCTGGTCCCGAAAACCAATTAGGTGTTACATCAATCTTTAACCATCTGAAAGCCAGAGGGGGTGTCCAATGCATTGGACAATTCTCTGGCACTCAAAGGGTTAAACTCATTTTGGTCACAAAAAAAAAAAACAACAACCCTCCAGGAGTGCTAAAATTAAACAAAATAAGTAAAGATTTTCATTAGATAATCAATGGAACACAAATCAGTAGAGTAGAATTACATTTAAATATCATGAACTGAAAGCTGGAAAACAACGTATCTGGCTCTGGAGATAGACCTTCTAGTCTCCTATTAAATATGTCCCGTGTAGGTGTCCATGTATGCTTTGAGAAGGCCGCCAAGGCCCTTATGTTCGTAAGGCAACTAGACAGATTGAAGTAATAGTGTAGTAAATCTGTGAACTGGCAGTGATAACTGAAAAGCCTTTACTCTCAGTAAATTAACTGTTACAGATAATATCGCTCATTACAAGTTCCGCAATCAATCAACTGCTACATAGAGAAGAGGCACAACTTTTTAGAAGAATCTAGATTCAAATATATATTTTTATAGATACTACAATCTTGGAGAACAGGATATTTAAATGTATATAACCTCACATTAGGTGCTAATGTCCCTTAATGGGGTGGATTATTTCCATGACTCTGAATGTTATCGTTTTACTTTTTGCTTCTTTCATTCTGAACAAGAAGCAGAATTACATGACACTATAACATTATTTTACTGAGAGAGCCTCAGCCTGACATTGTGTAGATTAGTTGTCTTTCATGCTTGAAATTATTGAATAAAATTCAGGTCATGTCCAAACAATTACCTTTTTTCAAATTCATAACCTTTTTATCGATATATAGTGACTTTTTGTGCAAATACATGATATCTTCAAAATAGTATATTTGGTATTTTGTATAATCTCTACAGGTTTTGGTAAAGAATAATACTGTACCTTGCCTTCAATCACTAAGGTTGCCACCTTTTCTTCAAAAAAATACCGGCCATGGTATTTCCTCCATAGACTTAACATTGGAGAGAAGCCAATTTTTTACCGGCCTGCCGGTAAACTAGGCTTGGTGGCAACCCTATCAATCACTTGTTCTTACCATTTCTCACAGTCTTACCACAGACTTTCTCTCAGTTAATCACACAGCTAGGTACAATGAAAGTATACTGGCAAAACTATGTAATTCCATACCTCTCAACATTGCAAACTTTTGTTTTAGGTGGTGTTGTTGGGGCCTTCACTGGGGTGTGTGACTTTACCAATAACTTTTATATTACTTTATGACATAGTGACAACTCTTTATGTAATTGAATAAGTGATTTAGAACAAGACTAAAGTATTTTATATACACTAATTAATTTATAAACATACATACTGAAGTTTAATTAAGCATTAATGTAAGTTTTATTGCTATGGATCAGTGTGACACACTTCTATACACTCCACACATTCTGCGATCTTAAAAAGAGGGACACCAGGGTGGGAAAGAGGGACAGATGGAGTTGGGTCTCAAATAGGGACTGTCCCTCTTAAAGAGGAACACTTGAGAGGTATGTAATTCTGTCACATAGCAGAGCTTTGTAAACATTGTTCTTTAGATCAGACTTATTTAAAGGGATAGTAATACTTAAAATGTAAAAAAAAATATGTTGTAGGGTTTATCCCCCTGAGTAAAACAAGGGTACTCCCACTGCTGAAATGTGTTTCATTCAAAAGTTATTATTTTTCAAAGTTGAATTTTTTAGGTGCAATATCACAGTGGCCTGAAATTGTACAGTGGCGCTGTTGCTACACGATCCTATGGACAGCTCTGGTCAATTGACCATAAATCTCCATAGGATGGTGTAGCAACAGCGCCACTGTACAATTTCAGGCCACTGTGATATTGCACCTAAAAAATTCAACTTTAAAAATTAATATCTTTTGAATGAAACACCTTTCAGCAGTGGGAGTGTCCTTGTTTTACTCTGGGGGATAAACTCTACAACATATTTTTTTTTACATTTTAAGTATTACTATCCCTTTAAAAGGCACTATTCCTTTAAACCAAAGCTGTTCATTGTACACATTGGCTTAAGTGTTGGACATTTGGGGTATGGAGTGATCCAACTCATTTTAGTGAAGTATGCTCATGCACCATTTAGGATACATTTTACTTGACCCAGAATCTCGATTTAAGTTTTTATAATAGATGTCAATAAACAAGCAACAGGACATAATGATTTAAACAGCTCAGCTTGTACTGCTAACAATGCATAAATAGGAATGCACGATTATACTACAGCTTAACTGAACTAGTGAGAACTCGTTCAACTGATGCTTCTGCCAATAATTTGTAAAACAGATTTAGTCGGCTTCTTTCACATGGATGGTTTAAAAAGACTAATGGTTTTACAGGGTATTGTTTGCTTTTCAAACAATATGTCCTGTTTTCTCATGCCAGATAAGATGTTTTTGTGCATCAAAAAGGAATCTGGAATGTTCCAAGTGATTTTAAGTGGGTTTGAAAATCACAGAACAACAAGTCTGCTCACTGCAACAACTCATTCTCCTGCGGTGGTGAGTTTCCTGAGTAACTCGGCCCATTTCTCCTCCTTCCCACCCAGTTCTGCCCACTTTGTGCCCACTTCCCAGCCCAAACCTGGTTAAGCCACTCCCACTTTCTGATGCAAATTCCATCATTAACATAAGCCTGATCACAGCCCATGAGCCCTCTCCAGGAGCAGAAGAAAGTTCTCAAGTATAATGATAAGTTCTATTAGAAATATTTAAATATATTAACCCTCTAAATGACAGATGGGTATCAAACGCATTGCACAGCAATGAGATGCATACCCTTCTGGTACTCAAAGGGTTAAGAATCTTAATATAGCTCAAGAGGGAAGCAAGAGCTCATGATCATAGGAAAATTCAGAAGTAATTTGCATACGTACAACTTTACAGAAAGGGTGATAGGCTCATGGAACAGTTTCCCAGCAGAGGAGGTTGGGATAAATACTGCTGGGGAATTCAAACATGTCTGGGACAGACATAAGTCTAGTCTGTGAAGTATGTAATAACATCCAAGAAGACAGCGTGGAAGCACGAAAGCTTTCATTGGGAATATATGTAACCAGACACAGCATTGAGGCAAAAATTATAACAATACACAGTGACAACTGTTTTGCACCCTACTGGGCGCTTCCTCACGGCTGGAAAGTTACCCAAATACAGTGTCTATTTTTACAATCAAAACTGTTTTTGCGGACTTGAGCGCTTCCATGGAACCTTCTTGGATGATGTTATTGCGTTCTGTTGGAACAGTGGCGTTAGCACCGGATAATCAATAATAGCAGGCACTCAGTGGGTTAAATATATACATATATATATATATATATATATTTTACATATATTAACCCTTTAAGTGTCAAAGGAGTGCCTGACAACCTCTCTGGTACTCAAAGGGTTAAGTAGATGGTTTGTATACCATCCTGGCAGAAAGGCCAGAGAAGCCTGGCACAGTCATGAATCATGATTCCGACAGAGATGAAATGGGTTAATCCCTTTGAGTGCCAGAGGTATCCACTGCATTGTAGCTCAGTGCTTTGCATACATCTCTCTGGCACTCAAGGGGTTAAATGAACAGTAAAACACCTCCTGATAGTAAACTTCCACTTATCTTCATCTGGGCAGAAAATTCCAATGGCCCCTATGAATCAATTCTGCGTGGAATCTTTCCCCAAAGTGAATCTATAACTTTTTACTGATTATTATATCCAAAGAGATTGATCTGATTCATGGTTTAAGGATTTCAGGGCCCCAAACTCCTCCTTCTTAGGAAAACCTCAGTGGGTGGAATTTGGGGGTCTACAAATCCAACAGTGAAGAACCTTGAAGGAGATTTATAAAAATGGAGTTACGTGTAAATTGTCTTTAAAGTGGAGTTAAAATGCATTGTGTTATTTTTAAACTGTGTGTAACATCAGCTTTCTTGCATGTGACGCCAACTAGTAGAGGTTGAGGAAGATTGTCGTTAGGGAGAAGGAAAATATTGGCGCAACAAATTTATAAAGAATTGTCGCAGTTTGCTATATATTTGCGACAATATTATCGCTGGAATTTTAACGCTGTGTGTAGGTTCTTCTTAAGCATTCCAGGAGTTAAAATATTCATAGTAACTGCATATTTATAAAAATTCATTTAAAACACTTATAAATCAGACCTGGCATTATCTGCACTTGCCATGCTTTAAAGGGATAGTAATGTTTCATAATAAAAGCAGCTCTAATTAATCTTTGGGCCTTGGAGAGTGTTATTTCAATTCTGTCAGAGGTGTAGTTCAAGAGTAATTGAATGATAAAGTATCCCTCACCCACCCCTTTTAGTGATGTAACACTGCTAAGCTTAGAGAATCAGGGAGTGTCCAGGTAGATTGCAGAGAGGGACAATCTTCAATTAAGATAAGGGAAAAAGCTGAAAAACCTGTCAAGGGGAGCAGGGATTTCATTTTTCTCACAGAAAGAAGATTGTCCCTTGCTGTGAGCTGTCTGGTCTATGGACTGCATTCCACATCTGAGAAGAGATGGCTTAAACTAGGTAAAAGGGGTGGGAGGGGAAACTTCATCATTCAATTACTCTTGAACTACAACACTCACAGTAATGAAATAACACTCTCTATGGCTCAAATACTATGAAGATTAATTGGGGCTGCTGTTTTTTGTGAAACATTACTATCACTTTAAGGACAGTTCTTTAAACCGAAAGAAGAACGGCTTTTACAAATCTCCATCCATGTCTCTGCCCTGTAGACATGGTATCCATAACTATTAAAAGATGAATTTTGCAGAACCAGTCAATGCAGAATTGAGTCACTGTGGTAATTAACCCTTTGAGTGCCAGAGGGGAACACGACGCATTGCAAAGCAATGCGTTGTGCACCCCTCTGTCACTCAAAGGGTTCAGATTTTCTGCCCAGCAGTGGGGGCGTATACCCTTTGAGAACCAAAAGGGCGTCCAACTCATTGCTCCTCAACATGCTCCCGTCTGGTCTTCAAGTGGTAAATAGTTCCCCCTAGTCTCTGAACTTGAAACAACATGTAAAACAAGTCGCCATAAGGAATTAAGAGACAGAGTCCTTACCGTTTATGTCATCGGGGGATGCTGTGTGACTGTCGGAAAGGTTAAACTTGAGGTTCTCAGAACACCCACTGGTTACAGAAAGGCTCTGTGATATCACTAAATCTAGCATTTCCTTTCACCTGAAGGAGACAAAAAGCAATATACATTATGCGTCTATTATGCATGTTTCATAATGATTTCGTTGTGTTTTTTTTTTTTTATCTAACAGTATAAATATTAAAACAGATTACCTAAAACTCAGTCTCTATTTACATTTCAGATAATAATGTTTGCTAAAGTTCTTCCACTTGAGAGAACGCTGTACTGAAATGAAGAACTGGTTCCCTGGTGGTTTAAACACATCTGACTGCTGTTTGTCTTAATGTAATTTGCCGACAGAAAATGACTGCCTCTAGTTAATACATTTTGAGCAGGCATTGAATTAATGGGACAATGTAAGCACATTTTCCAAGTGAAAAGACTGTAGACCTTATGCAGTGTGTTTTATTTTTTTCCCCTGTTCATCTTTTTTAACCCCTTAAGGACCATTGCCGTGCCAGGACCGTCATGGCGGTCCGGCATTTAAGGACCAATGACGGTCCTGGCACGGCATGAAGTTCAGGCCTCCCGGTGCGGATGCACACTGCTCCGGAAGCCCTGAACCGGAAGAGATAATTTTAAAAAATGCCCCGTGGTCTGCAAGTGCCGGCCGCATGGGATCACGCGGGTCCTTAAGGGGTTAAACATAAATGCAAGTCTATATTTCCCATTACGCAGAGAAGACAACCATCTTAGAGTGACACACATGCTGGGGCACCTCAGCAGTATTGGCCACACCCACATTCTAGACTGTGGGTGTGGCAAGAGCAATCCCAGTGTCAGACAGTAGCTCCTGCTTATTTATCAGTTGATATACCAATGCACTGGCCATTATTTAAAGCAGAACTATCATCTACATTATATGAGCCTCAAATATTAATAACAATAGTGATATGCATCTATGTTCTTGTAATTTCAATAATAATTGCGAAAAACAGACCTTTATATGCAGACAGGCATCTGCAGGGATCTTGCCGTAGGCGCTCTTTGCCCTTGCGCCATCAGTCCTTTCAGGTGCCTTAAGGTAACCAGGCACTGAACTCGCCAATCGTGGAGGAGAAGGGGATGGACAGCGCAGACGCAGAGATGCCTTCTCTGCAAGATGTCTATGCTGTTTGCTGATACCTGTCTGCCTATAAAGGTCTATTTTTTACTAATGTCGCAATTATTGTTGAAATTACAAGAACATAGATGCATATCGCTATTATTATTAGAATTTGGGGCTCAATAATGTGGATGATAGTTCCGCTTTAATTGGCCTACCTTAGACGGAAATGCAGACCATGAAATCTCAATCACTATTGCAATGCTGTTGCTATAGGCTGCATGTGTAGTTCAGTTTTCTGATACCTAAAACAGCTGATCAGAACCATTTTTGAGCAGATGGCTGGTTGAGGATAATGGGTTTTGCAGTCCACAAAGCTGGAGGTTCAAAAATGGACTATTCCTGTAGTAACTTATTGTAACTTCATTGTAATCTTTGAGTGCCAGACGGTTGCTTCGCAATGTGTTGCTCTCCTGTCTGACACTCAAAAGATTAAATCAGCTGAGTTTGTATATGGACACGAATTTTCAGACCTGCAAACCTCCAGCACTCTTTCAAGTCAATATAATTAAAAGAACTTCAGAAACCGCATCATAGCGGACAAATAAAAAGTAACCAAATTCTCATTTACTTTAAAAGCCAAAGCAATGTGTTGGATATCTCTGTAGTATTCAAGGAGTTAAAAGCCAATCTGGTACTTTCCCGTTATCCGGAACCATTTTCAAAACTAATTCCTGTTGTTGTTATTTCCTGTCAGAATATGTCCTGTCAGATTACAATATTATAATAAATATAAATATAAAATATTATAATAAAGATTTTGTATAAAAATGTTTGACAATTTTTTGAAAATGGTTCCGGATAACAATATAAATCCATGGGAATTTTTATTTGTCCCCTATGGTGAAGTTGGTTTGCCCAGAATTGCTCCGCTCAATGTATAAAATCCTAAATAACTTTATTCATAATCTTTGTAATTATGACCTAATATAACGCAAACGAGAAACACAATACCATTTTCCTCACTCCTCCCTAGCCAGACATTTTAATAGATAACATGAAAAATCTGCATTTAATTACCATGCAAAGTGAACAGGGACAACGCACAGCAGAGAGACTATGAACAGGCAGTGGCAGATACAGAGCGTATATTCTCTAGCCTTGCAAGAGCAGGCTGTACCATTTGTTAGGCTTGTCGTCACTCAGATCCCCCTGAGGCAGCAGCATTTAGGGAAAGCATGACTGCTTTTAGAGCAGTGTTCCAAAGAGCAATGTCAGGGAGCGGAACCCAAGAGATGACAGCTGGAGGTGAAGGGAGGGGGGCAGAGGCTAGACTTCAAAGGCTGCAAATGGATCAAAAGCACACAGGTCAGGCCAGTCAATGGCCCCAGCGACTACCTATCGCTCCTGATAACTCGGATCAGGACATTTCACTCACAACACAAAACAATCTGTCTGCACAGTGGTAGAAATTAATCAGACTGCTCAGGGAGGTGATTTTATTAGACTTTAACCCTTTAACGGCCAGAAGGCTGCGCAACGCATTGTGAACACAGATTTGCACTAGATTCGCCCCAAGAGGGGCATATATGGCTCATGAGTCTTCCAAAGGGCTACATATTATGGTTTACGATTCTAAATAAGGGTTAAGAAAAGCCGATTAACTCCTTGGATGCTAGAGAGGTTTTCAACGCACTGCTTTGCAATGTATTAACCCTTTGAGTGTCAGAGAGGTATCCAGTGCGATACCTCTCTGGCACTCAAAGGGTTAAAGGGACATTAATACTTACACTTTACTTAACTGCATCTTGTAGGCCTTAAAAAAAAAAAATAAATGCCACCAGTGCCATCTCTCAAACCTTTATGGCTTGAGAGATAGCCGCTTTCAAAGTTCCCCCTCACTGACATCAGCGCTCTAGCTGACTGCAGGGGAGTCTGGTCCCGGGACCAGAGGAGGCTCTTCAGCAGAGCCGAGATCACATTATGGAAAAAGAAATCCTTCACGGGAACGGTCTTCTACGTGTGCTTGGTTTATTTTTCATTAGCGAGATCTTGGCTCTTCTGCAGAGCCGCCGGCTGGTCCCAGGACCAGATTCCCCTGCAGTCAGATAGAGTGCTGATGTCAGTGAGGGGGGAACTTTGAAAGCGGCTATCTCTCAAGCCATAAAGGTTTGAGAGATGGCACTGGTGGCAATTAATTTGTTTTAAGGGCTACAAGATGCAGTTAAGTAATATGTAAGTATTGCTATCCCTTTAAAGACATCTATAACACCTAAGGGGTTAAAATGAAGCAGTGTGTGAGAGGTATGCTGTGAGAGGTTGAGAGATTTTCACTGCTAAATTTCCCCCCTCCCCTTCTCCTGATGTCAGCAGAGGCATCCCTTCAGCAGAGCCGAAATAGTGATATTGAAAAATAACTACTTCATTGGAACAGTCTACAAAGTGTGATTGCAAACCAAGCACACTTTGTAGACCGTTCCAGTGAAGTAATGCTTTTTAAAGATTGCTATTTCGGCTCTGCTGAAGAGCTGCCAGCTGGTCCCGGGACCTCCTGCTGTCAGCAAAGCGCTTGACATCAGGAGTAGGAAGACAGGGGGCAATTTTAGCACATAATTTCTTTTTTTTTAATCTACAATAAAATATAAAGTTATCTTTGGGCAGACGTGATTCTTTGCTGTAAGATGCCAAACTTTCCCCCACTGAAGTTTTACAAAGCATAGTTCAGTGGGCGGAGTTTGGAGTCCTAGAGTCCTGCATAAGTAAGAAAGTCCCCCTCAGCTGACGTGATATCTAATATTATTAAAAATGAATTATGGATAACCAATCCATCAGAATGTATTCATAGTGACACTTACAATTATCTGCTCATCTTAACCCTTTAAGTGCAATGCACTGGATACCTCTCCGGCATTCAAAGTGTTAAGGTGAGTGGGAGTTATTATTTGGAGGCATTTGTGTTCTTGCCAAGTGCTATCCAGTGGAAAAAAAATCAAGGTTGCATGCTTGATTTCTGGGTTTCTTTGCACAAAGAAATTATAATAACAAGTTGTTTAACAGAAGGAAAAAAGATGAGAGAGTTAGCTGCACAGTAAACATTGTGGCATTGCACAAAGCCAATGGTTAAGTGGTCTGTCAAGTAAAAATTCTGAGTCAAGATAGAGATCAACTGAACATGCCTAGGGTTCAAGATAACAGGAAGTCGAATTCTCACAGACTGACAGAGAAGGTCTGTTGGCTCCATTTTCCCACTCCTAACAACATAACATTTTGTATAAAAAAATGATACAGGTTACAAAGATAAAATAACAGTCATTATTGTGTTTTGTTGTGCTGAAGAATGTTATAGAAACATTAAGTGGACCTGTCGCGGTTTAAGACAAGTTTAGTTTGTTTTACAGAGAATTAAAGTCTGCCTTTACACTATATTAGACATTTTTCTGTGAAATAAAGACATTTTTTTAGAGATTAACCCTTTAAGTGCCCGATTCACAATGCCTTGGGTAACCCTCTGGCTCTCAAATGGTTAATATTCCTGTTTTCATGGTACATTATGGCACATTTTGTTACATTTCCTTCACGGTATGCTAATTAGTTCTGTTCAAGGCCAAATTTATCTCTCGCTGTGCTTATTAGAAGGGCCGGACAAAACTTTGGCTTCTAAAGAGAAAAGTGTGAAAAACATCACTTTTTCCCTTTTGTGGAAATTCCAGCAAAAAAGAACAATCTTTCTACTTTTGTTTTTCCGTGTACACACACACTGCTCCCCAAGCCTTGTCCCACTGCGCTGGTAGTCATACAAGTGCACATTCTGACCACAGAGCCTTGTCCCACTGCGCTGGTAGTCATACAAGTGCACATTCTGACCACAGAGCCTTGTCCCACTGCGCTGGTAGTCATACAAGTGCACATTCTGACCACACAGGCTTGTCCCACTGCGCTGGTAGTCATAGAACCACACATAATGACCTCCAGCCTTGCCTCATAGTAGACAGAGAAGCACATATTCTGACCACCCAGTCTTGTCCCACTGCGCTGTTAGTCATAGAACCACACATACTGACCTCCAGCCTTGCCTCATAGTAGACAGAGAAGCACACATTCTGACCACCCAGTCTTGTCCCACTGCACTGGTAGTCATAGAACCACACATACTGACCTCCAGCCTTGGCCCATGGTATAAAGAAACACACATTCTGACCCCCCAGCCTTGTCCCACCGCACTGGTAGCCACAGACCCACACAAACCGACACCCAGTATTGTCCCACCTAGCCACAGATCCACATATACTGCCCCCTCCCAGCCTTGTCCCACAATAGTCATAGAACTACACATATTTACCCCATGTACCTTGTCCTACTACACCGGTATCCATAGAATCACATACTAAATATGAACCCCAGCGGGATGTCTGCGACATAGGTAGAAACTGGCAAAGTTATCACAGGAAATGTATTGGCATTAGAAAAGATGGAAATTGTAAAGGGTTTTGATACACAGGAATTTTCATGAATAAAGCAGCAAATTGGAGTTTTCTGTGGAAATTCCTATGGAGAAAAAAAAAGGACTTTTTGCCCATCCCTAAATATTAAACATGACCCCAGTGTGCGGGATCTGCCTAGATTCATTCATAGCACAGTGTGCAACAATATTATCTCAACTAATTAGCATGAAATGCCACCAACAAATATCCATTTCTCACAAACTATTTATAGAAAAATTTTTATTGAGTACCGTAAAAAGTAAGAAATATTAACAGGACAAATGAATTTCCCCTAAATAATTACTTGCTTACACAAAATAATTACTTGCTTACACAAAAGGTTGATGAACCTTAACCCTTTGAGTGCCAGAGGGGATATGTACAATGCATCTTAGACAAAAAATCTTTCCCTTACCAAAAGAAAATAAAATCAACACATCATACAGAGTCCTCTAAAATAAAATACTGATCAAAGTAAAGCCTCTTCTGCAGTCAACCCTTTGAATGCCAGAGGTGTACGCAATGCATTGCTTCACAATGCGTTGTGTACCCCTCTGGCACTCAAAGGGTTAAGGTTCATAAATCTTTTGTGTGCCAAAGGAGTGTACAAAACATTGCTCTGAAATGTGTTACATTTGCAATGCACTGGAAATCTTTCTAGCATTCAAGGGGTTAAAATCGACAGTTAAATCGAGGAAAATTTGGGGAATCTTTACCGTTCAGACGGTTTGCTCCAGAATTGAGCCATTTTGTTAACATATACAGCCCATTGTCTTAATGTAGAAAGGTACACTGGAGCTATTCTTGCGCAAGCCAACTAAATTGAAGAGGACAAAGAAAATTCCTAACATTCTCTTTAATTTAAATGGGACTTTTAATTGCTTGAATGCTAAGGAGGTCTTGTTTTGGAGACCTCTCTAGCACTCAGGGGGTTAAAAGACCCATTTCATTTTATAGAAATGTTTTATTTGTCCCCTATGCATACTTGGGAACTCTCTGGATCTGCCCTGGAGACTTCGGTTTATGCAGTGAATTAATGAGTCTCCGGCAGGCCCGAACTGGGACAAAAATTAGGCCTGGGCATTTAAGGCTGAGCAGCTTGGAGTGGCGGCCGGCGGCCTTCACTGACACTGACTGTCACAGGGTTGGGCTGTCGGCCGACGGTGATCGTGGGCGGAGCTTATAATCAGGTGCGGTAGGTGAAAGACGTCCCAAACTCGTTTAGTGATTCATTTTTTTTAAACGCCCGGTCCGGCCCACTGGGCAAATGCCGGTATGCTCGATGGCCAGTCCGGGCCTGGTCTCCGGGAACAGAGGCTGAATCTCCAGTGGTGGGGAGTTTCTTATGAAACTATGCCCAACCTGTTCCTTACATTTCCTGCCGACTTCTCCTTCTTCTCACCCTGTTCTGCCCTCTTCCCGCCCACGTTATTACACAGCGCGTTAAGCCTTACCACACCCATGAAGAACGATTGCGTCATTTATATCCTCCCACCGGTACGACCGAGTCCCCTCCGAGGACTCTAGAACACAAAGTTCCCAGGTATTCCCCTATGATGAACTGGTTTGCTTCAGAATAGCTCCAATATATATTTCATTCAAAAGGAATAATGTTACTAAACTCATGTATTTTTCTCATGTATTCAAAATGGTGTTATAGTTGCTTGTATGAACCTATCCTTAGCCCTCTGTTTTATCTTCTCCATAGGCTGTCTAATTCAGGCCCTTCTTCTAAAAAAGGGTTAACCTATTCACAGGGTTTTCCCCACACAACACATAAGGAATGTATTCCAATATGTTTTTTGGAATAATTCTTGCAACAAGCAATTTGGTCTTGTTCCAAACAATCTAAGGCCAGACCTGAAATCAGGAAATGGTAGGAGACATTGCCTTCCTGGATTATTTCAATGACTTCTGAGCTTTTCCTCGATTGTAGGAGGACTGTCTGAATCAGTTCACCTTGAGAGGGCTGCGATTTATTGATGGCAATCATACATTTCTGATATTTCAACTGTTTTCTAAATCTCAGGACCGCGGGTCCCAAAAGACTCAAATATTTCTGCTGTGTTAAAGTCGTGAAGGAAAATGTGTCTGATTGACTGGAAACTGGTGCAGGCTCAGAAAAAAAAATGCAGTGATATGTATACCAATAAAACAAATGAAGCTGTTTTTAATATGTACATACATCTGGCACAGTGGAAACCCCAACTGAGTGTTTATTCTTAAAGGTTGTGTTAAACAATGTGACCTAGACCACCATATGTGTGTATGTGTGTTAAAATGGACCTGTCACCCAAAGATAAGTTTGGTTCATTTTAAAGAGAATTAAAATGTGTTTCTATATTGTAGTGGCCATTTGTTTTCTAGCAAATCGTTTTTGAGAAATCACCCCTGCAATGAGTTGGATACCTCTCTGGAACTCAAAGAGTTAAACTTTATTTGTTGGTGGCACTTTGTGGCACTGTATGTAAATTGGTTTCTGTTTTGGGTCAGTATAATATCACACAGTTTGTGTGACTAAAGTATTCACTCGTATTTATATGAGACTTTTAACCATAGCTGTGAACTCTCGGGATTTACCCCCGAGACTCCGGTTTGTGTAGCTGATTACTGGGTCTCCGAGGCAGAGGCTGATTCTCCTGATATGGGGAATTTCTAATGAAACTCTGCCCACTTCTGCCCCTTCCCACCCTGTTCCACCCACTCCCTGCCCACTTCCCCTCCTTCCATGTCTGTTCCTCCCACTCCCCGCCCACTACTCCTCCTTCCATGTCTCCCAGTCCCGCCTACTTCTCCTCCTTCCCCAGCCTATTCCTACCACTTTCTGATGTCAGTTAAGCTCCACCCCTTTTTGATGCAAATCGCATCATTTATCTCCCCCGGCAGCACCACTTCTGCGAACTCCACAAGATAAAGTTCCCAGGAATGCTTTTAACTCTTGAATGTTAGAAAGGACCCCAACATATTCTGAAGCATTGAAATTGAGACCTCTCTAGCATTCAAGTGGCTTGGGGAATTTGCCTTTGGTTTGCTCCAGAATTGTTCCAATTTACTTTCTACATATGATCCTTAGTGCCCTGGCCTGCAGTCTGCCATCAAATACATCAATTAGATTCCCTTCATGCAGTTGCCAGGAAGTCACCCTGTCCTCAGGCTAAAGACTGCCTCAATCTGTTGGAAGCTTAGTACCTTACATGCTATTTTGTTTATGCTAAGTCTACATACCACTAACTCAATTTGTCAGCCCCCACAGCCGAGCAAAACCCCAAAAATAAAGGTAATTTTACTCCAAACGTTCTGTTAAAACCTAAAGATATTTTGTACAAACATCTCATCTGCCTTCCGCCCCCATCTAGAGGAAAGAGAGTGAAAGAGAGAGAGAGAGAGAGTGAGAGAGAACCAATTCGTGTTCAACCTAAGGGGAACAGATGTTTTAAAGAGATCTCTTGCTAATGATTTATATATCCTTAATTACATCATTGTTCTGGGATTTCATTAGCCACTCTGTGATTGATGACTTTTTATCATTCCTTGTGTTTGGTTTCATTATTCTGAAAACACAGAAGACTTGCTTTTTTATTCTATGAAGATCTTTCACCGCCACCTGCTTCAAACTCTGAGTTTATTCTCTTAACAGAAAAATTATGAGAGATTTTAAGATGTTTCTGCTTTATACAGATTCAGAAAGAGGTACTGCTACGTACTGGCTGGGACTCCTGTTTAACCCTTTAATGAGCAGTTATTTTTTCTCTTTAATTATTCTGCAAGCACAGGAAAGGTAAAGTCAAATTGGCTATACATTTTATTATGTTTTTCATTTTCAATCACTTTTCTGTCCCTTACAGTGAGCTCCCTGGGTCTCTCTCTTTCTAGAGAGCTCTCTGTTGGGGACTGTCTAAGCAGAAATATTGATACATATCACTATCTCAGCAGTAGAAAAGCCTGAAGGGTGGAAGGTATGAAGCTTTCTGTCTCCAGTGTATCATATACAGGATAGAGAGCATTCAGTGCCCTCTGTCCTATATTACATTTATTAGTCGGTTCACTAAATGTCACAGGTTTCTTTTGGGGGACCTGTCTCAGGTCTAACATAAGAATCAGCACTAACTGAGCCAATTTCTGGGAATACAGGGAACTGCATACCTCCCAAGTGTCCCTCTTTAGGAGGGACAATCCCTCTTTGAGACCCAAATCCCTCTGTCCCTCTTTCCCACCCTGGTGACCCTCTTTTTAAAGATCAGACTGTGTGGTGTGTTTAAGTGCATCACATTGCTTTGTTCCTGCTTTAAATAACTGATTCAGTTACAAAAAGAGGTAGGCCATGAAATAACCATGGTGCCCCACCCACCATCCAAGCCCCCAGCAACATCAACTAAAACAAAACTGTCCCTCTCTGGCAATTTGAAATGTTGGGAGGTATGGAACTGAGCAGACATCCTCTCTGATCCTCAGCCTTGTAAACTCCAGCATGTGGCTGGCCCCTACTCCATGCATGTGGGTGTTTGTGTGTGTATTCTTCTTAATGAAGCTGGGGAACCCAACTCCATTCATAAGAATACATACAATACTATTGATGTCTACATATTTCTTATGAATGGGGGAAGAATGGACATGAATAGGCTAATAAGTATTCATGTGAATGGAGCCGGGTCTCCAAGTTACATTCATAAGAACACACAAACACATGGTAGAGGCCAGCTAAGCGTAGGAGTTCACCCGCCAGCCGGAGAACAGATCATAGAAACACATTGGAGACCTCGTTAGCATTCAAGGACAATTATCAGGTTTTGCTTGCACTATGTAGACCCAAACTTGCCCCCATCAGCCATTCAGGGACAGGGCAATAAAACTGACCCCAGATCCAACAGGTATGCACTGTAGTTAAAATGAGAAATCCTGTTGGGGGCCACAGTTTTTTACCTAGAGGGGTGCATTCAACCCCAGAGCCACATGTTTTACTTGCCTTCTCTATGGATTTCATAGCCCTTTGGCTATTGTAAGGTTAGACCAACTTTTTGGGATGACTAGGCTACCTTAAGTTTACAGGTGAAGTCTATATTTTTAAATTAATATGCGTACCTGGGAACTTCTCCCCTTTGAGCCGCTAGAGAGGACTCATGTGCTGCCGACCAGGAGCTGTCAATGACGTGATTCGCATCACAAATGAGTGGGGCCTAGGTGGTTATGTGTCATAAAGGTGGCAGGAAGTGGGTGGGAAGTGGGTAGAACACTGTGAAGGAGAAGAAACTCATCTCCATCAGTGAAACAGCCTCTGTCTCCAGAGACCTGGTAATTCAGTCTAAAAACTGGAGTGGCCGGGGCAAATCCTGAGAGTTCCCAGGTATGTTATTATTAATCTTTATTTATATAGCGCCAACTAATTCTGCAATTGGGAATAGACATACAGAGGTATTAAATAGTACAATCAGATGTGGAGAACAGAAGGATCAGAGGCCCTGCTCATGAGATCTTACAGTCTAGAAGAAGGTAGGTTTGACACAGAATGAGTAAGTGCTGTTGGGTGTAAGTGCCTCCTGCTACATGAACTGACAGTCAGTGGGTGGGAGTGAGAAGTGCTGGTGAGTGCAGTGGTCCGAGTAAAGGGTGGATCTTGGTGATAATATTTATGGAGGCAGTTGATAGGCTTCCCTGAAGAGGTGAGTTTTCAGGGAGCGTCTAAAGATCTGAAGGCTAGGGGAGAGTCTGATGGGGCAGGGGAGGGAATTCCAGAGCTCGGGTGCAGCACAGGAGAAGTCCTGTAGGCGGGAGTGGGAGGATGTAATAAGAGCTAGAGGAGAAGGTCGTGTGCAGAGAGAAGATGTTAATATGTTTTCAACCTGGGGTAAAAATGGACCTCCCAATGGCCAAAGTGCTGTAAAATGCTTAAAAGCTGACTTAATAAGAATTGGCAGGGCTGGATTTACATCCCAAGAGCCCCAGGCCAAGGCACCTTAGGTACCCTTAGCTCCTCTCAAGGCCACAATTCTCATTGCTCACATGACCCAGCACACAGTCCCACCCACTGTTCCCTGGCACAGAAAATATCCTCAGCCTATAACATAAAAGCACAAAAAGGGGTTTAACTCATGTATTGCTAGGAAGATCTCCCTGGCTAGCATTCAAAGGGGTTAAATAATCCAGTAAATGGGGCATGAAACTGGTGCAGAGGCATTGAGCTTGCTCTAGCCACACCCACAATTCAGAATGTGGGTGTGGCTAACACAGCTAAGGCACCCCCAGAATATGGAGCTCTAGGCAGTTGCCTACTCTACCTAATGGGAAATCTGGCCCTGAGAATCGGACCAATTGTGGTGTTGTTCATTTGCCCTAGACATTCTTCTCTTACATGTCAGAAAGTTGACATAATATCCTACTTTGGTCAGATCTGTTGGCTTTTAACATCTGATTGTGCAGATTATTTTCCTCTCTCTGTGGCTTTTACTTTTAACCCCATGGATGCTCAAGAGGTCTCCAAAACATTTTTGTTTCGCATCTGGCAAGCAAATGTTCGTAAATTATGAATTCAAAACTCTGTGAGATGTAAAATTACAGAAGAACTATGATAACATCATTACGCTCCAATCCCTGAACCCTCGGTGAAGAAGGATTAGCATTGCCATGCTGTAGTGATTACAAGAACATCTCCTTCCTGTTTTGGAGGATTTTGTAGCTTAACAGAGATCATGTTTTATTCCATCTAATTAGCTTGTTCAGCACTGCAGGTTCTTTGGGTGTTGAAAAGGTTAATTACATGCTGGTATAATTGCAGTCTGTACTAGACTAGCATAAGATCAACATATTGCAGATATTCTGGACTAAAACTCCTATCATCTTCAATCAGCCCTCCCAACATTTCAAATGGCCAAAGAGGGACATTTGGATTTTAGGTGGTGTTGCTGGGAGCGTGGCTGGGGGTGGTATGTTAACGAGAATTTTTAGGTTATTTACCTATTTTCACCTCTTTGTGTAACTGAATAAATTATTCAGAGTAAGACCAAAGTATTTTAATTACACAGACTAATGAATAAACACATATACTGATGTTTAAACAAACATTAATGTAAGTGTTATTGCTGTGGGGCAATGTGATACACTTATATACACACCACACAGTCTGATTTCCTAAACACAGGGACACCAGAGTGATACACTTCTATACACATCACACAGTCTGATCTCCTAAACACAGGGACACCAGGGTGATACACTTATATACACATCACACAGTCTGATCTCCTAAACACAGGGACACCGGGGTGATACCCTTATATACACATCACACAGTCTTATCTCCTAAATACAGGGACACCAGGGTGATACACTTATATACACACCACACAGTCTGATCTCCTAAACACAGGGACACCAGGGTGATACACTTATATACACATCACACAGTCTGATTTCCTAAACACAGGGACACCAGGGTGATACACTTATATACACATCACACAGTCTGATCTCCTAAACACAGGGACACCGGGGTGATACCCTTATATACACACACCACACAGTCTGATCTCCTAAACACAGGGACACCAGGGTGATACACTTATATACACACCACGCAGTCTGACCTAAACACAGGGACACCAGGGTGATACACTTATATACATACCACACAGTCTGATCTCCTAAACACAGGGACACCAGGGTGGTACACTTATATACACACCACACAGTCTGATCTCCTAAACACAGGGACACCAGGGTGATACACTTATATACACACCACACAGTGTGATCTCCTAAACACAGGGACACCAGGGTGATACACTTATATACACACCACACAGTCTGATCTCCTAACACAGGGACACCAGGGTGATACACTTATATACACACCACACAGTCTGATCTCCTATACACAGGGACACCATTATATACACCACACAGTCTGATCTCCTAAACACAGGGACACCAGGGTGATACACTTATATACACACCACACAGTCTGATCTCCTAAACACAGGGACATCAGGGTGATACACTTATATACACACCGCACAGTCTGATCTCCTAAACACAGGGACACCAGGGTGATACACTTATATACACACCACACAGTCTGATCTCCTAAACACAGGGACACCAGGGTGATACACTTATACACACACCACACAGTCTGATCTCCTAAACACAGGGACATCAGGGTGATACACTTATACACACACCACACAGTCTGATCTCCTAAACACAGTGACACCAGGGTGATACACTTACATACACACACCACACACAGTCTGATCTCCTAAACACAGGGACACCAGGGTGGTACCCTTATATATACACCACATAGTCTGATCTCCTAAACACAGGGACACCAGGGTGATACACTTATATACACCCACCACACAGTCTGATCTCCTAAACACAGGGACACCATGGTGATACATTTATATACACACCACACAATCTGATCTCCTAAACACAGGGACACCATGGTGATACATTTATATACACACCACACAGTGTGATCTCCTAAACACAGGGACACCAGGGTGATACACTTATATACACATCACATAGTCTGATCTCCTAAACACAGGGACACCAGGGTGATACACTTATATACACATCACATAGTTTGATCTCCTAAACACAGGGACACCAGGGTGATACACTTATATACACACCACACAGTCTGATCGCCTAAACACAGGGACACCAGGGTGATACACTTATATACACACCACACAGTCTTAGCTCCTAAAAAGAGGGACATCAGGGTGGGAAAGAGGGACAGAGGACCGGGTCTAAAAGAAGGACTGTCCCTCCTAAAGAGGGACAATTGAGAGGTATGACACACACACACACACACACACACAAACTAACAGCACATCCTGTCTCTCACACACACATACACCAAGTGAAAGTAACAGGAATGCTCAAAATGCTGTCTCAATGCCTGAGCTGAGCTTATATATTGTTTCAGTAATCAAGAGCATATACCTTCCAACATTTTAAATGGCCAGAGAGGAACATGTTTATTTTAGGTGGTGCTGCTTGGCATGGGTGGGGCCTTACCAAGAATTTTTAGGTTACCTATTGACGCCTCTTTGTGTAACTGAATGCATTATTTAGGGCAAAATCAAAGCATTTTATTTACACAGACTAATTTATAAAAACATATACTGAAGTTTAACCTCTTAAGGACCGTCCGCGAGCACACGCAGCCGGCACTTAAAGGCATACTAATACTTTATTATTACTATCCCCCTTATTGTAGATATTTGCAAAATAATTTAACAGCCCCCAGGTTCATCTCTCAAACCTTTATGGTTTGAGAGATAACCGAAGGCAAAGTTCCCCCTCCCTCCCCCTTCCCTGAAGTCAGAGTTGTGCTGACTGCAGGGATATCCGGACTGAGTTTCATCAGGCAGCTCTGCAGCAGAGCCGCGATCGCGTTAGTGAAACATAATTAATTCACTGAAACAGTCTTCTACATGTGCTTGCAAACCATTTCACATGTAGAAGACCTTTTCAGTGAAATAATTCTTTCACTAACGCGATCTCAGCTCAGCTGCAGAGCCGCAAGCCTGTCGTACGACAGACTTCCCCTGTAGTCAGCACAATGCTGACTTCAGAGAAGGGGGAGGGGAACTTTGCCTTTGGTTATTTCTCAAACCATAAAGGTTTGAGAGATGAACCTGGGGGCTATTAAATTATTTTGCAAATATGTACAATATGGGGGATAGTAATAATAAAGTATTACTATCCCTTTAAGGACCACGGGCCTTTTTTTTTTCCCTTTGTTTCCGGTTCTGGACTCCCCGAACGACGTGCAGCCGCAGAGGGAGCCCAGAATTCCATGACGGTCATAGCACGTCAAGGGTCGTTAAGTCAGATCTACCCATGATGTGCTATGACCATCAAGGGTCGTTAAGGGGTTAAACAAACATTAATGTGAGTGTTATTGCTGTGGAGCAATGTGATAGATTTATATAAATACCACACAGTCTGATCTCTTAAAAGAGGGACAACAGGGAGGGAAAGAGGGACAGGGATTTGGGTCTCAAAGAGGGACTGTCCCTCCTAAAGAGGAACACTTGGAAGGTATGACAGCACAGCAAAATTGAACCTGTTCAGCTTGTTGAATATGGACGATAATTAATCACAGAGGAGCACACAGTGACAATGCAGTTAGTGCATGGAGCACTGATATGCCTCAGACACACTCTTCTCTCTATGTTGTTACTTCTTAGGAGCTCTGTGGTCTGAATGCAGAGCAGCGTTGCCCGAGTACTGAGCTCTGTAGTCACAGCAAGGAGCTCCTTTGGAATCACAACACAGAGTATTGTCCAAGCGCTGAGTTCTGTTGTCACAGCACGGAGCTCCTTAGTAATCACTGCATGGAGCTCCTTTGAAAACATGACACGGAGCTCCTTTGTAATCACAGCACGGAGCTCCTTTTTAGTCACAGTGTGGAGCCGCTATATAGTCAAAGTGCAGAGCTCCTCTGTAGTCACTGGGTGAAACTTGTTTAAATTCAGAGTATGGCACGCCGCCTGTGCTTTGAGATCATGTGTAGTCAGTATATGGGGCGCCTGTGTACTTGGGACCTTAGGCAGAAGGCAAAAAATGAGCAATTCTGGAGAAAAAACACTTGCACTGTAGTAAAGAAATACTGATTCCTATTCACCTGAATGACACTTTTAACTCACTAAATGCTCAAATGCTCAGCAATGCACAGAAAATTTAGTATGCTTTATCTGTTCCCTACAGTCCAAAACAGATCCCCTTTTGACACACTATGTGGATGAAATTTAAAGTGGACCTGTCACTTTAAAATAAGTTTAGTCAATATTATCCTATATTATAATTCGCTAAGGATGTTTGTCAGAAGCCATCATGTGCAGTAGAAAATGATCAAACGCACAGAATGCTGGGAGCACGGAATGTTGGGAGGTGTAGGAATGCTGGGAGTTCTGTGCTGGGAGCATTCAGTGCTTTGACTGCATCTGCGGCAGGATGCAGAGCAGGACCGGCCTCTTAAAGGGATAGTATTACTTCAAAATTACTATCCCTCATATTGTAGCCCTGAATAAACTGACTTAAATGACACCAGCGGCATCTCTCAAACCTTTATGGTTTAAGAGATAGCCGCTTTCAAAGTTTCCTCTCCCTTGCTGTCAGCGTTCTGCTTCCAGCAGGGGAATCCGGTCCCGGGACAGGCGGAGGCTCTTAAACAGAGCCGATATCTCATTATGGAAGGAAAAATGATTAATTGAAACAGTCTTCTACGTGTGTTTAGTTACCAAGCACACGTAGAAGACTGTTTCAATTAATCATTTTTCCTTCCATAACGAGATATCGGCTCTGTTTAAGAGCCTCCGCCTGTCCCAGGACCGGATTCTCCTGCTGGCAGCAGAACGCTGACAGCAGGGGAGAGGAAACTTTGAAAGCGGCTATCTCTTAAACCATAAAGGTTTGAGAGATGCCGCTGGTGTCATTTAAGTCAGTTTATTAAGGGCTACAATATGAGGGATAGTAATTTTGAAGTAATACTATCCCTTTAACCCTTTGAGTGCCAGAGAGGTACGCAAAGCAATGTGTTGTGTACCCCACTGGCACTCAAAGGGTTAACATCACCCAGACCTTGGCCCATGTGCACAGGCTTTTACACTTGTAGGCTATGAAACTCCTATTTATTGAATTAACCAATTGTTTGTAATATATTATAACAAGTTTTTGAGAAACTAAACTTTGTTAGTGGCACAGTCTGGCACTTTACATGCAGGCATATGTGTCTGAAGGGAGGGGCAATAGGGGGAACCTGCCCCCCTACTTTGCGACACAACTCCACTGGAAATATTTCTGCAGATGCCCATGCATGCAGGGCCAGTGTTAAAACTCTGTGCTATGAATGAATGTAGGCACAGCCCATCCAACAGCAGCATTTTGTAATATCACAGTGAACGGTAAGTTTGGCCTTGAACAGAACTAATTAGCATAATGTGCAGGTAATTATAATAAAGTGCCACACTGTGCCCTGCCACCAAAAGATAAAATGAAAGGTTAATTTGTCAAAAATTATTTATTTTACAGAAAAATTCCTACTACAACATATAGACCAACTTTAATTTTATGTACAATAAACTAAATGTGTCTTAAGGTGACAGGCCCATTTTAAGAGAAAGGACAATGTGACAAGGCGCTGGAGGCACAAGGCTTAGTGTTTCACATCTTTCCAAATTGATTTATTAACCTTTTAAGCACCAGAGGTGTGCAATGCATTGCTTTGCAATATGTAGCACACCACTCTGGCACTCAAAGGGTTAGTTTTTTTTTTTTCCCCCTGCACATCCAGCTATATTATGACTAAATGTCTTCGCTGCCAGGGACATATCCATCACATTACTTTGTAATGCATTAGATATTTTTCTAGCATCTAAGGGGTTAAAAATGGTTGGGATCCACTGCTCTAACATACTGTGCACAGCCATACATATAGGGATAAATAGTTACAAAGAAAATCTCATACAGATACAAAAGGAAACAAATGAAGATACAGTAGCTGAATATCCTTGTTGTAAGAGATCATATAAACCAGTGGCTCTCAGGTTTTTTTTTACAGTGGTGCGACCCTTTGTCTTCACACCAAATCTCAGAAGAACCTAAAGTCAAACCCTTAACCCTTTGAAAGCTAGAGAGGTCTCCAACACATTGCTTTCCAATGCATAGGGATATATCAATAGCATCAACGGTGTTAACATAGTAACAAAATCAAATGTATCAGAATTCTAGTTTGCACTTGTAACCTAAGACTAAAATATTAGGCAAAACCTTCACAGGAAATTGTATTTGGAATTGAATTTTTTACTTCATAATGGGTAGGCTATAGTACTGATTACAGGAGAAAAATAAAAAAATAAAATTAACCCCTTAACAACCAATTGATGGTCCTGGCACATCCTGGGTAGATTTGGTTAAAGGGATAGAAATACTTAAAATGTAAAAAAATATATGTTGTAGGGTTTATCCCCCTGAGTAAAACATGGGTAACAGCTCAAACTTTAATTTTTTTAGGTGCAATATCACAGTGGCCTGAAAATTTACAGTGGCGCTGTTGCTACACCATCCTATGGATTGCTCTGATCCGTAGACCATAAATCTCCATAGAATGGTGTAGCAACAGCGCCACTGTAAATTTTCAGGCCACTGTGATATTGCACCTAAAAATTTCAAATTTGAGCTGTTATAATTTTTTAATAAAATATCTCTCAGCTGTGGGTGTACCCTTGTTTTATTCGGGGACACAAACCCTACAACATATATTTTTTTTACATCTTAAATATTACTATCCCTTTAAGGAGCCATGATGTGCCAGGACCGTTATGGAATTCAGGGCTCCCCGCGCGGCTGCACGCCGTTCAGGGAGCCCTGAGCTGGATGCAGTGATCGACCGACCTTAACCCACTGAGTACCAGATGGTTATGCCACTCATTGCTTTGCAATGCGTGGCATACCAATCTGGCACTCAAAGGGTTAAGAGGTTAAGCAACATGCAATCTACATGTCAACTAGTAGCCACAGCACTAAAGGTTTGCTGCCACCCCCAACTCTGTTCCACTGTCTACTGGTTGTAATAGAACCACACACGTACACTGTCTGACACCCAGCCTTGTTCCACTATCCCACTGGTAGTCACAGAACCACACATACACTGTCTGACACTTCAGCCTTTCTCCACTACCCCAGTGGTAGTCACAGAACCACACATACACTGTCTGACACTTCAGCCTTTCTCCACTACCCCAGTGGTAGTCACAGAATCACACATACACTGTTAGATACCACAGCCTTGTTCCACTGTCCACTGGATGCCACAGAACTACACATACATTGTCTGATGTCCCTGCCTGGTAAGAAAACCCCCCCCACACATATACCGTCTGACACCCCTGACCCTTGTTCCACTGTTCACTTGTAGTCACAGAACCACACATACAAGCTGACATCCCAGCTTTGCCCCATTGTCTGCTATTACTGTAATTTGCTCTGGGGAACCCCTTGCACATCTTAAGGGAACCCTGTAGTTCCAAAGAACAAAGTTTGAGGACCTCTGATGCAGACATTTACATGTGCAAGTGAATCCCGAAAAACAGATCTGAAACAATCATGTAAAGTTTATAGGGACCCTATCACCTAAAATAACCTTGGTGATTTTGAAAGAGCTTTCGATGTAATCTTTATATTGTATTGGCCATTTTTTATTTAGAAAATCCATTTTCAGTTATTTAGCCAATGGCTAAATGTCATTAAGTGAAGGAGGTAATGCAGGGCTCAGACAGGAAGTGCCTGCGCAGCATGCCTTAATTAGCATAATCTATACATCCAAATAACTAAATAATTAGTTTCTAAGTAAAAAAATGGATAATTCAGCATCTAGGTAATTTTCAAACCTCTTTCAGAATCAGCAAAGTAGTTATATCGTTTATCCATTGTAGATGGCATTTACTAAGGAGAGAAGTGACCTATTCGAATAATCTCATTTTTATCTGCCACACAAGATGACTAATCGTTTGAGTGCCAGAGGGGTATCTAACACATGGCTTTGAGATATATTGGATACCCTTAAAAGGGTTAAAATAAGATCAGCTCCCTGTTTCATGCATGGCGTAGAGGAAAGGATGGCCCCCAAAATGCCCACAGACTGCCCCACTGCAGTGACTGCACTCTCCTTGGTATTTAGGAAGAACTATCCGGCTTAGTATATTGGAATTAGGTACACACAGGGCTAGAAAATGTATTCCAGTGCCTGAACTGTATTCGTACATTCCCCACACAACCATCCCCCTTACCTTGTGTGTATCTCGTCTGCCTCCAAACAACGCACACGTCTTAAGGTTAACTTTGTTAGCTGGTCTCAGGAAATACCTTTCACAGACAGTTGTCCCTTGCTTGCCTGCCACACAGTGTCCTATTTCTTGGTTGCTAAAGCTCCCTTCTATCTTTCTCAGGCTATTAGCCTTCCCCTGTGTCCTATCAGCATCCCCCCTCCCCAGGCACTCACTCCTTGGTCACAGTGCACAGATGAAGAATTGGAGGTCATTCATTATTAGGAGGCAACAGCTGGCAGATGGACCTCCCAAAACTTCCTGCAATTAACAAGTGAAAGAGATTAGAGACAGATACACACAAGGGCATCTCTGGTATAGGTGGGATTTGGGCTTTTTTTTTTTTTTCTTCTGTGGCCACTCAGGTTTCTGCTTGATCAGTTCAAGGTAAGCGGTGGGATGAAACATTCTTTTCTTCCGAATTAACCTTGTACAGAACAAGGGACTTTTATTTTTCCCAACCGGTGAATGACCAGATTTGAAAAGAATTAGCAGAAGGAAGACTGCACTTAATTAAAAAAACATTTATGAAGTTTTAAGTGTCCTGGGAAAAAAAAAAAGGAACGGACAAAAATACTTATTGTTCAACAGAATTCCTATGTTGCTTATAGAGTGTATGAGGGTAATTCTCTGCTGTCGCATATATTCGTAGAGGGGGGACACAGCCTTTCCTGCTGCCAATGGTAAAACAAACACAGAGGGGTGTACAATTCTGACAGGTCCCCTGAAGTTAGTCTCCAACGCCAGTGGCAGCACTTCAGGGTATACACTAGAGCTGTAAATTCTTGACTCCAGTCCTCAGGACACACCAACAGGTCAAACTTTAAAGGGATAGTAATGTCACAAAATATATATATACTAGTTGAACAGCCCGTTACACGGGCCACAGTGCCTGTGGCAGTCGGTCGCGGGGCAGTCACACGCAGTGGAGACTGCCCGCGCCTCGGCTGATACAGAGCCTCTGGCAGCCAGTCGCGGGGCAGTCACACGCAGTGGAGACTGCCCGCGCCTCGGCTGATACAGAGCCTCTGGCAGCCAGTCGCGGGGCAGTCACACGCAGTGGAGACTACCCGCGCCTCGGCTGATACAGAGCTGGACGCTCCTTCGGAGCGCCCAGCTCTGTATCAGCCGCGGTGCGGGCAGTCTCTACTGCGTATGACTGCCGCACGAGCAGCAGTGTCTACTGCGCATGTCGGGCGTTACACACAACTTGGCGAATTATTATATAGGATTTTTTTTATAATGCATAGTATCGCTTTAAAGGGACAGTAATGTCTCATAAAAACTTCTTATAGTTTTATAGAGTCTTAGAAAATAAGCAGAATGGTGCAAAACCTATCTCTCAAACCGCTATGGTTTGAGAGATATATTGATTCAAAGTTCCCCCCTCCCATTCTCCTGATGTCAACTGTAAAGCTGACAGCAGGAGAATCGAGTTGTACGTCTCAAGGAGGCTCTGCAGCAGAGCCGAGATTGCATTACCTATAAAGAATTCATTCATTGGAAACATCTACAAAGTGTGCCTGGTTTGCAAGCACACTTTGCAGACATTTCCAATGAATGAATTCTTTATAGAGAACGCAATCTCGGCTCTGCTGCAGAGCCGCCTGCTGGTCCTCGGACCGGAATCTCCTGCTGTCAGCTAGATGCTGAGAAGGAGAGAGAGGAGCGAACTTTGAGTGCCTATATCTCTCAAACCATCTCTCAACCATTTTGCATTACAAAAAATTAAATTGAATAATCGTATATATAGATTTATTTTTTGACATTACTATCCCTTTAAGGAAATCCCTAATTAACATAGGTGACTCAATCACAACAAATGAGTGGACAAACAAAAATTCACGTTAGCTTTACCCTTTGGGTGCAAGAGAACTATCCAGTGCATTGAGTTGCAATGTTTTGGATACCTCTCTGGCACTCAAAGGGTTTAATTGGGGTTTTCTCCCCTCGAATGATGAGAAGTCTCCAACACATTGCCTCACAATACATACCTCTCAACAGTTCAAATGGCCTAAGATGGACATTGTTGCTTTAGGGGGTGTGGCTGGGGGTGTGGCTAGCAAATGGGGCATTGCCAAGAATTTTTAGGTTATTTCATGACCTAGTGACACCTCTTGGTGTAACTGAATAAATGATATAAAGCAAGAACAAAGTATTTTATTTACACAGACTAATTTATAAAAACATATACTCAACATACCTGGGAACTTGTTATTCTTGACTACCCGGAGGGGGAGTCCTGTGGTGTTGTTGGGTAGGATAAATGATGCAATTTGTGTCACAAGTGGGACAGCCTAATTGTGAGTGGGGGGTGTGGCTTCAAAAACTAGTAAAATGTGCCTAGAAAAGGTTGGGGAAGGAGGAGAAGTGGGAGGGTAATGGGAGGAACTAGATGGGAAGGAGCACCAATGGGCAGAGTTTCAGTAGAAACTGCCCACAACCCAGAGAATAAGCCTCTGCCCTGAAGACCCGGTATACACACCACACAGTCTGATCTCTTAAGCACAGGCACACCAGGCTGGGAAAGAGGGACTTGGGTCTCAAGGAGGGACTGTCCCTCCTAAAGAGGGCAACTTGAGAGGTATGAAATGCATTAGAGACCTATCTAGTATTCAAGAAGTTAAAATTCCCAGAATTTGTGAACTTTTTTAGGCAGGTATAGGCAGGTGTAAGACATAAAAATGGATTCTAGATCCTATATTACCATAGATTTGTATCAGTATATCCGTTCCCCTATTGAGTCTCATGTATCCAGGAGAATGTGAGCAATCCTGATGCAAACCAACAGCACAAAAGAAGAGAAATAATAATTGCCATTGATTTAAAGGAGGCTTTTAATCTCTTGAATTAAGGGGTTAACCCTTTCAGTATGTGGCACTGAAACGGTTAAAAGCCCCATTTCAAGCCATGTACATTTTTACTTGTCCCCTAGGGTGCAGTTGGTTTGCAACTTTCTGTAGTTAACCTTTTGAGTGCTAAAAGGGTGTCCAACGCATTGCAAAGCAGCACATCAAGCAGCCCTTTGATACTGAAAGAGTTTACAGGGATAGTAATGTTTCCAAATAAAAGCAGATCTGATTAATCGTCATAGTATTTGGGTCATTGAGAGTGTTATTTCAATACATTCAGAGTTGTAGTTCAAGAGTAATTGAGTGATAAAGTATCCCCCTCCCGCCCCTTTTACTGATGTGACACTGCTCACCTCAGAACAGCATGACTGTCCAGATGGATCACAGACAGGGAGAATCTTCAGTGAGCTTAAGGAAAAACCTGTCAAGGGGGGCAGAGTTTTCCTTATGCTCACAGTAAGAAGATTGTCCCTTGCTGTGAGCTGTCCGGTCAAGAGACCAGATTCCACATCTGAGGGGAGGTGACTTACACTAGGTAAAAGGGGTGGGAGGGGTATACTTTCTCATTCAATTACTCTTGCACTACAACTCTGACAGTATTGAAATAACACTCTCCATAGCCCAAATACTATGAAAATTAATTGGAGCTGCTTTTATTGTGAAAAATTAATATCCCTTTAACCCTTTAAGTGCCAGAGGGGTACGCAAAGCAATGCGTTGCATACCCCTCTGGCACTTAAAAGGTTAATGTGTGCTGTGGTTAGATAGAGTCTGGGTAAGGACGAAAATAAATGAACACTGACACAGAGACTTGCACTGATCGGCTTTGGGGGGGTAGAATTCAAGAACGAAAGATCGTTGCCAAAACAAATATCAGGGCCATAGATATTAGATGTAAGGTAACAGATGACTCAAGAAGCAGTACATAACTTAATGATATGCACCATTTAATTCCTTTTTTTTAACCTACTGAATGCAATGACTGCTATTATTAGGGTATAAACCTGTCATCTTAAAATATTTGCCTATTTGAAAACCTAATTCAAAAATATGCTAGTCAAAGACCAGCAAATATATAGTGTAGGATATACGTTTATGTCTTGTAAGTGGTCTCTTTGGTGAAGTACTGTTAATTAACCCCCTTGAGTGCCAGAGAGGTAGGCAATGCCTTGCAAAGCTATATGTTGTCCACTTCTCTGGCACTTAAATGGTTAATGGCAGTGATGCATTGATAAGCTAATTAGCATAGGGTGCTGTGCTCAGAGAGATCAGTTACTGGTACTAGGAATAAAAGTGTTAAAGTGGGGTTAAAGGGATAGTAATACTTAAATGTAAAAAAAAAAGTTGTAGGGTTTATCCCCTGAGTAAAACAAGAGTACTCCCACTGCTGAAAGGTGTTTTATTCAAAAGTTATTTCAGCTCAATGTTGATTTTTTTAGGTGCAATATCACAGTGGCCTGAAATTGCCCATTGGCGCTGTTGGTACACCATTCTATGGAGATTGTATACAGACCAGAGCTGTCCATAGGATGGTGTAACAACAGCGCCACTGTGCAATTTTAGGCCACTGTGATATTGCACCTAAAAAAATACACCTTTCAGCAGTGAGATTATCCTTTTTTTACACAGGGGATAAACACTTCAATATATATTTTTAACAAATTAAGTATTACTATCCCTTTAAAGTGGAACTATTGCTTTGTAATAAATAAGTCATTCTGAAAATTACCTATTTTTACATTAGCCATTTATTATTTAGAACAATAGTTTATGAGCTATGTAACTTCATTTAAGTTTATGCAAATTAGAACATACTGATAGGTGTGCCATCCAGATAATAACAATCCCATACCTGGGAACTTTGTCTTCTTGAGTCCCCTGAGAGGATTCGTTGATGCGATTGGAGGATATAAATTATGCAATTTGTGTCACAATGGGGTGGGTCTTAACTGCAGGTGGGGGCAGGGCTTAACAGTCTGTATCATAAAGTGGCCACTAAGTGGGTGGGAAGCTGGAGTAAAAAGGTGGGAACGAGGAGAAGTGGGAAGAGCTTCATAAGAAACTCACCACCCCTGCAGAATCAGCCTCTGTCCTGGTAATTATCTTCAAATACTGGAATCTCCGGGGGCAGATCCGGAGAGTTTCAGGTATGAACATTCCACACTATCACCTGCCAGGTAGAACTCATAAACAAGACAATTAATTAAGCTCATAAACTATTGTTTGGAATAAAAAAAAAGACTTTCATAAAAATAAGTGAAGCTGAAAGCTGTTGTGTGACAATTCTAAACTATATATATATATCTGCTAGCCCAATGACTAAACTCTAGTCCTTGGGACATACTAACTGGTGAGGTTTTTGAGATATCTCAAATGAAGGACAGGCAGCCGGTCACAACGGCTGAGTCACTTATTACTCACCTATGATTAACCCTTTGAGTGCCAGAGGGGTACGCAACACAACTTGCGTACTCCTCTGGCACTCAAAGGGTTAAAGAGACACTAATGTCCCATAAAAAATTACACTTGTTTCGTAGAGGTTTAAAAAATAAGTTATTTGGCACAAATCCTATCTCTCAAACCTTTATAATTGAGAAATATTTGTATGTAAACTTCCTCCCTCCTTCCCATTCTCCTGACTTCAGTGTCTAGCTGACAGCAGGAGATCTCGGTCTGAGGACCAGTCGACGGCTCTGCAGCAGAGCTGAAATTGAGTTATTTAAAAAGAATTACCTCACTGGAAAGGTCTACAAAGTGTGCCTGCTTTGCAGGCACACTTTGTAGACCTTTCCCATGAAGAAGTTCTTTTTAAATAAAGCGAGTTTGGCTCTACTGAAGAGCCTCCTCATGTTGCACAACTCAAAACTCCTGCTGTGACTTTGCAGCTGACAGCAGGAAAAGGGAAACTTTATAAGTGAATATCTCTCAAACCATAGCAGTTTGATAAATAGGAATTGTGCCAAATAACTTATTTTTCAAACCTCTACAAAACAAGCATAATTTTTTATGGGACATTACTGTCCTTTAAACAGGAATATATTGAAAACATGGCCTGTTGTTATGCCCTGAGCACTAATGCTAAAAAACACTGTACTAGCCTTTTTGGCTAATATGATACATAGGACCGTATGTTCAAAACCAAAGTGGAGGAATTTCGGGGCAAACGATTTGCACTATAGGGAAGAACTAAAAATGACCATTGATTTAAATGGTCTTTAAGAGGGACAGTCCCTCTCTGAGACCAAAATCCCCCTGTCCCTCTTTCCCACCCTGTTGTCCCACATTTTAAGACATCAGACTTGTGGTGTGTATATAAGTGTATCACACTGCTCCACAGCTATAAAATATGCGTTAATGTCATTTAAATTTCAGTATATGTGTTTATAAATTAGTCTATGTAAATAAAATACTTTGGTCTTCCTTTAAATAATGTATTCATTTCCACAAAGATGTGTTAATAGGTCAAGAAATAACCTAAAAGTTAATGGTATTGACTCACCCACCACACGCTCCCAGCAACACCGCTTAAAAGAAAAGTGTCCCTTTTTGGCTATTTTAAATGTTGGGAGGTATGCATTGGTCTGGTCCTTTTAAGAGTTAAGATTACCATGTGCAATGCGAAGAGTATGTGTCTGGTGGTTTTGCTAGCAACTGTCATGTCCGCCTCTGTGGACTGAGTGAAGATGTTATCTCCCAAACAAAGGAACTAGGGCAAAATTCATTGGGGCAGTTAGGATTTTCTGGCCATAGTAAGGTAAGTGAAGGGTTATTATTAGAAGGTGTTACTTCTCCTTTAAAAGGGCATCACTCAGCAATGTAGAATACTCGGAGGAGATGCAGTTTATATATAGACAGCGCTGATATTTGTAACTAAATCCTACCCTGTTTAGAATCTGAACTTGTGAGCAGTTACAAATGGCAATTGCTAAATGCTCAACATACCAGTAAAGCATTCCATTGTCAAATGGAATCAATGTACAAATCCCCATGGAATAACCGCACACAAATTAATTTTAACCCTTTGAGGAACAGAAGGATGTGCAACTCAATGCTTCTCAATGTGATGAACACCCGGCCCTCTGATCTTTAAAGGGTTAAAGGGCAGGTCTCACGAGGATGGTGCCCGATCAGCAAATCCTCTTCCCCGAGAGCAGGTATTTCACTGAAGCTGCATTGTGAGGGAGCCCCGGTGGACTAATGTGGGACTGGAGGGAGAACCACTGGGCTCTTCATTGGTCCTGTGAGAAGAATCTGAACGGTGATTCTTTGAAGAGGACTGAAAAGCATTGTGGAGCAATGCATTACACCCCATGCTGATCCATAAAGGGACAGTAATGTCCAATTATAATTGTATGCTGTGTTGTAGATTTAAAAAATATAAATTATGTGGAGCAAAATCCATCTCTCAAACCTTTATGGTTTGAGAGATAGTCACATCTAAAGTCCCCCCTCCCTCCCCTTCCCCTGATGTCAGCACTCTACTGACAGCAGGAGATCCCAGTCTTGGGACCAGCCGGCGGCTCTTCAGCAGAGCTGAAATAGCGTTATTTAAAAATAATTACTTCAATGGAACTGTCTACAAAGTGTGCTTGAAAACCTGGCACACTTTGTAGACTGTTCCAATGAAGTAGTTCTTTTTAAATATCGCTATGTCGGCTCTGCTGAAGAGATGCCGCATGTCGGCTGACACGGATCTCCTTCTGTTAGCTTTACAGCACACATCAGGAGAAGGGGAGGGAGGGGGGAACTTTAGATGTGAATATCTCTCAAACCATAAAGGTTTGAGAGATGGGACTTGCTCCATATAATTTATTTTTCTTAAATCTACAATACAACATAAAATTATTATTGGATATTCCTAAACCTTGAATGGGCTGAGTAGGCACATACACTCTACCTAATTAAGTTGTGCACCCCTGCTGTCCTTAATGGGTTAAAACTCCTACCACAAAACTGCCAGTTCTCTGTAGTCTTGCAGTTCAGACTTGTTGGGGTACTTGCGCAGCTTCAAAAGAACCTTGTGTAGATTTTCCAAGACTGACACCTGGGAACCTTTTCTCCCAAGCTCCAGGAGAAATTCTGTATGGCTATGAATGGAAGTGTCGAAATGACATTTTTTTTCATATTGCGGGAGGTGTATAATCTGGTGGGAGTGGACGGTTGAATGGAGGAGTTTGCCATGAAATGGGTGGAAAGTGGGTGGAATGGGGTGGGATTGGGCTACCAGACTACCAGTTCTCTGTAGTCTTGCAGTTCAGACTTGTTGGGGTACTTGCACAGCTTCAAAAGAACCTTGTGTAGATTTTCCAAGACTGACACCTGGGAACCTTTTCTCCCAAGCTCCAGGAGAAATTCTGTATGGCTATGAATGGAAGTGTCGAAATGACACAGTCTGATCTCCTAAACACCAGGGACACCAGGGTGATACACTTATATACACACCACACAGTCTGATCTCCTAAACACAGGGACACCAGGGTGATACACTTATATACACACCACACAGTCTGATCTCCTAAACACAGGGACACCAGGGTGATAAACTTATATACACACCACACAGTCTGATCTCCTAAACACAGGGACACCAGGGTGATACACTTATATACACACCACACAGTCTGATCTCCTAAACACAGGGACACCAGGGTGATACACTTATATACACACCACACAGTCCGATCTCCTAAACACAGGGACACCAGGGTGATACACTTATATACACACCACACAGTCTGATCTCCTAAACACAGGGACACCAGGGTGATACACTTATATGCACACACACACACACCACACAGTCTGATCTCCTAAACACAGGGACACCAGGGTGATACACCTATATACACACACCACACAGTCTGATCTCCTAAACACAGGGACACCAGGGTGATACACTTCTATACATACCACACAGTCTGATCTCCTAAACACAGGGACACCAGGGTGATACACTTCTATACACACCACACAGTCTGATCTCATAAACACAGGGACACCAGGGTGATACACTTATATACACACCACACAGTCTGATCTCCTAAACACAGTGACACCAGAGTGATGCACTTATATACACACCACACAGTCTGATCTCCTAAACACAGGGACACCAAGGTGATACACTTATATGCACAACACACAGTCTGATCTCCTAAACACAGGGACACCAGGGTGGGAAAGAGGGACAGAGGGATTTGGGTATCAAAGAGGGACTGTCCCTCCTAAAAAGGACACTTGGGTGGTGTGCTGTTCCCATAGCAGTAGATATAGTAAGACATGATAATTGCCCTTTAATGTTAGAACCCCAAAAACGTACTTAGCTACCAAATTAAAGGGGATTAAACTCACCTTCATTTTCCGCCAAGAATCCAATACTAGGGCTGATGTACTAAGACGAGCTGAGACAATGCTGGTGCAACCCAACTGCACCACAGAGGACAAATTAAAATTCCATTGATTTAAATGGGCCTTTAGCCTCAGGGTTGGTAGAGAGGTCTCCCAGAGCATTGTTCAACAATTCTAGCATTCTAGGGGTTAACAACCTCATTTAAATCAACTGGGATGCAGGGATTTTTTTATCCCCTATGGTACAATTGGTTTGCCCCAAAATGAGTCCAGTCCTTCTTAGTACATCAGACTCTTTGTGTTGGTAACATAAGGAAAAGGTAACAAGGTTACACCAATTTAAAGGGATTCTGGCTTCCTTTATTAAGTTAATCAGAAATATTTTAGAAATCCCTGGCTGCTTCCTGAATGGTACCCTTGGCTGTTAAATTAAATACAAATATGTGTGGTATTCCATGCTATGCAGCGATGCAGCATAACTATGCAGATCTGCTGTATAGCAAGTGTGCAGGGTTTAAATAAACATACGAACCATGGTTTGCTTCAGTTCCACATTTCTGGAAGGCCCTTTCCTTTCACCCTGGTTAGTTTCTAGTTTAAAGGGAACATATTGTGTAATATGGGATATTGATAGCAGTAGACAGAGGGAGAGATAGATAGATAGATAGATAGATAGATAGATAGATAGACAGACAAGGATGGATTTACACCTCAGGTATAATACTTTCACCTTGCTGGGAAATGTAGGGTTAAGAAAAGCCTACATTTGCCAGCGAGGTGAAAGTATTGCAAAGCACACAAACCTAACCCGGTATCAGCATCTTGAGCCGCACTGGAAGTCAAGAAGGCGGTGCTAGGGAGAGGTAGGAAGGTGGTGGGTGGAGTTTACGTCAGGACAGGGACGTCCTTGCAGAGCTGTGCTTGTGTGCCGCACAGCTCTCTGGCGAGCACATCTTCAAAAGGTAAAGTTTGGAAAGGCTATTTCTACAACAATGTAGAAAAAAAAATACAAAAACCCATATAACAGGCATCCAATTAGGTTAACTTGCGTGGGGGAGAAAGTTCTACTTTAAAAAGTGCTCCTATCAGCCATTTGTGAGGTTAGAAAACTGGCTCTCTAGGCTGAAACACAACTTAGAAGTCTGTGGCTCTTAGTCACAAACGCAGTCCTCATAGACCAGTGGTTCTCAACCTGTGGGTCGGGACCCCTAAGGGGGTCGAATGCCGATTTGACAGGGGTCGCCTAAAACCATCAGATATTTATATTTCGATTCATAACAGTAGCAAAATTACAGCGATGAAGGAGCAATGAAAATAATTTTACTGTTAGGGGTCGCCACAACTTGGGAAATTTTATCAAAGGGTCACGGCACTAGAAAGGTTGAGAACCGCTGCCATAGACCAACTGGATTTGAGGTTTAATACCTTGAGTGCCAGACAGGAATTGTAATGTGTTGGATACCTCTCAGGAAACTGTTCTGTGTGATACAGCACAGATGCACCAAGAAAACATTGGAGGTCTATATACAGATCCCCACTGTGCCCCTTGTTGATCCAACACCACTCACAATGCAGCCCCAGCTTCATAGTCAGGTCTGCTCAGGTTAGCAGATATGCTCATGGGGTAACTATCAGGTGATGGTTGCCCTTTAAGTGAAAGCTTTAAAGACCGCTTCTATCTTGGGACCTAAGTGTTCTTCAGATGTGCTATCCCTCTAAAGCTACTCGCTTAGCCAATAAGGGTATCACCTTAGTTGTACATAAATAGTGAACTATTAAATGGTACACAAATAGATAATGGAGTTGCCTGATGTCTTGAGAAACTGTGATAAAAAAAAACAAACCTGGGCCCTCCACTTCAAATCCAGTAAAAGACCAAACACGTATCGTTTTACTTTACCATACTAAGCAGCTAAAACCAGATGAATTACTCCCCATACCCAGCCAGTAAAAAGCTACAAATCATTCAAAGATCCGCAAGAACGAACCTGAACTATTGGTCCATGAAGATTCTGTATCAGTGTCCAGATGGCCAGAAATGATGGTCTGTTTGCAAATGAAACAGGACCTTGTGGTCTTACTTTATACCTGCAAAATGATAGATTACTTTTTGTAGAGCTGGTGCTACTACACAGTGGCGTAACTATAGGGGTCGCATCTGCAACCGGAACCGTGCACTCCAGGGGCCCGGCTTCCCCCTGCGACCACTCCGTCTGGCGCCCGCAATCTCCCACTGGCGCTCTAGTAATGCAGAGTGCTGGGAGATGACATTGTCTCCCAGCGCTTTGCATTACTACGAGGACCGCGCGGGAGCTCCAGGTAGGAGATGGGGTCAATGTGTAGGGGGTCAATGTGGTTGGGGGGGCCAATGTGGTGGGGAGAGGGGCCAGTAGCACTTCTTGTACCAGGGCCCGGAGGCTTCTAGTTGCGCCTCTGCTACTACGCAGCTGACCAGTTCAATGACTTCTCTTCAGTGAACAATGACAATAATTTTATATATATATATATATGCAACTTTAAATATCATGTACTTATAGCTAAGCACATGTATAAAATCATTATTCATAATTTACATTCATAAAAATATACTCCTAAACTTATTTTTAACATATGTGTAAGGTGTTTTTTTTGAGGGAGCATTCTTGTAATTTTGTTAATGTTGTTTGTAATGAGTGATAAAAGCTACAGTCAGTTAATGTACTGTGACTAGTGCACACTGCTCTTGCATTAACCTGGGCTGTTATGTTATCCCCACCCATTTACACACAAACTCAAGATTGCTGTGCTAGTTGGAGCTCTGGAAAAGGCAGGAAGTCTGCTCCCACAGTGAATACTTAAGACAAGATTTTACGCGTCAAAAAACAGAGAATTTTTACACATACTAGACAGAAGTACAGGGTATGTAAGAGTATATAACATCAGATAGTTTTAGGTGTTCCTGCTCCTTTAAGTGTATTTAACCCCAGTTCATTGTCAGGCGTTAGTGTTCCTTTAAACCTGAAGTGGGTTGCAACAAGGAGCAAGACAAAAATTCATACAGGCCATTAGGATTCTCTGGCCATGGTAAGGTAAGTGGTGAGTTATGATTAGGTATTAATTCTCCATTAAGGTTTTGAGTGCCAGAGAGGTATCCAATGCTATGGCACTTAGAGGGTTAACCCTGAAGGACATCATATCATTACACACCATTTGCAGGATAGTACATCATTACAAAATGAGGTGGTCTAGAACAATTTTGTTCAGAAAAACACCTCTGGTTAAAGTGGAACTATCACCTTAAATAAAGACCTCCCAATAATTATTCATATAGCGATAAGCCTAGAAATAGTGCTATTATCGAGTATAAGTACCGCGTTATTAAGCAGTCCTACTTCTTCTGAGACTGGCGGCTAGGCATGCGAGCAGACATCTTGGCTTAGAGATATCTGTGTGCCTACACTGTCCTTCCAAGTCTCCTTCAGCTAACAGGAAGTACTGACGGGGCAGGTGTCTCAGAAGAAGTAGGATTTCTTATAATAACATTATTTCTAAGCTTATCTCTATATGCATAATTATTGGGGGGCGGGGGGGGGCTTTATTTAAGGTGATAGTTCCACTTTAAAGATTTTGACAATCAGGGTTCCACAGTGAATTCATTTGAATTTAAAGGATACCAGCACTGCAGTAAAGAGTATTAGCAATGAGTAGCTTTTAATTTGTTGAAAAATGGACTGATTATTTAGACATCAGTTAGGTAAATTAGTGACACTTGTCTTTATCAGATTGTAAACTGAAACATCTAGCAGTAGACTACAATTAATCAAATGCAGTATATACATATACAACTGTCTGCTCTGTGAAAGATACATAGGTCAGTCCTTCTGTTAAAAATAGGCTGACCATATTTCCTTGAGACAAAAACGGGACGGGGTGTGGGACAGACGGACAGTGGGACTCCGTCACTCCGAGTCCAATTGCAGTAAGCTGCAAGCAGCGAGAGTGTGTTTGCTCCATCCCTTACTAGCGGTGTTCTCTCTCTCTGGCCAAAAAGCCTGCCCCTGAAGTAAATCAGACTCACACTAGTGGTTTTACTGTGTTCACTGTACGCATTGATTACCATAGAGTCTTATGACTCGTCGTCATATCACTGTCTAAGAGACTCTATGGTATTTTACCATAGACTTGAGAGTCTTACACAGTTATGAGTCACTCGAGTCATAAGACTCTGTGGTAATCAATGTGTACAGTAAAACCACTAGTGTGACAAAAGGAAGTTCCAATTTACTTTATCTTGTGAGAAATAAGCAAGCCGCATTCAGTTTTTTACAAACAAATTAAAAACTATATAAGTTATCTTAAAAATGGGACAAAATTTACATTTATATTAAAAATACGGGATGGTCTGTAAATATGAAAAAAACGGTACTGTCCTGTTTAAAATGGCATGTATGGTCAGCCAAGTTAAACATATGTTTAGTTTCAATACGGTGCTTGTCACTTGTCTGTAATATAAACAGTTTGTAAGATATTAATCTTTATGTGCTTGTGGCTTGTCTGGCACTTTATGCAAATTTATTTCAGAGCTGGGCCAATATTGTCCAATAATGTGAAGGAATCTCAGAAGAGCCAACACTCTCGGGGCATTTCTAATAGCACAATAAGCAATTTTTGGCTTTAAAGTGGAACTTTCATCCGCGATAAAGTCGCCCTGCTTTAATTAAGCAGGTAGCGACTAGCTTTAGAATATATATTTTACCTTTCAAAAGTAGCCCGATCTAAAGAAATCAGAGACTGACGGCCTGGTTAGTGCAGTCTGCACGCCTGCGCAGTCAATTCTTTCCAGTAACCATATGGTGCAGTTCAGTCTACTCAATGGAGACCGGG
The DNA here is from genome assembly GCA_037306005.1 of Rhinophrynus dorsalis. NCBI lineage: Eukaryota > Metazoa > Chordata > Amphibia > Anura > Rhinophrynidae > Rhinophrynus > Rhinophrynus dorsalis. The sequence goes on from CM074727.1 coordinate 140,862,218, forward strand.
ACTGACAGCGCAGGCGTGCAGACAAGATGTCTGCACTGTAGCCTGGGTTCCGGTCTCCTTCAATGAAGGATTTTTTTAGATAGGCTACTTTTGAAAGGTAAAATATATATTCTAAAGCTAGTCGTTACCTGCTTAATTAAAGCAGGGCGACTTTATTGCGGATGAAAGTTCCGCTTTAAACAAAGATGATTTGCACGCTCTGCAGGGAATTAGAAACATTTACCACCAAAACATTTCTAAAGAAATATTTTAAAGAAATATGGTTCAGACAGTATGTATAAGCAAATTGTAATTCTCTGTAAAACAAACTTTTTTTTATTAAGATGATATGTCTAATTAGGAACCATTTATTCCCATTTAACCCTTTAAGTGTCAAAATGGTATGCAATATATTACATGCCCCTCTGGCACAAAAACCGTTAAAATATCCCACTACATATTATATATATACCAAAATCTTCTTCAGTGGACAAGCGGAATCATCAAACACTAGACAAGACAAGCTAACCACATCTGGAGCTGAAGGGGTTAGGGCAGCTCAAACCCAATTTTCACATATATCCTCTTCAAATAAACAAGCTTGAATTGAGGATTTTAGTTTTTTAATCAGTTCCATCAAGTTCGACCTCTCCCCTCAGATCAAGGGCTTAATATTTGCTCAGTGCTGAGTGGAATAAAGAGTGTGCTATTCAGTGTGAGGGCCAGGAGATGAACTGTGAGCCAAAATGCAACAATTCAGGAAGTAGTCTTCAGGAAGTATGGTGTCAGAATATGTTACCGTCGGGAGGGGGCCGCAAAAACCCCTGCAGCAGTACGAGAGGGGAAGGAGTGGGAACTGTAACCTCACTGTGCAGTGAGAGAGTGCATTAGAGATTCAATGTGGTACATTTATTTCTTGGCAAATTAATCACATATTAAGTGCTGATGTACTAAGAGGAACTGGAGTAATTCTGCACCACAGGGGACAAATAAACATTCCTCAAATCCCCACTGATTTAACTCTTTCAGTACCAGAGTGGTACTCAACGCATTGTGTTGTTAAGCGTGAGAACGTATCTGATATTCAAAGGGTTAATTGGGGCTTTTAACCGCTAGAATCCTAAAGAGGACTCTGGTACATTAAAAAGGCACATACTGGATCACTACAATCATCGCCTTTCCAGAAGCATCTTTCTAAACGGATAGCTATACTTAAAATGTAAATAAGTATGCTGTGGTGTTTATCCCCCTGAGTAAAACAAGGGCACTCCCACTGCCAAAATGTATTTTACTCAGAAGTTATTACAGCTCAAACTTGAATTTTTTAGGTGCAACATCACAATTTTCATGAAATTGTACAGTGGCGCAGTGGCTACACCATCCTATGAGATGTTCATCCTATGGACAGCGCTAGTTAGTTGACCATAAATTTCCATAAGATGGTGTAGCCACAGCGCCACTGTACAATTTCAGGCCACTCTGATATAACACCTACAAAAATTCATGTTTCAGCTATAATAACTTTTCAATATAACATCTTTTAGCAGTGGGAATACCCTACAATATATCTTTTTTTTTCTTTACATATAAAGTATTACTATCCCTTTAAGCTAATGTTTAACCCTTTGAGTGCCAGAAGGATGTCCAGGCACTCAGAGGGTTAAGGAACTCCTAATAATAACAACCTCACACACACTTTAATCTGTACAGAAAATTGTAGTATCCACGCGGGCCTTGATTGGGGTGGGTGAGATTGGGAGGTGGGGATTGCTCTAAAATGGGTGGAGAATGGGAAGAACAGGGGCGGAGAGTCACCAGGAAGTGGGCGGAATTACAAGAGAACTGACTGACCTCTGACTGGCCTATGTCCTTGGAGACCCAGTATTTACATTTAACCCTTTGAGTGCCAGAGGGGTACGCAACTCATTGCTTTGTCTGGAGTCCCTGGTCAGATTTGGAGAATTCCCAGATGTGGCTGTTAGTGTTTCTTTATTTGCATCAGGACAATATTTGTCTTTTCATCTATCATATAACAGCCTTTACATTTGTTTTCTAATAAAAAGCACCAATAATCATACCTGGGAACTTACTGGACCTTCCCGAGAGATTGCAGTTCTCAGATTGAATTACCAGGTCTCCGGGGACAGAGGCTGGTCGTCTGGCTTGGGAGCTCTGTGGTAACTCCGCCCACTTTCAGATTATTCCCGCCTACTTTTCCATTCATACTGTTCACTGCCACCTGTTCCTCCCTCTTCCCTCTCCATTTACATGTAAACCCCGCCTCTCAACCCTCCAACTCTCACAAGAATGCCCCAACCAAATTTATTATGAAGCAAATAGCGTAATTTAGATATTCCTATTCCCAGCCCTATATGTGTTGTTTTGGGGTTTATGGATAAAAAGATTCACAGATATGTCTATAATGTTAATTTTAACATCAATACATAGACCATCCTGCTTTATAATTGATATTGTGAAAATGTCTTCACAAATTTACAGTAGAATGTCAGTTTTCATTTTAAAACCAGCTCGCTGAGTTTTCTCTAAAGTAGTTTATTCCAAACTAATGTAATTAAAAAAAAATGTGCTAATCTCCTTTCACTTAGTGATATTAACCCTTTAAGGAGCAGAATGTTATGCAACACATTGAGAATGAATGCACTGCATATCCTTCTGCTCTTTAAAGTGTTAATAGACACCAAGGAATTTTAGCTAACAAGATTAAGATAAGACACTTATTTCAGATAAGACACCTTTAAATGCGGAGATAATGAGAGCAAATAGGTGTTAGTTACCATGTAAACAAGAGCTGGGCAACAGGAGGCCCTCCAGCTGCTACCAGGCTACAATTCCCATAATTCCCCGCCAGCCAATAATGGGAACTGTAGTCTGGTAGCAGCTGGTGGGCCTCACTTTGCCCATCACTGGTGTAAACACTCCACTACTGCAGGCTTTGGGCCTATCCAGTGGATTAAAGTATATTTCCTAAGTGTCCCTCTTTTCGAGGGATAATCTGTCTCTGAGACCTAAATCCCTCTGTGCCACTTTCCTGCACTGGTGTACCTCTTTTTTTAAGGAGATCAGACTGTGTGGTGTGTATATAAGTTCATCACATTGCTCCACAGCAATAAAACTCACGTTTGTTTAAACTTCAGTAGATATGTTTATAAATTAGACTGTATAAAAAAAATACTTAGGTCTTGTTCTAAATCATTTATTCAGTTACACAAAGTGCCAATAGGTCATGAAATTACCTAAAAATTCTTGGTAATGCCCCTCCCATCAGCCCCGTCCCCAGCAATACCCCATAAAACAAAAGTTGAAATGTTGGGAGGTATGTAAAAGGACAGCAGTCAGCATTATAGAGCATTACAAGAGCACATCCCCAAATTAGTTGGAAGGAAAATGTGCCCTATCAGACTAAATAGCGATTTTCACCCACGACTGAATGGCAGGGCTGAACTCCTGTGAGCAGGACTGACAAAAAAGCTGGGGAGGACCAGCAAAGGTCTGTAAAGTGACTCCCAAAACTCCCTCACTAATCCTGCAACAGACTCTGAGCTGTGAGACTTAACCCCTTAAAGGGATAGTAATACTTCGTTTTAACTTTATTTTATTTTGTAGGCATTAAAAAAACATGAAGAATGATATAAGTCTTATCTCTCAAACCTTTATGGTTTAAGAGATATTCACAAGCAAAGTGTCCCCCTCCCGCCCCTTTTACTGATGTAACACTTTTCAGCCAGGGCAGAAGGGAGCTGCCCAGGTAGACTGCAGAGAGGGACAATCTTCAATTAAGATAACGCAAAAAACTGAAAAGCTTGTCAAGGGGGGCAGGGATTTCATTGTTTTCATAGGAATAAGAGTGTCCCCTTCTGTTATCTGTCCAGTCTATGGACTGCATTCCACATCTGAGAAGAGATTGTTTACAGTAGGTAAAAGGGGCAGGAGGGGGAAACTTTGCTTGTGAATATCTCATAAACCATAAAGGTTTAAGAGATAAGAGTTATATCATTCTTCATTTTTTTTTAATGCCTACAAAATAAAATAAAGTTAAAACGAAGTATTACTATCCCTTTAAGGACCAGAGTAGTGTGCAATGCATTGCTATACCCCTGGTTCTCAAAGGGTTAGATACTACAGTTCAGAATCACATGGAACCCGACTTGCAATCCCATAAAGTACTATGGACAGGCTTGAAAAGCCTTAGCAGTCTATGGAACTTCAGGGGGCAACTCTCCAAAGCTTATAGTAGTCAGTTCCCAGCAGAAGGGATCAGTATTCTGAACCTCCTCTCTAAACTACTGACAGGAGCCGTTTTGGGGCTGCACTGAGCAGCTCCCATAAATGTAGACTTTAACCCTTTGAGTGCTGGAGAGGCGTCCAATGCATTCCGCTGCAATGCACTAGATACCTACCTCTCTGGCACTCAAAGGGTTAGATACTACAGTTCAGAATCACATGGAACCCGACTTGCAATCCCATAAAGTACTATGGACAGGCTTGAAAAGCCTTAGCAGTCTATGGAACTTCAGGGGGCAACTCTCCAAAGCTTATAGTAGTAAGTTCCCAGCAGAAGGGATCAGTATTCTGAACCTCCTCTCTAAACTACTGACAGGAGCCGTTTTGGGGCTGCACTGAGCAGCTCCCATAAATGTAGACTTTAACCCTTTGAGTGCTGGAGAGGCGTCCAATGCATTCCACTGCAATGCACTAGATACCTACCTCTCTGGCACTCAAAGGGTTAAGGAACCCTAACACCAAAAAATGAAATAGGTTGATATAATGTTAAATATCACAGGCTTACAGATAGTGTATGTTCCATGGAACTACTCATATGTTACATCCCTACAATATTATCCTAAACTTGCTTTTCAACACGTGCAAATTGCCCTATTCAGAGAGCAATTAGTTAATCTTGTTTGTGTTGACAGATAATAGCTAAAGTCAGTTAATTGATTGTGATTAGTACCCACCGCTCTTGTTTTGTTCTTTTACCTCAGCCCAATCACACATAATCCTGGACAATCAAGGGGAGCTCTGGGAAAAAAACAGGAACGTCTGCTCCTCAGAGCATATGTAAGACTACATTTTAGATCTCGGAAAACAAATAGATAATTTTTAGGTGTTTGTATTCCTTTAATAAAACATGATAATTGACCTTTAACCCTGTTAGTGCCAGAAGGGTACACAGCACATTGCAGAGCATTGCATTTGTACTCCGAATGCCATTCAAATGTTTAACTCTTTGAATGCCAGAGAGGTATCCAACACAATGTGTTGCTACCTCTCTGGCACTCAAAGGGTTAAATAAATATACTTTATTGGACCATCTTTGATGTTAGAAACATCTCCAGTGGATTTATTGCTGGAGATACAAAGGCCTAAAAAAGCAAAATGTCCCAGAATGTGAAAAAACAAACAATAACACTTATTTGGGAAATAAATGTTCATTTTTTTTTGTTTCTTCCAAGCCATCAGTCCTGAGCTTGGTAGGAAATAGTAATTTTACTTAAAACATGATATTTAAAAATATATATGACTAAAAGTATTTGCATAAAAATTATATAAGTAGATTTTTTACTTATGTAGCAATTAAATGTTTTTTTTTTTTTAAAGTTCGCCTTAACACAATAAATATAAAATTAGCGTATGCATGGTAGCCGATATTCACGATCTCTTGTTTAATTTCTTTGGCAGTTCTGCATAATGTCAGTTTCTTTTTTGTAGCTGACATTATACAGAAAAAAGTACCTGGCAACATATAGAAATCTTTAGCTTCACGTGTGCCGAACTGAAATCTTAATCTTGTTCCTCACCCACTGTGATCTAAAATTTTTTAATTTCCTTCAACCGGAAAACTGTTGTTAATGTTAAAGAGAAAACTGGCAAAAATAGATCTTGCTGAAATGTATATTTCTTCCTTCTATCTTTTAAGAAGCTAGTTTAAGGTTTACAGTTCACGGTAAAAAAAAATAAAACTCTAGCCAGGGAAGCAGAAAAGATGTTTAATGTTTTTTTCTGCAACTATGTAATTTACGTTTGTGTATGTTTTTTTTTGCTTTCATTTTCTTAAATGTATAATAAAGATGTTACAGAACATGTATATACATGCGCTGTGCAACTTTTGCTAGTATATATATATATATATATATATATATATATATATATATATATATATCATCGTCATCATCATCTTCAGCTATTGTCGATCCACCGCAGGATGAAGGTCTTCTCAGTAAGCCTCCAAACAACTTCAGTCCTGTGCTCTGTATATATATACTAAATCTTACTAAATCTTATACTGTGTAGGGATTTTCGAATGTTTAACACAATAGAAATGCTGATGTACAAAGAGGAAGTAAAAAGTGTTGGAGCAACCCAACTGCACCATATGGCAGAAATAAAAATTCTCCAAATGCCAGCTGACTTAACTCTTTGTGTGCCAGATTGTGTGCACTGCATTTCACTCAAAGGAATACATTTTTAAACCCTTGACTAAAAGAGAGGTCTGAGACTTCTCTAGCATTCAAGGGGTTAAACTGACTTCTCTAGCTTTGAAGAGGCTTATAAGCCCTCGGTGAATGTGGACTGTACACATATATCTAATTTTTTTTATTCCCAAATCTTTAGCACACAAATCACCCAGCAGACAATGTTTTCACTGCAGCAAAGGCTTCTGGGTAGAGACATATAAAGAACAGCCATACATTACAGTTTGCTTATTCCTGTATTTAGTTAAACATGGGGCCCCTTAAATATATACCTGTATACGTATAAAAGGCATATAAAGAAAGCACTATGATTATTATTACTATTGCTGTATATTTCTAACGTGCTAGCATATCCTGCAGCACTTAACAATTGTTCAGGGCAAAACAATCCATTTTGGGGTAAGGTTGACAGATCACCACTTTAACCCTTCACTGCAAAAGCAATGTGTTGCATACCCCTCTGGCACTCAGAGGGTTAAAAAAAGGTGACTGCTTTGTGAGAACCATTGCAGCCCAGTAATAATCACTGTAGCCATGCCGCATTTGTTTTTTTCCCTGTGTGCCCCTTTTTAATTGGCTAATCAGGCAACCTTATGACCAGGGATCCTAGTATTTTACCTTTGATAAATCCAGACATTTCTGGCCAAACACAATGAAGCTGCTCTACGTTGCTGGGGAAAAAACATTCTCCAAATTCCCAATGATCAAACCCTGTGAATGCTATAGATATATCCAGTCCATTGCATTGCAATGCACTGGAGACCCCCTCTAGCATTTAAGGGGTTAAAAGTTCCATTTCAATCAGGAGACCTTTGTATTTGTCCCCTGCAGTGCAGATGGTTTGTTCCTTAATGGTTTATGGTCATTTTACTGCATCAGCTTCATAAAGGGATAATAATACATCATATTTCAAAATCAGCATCTTGTAGTCATTAAAAAAATAAACAAAATGCCCCCAGTAACAGCTCTCAAACCTTTATGGTTTGAGAGCTAATCGTAGTTTAAGTTCCCCCCTCACTCCCCTTTCCCTGACGTCAGCGTTCTAGCTGACTGCAGGGGAATCCGGCCCCGGGACCAGTCGGTGGCTCTTCAGCAGAGCCGAGATCACGTTATTGGAAAATAAATCCTTCACTGGAACGGTCTTCTAAGTGTGCTTGCAAACCAGTCACACTTAGAAGACCGTTCCAGTGAAGGATTTCTTTTCCAATAACACAATCTCGGCTCTGCTGAAGAGCCACCGACTGGTCCCAGGACCGGATTCCCCTGCAGTCAGCTAGAACGCTGACGTCTGGGAAAGGGGAGGGAGGGGTGAACTTAAACTACGATTATCTCTCAAACCATAAAGGTTTGAGAGATGGGACTGGGGGAATTTTGTTTATTTTTTTAATGACTACAAGATGCTGATTTTGAAATATGATGTATTACTATCCCTATAAGCTATATCTTTATGAATACTTGTTTTCACTGTAACACTGAAATAAATAATACTAATAAATAGTATGCAATTATGCAAATTAGTCAGCACTGGCTGGCATAGCCTGGTGTGTCAGATAGTAACAATCCACTCTCCCTCCCGACTGTCACTTCCTTCCAGGAAAGAAGACATTACATAAACTGTTAAATACAGACAAATATTTCATAATTAATAGATTTAAAATCTAAGGCTAATGTAAATATACAAGATTTTGTAAGTTCTTTCAAAAACATCCTTTAAAAAAGTCAATTCCTATTTAATATGCTTCACAAGTTTGCTTCAGATAATTTTGTTTAACCCTTTGAGTGTCAGAAAGGTATCCAACCAAAGCATTGTGTTGCACAGCCAAATGGCACCCAACAGGTTAACCTCGCAGCATATGCTGGATTCCAAAGCGGGTTATGCAGAAAATATCACAGACAATGGTTAATACACCACAATAGTCAGAATACTCTGAATCACTGGCCTAAAGCATCTAATATTACTCACTACTCCTCATATTACACATAAGCACACAAGGAACAATATAAGCAGCTGTTAATCACAGCAAATGGGTAGATTTCATTTTAGACTAATTTTTTTACTTAGTCCCATTTGTGAATTTCCTGCACGTTATACTAGCTTTTTTTTAACGTATTGAAAATGTATGTTTTTTTTTCAAAGTATTGAAAATCTATGTTGCAAGAATATGTGGCTTATGTGCTGCTCACCAGGGGGATTTAAATGATGTGATTCGAGATTCGAGTCATAAAGGGGATGGAGTTTAATCTGGTGGGTGGGGCTTACCATCCTTGTGACATAAAGTGGGTGGGAATTGGGCAGAACAGGGTGTGAAGGAGAAAAAGTGGGTGGGAAGTGGGAAAAACAGGGTGGGAAGGAGAAGTGGGCAGGGTTTCAAAAGAAACTTAACAACAGTGGAGAATCAGCCTCTGTCTCCGGAGACCTGGTAAATAATTGTAAAATCCGGAGTCTCAGATAGATCCAGAGAGTTCATATTATATATATATACATATATATATATATATATATATATATATACACACACACTAGTTGAAAAGCCTGTGTAAACGGGCCTCAGTGCCACCTCAAAACCTTGGCTGGTGGTCGGATCCTATTGGCCTCGCTGTAGTCAGGCGCAGTACTAACTACTCGATCGTGCCGCAGCTGATAACGGATCGTGGAGCTCCGAATTCAGACCGTAGTCCTCCCTGCGCACCTTCGTGCCCCGCTCCGTTATCAGCCATGGCGCGTTGGGGCAGTCAGTACTGAGCATGACTGCAGGGCGCGCAGCCATCTCTACTGAGCATGACGGCTTCTGACAAACATGCATTTAGCGAATTGTTATATAGGATAATATATATATATATATATATATATATATATATATATATATATATATATATATACATACACACATACACTACCGGTCAAAAGTTTTAGAGCACCTCAATTTTTGCTACTTTTAGTAATGGGTATGTCTAAAATAATGGTATCTTTAGAAAGATACATTTTTTGCCTTTCTGGACAAAGGATGTTTTAACACTTCTACTGTGTTTGTGTTTAGCTGTAATTTTCCTCTTACTCGTTTAATGTACCCACATATATTATATACAGTTTTTCTTGCCATAAGATGGACTTTCTAAAGATACCATCATTTTCATCATATAATTTACTATAAAAATTATAAAATATGATGAAAAAAAGTAACAAAAGCACTTTTTTTTAGCTTTTATACAAAAAATCTTTTACATATCAACAAACACTAAAAAAACCCTGCTAAATAGATTATAATATTTGTCTTGAGTTTAGAAATACCCAATGTTTACATATTTTTCTAATGTTTTTGCCAAATTATATGGCAATAACTAAAAGTAGCAAAAACGGAGGTGTTCTCAAACTTTTGACCGATAGTGTTTATACACCATATCCATGTTACAGCTGTATCTTTAATTACATGTGCTGTTTTGCAAAAGGCTTGGGAGAAAATTTTCATTGCACTCATCACTGCCTCCCGTGTATTACACAATACAGCACAATCTCCTGTCCAGGAAGTGAGCAGTATATGCACATTATCATATACCTTGCACTCTATCACATCAAATCTGCAAATTTTACAGTATGCACGTTTATATAAAAAGCAAGCTGTATTTTAGAACTGGTGCTCTTTTAAGCTGAATTTTGCCCATAAGTTACGTCTAGTTAATTTGAAATTGACGTAAACACTACCTAGAGGTTGTACTAATCATCCTATATAGTAATTCTCTAGGATGTTTGTCACGATGCAGTCACGGGCAGTCTCTACTGTGCATGATTCCATCGCGTGAGTGAGGTAAGGCAAGACTCCATCGAGTGGAGCAGTGAGGTAGAGGCCTCTTAACCCTTTGAGTGCCAGACAGGTACGCAACGCATTCAAAGCAATGCGTTGCGTACCCCTCTGGCACTCAAAGGGTTAACACTACCCAGACCTTGGCACGTGTACACGGGCTTTTACACTAGTTTCTTTATAATATAATACATTTTTGAGAAATTTAACTACATTTGTTGTTGATACCGTATAGCACATTATGCTCATTAGTTTCTGTGTTGGGCCAATATTACAATACTCTGTGTTAGGACTTAATCTAGAGAGGGTCAGAACACCGGCGGAATTTCTAATAACACAACAGTGGGTCATATGCTTTGTTAAAGGGATAGTAATACTTTGTTTTATCTTTTAGTAATACTTTGTTTTATCTTTATTTTATTTTGTAGGCATTAAAAAAACATGAAGAACGATATAAGTCTTATCTCTCAAACCTTTATGGTTTGAGAGATATTCACAAGCAAAGTTTCCCCTCCCGCCCCTTTTACCTAGTGTAAGCCATCTCTTCTCAGATGTGGAATGCAGTCCATAGACCAGACAGATAACAGAAGGGGACAATCTTCTTTCTATGAGAACAATGAAAGCCCTGCCCCCCTTGACAAGTTTTTCAGGTTTTTCCCTTATCTTAATTGAAGATTGTCCTTCTCTGCAGTCTACCTGGACACCTTCCTTCTGATCTGGCTGAGCAGTGTTACATCAGTAAAAGGGGCGGGAGGGGGATACTTTGTCATTCAATTACTCTTGAACTACAACTCTGACAGAATTGATATAACACTCTCCAAAGTCCAAATACTATGATGATTAATTAGAGCTGCTTTTATTATGAAACATTACTATCCATTTAAAAAAGTTAACCCTTTGAGTGTCAGAGGGCTATGCAAGGCATTCAAAGGGTTAAACTACTCTTAAGATGATAGGCCCACTTTAAATGCTTTGTTCAAATCAGCACATGGCAATCATACTGTCTTCTGTTTTATTTTTATATCAAAATGCTTTATAGCTTTACTCCCATAATCCGAATGTTACGAAAAAGAATTTCATAGAGATCACCATTCACTATATAAAAATGCTTCTTTCTTAAAGGAAAAAGCAACATAAAGCAGAAATCAACTGAATGAATATTTGTCTTGGACGGAGAGCGTTGTAATAAAATCTACAGCTCTAATGAAAATAACATTTTAAAGCGACTCCACTCTCTGAAGATCAGGATCATGCATTTAGTTTATGAGTTACGGACTTTAAAAGACAAGTCCTTAAAAAAAATGCATTGGAGCACCATATTAAATGAACTATTTATATGATCTTATCTCTGGCTTTCGCTATAGAGAAAGAGACATCTTGAAGCTCCATTCAAATTCCTTACTGACATTTATTTTTTATCAGACAGTGAGTCGGTTTCCCTGGGAAACGCGGGTTTTAGTTTTCAGTGAAGCACTTTGTGAAGCTGATTACCTAAGAAGCCCATTGTGAGTATCTGTCAGCAAGATCTCCTGGCATACAATGCTGATTTGCCCAATGGCACATAATTCAATACAAAGGTGGGCAACTAGCAGGTATCCGTGTTGTTGTTGCACTACATCTTCTGCCGGCCACTGGCTGAGGATGATGGGAATTTTAGTCTACATACCAACAGCTAGAGACTAGCACATTTTCTACCTTAGAGAGAATTAAATAATTATCCATATCTCACTACTGGGAAAGAACTTCTGCTGCATTGTAAACATAGCTGGGAACTCTCCGGATCTGCCCTGGAGGGTCCAGTTTTTGCTGGTAATTACCAGGTCTCTGGGGCAGAGACTGATTCTCTGGATGTGGGGTGTATTTATGCAAACACTGCCCACTTCTGCATCTTCTCAGTCTGTTCCTCCCACTCCCCGCCCACTTCTCCTCCTTCCCCAGCCTATTCCTCCTGCTTTCGTCATGCATACTAAGCCCCACCCCCACTCGTGACTAAGCCCTGCCCCTTTTTGACCCGAATCACGTCATTTTTCTCCCCCTGCGGCACCACAGCAAAAGTCAAAGTTCCCAGGTCTTATCGTAAATGGAGCGAATTATTGTCAGTCTACTTTCAGTTATTCCACAGAACAGGGACACTGATACAATTCCAAAGTTCAGACACTCCTAGAAGTCTGTTTTTAAATATATCTACAAAATGAAATGTGTTGCCTACCTTTTTTTTGGTAACTTGGTAAACACACCTCAGGTTGGGGAAGGATTGGTCATAATTAGGGCTTGTTGAAAAGTTAATTTCCTTCTAGAAGGAATTTTTACCGGGTCGGACAGAGGTTTTTCTCTCCCAAGAAATTTTTGCTGACGGTTTTACTGAGCTTTACCTACTGGCATGCACTTTCCCATGCACTCACATTAGTGGCATAACTAGTAATTGGAGGACCCCGGTGTAAAAATATTTTTGGACCCCCCTATCGCAAAAAAAATTTCACAGAACCTGTTGGACCCCTTAGATGCCTTTGGTCACCTTCAGAGGACACTGAAGCTCCAGTAGAGCGTATCTGTATGGAGCCCAATGACTGTAATGCACAGAACACACTGGTAATTGCATGGGGGCAGTGTTCACTGCACATATTTAGTCATGAATGGCCCATGTGGGTGTCAGCCAATCATGTTTGGTTGTTGTCGACATAAGCCACTCTGACTGGTCACACCTCTGGCATGTCTCCAGAAATAGGGGGAGAACAGTAATAAGGGTGCTGAGTGCTGCTTTGCAGTGCATGTAGGGCCGTATGTTTAAAGGGACAGCGACAAAAAATTGTCGTATGAAAGACAAAAATAAGTAATTGAATGCATGAACAACATTTTTTCTATAGAGTATACGACAAAAAACTAGTAATGTCCGTTGTGTACGACACAACTCCAGAACTGACGGGCAAAGGGGTGTGGCTAGGGCTTTGCTAAACTATTCTTCAGTGTCGTATAGAGGAAAAGAAAATTTGTCGGAACTAACGACAAAAAAAGTCTTTCAAAAGACAAAATTTGTATGTTAAGAAAAAAGTGGAGGTAATGTGTTCTGAATGTGAGAATTTTTGTTTTCAGTTAAGATATTTTTGTCTTTAGTTAAGACATTTTTTTGTTAGGTAAGGCATTTTTGTCTTTACATATGACAATTTCAGTCAGGACAAACAACATATTTCCAATCACAACCGACACTCTCTGAAAATATTAATGAGCCCAACGACACTGTACTTTGAAAAGTTGTTACAAACAACAAAAGCTATTTCACTACTTCTTTGAACATATGGCCCTTAGAGTTCTTTTAATCCTTTGGGTGCCAGAGGGGTACACAATGCATTGAAAAGCAATACATTGTGTACCCCTCTTGCACTCAAAGGATTAAGGGCATATTTATCTGCCAAAGGGAAATGCTGTCAGTCACTAATGCAGAATATAAATCCACTTACCAGCAATACAAACACATTATATCTGTTATATAAAACCGGATTCCTGTGGCACCAAAACTTACTAACAACACATATTTGCAAATAAGGCGACACTGGTATGAAAAACAGAATCACTTTCGCAATGTATGATACCCTCTATACACATAATACATCATATCTACTATCCTCTCCAAGGAGGGTTGGACATTTCAACTAGTTCAAGGTTTTAACCCATTCCTATCTTTGGTTATTAACCCCATAAATGCTAGTGATGACTCCAATGTATTGGCCTTGGAGACATATCTTGAAACAAACAGGTTAAAGCAGTTTTATAGTCTGGTAGCAAGGGGAGGGGGAAGCATGTTGTCTACCTAAGGCAGGGAGGGGGGGAGTTAACACTGTAATTGCCAGAGGCGGGTTACAACTCATCACTAATGCAGTTTACACCTACCTGTACTAACACCTTATGACTACTTAATTTAATTTGAAAGAGCTTTTTTTTAAAATGTTTATAAAATATTTAATACAGCCACGTAACTAGAAAAATCGGGTTAATTAATCACCTCTCCCATTAAAAAATCAATATGACTAAGATTATTTTTAAACGTTTGAGTGTCAGAGCAAGAGGAACTGGCATCCGGGCAGGAGAGCAGTGTATAATTCTAGTATTTGACAGACAGGTGTGCCAGTAAGTATTGTCTATACATTTCTTCCTCTATTGCAGCAGTTCTTAAACTGGGTTCAGTGGATCTGCCATGTCTCTTCAAGAGGTACAAGGGGTTCAGTAGAGGAGATGTAAGTGTATTTGTATGTTTGTGTGGTTCTGTGACTACCAGTGGACAGTGAAAAAGGCTGGTGGATCAGACACTGGATTTGAAGTTCTGTGACTACTAGTGGTAAAGTACAATAAGCCTGGGGTATCAGATTGTGTATGTGTGATTCTGTGACTACCAATGGTAAAGTACAACAAGCCTGGGGTATCAGATTGTGTATGTGTGTGATTCTGTTACTACCAGTGGTAAAGTACAACAAGCCTGGGGTATCAGATTGTGTATGTGTGTGATTCTGTGACTACCAGTGGTAAAGTACAACAAGCCTGGGGTATCAGATTGTGTATGTGTGTGATTATGTTACTACCAGTGGTAAAGTACAACAAGCCTGGGGTATCAGATTGTGTATGTGTGATTCTGTTACTACCAGTGGTAAAATGCAGCAAGACTGGGGTATCAGATAGCATATGTGTGATTCTGTGACTGGCAATCATAAAGCGCAGCAAGGCTGGTTATCAGACTCTACCAATTACATTGAAACCCTCCACCCCCGAAAGCTGCTCCGTTCTCTTGGTCCCACTTGGCAAGTTTAACCTTTTAGGGATCAAAGGTGTATGAACAGCATTGAGAACCAATGCTTTACAGACTCTTCTGTTCACTAAAGTGTTAAAACGGTGAGGGAGTGCCCCTGAGCATAGAAAAAGTTGTCCCTGTTCCTGTCATTTATTCAGTGGCAGGACAGAGCAGAGCAGATCCATTATTCACAGTGAGGGTAACTTACTATGCTTGTATTGTAAGATGATTATGCCGCCGGGCCTCTAAACTCAGTCCTGGCCCTTATCTGAATGATCGGAACAGCAATGCGTTTAGCACGCCAGTGGCCTAGGCAGCTTATAATACAAGCGTATAAAGTTGTCCCACACTGTGAATAATGTATCCGCTTTTGCTCTGATTCCTCCTGCCACAGTCTAAATGAAGTAAGCAATGACACATTATTGCATTGTGAGCTTGAAGGGGGAATATAACAATGGAAAGCTTGTCATCAATAGAATCCTAGCCATACTCCCCTTCACATGTGCACCTCCCTCAGTACTATAGCACTGTATACTCTGTATACACCGTGACAGCTTCCTGTACCAACTTCCTGCTCAACACTGACTTTTGGGAACTTTTTACCCCGTGGGCACAAAAGACATCTCCAACACATTGCAAGACTTCTTTAACATTTAAAGGGATAGTAACACTTCGTTTTAACTTTATTTTATTTTGTAGGCATTAAAAAAACATGAAGAATGATATAAGTCTTATCTCTCAAACCTTTATGGTTTATGAGATATTCACAAGCAAAGTTCCCCTCCCCGCCCCTTTTACCTAGTGTAAGCCATCTCTTCTCAGATGTGGATCAGGTTGTATGACAGTACAGATAACAGAAGGGGACAATTTTCTTTGTATGAAAACAATGAAAGCCCTTCCCCCCTTGAAAAGTTTTTCAGCTTTTTCCATTATCTTAATTGAAGATTGTCCCTCTCTGCAGTCTACCTGGGCATCTCCCTTCTGATCTGGTTGAACAGGGGGGGGATACTTTGTTTGTGAATATCTCTTAAACCATAAAGGTTTCAGAGATAAGACTTATATCATTCTTCATGTTTTTTTAATGCCTACAAAATAAAATAAAGTTAAAATGAAGTATTACTATCCCTTTAAGGAGTTAAATAGAGGGGTTGAGATAGTATAGACATAATTAAGGAATGCCAGTTCAGAAAAGTCTATGTTGGTGCCCACTTAGTTTCTGTGTGGGCTCACTATACCTTCTGTCACTTGGCCTCCTTCTGCCTGTGGTCCCCGATGCCTTGCACCAGCTGCAATGGCTGTACTTTCACCTCTGAAGCAAAAGGTTAACCCATGTCTTTGTTTTTTAGTGACCAACATAAGGAGGGGTTAAATATAATGGTTGCCTTGTGGTTTTGAAGTGGCAGGGCGACACTGTTATAAATTCCATTGTGTAGGCCATCAAATAAACAGGTACATTACAAATGTATAGTAATTGCATAGTACATGTTTGCTATGTAAGTTGGATGAATGGTCGATCCAAAATGTTAAGCAAATACCACACTTTTATTCTCCTACATCTCTATGCAGCTCCTACCTGTTTGTTTGTCATGATCTACTTGAGACAAGAACAAAATGTACTGACTGATGGAGCGTGGAAAACAGAGATGTATTATGCAATCAGCATTCATCTCGCAATCAACATTAAATTCAAACTGGACCACAGTGCTCTGAAACATCTTTCAAATCCAAAATCCTGGCCTCACAAAGCAGACATAATTGCTAACTGAGGATGATAGGAGTGGCTATCCAACAAGAGCTGGAGAGCCAAAGATGGTTTGCCCCTGTTTAAAAAACTATATAAAGTGTAGCTGCCAGTGTTCTACTGACAGTCTGGGACATCTGCCAAGTTGCATGTTGCTGTTTTTATGAAGCATAGAGCCAGTTGGCAGATATTATCTTTCAATTGTGCTGGAACTTCTACTTCGAAGTACAGGTGGGGTGCTACAATATAAATCATTGTCTAGTAATGCAGCACTACAAGTCTCAGCATGAATTGCTTTATCTCACTATCTCCAACTTGAGGTGTGTTTGGGAGTTAGCAGAAATAATCTCATGACATTTATTTATATACATAAATAGCTGAAATAAAATAATTTTATGAAAAATCGAAGCGTGCCATTTTTGCTACTTATATCCTATATAATAATTCGCCAAGTTGTGTGTAACGCCGGACATGCGCAGTAGACACTGCTGCGCGTGCAGCTGATACAGAGCTGGGCGCTCCGAAGGAGCGTCCAGCTCTGCATCAGCAGTGGCGCGGGCAGTCTCTGCTGCGCGTGACTGCCCCGCGAACGGCTGCCAGAGGCACTGTGGCCCGTGTAACGGGCTGTTCAACTAGTATATATATATATATATATATATATATACTAGTATGAAAGCTCGCATACACTGGCTAAAGTGCTCCCAGCTGCTGCCCCAGAGCCGGGAGCAGAGACAGGACGTGAGCCTGCAGTCATGCACAGTAGAAACTCGCCGAATGTGCTGATCCCTAGCGGGGAGCTCCAGACGGCTCACAGCAAAACTCCCTGTGTGCAAAACCACACATGCACAATAGAGACTCTCTACTGCGCATGTGCGGTTACGGCTCACAGTGAGCGATGCATTCTACCACTTTATGTAATAGGATATATACACACACACACACATTATATATGTATGTTTGTATGTATCTATCTTTCTCTCTATATATATAATATTAGTTTCCTTGAAAAACAATTACAGTTCAATTTTATTTTAAACTACATCACTTAGTATGGAGACCTGAAGTCTATAACTCAAGCTCTCAAAAGAATGCAGTATAGAAATATTGTCTTGGAGTCCATTTGGCTCTGTTGCTAACAGTTTCATTAAACAAAAAAGTTTGGAGGGACTAACCTTGGTCTGCTCTACAGGAAAACACCTATAGCACATGTTTTCTTCCATTAACAAAAAAATTACAACTTCTCTAGGGCAGAAGTGGACAAAAATGTAAATTACTTTGGAGCCACCAAAATTTTTAGTAGCCAATGAAGGAGGAACATGTCACAGATGTATATAAAATAACCCCTGAATTTAGGGCACAGAGGTGACATTTTAAGAGCCTTTGCTCCCAGACTCATGGGTTTTCTACTTTGGTCAAATGAAAGACTGAATTCTGCCCCCATTCCCCTAGTATAACTCTGATATAATATTTTCAATACAGTGTCTTGTTGTAAGTCCATTTTTGTATTAGTTGACATGCTGTAGCGAAATTGGACAGCATCAAAATCCCTATCGGCAGTAATAGCCCCACTGCAATCCCCACCTTTTTTTTTTTTTTTTTTTTACAACTGTTTCAGTTCACTTTAGACATTGTAGTTTCTTGAACAATGGCCCGTGTGTGAAGGCAACTCTGAGGCAAAAGGAAGTTCCATATGAGCGGGTACAGACGTTCCAACCCTCCCCCCACCCCAATCACAGCTGTCACCATATATACCAATATGTTACATGCATGCTGCCTTTTCACAACAATCAAAGGCAATATTTAAAACAAAGAGGGTTATTTAGAAGAAACGTGATGTCTGATAATTTAATGCAAAGAGAACCAAAAAAAAAATAACTGCTATGGGCAAATGCACTAATTTGTAAAACATTTTCTTACAAGAGTCTCATTAAATAAATGATTGTATTTATTGCAGAATATGTTTCTTTGTGTATACAATATAATATAATAATTGTATATTATAATATTATACAATTATCAGATTATAATATATTATATAATAATTGTGCAGCATCTGTAAAAGACTTTTTCAGAGAAGGATATCTTTTGCAACAATGCAGTCTTCGCTCTGGGACCGGATTCCCCTGCAGTCAGCTAGAACGCTGACGTCAGGGAGGGGGCAACTTTGAAAGAGGTTATCTCAAATCATAAGGATTTGAGAAATGGCACTAGGGGCATTTTATTTATTTTTTTAAGGGCTACAAAATGGAGATTAGTAAAATGTAATTGTTGCTATCCCTTTAAGGTAACAGGAAGGGACTGACAACGCAGGCACGCAGATAATTCTAAAGCAAGAAGCCAGCCCGTCAGTCTTAGTAGAAGCAGGATTTCTTAATAATGCTGTACTTATGCTGGATAATAACAATATTCCTAAACTTATCGCTTATTGGGTGTGGGGGACTTTTTTGGGGTCATAGTTCTGCTTTAACACCTTAAGGACCATTGCCGTACCAGGACCGTCACGGCGATCTGGCACTTAAGGACCAGTGACGGTCCTGGTACGTCACGGAGTTCAGGGCTCCCGGAGAGGCTGCACGCCGCTATGGAAGCCCTGAACCGGAAGCGAAAAAAAAAAAAAAAAAAAAGCCCTGTGGTTCTCAAGTGCTGGCTGCTCGTG
This sequence comes from Rhinophrynus dorsalis, assembly GCA_037306005.1. NCBI lineage: Eukaryota > Metazoa > Chordata > Amphibia > Anura > Rhinophrynidae > Rhinophrynus > Rhinophrynus dorsalis. The sequence goes on from CM074727.1 coordinate 140,881,662, forward strand.
TGTGCACCGGTCCTTAAGGGGTTAAATGAAATAGATGTTTATTTTAGTCAGGTCAACTTTTTGGCCCCTACTTAGGCTGTATATTTAGAAATATGCCACCATATATGTATACTAAAATTTAAAGAAAATATCTAAAATGCACAAATTCGTAATTATGAATACAGGTTATAAATTACAAGAAATAAAACTGCTGATTTCCATACAAAATAAATATTTTATGATTCTGTCTGTACCATCTTTTGTATCTACACAATTAATGAGATGGAAAAGCCACACTGAATTCCAGTAAGAAAACGGAACATTGGAGTAAATCAGATTTGTAATGATTGAATATAATTAGCATGTTATTATAGTCTGTGCTGGAAATATTTACACTTCCCCGTGACCACCTGGTAATTCATTTATCTCTGTGGTAAATGGCATTGAAAATAATCATTTTACCTCATGGAACAGTGAGAGAGATGTGCAGAATTGTTTTGGTCCACTGTTGTGCACTGGATCGGCCTGCAAGATGGGAATGAGTGGTTGTTTTGGGCAGGGGGGGAGAAAACTATGGAAATGGCCAGCTCAGGCAAGGCACTCTAGGTGCCCTTAGCTCCCCCCATGGCCACAACCCCACTCCTCACATGACTCCATCCCCAGTCTTGTCCACTGTTTCCTGCCACAGAAAATACCCTTGGCCTATTACAGACAAGAGCAAAAAAGGTTTACACCCTGGTTGCTAGAATTAGCTCCAATGCATTATTCCACAATGCATTGGAGAACACTATAGCACCAAAGGAGTTAAATATAACCTGCAAAGGGGTATAAAATGGTACAAGTACAGTGAGATTTTTGTGGCCACACACACAATTCAGAATGTGGCATCTGGGACCCCCGGAGCAGAGTGCAACTCAGGCTTGACTGGGCTAATAAGGAAGGAGGCGGCAGCTATGAGAATACACTGAATACATTTTCATAAGTATTGTTTTATCTTGGTAATAAATGCTGTGGTCTTTTCAACCCATCCAAGGTGTCTGTGTGTGTGTTTAAATGGGTGTGTGTGTGTGTATTAAGCACAAGAGCGGGCCCAGGTTTGGTGTTATTTCACTTACTTTCTCCAGTGTTCCCCCACTGATCCCATTGGGGGAGCGTGGCTGATGGCCATTCGATATGATCACCAACTAAATATTATTGGCTGAAGCGCACATGAGCTGGCCATTCACTAGAGGATGCAATGAGCATCACAATCTCCAATACAGCTCATGTGAAGGATCTTCTTGTAACCCCACAGCCACAGGCCTACGTACAGATCTTCAATGTTACAACTTTACTGTGCTCCTCTTTAACTACAGATGAGATGAAGCTTGCTGGTATCGTATTGAAATGAGAAGAGCATTTAGGGACAATCCTTTTTTTCTCTGCATCTTCTTTAAAGGGATAGTAATACTGCGTTTTAACTTTATTTTATTTTGTAGGCATTAAAAAAACATGAAGAATGATATAAGTCTTATCTCTCAAACCTTTATGGTTTATGAGATATTCACAAGCAAAGTTTCCCCCTCCCGCCCCTTTTACCTAGTGTAAGCCATCTCTTCTCAGATGTGGAATGCAGTCCATAGACCAGACAGATAACAGAAGGGGACAATCTTCTTTGTATGAAAACAATGAAAGCCCTTCCCCCCTTGACAAGTTTTTCAGCTTTTCCCCCCTTATCTTAATTGAAGATTGTCCCTCTCTGCAGTCTACCTGGGCAGTTCCCTTCTGCCCTGGCTGAGAAGTGTTACATCAGTAAAAGGGGCGGGAGGGGGACACTTTGCTTGTGAATATCTCTTAAACCATAAAGGTTTGAGAGATAAGACTTATATCGTTCTTCATGTTTTTTTAATGCCTACAAAATAAAATAAAGTTAAAACGAAGTATTAGTATCCCTTTAACATTACATACTAACAAGGCACAGAGGAAATCTTGACTCCATTCTGCTGTGTAGGCTATAGAGAAGGTGTTAACAACTGGGGAGTATGTGCGGCCTGGTTTACACCAAAGCGATTGTACATTTTGCCTACTGCATACCCAGACATGATTTGATGGCCAGTGTTTTAGTAAAGAAAATGAGCTGTCCTGTCGGATTCGTACAAACACCCCCCACCCCCAATGAGGCTGATGGAGTAATCCTGCACCATGTCGAACAAATACAAATTAATCACATTGCTTTTTATTTACATGGGCTTTTAACCCCCTGAATGTCAGAGACGTCTCCAATGCATTACTCTCTAACATTCAAGGGGTTATAACCCCAATTTAAATCAAAGGGACATTTTATTTGTCCTCTGTGGTGCAGTTGGTTTGCCCCAGAATTGCTCCAGTTCTATTAAATGCATCTGCCTAAACGAATTAACCCTTTGAGTGTCAGAGGAATGTGCAACGCATTCTGCTTGAGGAATTAACCCTTTGAGTGCCAGAGGAATGTGCAACGCATTGCTCTGTAATGCGTTGCACACCCCTCTGGCACTCAAAGGGTTAACACTGTGAGTGCCAGAGGGATACCCAACGCATTACTCCCCAATGTATTATGTACCCCCTCTGGCAGTGAAATGGTTAAAACCACTGAATTCCCCCCCTGCAAAACCATAATAAACAACATAAAGTGTTTTTTTTAGAAATCTCCATTATTCAGAAGGCTCTCGCTTTTAAGGAGCAAGCCATCTGGAACCACATAAACAAAGTTACCATCATTAGTCCCTTTTCATTCCATGTGGGAACGTACCATTCACTGGTGTAAAAATTCATAAGAGCGATAAACGTTTCCAGCTCCAGTAATCAGTGTGCACATTCTTTCTGATTTGATAACCCAGTATGTGTAACCTTGTAAGGACCAAAGAGGTGTACAACGCATTGCTTTAAAGTGATAGTAATGTTTCACAATAAAAGCAGCTCCAATTAATCTTCGTAGTATTTGGGCCATGGAGAGTGTTATTTCAATACTGTCAGAGTTGTAGTTCAAGAGTAATTGAATGATAAAGTATCCCCCTCCTGCCCCTTTTACTGATGTAACACTGCTCACCTCAGAACAGCAAGACTGTCTGGATTGATCGAAGAGAGGGACAATCTTCATTGAGCATAAGGGAAAAACCTGTCAAAGAGGGCAGGGCTTTCATTGTTCTCACAGTAAGAAGATTGTCCCTTGCTACGACCTGTCTGGTCAAAAGACCAGATTCCAAATCAGAGGGGAGGTGGCTTACACTAGGTAAAAGGGGCGGGAGTGGGATAAGTTATCATTCAATTACTCTTGAACTACAACTCTGAAAGTATTGAAATAACACGCTCCATGGCCCAAATACTATGAAGATTAATTGGAGCTGCTGCTTTTTGCAAAACATTACTATCTCTTTAAGGAGCAGAGATCTGTGCAACACATTGCTTTTGCAATGTGTTTCTTGCACACCCCTCTGGTGCTTAAATGGTTAACTTTAGATTAATAACTTTGATTATTTTTTTAATCAGACGGTTTTATAGCCGAGGCTGGTGTTGGTGTGTGTGTCTTTATATGCACTAGGGATGAGTTTAATAAATTCAACTGTTTTTTCCATTAGCTGTGGTAAAGCACTTAAAATGACTGCAGTCCCTGGCCTGGTCTAACCTCTTCACCTCTACACAGACATTATTGTTTCCTGAAGAGACAAACCTGGGAACATTGCTTGTGTGAAATATGGTAGAAATTGTTCCTCATTGGGAATCTGGATCATTGAGATAAAAATCCAGACAGTAAAGGGGGATTAACAAATCCACAAGTTAATGATGGAGTTGAGCCCTTCACATTGCTTGGTGATAATGTCCTTTTAAAGATATAGTAACATTTATATTGAAAAAAAATATACATTATTTCCAGAGTTTATCCTGTTGAGTAAAACAAGGGTACTCCCACTGCTAGGAGAGAGATGCTTTCATCAAAAGTTATTGCAGCTAAAACATTTGTTTTTTGTTTTCTCTTTGGCAGTGCATTAGAAAAAAAGATAGTTACACAATGTGTGGAGGGCAATGAAGAACATTATTTGTGTAGCCCTCCAAAGTGCAGACTAACACCTCCCAACATTATGAAATGCCCCAAGAGGGACACTTTTGTTTTAGACTGTTGTTTGATGCGTGGCTGGTGGGTAGGGCATTTCTGACAGTTTTTAGGTTATTTCATGACCTATTGACACCTCTTTTTGTCATTAAATAAATGATTTAGAGAAAGACAAAATTATTTTATTTACACAGATTAATTTATAAACACATATACTGATGTTTAAACAAACATTAATGTGAGTTTTATTGCTGTGTAGCAATGTGATACATTTATATACACACCACACAGTCTGATCTCCTAAACACAGGGACATCAGGGCGGGAAAGAGGGACAGAGGGATTTGGGTCTCAAAGAGAGACCATCCCTCCAAAAGATATTTTTAATCTCTTTCATTTTATATGTGTATGCAATATTTTTGTATGTTATGTTATTACTGTTTGTACATAACAATGTCATTTTTTGTCTATTAAATCTAATGTAATGTGTTTTGTCCTTGTGTTCTAACTGAACTTAGCTGTTAAAGAGTATGCTAGGTAGGGTAACCCATAGAAAAGCAGTTTTATTGATTGAGGATTCTACTTGGACTAGTAGTTGGACTGAAGGGCATTCCTAAGTAGTTTAGCCTCCAAATACCCCTTAGTCCTAATAGTTTTTGTGTGTATGTAAGTGTGAGGCAAATTTGCTTCTGGGGGTTACTTTTGTGACCTGTGAAGATTTTGCAATAGGCAGAGTAGGCAACTGCCTAGAGGGATGGCTTAGCTTTGCTGACCACACCCACATTCTGAATTATGGGCGTGGCCAGAACAATCTCAATGTCCTTGCACCTGTTCATATATCAATTTACAGGTTATTATTTAATCCCATGGATACTAGAAAATCTGCAATGCATTGCGAAGCAATGTGTTGGAGATCTCAGCATTAACCTTGACCTTGAGAGGCTGTAAATGCACATGACTGGGAACTCATGGTATCTTCCTCCAGAGACTCCGTTTTTCAGAATTAATTTCCAGGTCTCCAGGGACACAGGTTTACTCTGCATCTTGATGAGTTCCCAGGTAACGCCACCCACTTCACGGCCTAATCCACCTCATTCTGGCCACTGCCCGCCCCTTATTAGGGTTAACTCCACCTTCCCTCTTACCCATCCTACCACCCTGATTACGATTATTCATATTATGATGCAAATTGTGTCATTTGGGCACTCCCACCCAAAGCCCTTCTTGGTACTCCCGGGGCTGAAGACAAGAAGGTTCCCACGTATGCTACTGTGTGCAGTGGAAAGGCACCTTACCTACACAGCCTTACTCCATTTATCTTTCCCTGCGGCAGCAGCAGAAAACATTGGGCAATGCAGTGAAAACCTCTTGAGCATTATGGAGTTGAATTCCCCCATAAAAATAAAAGGAGAATAATTTCAGTTATTATTGTTTCCTGCAGTGTAATTTGGATGCTTCATGATTGCATCAATGTTCTACATAATGGATGAGAGTTGGTACCATGTTAGCCGCAGAAATACAGGAGGCAAATAAAGTTGTTGATAACTTTATTGGCTAACTAAGCAGATTTAGGATGCAAGCTTTCAAGTCCTTCCTCATGCCTGAGGAAGAGACGTAAGGTCTTGAAAGCTTGCATCCTAAATCTGCTTAGTTAGCCAATAAAGGTATCAACAACTATATTTACCTCCTGTATGTTCTACATACTGTCCAATCTGTGGAAGAATTACAGCAATTTGTTTTGGCGAAAAAAAACATTTAGTCACAATAACCAGGGAAAAAGCAGTGATCTTTAACCTTTTGATTGCCAGAATGGTATCCAACACATTGCATCACAATGAACTGGATACCTCCCTGGTAGTCAAAGCGTTAACCATTTGAATGCCAGAGGGGTGTGCAACGCATTGCTAAGCATTATATTTTGTTTCTCTTCTCTTCCAGCAATGAAACCATTAACCTGATTAATCTCAATCCCTCTTGAAGTAAAAACGCACTGCTCAGTGGGCGACAGGGTGACCCTCGGTTTTACAGGGGTTAAACCATTTAGTCTTCCATATGAAGAACCAAAGAAAGTTCATGTTTTCTCTCCTCGGCCCCTTGTTCTTTCATCTATCAGCAATCAAGAGACTTTAAAGGGGACATTGCTGTTGACATGACCTTTAGAAATTGTCTGAGTATTCAGGCCACACCAAGAGAAAATGGTTAACACAACAGCAATTCATCAAAGCAGTGCAGTAATCACAGAGACCATTTCCACCAGATTTCAGCACTGGACCACTACACACCAAAGGTCATATACCCAAGGAAAAAGAGGGTGATCCGCTAAGAACTGGATCATTTCTGGGGGAAACCAACTGTGTCACAGTGGACAAATGAAGATTCCCACTGATTTAAAGGGGAACCATAAACCCCAAATAAAGTCCCTCCACCATAATTAGCCATGTAGCAATAAGGTTACCATTAGTACTGTTATCCTGAATAATTACTGCGTTAGTCCAAAATCCTACTTGTGCTGAAACTCCGTCAGTCCTGGTCTCCTCTAGAAGGAGATGCATGGTACCTTTAGGTACCAGAAGGGACTGACTGCTCAGGTGCACAGATGCTTGTAAAGCGCTGTTGCCTGGCTGTCAGTCTCGGCACAAGTAGGATTTTGGGCTAACACGGTAATTATTCAGGATTCAGGAGTGATAGTTTCCCTTTAACCCTTTGAGTGCCAGAGAGGTACGCATTGTGTACCCCTTTGGCACTCAAATTGTTAAATGAGGCTTTTAACACCATGAATGCTATAAAGGGCCATAAGGCCCCGCATACCCACTACTGGATTTACATTTCCACTAGAACTAGTGCCAGTGTTATCCCCTCGCTTGCTACAGAGATCTGCAATTCATTGCGTTTCAATGTTCTGGAGACCTCTGTAGCACCCAAGAGGTTTAAAGTGTCCTTAAATCCCATAAAAAGATGCAATGCATTGGATATCTGTCTGGTGTTCAAATGGTTAATGAAAAAAAACAGCAAAGGGCTCACCAACACTATTGTTATCTTACTGGCTGGCAGTGTGATGATGTTAAAGGCTGCCAGCCAAGATAGAAAACTAGCCCGATTGTAAGTGGTCCTGGGATAGCGCAAAGCCAAGAGATGTTGGCCCTGTGACAACTGCACTCTCTGTCGTACCTTTCAACATTTCAAATTGTGAAAAAGGGACGCTTTTGTTTTTGGTGTTGTCACTGGGGCCACGAACGTTGGGCAGGACATCACCATGAATTTTGGGTTACTTCGTGACCTATCCACAGCTCCTTATATACCTGAATAAATAATTTAGAAGACCAAAGTATTTTATTTACACAAACTCATTTATAAACACATATACTGGCTTTTAACCCCTTAATGATCCATGATGGTCCTGGCATGTCATCAGCATGCAATAAGGACCCATGACATGCCAGGACTGTCATGGATTTCAGGGCTCCCCACGCAGCTGCACGCCGATTGGGGTTCTTAAGTGCATGCATGCGGCCAGTTAAAGGGATAGTAATACTTAAAATGTAAAAAAAAATATGCTGTAGGGTTTATCCCCCTGAGTAAAACAAGGGTACTCCCACTGCTGAAAGATGTTTCATTCAAAAGTTATTAATTTTCAAAGTTGAATTTTTTAGGTGCAATATCACAGTGGCCTTATATTGTACAGTGGCGCTGTTGCTACACCATCCTATGGAGATTTATGGTCCCGGGACCAGAGCTGTCCATAGGATCGTGTAGCAACAGTGCCACTGTACAATTTCAGGCCACTGTGATATTGCACCTAAAAAATTCAACTTTGAAAATTAATAACTTTTGAATAAAACACCTCTCAGCAGTGGGAGTACTCGTTTTACTCAGGGGGATAAACCCTACAACATATTTTTTTTTACATTTTAAGTATTACTATCTCTTTAAAACAAGCAGTATGTGAGTTTTATTTCGGTTGAGCAATGTGACACGCTGCATTACGATCTCCTAAAACGAGGGACACCAGTTTAGGAAAGAGGGACAGATAAACTTGGATCTCAAAGAGCTACTGTCTCTCCTAAAGCGGGACACTTGGGAGGGCTGCTCTGTAGTTATACCTCTGCCGTGTATAATATGAATGTAATACACCAGGCTTAGAACAGAGAAATCATTACTATGGAGGTAGGAGCCTTTCACTTTGATTGATTACAAAATAAATGTGTGAAATATATGTCTTTCTATAAAAACTAAGTATGAGAAGATTAGCAAATATGATTTGCAAAATGAAACGATATATGGTTTTGATTCAAGATTCAGAACTTGTACAGCAGCCAGATAAAAGCGAACATAGCCCGTGAATGAAGTTATTGCAGAAAATTATATCTGACATAGGTAAGCAAGTGTTCCCAGCATGGAGGGTAAAGAAATCCTATCCGTTAAGATTTGCTCTGCAACCAGATGATCACAGGAGTCAAACATTGTGTGCCTTGACTATAGAAAAAATATGTCAGCATGTTTTTCAGTAACACCAAGCATCACGGTACTTAGTTCAGCACATGTAGCTCATACTGTTTGCCTCAAAGCGGGATGACAGTTTCCATGGGACTAATGTATAAAAGTGGAGCAGTGCAATTCTGGAGCAAACCCTCTGGAACTCAAAGGGTTAACTGGAAATTTTAACACCCTGAATGCCAGAGAAAAGGGGAATTTTATGCTGCTTTACACCATAATTGCACTGCTTCACTTTTATACATAAGAATACCTAGGAGCTCTCTGTATCTGACCCAGAGACTCGAGTTGTTATTATACTTAATTGTTAGGTCTCTGGGAACAGAGGCTGAATCTCAGGGTTCAATGAGTTGTATTTTAACTCCGCCCACTTCACTGCCAGTGCTGGTCACTCTCCGCCCTGTTCTTACCACTCTGACAATTTTAATGGCAACCTCCCACCTCCTATCCTCCCAATCCTGCTCAACCCAATCAAGCCCCACCTACTTAATAACACCCCCAGAACTTAGGGGACCTCTTGAGGAATGTAAATTAGGCCGCATGTATCAAAAATATGTTGGCGTTCCAATTAGGTTCTCCTTTTGGTATGGTAGTGATGCTTCTGGTTTATGGATGGGCAACCTAAGGTCCACCAGCTGTTTAAGACTCTTCAAGACTACAATTCCCATCATTCCCTTGGCTCCATTCCCCTCTTAGAGATCTTGGGGTGTGTGTACAAATACAATGTGGCAGAAAAACACTGGAATTGATTTGCTAGCCCTACTCCTGTCTAACAACAATTTACTAAGCTAGGTTCGTGCAAAATTCTTCCTCTGAGACTGCTTGTACCAACAGGAGGGCAATGGGTAGTGTATGGGGATTTTGGAGCATTTCTTTCTTTGTTTAACCATTTGAGTGCCATTGCAAATCTATGAGTTGGACACCCCACTGGTACTCAAAGACATACCTGGGAACTTTCATTTGGGACTCCTGTGATGCCGCTGGAGAGTATAATTGCAGCAAATCGAGGCAAAAAGGGGGTGATGTTTACCTTTGAGTGGGGGCAGGGCTTTCTGGGGCATCACACTGGGTGGGAAAGGAGGAAAAGTGGGAGGAACTGGGTGGGAAGGAGCAGAAGAGAGCAGCGTTTGAGAGAAAACTCCCCACATCCAGAGAATCAGCCTCTGCCCCGGAGACTAGTTAATGCACTCTCAAAACCGGAGTCTCCAGGGCAAATCTGGAGAGTTCCCAGGTATGCTCAAAGGGTTAATGCTCTGCACTAAACAAGGTGCTGAGGAAACAGAGTGAATGTATAACATTTTCTTGTATAGGCAATAGGGCAGGAGTACGAGGCTTCCTGGTATTAAAGTCTTAATGACAATGAAAGGTGTTCACCGGTATGCACTACAGTAATCATATGTATTACTGTATACCCTGGACTACAGCCACTGGCGTTAAAGGCTAACACCAGCAGAGCTATTCTGGTGGATCTATACATTCACCCTTTGGTGACTGAGCTAGTCAGATCTACAGAGGTGTCATTCTAGGCTGCTTAGAAGGCAACTAGAACACGGGTGGGTTCAAGATTATAATTACTATAGTCCCCAGCCAGCCAGTGGCCACTAGCAGAACAATGCACTATTACAGAATGAGGTGACCTAGTATCTTTCATTTTAGAATATCACTGATGCTCCTGACTAAGATAGTTCCAATAGGGAGAATGAAGACTTTAAAAGCTGCTTTTGGAGGTCACAATACTACTCCCTGTGGCTTTCCCTATCCATCGAGCAGCAGCATAGGCCTGATCAGTCTATGACACCACTTGAGGCTGTGTGTGAATCCCTTAGACATGAACAGAACGAGTGGCATGGTCATTCCCCACATTCTGTTCATGAATCCTGCTACAAGTGGCACCGGCGACCAACCAGTCTCAGACTAATACCGCAGCACAGTGCAGAAAACAGCTGTGAGGGTCAGCATCTTGACCCCCCCAAAGTAGTTTTTAGACTCTTCACACTGTGACAATGCTAAGTATGTTCCCTGTTCAAGCAGACTTAATCAGGGGGGGTGAAAATTCTCCTTAACCCTTAGGCTGCTAGAAAGGATTCCAACACTCTGAAAGGCAATGTGTCGGAGACCCTCTAACATTCGTGGGGTTCAATGAGATCCAGTTTTGCAGGATTTGTGCTTCAAAACTCACAGTTGGAATTGTGTTAACCCTTTGAGTTCCAGAGGGGTTGTGCTGGACACCCCACTGGGGCTCAGTGGGTCAGTAAACCCTTATTATGAAAATATATACATTCATACCTAGGAACTTTGTCTTCTGGAGTCCCTGGAGGGGACTCCTGTGGTGCTGCGATTCTCGTCCAAAAAAGGGTGTGGCTTACTCACAAGTGGGGTGTGTGGCTACACAAGCATGTCAGAAAAGTGGGTGGGAAGTGGGAGGAACAGGGTGCGAAAGGAGGAAAATTGGGTGAAAATAGGAGGAACAGGGTGGCAAGGCACAGAAGAGGGCAGAGTTTCATAAGAATCTCCCCACCACCAGAGAATCAGACTCTGTGCCAGAGGCCTGGTATTTGTGTGTAAAAACTGTAATCTCTGGGCTAGATCCGGAGAGTTCCTAGGTATGTATATGTTGTAGGACTTTTACTGTAAAACAGGAGCATTTCCAATGCTGGGAGATGCTTCTGTCCACGGTTATTTCAGACCTAGCTTGCATTTTTTACTGATAAATTCAGTTCAAGATGTTTTCTGCCAGGTGGCCCTGTTGCTACATGCCCCTATGGAAAGTTTATCACTGCAGCGCTCAGCTCTTCACAAGCAGTAATAACAACAGTGCCATTCGGCTGCAGAAAATCCTGAACTCATACGCAATAACTATTGTCTGAATCATCTTCCAGCCGTGTAAGTAACCTTACTTTACTCAGCACTGAAAGGTCTGCAATATAAATATCTTAAAATATTTTTAACCAAATAACTATCAGGAGATCACAGTATATTAGGACCCCGAAAAATTCTATTAAAATAGGTTTGCACTTGAGCAAGCGTGATAAATTGTGCGGTGGCAACCAGTCTACGGCTTCTGCTGTGAACAGAATATAGATTTCACAGTGATGTCCTAGAAAGAGATTGATGTGCCAGGAATAAATGAATGCGTTCAGGAACACAAATAGATGCAAGATGGTTTGAGAAAGACTAGATGGGTGCTAACTGCTGGGATCTGAAAAAGACAGGAGGCCTTAAAGTAGATCTGTCACCGCAAGATGAATTTGTTTTACAGACAGCTAAAATATACCTGTATGTTGTACTAGCAAATTTTCTGTAAAAATAAATCGTTTTTAAATCTTTCAGCTTTGCAATGCGTCGCGTACCCCTCTGGCATTCAAAGGGTTAATAATAGCTGCAACTGTAAATGGAGGCCCCCAATCAGCGTTCCTTCTAAAGTGAGCAGGAGTAAGCGATCCAGCACCGAAAGCGTTGCAATGGAACTCAAAGGGTTAAAGGAGCAAGTAAAACTAGGCAAGGCTGTATGGTATACCTGTTATTCCACTGCAGCAATGCATAAACAATCCTCTTTTAACTCTTCCAGGGCAGGTTTGCTCACTTGTATACACCTTACAGGGAACACTGCCGCCAACTACAGGTAAACAGGTTGCGCTTCAGTTGTGGCCTTCTTTTTTTTTTTTTTTTTTTTTTTACCCTTTCCCATTTGTAGGAGGAGCAGCCATATTTATGTGTTGTCAACTCAGAAGAGCCTCATTCCTCCCTGACCATGGAATTAACCCTTTGAGTTCCAGAGATGTATCCAGCTCATTGCAATGTAATGTGTTTGATTCCTATTTGGTGCTCAGAGGTTCCTTAAATCTTGGACTGATGGGAATCCAAAGAGAGGCCTCAGAGTACCCATGCATTAAAAAGCCACTGCTAGATACATCTCCAACGCACTGCATAGCAATGTGTTACAGAACGGTCTCTACAATTTAAGAGATTAAAATTCCCAATTAAATTAATGGGCAATTGCAGAATTTTCCTTTTCTCTCTATAGTGCAGTTGATTTGCTCCCAGACTGCACGTCTTTAGCTTGGGGAATTAGACCTTATCAGTCTGAATGAGATGAGCCACAAAGAGAATGTCCCCCCACCCTCATGAGTCTAAAGGGCCATGAAAACTTCCTCAACGCACTAGTAATATATGTGCATACCTGGGAACTCTCAGGATTTGCCCCGGAGACTCCGGTTCTGACAGAGATTTACCGGGTCTCCGGTGCAGAGGCAGATTCCTCCGGATGTGGAGAGTTTCTATCGAAACTCTATCCACTTACACTCTTTCTCCCGCCGTTCCTCCGTCCCCAGCCTTCTGTGTGACATTTTTAACCCTTTGAGTGCCAGAGTAGTACGGAATGCATTGCTTTGCAATGCATTCCGTACCACTCTGAAACTCAAAGGGTTAAGCACCCCCCCGATTGCGTCAAGCCCCGCCCCTTTTTGACACGATTAGCGTCATTTTTGTCACCCCCTGCTGAACAGAGGACTCCCCTCCGGGAAGCCCTCAGCTGGAAGTTCCCAGGTATGTATATGTGTGTGTGTTCAGTTACAGACTACTGCAAAGTTCAGATGCAACACATCAGTAAACAGATATACCTGACAGCTAAATTCCTAAATAAGTCCTGAAAATTCCTAAATAAGTCCTTCTATTAAACAAATTAAGAGCCACTTTCAATGGTATAATTTCCCTTTAATAAAGTCCTTTATACTAAGGGTGACCGGAAACTCCCGTCCCCAGGAATATTAGATTACAAGTACTGGTATCATATTCCTAAGGTTCCTAAGAAAGGCCTCTTCTTTTGATGGAGAGGTGTTATCAACAGAAAGAGAAAGGTAGTTAGATCACTGTAACCATTTAGGTGCCAGGGGGAATCCAACATATTGCACATAAATGCACTGGATCAGGGGTGGCTCTAAGTTTTTTGAGGGGCCCTGTGCAAAAATAATTCACATGGGGTCCCCCTTTACTCCCTCACAGGTATTTCTAATAAGATGGTGCCATCTGGTTTTGTTTACGTGCGATGGCGCTACTGTATATGCACTGCAGCGCCCTCTGACCAAATTGGGGTCCTAAGCAGCCGCTTATTCTGCTTTTATCAGAACACCGCCACTGCACTGGATGCCCCTTTGGTACAGAAAGGGTTATAAGTCATGGGTAAGAACTCACCATGACAACCCCACCAAGAATCCATACCTCCCAAGTGACCCTCTTTAGGAGGGACAGTCTCTCTTTGAGAGCCAAATCCCTCTTTCCCACACTGGTGTCCCTCTTTTTAGGAAAGCAGACTGTGCTGTGTATATATATGTATCACATTGCTCCACAGCAATAAAACTCACATTAATGTGTGTTTAAACCTCAGTAAATGTGTTTATACATTAGTCTTTGTAAATAAAATACTTTGGTCTCACTCTATATAATTTATTCAGTTACACAAAGACGTGTCAATAGGACATGAAATAATCTAAAAATTCTCGATAATACCCCACCCCCAGAAATGCCACCCAAACTAAAAGTTCCTCTCTTTGACCATTTGAAATGTTGGGATGTATGCAATTCCATCACAATGTTTCTCAATGTACTGCAGACCTCTCCAGCATCCACAAGGCTAAATAATCCTATATAATAATTCGCTAAATTGTGTGTAACGCCGCAACATGCGCAGTAGACACTGCTGCACGTGCTGCACTCACGCGCAGTAGAGACTGCCCACGCCGCTGCTGATACAGAGCTGGGCGCTCCGAAGGAGCGTCCAGCTCTGTATCAGCCGTGGCGCAGGCAGTCTTTACTGCGCGTGACTACCCTGAGACGGATGGCAGTGGCACTGTGGCCCGTGTAACGGGCTGTTCAACTAGTAAGTCTATAAAGGGTTATATAACTGGCGCAAGGGCAATGAGATTTGTCTGGCCAAACCCACAATTCAGAGTGTGTGTGTGGCCAACACAGGTGAGGCGCCTCTCAAAATTTAGAGCTCTGGGCAGTTGCCTATTCTGCTTACTGGGAAATCCAGCCCCGTGCACATAGCAATTTCCTTAAAAATGTATTTCAAACTCAATATTTACATTTTTGTCACTTTTTTCATGGAAAAAAACAGAGGCAACCTAGGTTGTTCCTTGAGGCACACCAAAGTTTGGTTGAGAACCACTGCTATAGTAATAAGCTACTTGGAAAATTCTTACAGTGTTATTTCTCACTAGTCCCATTAGCCACTCAAATCATTTGTCTAGATTGTTGCTTGAGGCACACCAAAGATTGGTTGAGAACCACTGCTATAGTAATAAGCTACATGGAACAGGCTTACGGTGTTATATTTCTCCCCAGTCCGAATAGCCATTCAAATCATTTGTCTAGGTTGTTGCTTGAGGCACACCAAAGTTTGGTTGAGAACCACTGCTATAGTAATAAGCTACATGGAACAGGCTTACAGTGTTATATTTCTCCCCAGTTCCATTAGCCATTCAAATCATTTGTTTTCCATCTAATTCATTTTCTTTTTCCACACCTTCTTCCAAATAATTGTGTGTGTGAGAAAATGTTTTGTTCTTATTGTGACCAAAACAAAACACTTTTCTTTTCTCTGGGTGTGAAAGACTGTCTCAAATTTCAATTTTCTTTCACAAACGAAATTGTGACGCTCTCGAGCACTGAGAAATTAAGTATTCCGTGCTTTGCAAATATACTGATAATTAGCTAATTTGTACTGTTAATGCACTGTCCTGACCACCTGCTACCATGGTAATATCATTTTGTTGTACGGCTATAGAAAATTACATTTATATCAGTAGTTCTCAAACTGTGTTGCATGGAATTCCAGGGTCCCCTGAAGAAATAACGGGGTTCCCTGGAGCAGATGGTCATACCTGGGAACTTTTCATGCAGGGCTACCCGGAGGGTAACCCTGTCAGTGCCAAAAATGACGCGATTCGCGTCATAAAATAGGCGGGGCTTAGTCGCGGGGGGCGGGACAAAAACCCTGCAAAATGGATGTAAGAGGGCGGGGAGTGGGAGGAACCGGGCGGGATGGAGCACAAGTGGGCAGAGTTTCTACTTAAACTCTGCCCACCCGGTGATTCACAGACTGCCCTGGAGACCCGGTAATTCAGTTTGAAATCCGGAGTCTCTGAGGCAAAACCGGAGAGTTCCCAGGTATGCTGATGGTAGTAATGTCAGTCATGGCTGAGGTGACGGTCAGTATGTGTGGTTCCATAATGAGCAAAAACAAAAAACAGACCCGCGCTCCTTCATACAAATTATCCAAGTGTGCACCCTGTATAAAGCATATTTTATACTGCTATGTTAGTAAATTTGAGGTTTTTGTTGCATAGTTTGGCCAAAATATGTTTCAGCACGCTTACCATTTCACTGTACCCAATATCATGGGAGTCTCTATCTTGCATAAAAAAATTGTATGGAAAAGTACAGGTCTGTTTTTTGTTTTTACTTTCTACTTTAGGCCTTGGCCTAACTGTTGGGGCACTTGGAGAACCCCTTAATTCAGTGGTTCTCAACCTGTGGGTCGGGACCCCTAAGGGGGTCGAATGCCGATTTGCCAGGGGTCGCCTAAAACCATCAGATATTTATATTTCAATTCATAACAGTAGCAAAATTACAGCGATGACGGAGCAACGAAAATAATTTTACTGTTAGGGGTCGCCACAACTTGGGAAATTTTATCAAAGGGTCGCTGCACTAGAAAGGTTGAGAACCACTGCCTTAATTCCTTAATGCTATCTATACTTTATTCACTGAGTTTCTTATTTTATATTTGTATATCATATGTTATGGTGAGTTAGATCTGGGAGTGTCTTCTTTTATTCTTTGCGATTCCATAGTTAGCAATGAATCTATATGTTGCATTTGCCATTTCTTTAAGTAGAAAACTCATTTTTGAGTTGTTTAGATGTTTAGAATATGCCAGTTAAGGCATGCCGTGCAGGCACTTCCTGTCTTAGCCCAACAAGTACTACCGCATTTTCACCTACACTAAAGCTATGATTTGGGCCTACCTCCCCTAGCTCTGACAGGGTAAAGTGCATTCCTGGGAACCCTTTGCCCCAAGAGTATGTTTCTTGGGTAACTCTGCCCACATCCCAGCCCAATCCTGATTAATCCTGCCCACCCGATTAAGCCCTGCCCACTTCACATGATTGACATAATTTACACAAGCCCATGAGCCCTTGCTAGGGGCTCCATGGAAGAAAGTTCCCAGGTATTGTTATACGTCAGTGAGTGAGGGAGGTAATATGGGCCTAAGACAGGAAGTGCCTGCATGGCATGCCTTAATTAGCATAATATTGACATCTTAATAACTCAAAACCTACTAAAAAATTGAAAATGGAGAATACAACATATAGGTCATTCTGAAAGCTCTTTCAAAGCCATCAAAAGTGCGTTTTGGGGATAGGGTCCTTTTTAACCCCTCTGAGTGTCAGGGGTATCAAATGCATTGCAAAGCAATGCGTTAGATACACCACTGGCACTCAGAAGGTTAATACTGACACTATCTTCACCTCTTCAATGCCAAAGAGGTCACTGACAAGGGGTTAATGATTGATGGTGGTATTCCAGAGAGAGATTTCAATTCAAACATAAAAAGGTTTCCTTCCACCTTAACAAAAGGTTGAGAATCACTGGTTTATATATAGAGAGGAGATGCTATTAGATCATTACTGCCATTTATATACAAGTTCCTGTTCAGAATGATATCAGCACTTACTGACCACCTCTACTAGCCTAATAGGAAGAGACTCCATAGGTGAGATTTAAAAGGGAACATATATATTTTAATGAAGAGAACATTGAGAACACCATTCTGTTTAACCCTTTGAGTGCCAGACGGGTACGCATTGCTCTGCAATGCGTTGCGTACCCCTCTGGCACTCAAAGGGTTAAAGCGGAGCTTTCACCCTATATCAAGTCTCCCCACAATCATTACGCATATTGCGAGTAGCTTCTTAACAGCGATATTAACTGGTGCAAGTACCACAATCTGTAGTAATCCTCCTTGTTCTGAGACAGGCGGCCAGGCTTGCATGCAGACATCTTGTCTTAGAGACGTCTGCATGCCTGCGATGTCCATCCCGGTCGCCTCTAGGAGGCATTGCACTGTGCCTTAAGGCATCGGAAGGGGCTGACAGCGCAGCGCGCAGACAACCCTACAGGAAGAAGCCTGGCCGTCAGTCTGAGAAAAAAGAAGGATTACTTCAGATTGTGGTACTTTCACTGGATAATATCACTGTTAGGAAGCTAATCGCAATATGCGTAATGATTGTGGGGGGACTTAATATAGGGTGAAAGTTCCTCTTTAAAGGGATAGTAATACTTCCAAATTACTAATCCCCATATTGTAGCTATGCTAAAAAGAAATGTATTGCCCCCAGTGTCATCTCTCAAACCCTTATGGTTTGAGAGATAATATTGTGCAAAGTTCCCCCCTCTCTCCCCTTTCCCTGAAGTCAGCATTCTAGCTGACTGCAGGAGAACTGTCATACGACAGTCTTATGTGCATCAGGCGGCTCTGCAGCAGAGCGAGATCGCGTTTAGAAAAAAGAATTCTTTCACTGAAACGGTCTTCTACGTATGCTTGCAAATCAAGCACACGTAGAAGACCGTTTCAGTGAAAGAATTCTTTTTTATAAATGTGATCTCGGCTCTGCTGCAGAGCCGCCTGATGCACATAAGACTGGATATCCCTGCAGTCAGCTAGAGCTCTGACTTCAGGGAAGGGGGAGGGAGGGGGGGACTTTGAGCGCTATTATCTCTCAAACCATAAGGGTTTGAGAGACGACACTAGGGGCAATAAATTTCTTTTTAGCATAACTACAATATGGGCATTAGTAATTTGGAAGTATTACTATCCCTTTAAGGGGTTAAGGAATACGGTCCTCTGTTAAATAAATATTTTTCTCCAAATTTTTTTTTTGTATGTGTGTAGGGGGGGGGGGTAAGAGATTCACTTTAGATTCCAAGCTTGTTAGTTTAACCCCAACATGGCGCCATAACTGTTACATCTCTGCGGTTCAAGAGTCTGATAAATCCTCACCGCAGAATATTTCAGCTGCTACTGAAAATCATGCCTCTCAAATCCCAACATTGTACTTTACTGGATTTAACCTCTCCACTGCCACAATGACCTCTAATTATGTGGAGTACAAGGGTTACCACAGTAACGCCAATGTCGCTGAACTTCCACACACACAAAAAAAAAGTAGAAGCAGCGGGAAAGCCTGAGTGTGCGATATCGCATTTCAATTTCTAGCTGTGGTAAACCCGCAGGGAGAGAGCGGCTCTGCTTGTTTCTTAATGCTTAACCCTTCATCAGAAGGAAAACATTTGACTAAATATATAATTTTCTAGAAAACCAAAGCCACAAGCATGATCTCTACTAAATACTTTTTTAGTGGGCTAAACCCCAGGTCACATGCTTAAACTGGACTCATCACCTTAACCCTTTGAGTGCCAGAGGGGTACGCAACGGTACCCCTCTGGCACTCAATGGGTTACGATAAGCTTAGCTAAATTTAAATATAAATATAAACTGCCTTTATGTTGCTTTAGTCATTTGCTTATAATATAGTTTTTGAGAAACTCACTTTTTTTTGTTGATGCCACGAGTTGACACTTTATGCTCATTGGTTTCTGGGTTGTGCCAATAACACCACTCACTGTGCTATGTGTGTTTGTGTGTGATAGAAAACTTGCTACTGTATGCTTAAAGTAAAGGCAACTGTATGTGCTACTATAGGTGTCCTTATAAATGCCATCTTATTATGTCCAATGCTTCAGTTTTCCTAATATTATGTGGACATTATAATCCCATTGAAATAGAACAGTCGGTTTCAGCCAATTGGTTTTTATTCTGTTCTGATTTTATATGTGTGTGGAGTTTGAAGACAGGGATTGCTACATTGTAACCTAACATTCAATTCAAGAGTAACTGAATGATAAAGTATCCCCCTCTAACCCCTTTTACTTTAACACTGCTCACCTCAGAGCAGCAAGACTGTCTGGATGGATCTCAGAGAGGGACAATCTTCAGTGATCATAAGGAAAAACCCTGAAAACCTGTAAAGGGGGGCAGGGTTTTCCTTATGCTTGCAGTAAGAAGATTGTCCTTTGCTGTGACTGTCCAGTCAAGAGACCAGATTCCACATCTGAGGGGAGGTGGCTTACACTAGGTAAAAGGGGCAGGAGGGGGATACTTTATCATTCAATTATTCTTGAACTAAAACTCTGACAGTATTGAAATAATACTCTCCATGGTCCAAATACTGTAAAGATTAACTGTAGCTGCTGTTTTTGTGAAAAATTACTATGCCTTTAAATCCCTTTCACTTCCTCCAACATTGCCGTAGAGTTAGGACTCTAGTGGTCCGAAACACGTTAGGAGTTTATTTGTGGTGATGTGTCCCTAGTTTGTACCTGTGTTCCTAGATTTTTAACATCTGCAATAAAGTTTGTTTTTATCTATTTGCACAAATGAACCTGAGTAAGGATGCCTTGTCGCTCAAACAGATTTAGCCAACATACTGCACAGGGAATTAGTATAATGTGCCATTGACTTTCCTTGCACCACTTTTCTTAGTAAATCAACCTCAGTAACACAATAACAATTATTGCGACTGGCAAAAGGTAGTGAAGTCCCTTCTCAGAAGACCTTACAAAACACAAAATACACAGGTTGCTATTATATGAAATTAACACATTGCATAAACATCAAACTTCTTTGCATGTCAACCTTGCACAAGGTCATAAGATGCCAGAGCTGGCATTTGAGCCAGTTCACGCTACCCCTAACAGCCATTTAAAATGCTTTGCATGTGTAGTGAATTGAATCCCGTCACAGAGAAACAAAACAAATGAATTTAAACCCCACGCTGGTCCATTAAATAGGTTATCATTATAACATAATTACATGTCTCTCTGCTGAGCAATACAATTGCAGGGAATCTGCAGTATAGAAATTGAACTCAGAAAATGTGCACGATTTCCCAAAGCTGGAAGTTAACCCACTATATTCAGCATTTAAAGGGCATTTATCATGTTTTGCTAAGTCTGCTCCTTAGACTTAGTAAATAGCCCACGGCTGTACTGTGTAGTCCCAAAAAGGCCTTGTTAGCTTTCCATGGGGGTCTGAAAACTGCCCTCTTCCAACTTGCATCAAGCTGGAAAGCCTTCCGTCAATTTATGGTTCTCAGACAAAATTTCACAGAGCCTCTATAAACCAACAGTGTAGGGATTTCAACCCTGTGCAAGCACTCTGACTCTATAGGGATTGAAACGCCGGTACAAGCTCCCACAGTGCCAGTCGCTATTCATAGTCCAGAAGTGGAGTCTGCCTCTCGCTATGTTTCATTAGAGAGAGATGGGTCAGCTCTGTGACTTGGTAAATATTATCCTCTGAGCTACTGGTGCAAGTTAGCTTTAGTCAGGGACACATGGACATTTTATTTCGTTTAGGTTTAGGGAGTTACTTTTCTTTTAAAATCTCTTTGTATGTTGAACTAACCACGTTTCAGTAAAATAAATATATTTTGAGAAATTAACCTTTATATTTTGGTGACACAGTTTGGCATTTTATGCTAACTCCCTGGGCAGTATGCTAATTAGTTATGTTTGAGGCCAATCATCATTCCTGGAAGGGAGTCCTGTGGTGCTGCTGAGGGGAGAGAAATGACGTGATTTGTGTCATAAAAGGGGTGTTACTTAATAGTGAGTGGGGCTGGACTTGTAAAACATAAGAAAATTGGCCGAATAGACTGGGAAAGGAGCAAAAGAGGGCAGGGAGTGGGAGGAACAGGGTGGGAAGGAGCACAAGTGGGCAGAGTATCATCAGACACTTCCCACATCCAGAGAATCAGACTTTGCCCCGGAGACCCTGTAATGCAAAGTCCAAACTGGAGTCTCCGGGGCAAAACCGGAGAGTTCCCATCTATGATCATACATTCAGTGCATACCCCCTAGTGCAGTGGTGTTAGAGACCAGTGTGGCCTCACTGGTGGGTCTGTACGTTCACCCTTCTGTCTAAGAATATTGATCTTGCAAATAAACAAATTAACATAAAATGCCACACTGTGCTGCCAACCAAATAAAAGTTACTTCCTCGATATTGCTATTTATTTATTTTTTTAAATCCTTACATTTAAGTAAACTTAACCTTTTAAAGACCAGGTGCAACACATTGAGAAGAACTCACTTACCTGGAGAATCCCCACCTGTCCTCTAGGCCAGATGTGGACAGTTCCAAGGTATGGATGTATTCATATAATTCTACACTAAACAAGGATCTGGAATCGATCACCTAGTGCTAACGTTCCTAACACTGTTTTACTAAGCTACTTACACTGGAAATGATTTCCTTAATTTCACTTGTGCCAAAGAGAGGGTAACGTGGAAGTGTATGGGTGTTTTGGGGCATTTCTGGGCTTTGTTTTACAGTATGCATTAACCCTTTGAGCGCCAGAGGGGTAGGCAACGCATTGCTGTGCAATGCGTTGCCTACCCCTCTGGCACTCAAAGGATTTACAAATTATGGTAGAAATTGGTGTAACTTTACTCCATTTTCTTGTGAGTACTACAGGGGAGAATTTTAGAATTTATGTGAAGAGTGTCCTGAAAATTCCAGAATGCATCTTAGGGTTGCCTGAAGGGGAAAAATGTTTGAGACCCACTGAACAATTGCAACTGCAAGAGTCTGAGGCTAACATAGATGAGCTGCCCTGGCAGATTCGTATCACCCCACCCCTCCACTGTCTCCAGTGAGGTTAAAGGGACAGTAACACTTAATATAAAAACAAATATATATTGTATATTTTATCCCCCTAAGTAAAACAACAGCACTCCCAGTGCTGACAGGTGATTTATTCAAAAGTTATTCTGGCTCAAACTTGAATTTTTTTAGGTGTAATATCTCAATGGCTTGAAATTGTACAGTGGCGTTGTTGCTACACCGTCCTATGGAAATGTATGGTCAACGGACCAGAGCTGTCCATAGGATGACGTAGCACCAGCGCCACTGTACAATTTTAGGCCATTAAGATATAGCTCCTAAAAAATTCAAGATTGCGCTAGAATAACTTTTGAATAAAACACTTTTCAGCAGTGGGGGTACCCTTGTTTTACTCAGGGGGATGAACTGTACAATATATATTTATTTGCATATTAAGTATTACTACATCTTTAAGGACCTTATTTATTTAGTTTGAGTTTTAATTTCAATGAGATTTTTGAGTTGAATAAAATACAATAGAGAAATATATAAAAAGAAATAGTATACATAAAAAGAAAATAAAAAAGGGATATATGTTACATGAGAAGAAAGTTCCTCTATCTTTCAATACAATTGCATATCGTATAACAAGAAAACAATATACATGTTATGGAGAAATGTAAGGTAAGTGTTGTCATATGTAGTGGTATAGATTAAAGTTATACTTGGGATAATACTGTGATAATATTTTTAGGTCTAGGCCTCTATTTTGCCATGACAATTGTGTAGACAGAATTTGTGCCTCTACTTTCATTGTCCGTTCTGTGATTGTAAGAGGTGATGTGTCTTTCCACCGCATGGAAATGAGAGCTTTCACAGAGTTTAAAGGGGAACTTTCACCCCTTAATAACTAAAGCTCCCCTTACTGCTGACCTGGCGACTAGCTGCTTAGTAGCTCTAGTCGCCAGAAAACTTACCCCGTTCTCAAGATTTCGCCGTTTGAAAGGATCAGGAAGCACGGACGTCTCTTCACAGTGACGTCCGTGCGCCTGCGCTGTCAGTCCCTTGTCAGTCCCTTGTGCACCGTATGCACCGTACGGTGCACAAGGGACTGACAGCGCAGGCGCACGGACGTCACTGTGAAGAGACGTCCGTGCTTCCTGATCCTTTCAAACGGCGAAATCTTGAGAACGGGGTTTTCTGGCGACTAGCGCTACTAAGCAGCTAGTCGCCAGGTCAGCAGTAAAGGGAGCTTTAGTTATTAAGGGGTGAAAGTTCCCCTTTAAAGGAGTAATAAACTTTTTTTATGAAAAAATATATATTGTAGGGATTTTCCTATTGAGTAAAATCAGGGTACTCCCACTGCCGAGAGATTTATATTTCCAGAGTTATTACAGTTTAAACCCATGTTTTTTTACATTAGCAGTGCCTTCTAGTGGTCAAATTCTAATTAGATTTCCTGTTAGATTCTAATGGAGAGGAAAGTCAGTGACTTACAGTTCCCCATAGAATGTGATAGAAACTGCCTGTCAAAACCTAGACAAGAAAATTCTATAGGTTCCCATTTATTTAAGGGGTTAAAAGCCTTATTTAAATCAACGAGACTCTCCTAATCACCACAATGATTCAATTGGTTGGCTCCAGAATTTGCACCTCTTCAGCTTGATGAATAAGTCCCTACATCTGCAATTCCATTGTCATTCTATGAAGCCTATGCACTAAAATCCTACTGCATAGACTACATAAAATAAAACAGGGACTGGAGCAATGAGCTCACTGGAGAGTTTATCGTACCTATATCTCACCTTACTGCATAAACCCCGTGGTCATGGCAATTTAATTTAACCATTTCTGCTCCAGAAAGGTAAAAAAAATCCACTGTGCATAAATGATCTATAGATCTTTTTGGCACCCAAGGGGTTTTCGGAAGAGAAGGGAAAAATGTGCATAACAGCTGTTTTAACAGTGGGAAACAACACTTCATATGATGATAGAATGAGTACTATATAAACTCTTCACTAAATCTTACATAAACAGCAGGTGGAGTTATCCGAGAAAACAGACTGGTTCTTTAACTGATTCCAGAATCGCCCCATCGTTCCACATTTATTACAGTTTAAATAATACACCCTGGAAATCCCTGGCACCCAAGAGGTTTGGAGAGTAGTGAAGACGCAGACTAGGAGAATAAGGTTTCATTAAACAACAGTTAGCTAAATAGCAACAGAGTATGCATAAAGGGTCTCTTGGCCCCTCTTGCTGCCTCCATGAGATATTATATCAATTTTTTCCAACGTAACACATTTCTGCAAACAGATAAACTTCAATTTCACTATTATTCTGGATTTAAACTCCTTAACTCCTGAGGATCAGAGGGGTGTGCCGCTCATTACCAAGCAATGTATTGAACAGCCATCTGGTCCTCAAGAGGTTAACGAGCTTTAACATATATTACTAAGGCATAACCTAACCTCTTAAAAGTTTAACCCCTAAGGAGTCAGCGGCGTCTCTATCACTCAGAGGGTTCAAGCATTGTTTTGGAAATATATTTCTCAATAGTCTTTTAAAGCATGGCTATAACATTTCATTTAACCATCTGAGTACAAGAGAGGTACGCAATGCATTGAGTAACCTTCTGGCACTCAAAGTGTTAAAGGGACAGTAATACTTAAAATATAAAAAAAATATATATATATATTGTAGGGTTTATCCCACTGACTAAAACAAGGGCACTCCCACTGCTGAAATGTATTTTATTCAAAAGTTATTACAGCTCAAACTTGAATTTTTTTTAGTTGCAATATCACAATGGCCTAAAAATGTACAGTGGCACTGTTGCTACACCATCCTATGGACAGCTCTGGTCGTTGACCATAAATTTCCATGGGATGGAATAGCAACAGCGCCACTGTGATATTGCACCTAAAAAATTAATGTTTGAGCTGTAATAACATTTGAATAAAACACCTTTCAGCAGTGGGACTACCCTTCTGTTACTCACCAGATAAGCCCTACAATATATATTTTTTACATATTAAGTATTACTATCCCTTTAAGTGAGCCTGAAAAAATGTGCAATTCTGGGGTAAACCAGCTCCAGACTAGGGGACAAACTAAAAACCCCCCTTCAGTTAAATGGGGCTTTTAATTCTAGAAAGTTTTCCAGAACATTGCAAAGCAAAGGGTTAAAATCCCCATTTCGAATAATGTATATTTGGTATCGAGTCAAAGATTTTAACTCCTTAAATGTGAAAAAAGGTCTCCAATGCAATGCTTTGCAATGCACTGGAGACCTTGCTAGCATCCAAGGCGATTAAAAGCTTCAGTTAACCCCCTGAGTGTCAGAAAGGTACTGAATGTATTGCAAGGGAAAATTAAAATCCCTTTTGATTCAAATGTGGATTTCAACCCCTTGAATGTTAGAGATGTCTCCAAAGCATTGCAAAGCCTAACTTTACCCCTTGAGTTAAAAACTACTTTTCCAGCACTCAAAGGGTTACGGGATATTTTGCTGCTCCCTGTGGTTGAGTTGGTTTGCTCCAGTTCTTCTTAGCACAGGAGTGTCAAACTGCATTCCCAAATCCTTGATTTTGCGCAAGTGTCAATCATTAGCTCAGTCGGTTTGACTGCCACACCTGTACAAGATCAGGTATATCCTAAAAATGTGTACTCTGTATACCCTTTAGGAATGCAGTTTGACATCTCTTGACATTAGTATATACAGTTAACTCAAATGACATGGTAGAATGGCCTAAATGTGTTTTTGGGTGCAGATTGAGTATAGACACAATGCTTTTTTTGTTTACACTTTCATATCAAAAGGCATAATTGTATTTTTTTCCTTGAAAATGTCAGATTGCATAAGACTAAGGGTATATTATAACGGACAACTTGTTTTTTGTAGCAGGTAAAGCTGCATGTGATGCCTTTTTACTGCAATTTACATGCAATAATGTATCAACATACTTCCCAAGTGTCCCTCTTTGAGACCCAAATCCCTCTGTCCCTATTTCCCTCTGTTTAGGAGATCAGACTGTGTGGTGTGTATGTAAGTGTATCACCCTGGTGTCCCTGTGTTTAGGAGATCAGACTGTGTGGTGTGTATATAAGTGTATCACCCTGGTGTCCCTGTGTTTAGGAGATCAGACTGTGTGGTGTGTATATAAGTGTATCACCCTGGTGTCCCTGTGTTTAGGAGATCAGACTGTGTGGTGTGTATATAAGTGTATCACCCTGGTGTCCCTGTGTTTAGGAGATCAGACTGTGTGGTGTGTATAGAAGTGTATCACCCTGGTGTCCCTGTGTTAGGAGATCAGACTGTGTGGTGTGTATATAAGTGTATCACCCTGGTGTCCCTGTGTTTAGGAGATCAGACTGTGTGGTGTGTATAGAAGTGTATCACCCTGGTGTCCCTGTGTTAGGAGATCAGACTGTGTGGTGTGTATATAAGTGTATCACCCTGGTGTCCCTGTGTTTAGGAGATCAGACTGTGTGATGTGTATATAAGTGTATCACCCTGGTGTCCCTGTGTTTAGGAGATCAGACTGTGTGGTGTGTGTATAAGTGTATCACCCTGATGTCCCTGTGTTTAGGAGATCAGACTGTGTGGTGTGTGTATATAAGTGTATCACCCTGGTGTCCCTGTATTTAGGAGATCAGACTGTATGGTGTGTATATCAGTGTATCACCCTGGTGTCACTGTGTTTAGGAGATCACACTGTGTGGTGTGTATATAAGTGTATCACCCTGGTGTGCCTGTGTTTAGGAGATCAGGATGTGTGATGCGTATATAAGTGTATCACATTGCTCCACAGTAATAAAACGCACATTAATGTTTGTTTAAACTTAGTCTGTGTAAATGAAATGCTTTGTTCTTGCTCTAAATCATTTATTCAGTTACACAAAGAGGTATCAGAAGGTCATGAAACGACAAAAAAAAATTGTCAATGCTCCGCCCACCAGCCACGTCCCCAACATCACCACCTAAAACAAGTGTCCCTCTTTGGCCATTTGAAATGTTGGGAGGTATGCTAGACAATAACACTGACAAGTGGAATGGAATCAGGACAATATTTTGCAAACATTCCATATGAGGCACATTAAAAAAATAAATAAATAAAAAAAAGAAAATAAAAAAAAGAAAAATCCTGTCATGAAGCTCTTTGTATTTAGTCCCTTTACATACTTGTTAACATTTCAAAATATATTTCTAGGGACATTTTGCCCTGATCAGTCATTAGTGGTCCATGATAGAATTCAGTGAGACTCCAACAGAAAACGTTCTACCACGAGATGTACTTCTACAGTAGAATAAGCATTTCTCACACCTAAATACTACATACAATCATACAAATAAGCATTATTAACACGTACAAAGTCCATGAACCTATTAACCCTTTGAGTGCCAGAGTGGTACATAAATCATTGCTTTGCAATGCGTTGCGTACCACTCTGGCACTCAAAGGGTTAAATATTTAAAGTGGAACTTTCACATAGTAAAAAGTCGCCCTCCAATAATTAAACATATGGCAACTAGCTTCACAATACATGTATTACATCTCAGAAATGCCAGATTGTAAAGAAATCCTTAATTTTCGGAGACTTACGGCTAGGTTAGTGCCACCTGCGCCATCAGTCCCCTTCCGCTTACCTTGTGGCACAGTGCAATGCTTCTTAGAGGAGACAGGGACTGACAGTGCAGGCGTGCAGGCAAGATGTCTCTGCACCAATGCCTGGGTTCCGGTCTCCGAAGATTAAGGGTTACTTTATAACCTGGCACTTAATGAGAGATAATAGACGTATTATGAAGCTAGTCTCCATATGTTTAATTTTTGGAGGGCGACTGTATACTATGTGAAAGTTCCACTTTAATGACACGCATATAGAATTTGGAGATTAGATTTATTTTGGAGCCAAGAACAAAAACGGACACAGGATCCAGAAACAGGAAGTCAAAATCAGGTACTGTAAAAGGAAATCAGGGACAGCTGGCAAATATGCCATTACATTTATTTATATATATTATATATTTGAGTTGTGTACTCTTTCTTTTCAGCTTATCATACACGGAATTCTAATTTCCACTTGCTTGAAATATTAGAAAAGTTTAAATTCCCACTGAAGTCTAAGGGGGAATTTGCATCTAAAAATGATCCCCTGCAATGGAATCAAGGACTGCATTGGTAAAAGGTCAGCAATATGCATTGAAACATAGAAAAAAAAGGTATTGTTCAGGTGGAATACTATTTAACCCTTCGAGTGCCAGAGAGGCATCCGACGCATTGTGCTGCAATGCGTTGGATGCCACTCTGGCAATCAAAAGGGTTAAAATTGTGTCTTTTAAGTTTCATTTGTAAAAATATTTTTAAAACACATAGGTGCTCTGCAGCTAATGTTTAAACCTTTGAATGCCAGAGGGTTATGCAACACATTGCTTTGCAATGCGTTGCGTACCCCTCTGGCACCCAAAGGGTTAAACAGAATACGTCAATTATTTTTTTTGACCGTGCGTTGATTACTTCACAATAGATCGCTCACCCTTTGGTCCTCGAGCGGTTAAGCTTACAGTATATCTAAAATGTATGTATGCTTGAAGGTGTATGTTTTGTATCTATCTATAATTTCTTTCCTATTTTTATACTGCAACATATAGTTCTGCTAAAATGTATTCTACACACGAGCAACTATATCTGTGGTTCTCAACCCTTTTTTGCTTAAAGGGATAGTAATGATTCATAATAAAAGCAGCTCTAATTAATCTTCATAGTATTTGGGCCTTGGAGAGTGTTATTTCAATTCTGTCAGAGTTGTAGTTCAAGAGTAATTGAGTGATAAAGTATCCCCCTCCTGCCCCTTCTACTGATGTAACACTGCTCAGCTTAGAGCAGCAGGGAGTGTCCAGGTAGATTGCAGAGAGGGACAATCTTCAATTAAGATAAGGAAAAAAGCTGAAAAACCTGTCAAGGGGGGCAGGGATTGCATTGTTCTCACAGTAAGAATATTGACCATTGATGTGAGCTGTCTGGTCTATGGACTGGATTCCACATCTGAGGGGAGGTGGCTGTCAAGGGTGGGGACAGGGATTTCATTGTTCTCACAGTAAGAATATTGACCCTTGATGTGAGCTGTCTGGTCTATGGACTGGATTCCATATCTGAGGGGAGGTGGCTTACACTAGGTAAAAGGGGCGGGAGGGGGAAACTTCACCATTCAATTACTCTTGAACTACAACGCTCACAGTAATGAAATAACACTTTCTATGGCTTAAATACTATGAAGATTAATTGGAGCTGCTGTTTTTGTGAAACATTTCTGTCACTTTAAGGCATCCTAACATGCAGTCTCCAATATTCGGGGCACACCTAACATTTGTCAAAGAGAAATGAAGAGTAGAAATACATAACTGTATAATAATTTTAAGTCTAACAACAAGAATAACAGAAACAAACCTATTGTGCATAACAATTTCCATAAATATGTATCTAAATCTCAAAATTCACATATTTTCAAAGTCTTTATGGAAAAGAAGGGGCACCCTGGGGAGTTGTCCGTGGCACACCAAAGTGCCACAGCACCCTGGTTGAGGACCACTGAACTGTATACAGAAGGCCAATGTGCAGAGTAAAGCTACAGGTTCAGATAACCAGTATTTATTACAAAGTTCTAAATAGTAAATCCAAAGAATCACAGATGAAAGCATCCAATAAATAATTAAATGGAAAAAATATTATTATTAATGGTAATATATATATATGTCCCAGATTTCTACATTTGTATATACCTTTAGGGCTGTATGTTCAAACAAAAATTGGAGGGATTCTTGGTAAAAACCAACTGCACCCATGATTTAACCCCATAACGTCCGGTGACGTGTCAAGACTGTCACTGCTGTTTTTCCCTTAAGAACCAGTGACGGTTCTGGCACGTCAAGTATTGTTTACTCACAGCGCTCCTGTAGCAGAGACTGAAACTGAACACTCCCAAGATCGGAGCGATCACTATCAGTACCCCCCTTCGGCATGCCGGCATGTCAAACTTCTCTATCTGGTCCTTAAAGGACCACACACCCTGGGGCCACTGGTCCTTAAGGGGTTAATAAGGTTTTTAACCCCATGAATGTTAGAGACCTCTCTAGCATTCAAAGGGTTATAATCCTTACTTACATCAAAGGAAATGTTTTGTTCTCCCCTATAATGGAGTTGGTTCATCCTGGAATTCTTGCACTTTTCTTTTACACATCAGGCCCATAGTGAGTGCACGTTTATACATGTAAATAATTAAAGGGATAGTAACTCTTAATATGTAAAACAAAATAAATAATTTATATATATATATATAGACAGTTTTTAAATAGAAAAAAAAACACTCTCAGGACTTTATGATGATGTGCAAAAATGAGAAAAATGTATTTATAGATCAATGTTTTGGTTATCCAACAGTAACCTTCATCAAGATGAAGGCTACTGTTGGACAACAGAAACGCTGACCTGCAAATACACTTTTCTCATTCCAGTGGCTGTTCTTGCATGGAATAATATAGTCATACTCTCATTCAGTGTCTCAAGATCACATTTTCAAACATCCATTGTCCCTTTTGCAACCCCAACAGAAAGACTGTGGCTAACCAGAGTAGCTGAAAAGCTGGCTGCAGCAAGTCCTATTCAGAAACATTGGAGATGTCAGTCAACACCATGATTCCCTGTAAGTTGTTTCCCAGAATCCCTTGCAGTGGGCTCATTTGGGAAGTAGAGCAATGATTGACAGCTCTCCTTTTAAAAAACTCTGCAACAGCTGAGGTCTATCCTGCATGGGGCTAAGATAACGGACACGTGGCCTCCTGGTGCCAGAGGGTAACATTTTTTAAACCATGCCCAAAAACATATTTTTTTTTTTCATTTACTACCACTGCTCTTTAACCTCTTGGATTCTAAAGATGTCTTCAAACAATTGAAACAAAAATCATAATAACGATGGGCATTCTGAACAAAAAAAAAAGAGCAATTTTGGACTAAACCAACTGCACCACAGGAGAGAAATAAAAATTCCTTAGCCCCTTAAGAACCAGCCGCATGCACTTAAAGACCAAGGACCATTTTTTTTTCTGTAGAATTCCATGACAGTCCTGGCACGTCATGGGTCGTTAACGCAAAATAACCCATGACGTGCCATGACCGTCAAGGGTCCTTAAGGGGTTAAACTTTCTATGATTTAAATAGGTCTTTCTTTAACCTCTCCAATCCTAGAGCTGTCTCCAATACTTTGATTCACAATGTGTAGGGGACCTCTTCAGCCTTCAAGGGGTTAAAAGCCCCTATTAAATCAATCCAAATTTTTTAATTGTCTCTTATGGTGCCCGTTAGTTTGCGCCACTATTGTTCCTATTTCTTTTTTTGTGCGTAAGGCCTAATGCCTGTGATTGAGTTTTGTTGATTATTTTTGTGGGTCACAGTCCAACGTTGAAGGCAAAATAGTCATCTATTCCTCGTCGCTGTATGTAACATTATATTTTGATGATTTTCCAGCATGAAAAAATTCAGGCCTATATTTTGCTTCTCACAACTTTGAGATCAAAAATTAATTCCCCATATATATTTTACTATTACTATCAGGTTCCAAAAGGAAAAATACTTGCCTTATCTACCACAGTCTATGATGAATTATTAACTTTAGTGTACATCTCCATTAATTTTTTGGTTGTCTGCCCTTTATCGTATCAAAAAACTCTTCTATGCACTTTGCATGGAATAAGGAATGTCCTTATACAGTGTATTAAATATATCAGACAGAATGACTATTAATTCAACAAACTTTTTCACACAAAGAGTATGTTATTACAGCAAATTCAGGACATATACTAAATATTATATGATTTATACCTCATATATCACATTTGGTCTAAATCAGTGTTTCTCAGACATTGGTCTTTGGAGCTGTGCTGGTCCCTGGAATTCTTTATGCCCTTCAATAGACATAAATGGCCTAGACCCTGGTAACGCTCCTTGTTACTTTAAGAAAGTAGTTACCCAGTTATTGGCTTCAAAATATCATAGAAACACTGGCCTACATCAGCAATGTCCAAACTAAGGCCCGCGGGCCTCAATCTTGAACAATCTAATTCTATTAATTAATAAAAATATGACCTGTTGAAAAACAGGATAATTCGTACCTGATCATTAACCCCTTTTGGATAGGTACACAACACACTGTTAAGTCCTCAAGTGGTTAAAAATCAGAGAACAATTTAACGCTTAGTAAATACATTTATCTATCAAAATGTAAGATAGTGTATCAGTATAGCTGTGGATTGTAATAGTCAGTATAAAGTCTAATTTTGATTGTTCTCCTCTCAGTCTGGTCATTAAAGCAGATCTGTCACCTTAACATAAGTTTTGTTAATTCTAAAAGGAATAAAAAATTGCCTGTATAAAGTGTGTCAGCCACGTGAAATATAAATACTTTATGCTAATTTGTTTATGTGCAGGGCCAATATTAATCCCTTAACGACACGGCTGGCAGTTAAGGACCACAGAGCTTTTTCGATTCAGAGGTCCACAAGCTGCGTGCTGCCATGTGGGGACCCCTCAATTCCTTAACGCATGACGGTCCTGGCACGTCATGGGTCTTTAAGAGTTTAAAACACACTCGGCTATGAATGAATGTAGGCAAAGCCCTCACTCTGGGGGGGGGGAGCATTTCTAATAGTACATTAACCTCCTTCTACACTGAAAGAAAAGAAAAGTGGATGAGTTCTGGGGCAAACCATTTGCACTATGGGGTAGAACTACAAATTCCAAAAAGCCCTTTGATCAAATGGGGAATTTAATCCCTTGAATGCTAGATAGGTCTCCAACACACTGCAAAGCAATACATTTGAAACCTCTCTACCATTCAAGGAGTTAAAATCCCCATTTAAATCAATGGGGATCTGTAGTTCTCCCCTACAGTGAAAATGGTTTGCTCCAGACCTCCGCCACTTTTCTGTTGAACATACGGCCCTGGGCAAACCAGGTAGACATATGGACACTCCAGCTCTCCGCTCCGCACTTCACAACACGTTGTATAGCCTTCCAGTCCTTAACCTTTTGTGACCCAGTAGTGTACGACACATCGCCTTGCAATATGTTTAGGCTAACCATACCTCAACTTTAAAAAGGGACACACATGAAAAATGCATACTACAGGGTTGCTTTAATTTTGGTGCACTCCTGAAATATGCCTATTTCCTATGTGTCCCTTTTTAAAGGTGAGGTATGGTCAGCCTAAATATGTTGCACACTCCTTTGGTCCTCAAGTGGTTAATGGTAATTAGAAAGAAAAAAAGCTAGGATTCCATCATAGTAATTTTATTGTTTTAGTACATTTTTTTTCTTTTACTTAATCTGTGCAGTGACTCATATGTCTTGTTTGCTTCATGTAGAAGGTTGATAATGTATTAAAGTGGAACTACCACCCCATGTAAAGTTAAACCCCAAGAATTACCTATCTGGCAACTAGCTGAACAATAGTACAAGTCACCAGAATTATTATCTCCTTATAGAGAAATTCTACAGCTCCCAGGACTGACAGCCAGGAAACAGCGCAGACATCCGCGCCTGCGCTGTCAGTCCCAGTCTGCTCTAGGAAGCGTTGCTAGGTACCGGAAGGTACTGGAAGGGACAGTCGGCACAGGTGCTCAGATTCTTTTAAAGCGCTGTTGCCTGGCCATCAGTCTCTGGAGCAGTAGAATTTAGCTATAAGGAGATAATTATTCTGGCGATTAGTACTATTGTTCAGCTAGTCGCCAGTTGGGTAATTTTTGGGGTTTAACTTTACTTGGGTTGGCAGTTCCACTTTAAACATTCTGGCACTCAAATGGTTAAGCACAAAGGGTTAAGCACATAGAGGGAGCGCACTCTGGATGCATTAGAACAGTAAACTACAAGTATTGGTGTACTTTGCTTCTCGTCCTACTTTTCCTTTCTAATAGCACAGTGAATGGAACTAATAATTACAATGTGCACAGAATTTGCATAACGTGCCACACTGTGCCACCAAATCATAAAGATTAATTTCTCAAAGAGCATTTATTTTGCAGAAAAATTAACAGTGCACATTATAGACAGATTTTAATTATCTGTGAAATAAACTAAATTTGAATTATGTGACACATCCACTTTAAGAAGAAAGGACTATATTTAAAGCCATTCCGGACTAAACCAACTCCACGGTAACGGTCAAATAAACATTCCTGCTCCATTCAGTTGGGTTTTTAACTTAGACAGATCTTCAGTGCTTTAGACCTCTCTAGAATTTGCGGGGTTAAAAAGCTCTGTTCGAGTGCGTGGGAATTTAGGAATATTTATGTGTCCCCTATTGTGCAGTTGATTTACTCCAGAATAACTCCAGTTTCTATAAATATGGGCCAAAGTTTGGACACCCCTCACAGTTTATAAAATGCACTGGTCTATAAGTAGTGCCAAAATTTTAAAGGTGAAAGATGCAGGGGAAATATATGGTTATATTTATCAAGTTAGTTTTGTCAAGAAACTACTGTAAATATTACTTTATGTTGTATAATAGTATTGAAGAAAATACAATCACAATGATTAATACTGCATCAGTATGATAATTTCGTATTATCAGAGTCAGCACTCAGCTACATTTTCTGTTTGCTACATATGTAAATTCGGAAAGGAACAGAGGGGTTATGCGACACACTCAGAAGCAATGAGCTGCACACCTTTCTGGTCCTTTAAGGGTTAAACCATTGGATGCTGAAAATTTCTACAACACATTTCTATAAAACAAGGCATTATACAGCCTTAGGGTAGAACAGTGCTATAGTTCAGAATGACTTGTTTTCACTTAAAGTGTCCTCTAGCTCCAAACCAAAAATCTTACCAATGAATCTCTTGGGTGGAAAAATAAACTGAAAAACTGGGGTTAAATCCAACCATTCTTTAAAATCCGCAATAAATTATATTCATGATTTTAAGCCTACCTTAATCCCCTTCCTTCTGGAGAAATGTGGGACACACTAAGGCTAATGTACTGAGTAGAACTGGAACGATTCTGCTGAAGACCAACTTCACGACAGATGACAAATAAAAATGATCATTTATTTAAATGGGACTTTTAAACCCTTGAACGATAGGGAGGTATTTAACATATTGCTTCTCACTGTGTTAGATAAAAGAGTTCCATGAAAATCAATGAGAATATTGAAGATTTTTAGTTGACTCATACGATGCAGTCTGTTTACTTCAGAGCTGAGCCAGAACTACTTAATACATCAGCATCATTGCTTTGAACTGCGTAAAGGCAAAAGGGTGATGGGGCATATATACAAGTGTACCAGTGAAGCTGCATGATATTAGCCTCTAACGCCATCCTCTGCACTTAAAGGTATACACTACATAATATGATCACTGTAGTGCATACTGTCAGAAACAATCACATGATTAGACATTAATGCCATTAAAGGGATAGTAATAATTAAAATGTAAAAAAATATATGTTGTATGGTTTATCCCCCTGAGTAAAACAAGGGTGCTCCCACTGCTGAGAGATATTTTATTAAAAAATTATAACAGCTCAAACTTGAATTTTTTAGGTACAATATTACAGTGGACTAAAAATGTACAGTGGCGCTGCTGCTACACCATCCTATGGTCAGCTCTGGTCCGTAGACCATAAGTCTCTATAGGACGGTGTAGCAACAGCACCACTGTAAATTTTCAGGCCACTGTGATACTGCACCTAAAAAAATTCAAGTTTGAGCTGTTAAAATTTTTTAATAAAATATCTCTCAGCAGTGGGAATACCCTTGTTTTACTCAGGGACATAAATCCTACAACATATATTTTTTACATTTTAAGTATTACTATCCCTTTAAGTCTCATATACCAGTCCCATAGCAAGCACAAAGAAACTGGCTTAGATATTGGTAATGTTTAAAGAAAAGCCCTCAAATGCCCGTAGACTGCCCGTAGCTTAGTAAATTGGTGCTAGGCAGGCGCACAGACTTAACAATGATTCCATCTCCTGATTTAGCATGGAATTGATGTGTATATTTGCCCCATTGTCATTTAAAGAGCTTATACAGGTTAAAAGGTTGGTATCTTATATTAATAAGTAATATACCTAATAGTAAAAGCCTAAACACAAGTAAAAACACAAGGATCCCTCAGTATTACCCTTTGAGTGCCAGAGAGGTTAATTTAACCCTTTGAGTGCCAGAGGGGTACGCAACGCAAAGCAATTCCTTGCGTACCCCTCTGGCACTCAAAGGGTTAAGTAAGTCTTTTCAAAAGTGTTTTGCGTGTTTATTTACAGCGAGATACGCTTTTGCTGTATTTTGGTACTCAACTAGACTAAAGGCATGAAAGGCAAAGTGGTCAAAAAATTTATTTAACAATAAAAAAGACACTTTGCATTTCAAAATGCTGTTTTTTTGCCATCCATTTTTTTAAAGAAAAAAGGAACACACATCCTTATTTTAACTTTTCATGGTACACGTATATCTTTTAAGTTTAGCCCCCTTAAACAAGGAACAAACAGCTTTTTTCAAATGTCAACACTTTTGGAATGATGTGGCAGTTCACTGTCACCGTTATGTCACTGCAATTTTTCTGTCACCTAATTGAATGCATTATCTTCACCTGATTTAAATGGGTGTTGGTTAAACACCATTAGACAAGTTAAGATCTATAAATAAATCAAACGAAGTATTGTTTCTCCTGAATTATGCAGTCTCCAACTGTCTTTCCTTAAAATCTCTCTGTAGCAAGAAGACCTGGGGAGATTTCTATTTGTGCTGAAGATTTCTCTCTGTCAACAGCATACTATTTGCTAAATCCACAGGACCTCTTTTGCATTGGTTTAAGCATCAAAGCATTTGTTTTACTAAATCCAGTATTTTCCTCTTATAACAAAGAACTCATTCTTCCAAAATCCAGCACTTAAACATAATTTTAATACAAGAGCATCTATTTTTTGTAATTTTATATTCATGGTGAAAATACTTCTACATTTAGATACATTAACATTTTTCAAAATTATTTTTAAATGGAGAACAATAGGATCAGGTGTTTAATTAAATTATTTTGTACATGCTTCTGAAGATTATTTATCAATGTTTCTGCTGGAACACATAGTTCATATCAGAATTAAACCCGTTTGTCTTATTTAAGTATATGTGATGCCGAAAAATATTCCTAAATATTCATGTTTTTAAGAAAAAAGTGTTAAAATATTCCAAACAATTATAATAATGTGCAAATTAAATAATATCATATTCACATTGATCTTTTTTACTGATTTTTTATTGATTGTAATATGCCTAAAAAAATAGACCTAAATTGTACTGAAAGCTTGTATTCTAAAGCCACGCAGTTAGCCAATAAAGGTATCAATTTTACTCTACCGGTCTACTAATTTTATTTGTATCACAGCTGCTTATAATACACTTTTACTCCTACTTTATGAATGCATATATTAATATACATTCATGCTTATATAATTAACCCTTTAACTATATAATGGTTTAGTAAAATACAGTGACAATTTGCACTATATATATTTAGAAAAAATAATGTACACTTGACTATATTTAAATTAAACGTTTAAGATTTTGTCGTTTTTTTTTTACTGATATAAACAAATACTCAATAGAGTTGGCAAGTTACTATACCTACTAAATACTAGTTTTGAAGATGAAATCTAAAATATGTTTTGCTAGCGCTTTTATTATAGCATTATTAATGTGTTTTTTTTAAATATATTTTTATAAGGTTGAGGAATGAGGACTAAAAGCCTAAATAATCTAACCAAAGAATTAAGACTTCAAATTAGACAAAAAAGCCTAATTGTTTAAAGAGATGTTTTAATCCAATAATCTTCAAAATTTGATATCTCACTAGTGGGACCAAAATATAATTGCTACTTAGTTTGTCTTACTGTAAGTCATGTAACATTAAATATCTATATTAAACAGGCAAATAATTTAATATTTATTATGAAAATATAACATTTTCAAGATGATCGTATTTGTTTTTCAAATTAAACTGTAATCAAGCAATTTATTTAAACATTTGGCGAAGTAAAGCTTGCTAAAACTAACAACAATGTAATAAGATTTTTTTACTACTAACATAAGTGTTACACACTATTTTTCAATAGTGGATTTATATTTGTACACAAATTATACAATAGCTTATATTCAAATACATAACAATTCTATAAATTATAGATATTCAACCTCAGCTAGGTTTGCATATAGTCATTACATGGCATATAGTATTTTTAAAAACAGTATTCAGTATGAGGGGATATTGCAAAATTAATGGATTTAGTGGGTAATGCAACAGTTATGAAAGTGGTATAGTAATAACTTCCTTATAAGAGTTAGCTGACTGGCTAAAACCTCTTGTACAACTCTTATGCCTATTTAAAGCTACTAAATCATTTTAAGAAAAGACCTCTTATGAGCAGCTGGTAATACAGTTTTCTTTTATTACATTCATTGACTTAAGCTTAACTGAAAAAGTATTAAAAAGCTCTGTTACAGATTAAAACCTAACTAACAGGTTTATCCAATACTGCCTGACATGTATAAACTATTATTGAATTGTAAATATTAATTATACTTTAATAGAATGATTACTAGTTGTATTGCAAAGTAGATCTGTGTGTTAATCTACAAATGGTAGATTTTATGTACAATGCTGATATTTATGGCTACATTACATATGTTAAGGCTGCCAATTTTTCAATTGCTAAATCCTTTATATTGCAGTGTGGGTGTGAATAACTAGAGAAAGGTATATTAAATTTATAGAATAGACATAATTTACATGCACATTAATTCATTTGATCTGGTAAAAACTGTATTTATTCCATATGCAGAAAAATGGTATTAATGGGAGGAAAAAAAACCCTACACATTTTGTTTAAACACCTATATAATTAGGTTTATGCAATCATGTGCAATGAGTTAAACATTTACTATATGTGTTTAAAATTTGAGTACTTGTATATAACAGTTCTAAATAAAAAATATCAAAATATGACATAAAGCACGTTTAACCTTTTGCCTGTTCATAGTCAGCCACTACTGAAAAGCCTACCTATTGCATTACTACATAAGAATATGTCATCAAATCAAGACTAAGGCTTATATCTGAATGTCAGAAAGTATTTTCATCCCCAATATCTTTCTATATCCACACGTGATTATTTTATCATAAACTATTACTATAGATATAGTATAGATATGCATTTTAATTAATCTTATTTTATAACAATTAAAACACGTGTTATTATTAAGATTCAATATATTTATATCTGGTATGTGGTCTGCTTCGCGTGTTGCATCAAAGGATTAAATATATTAGATTTAATATGGAATGCACTCTTTTTATTTTTTTTTTTAATCGATGAAATTCCCAGTTCCAAATGCCCATGTTGTTTAACACTTTTCCAGCTACCAGAAGATATTTGACTTAAACATTTTGCATTTACATTGAACAAATTAACCCTCTGAGTTCCTCTAACGCATTGCAAATGGAATGCTCTTTACACCCCCCGGCACATTTGTTCTTCAAAACTTTTATATATAAACAATCTTTTGTTTTTGTAAAGTAAACCACAAAGCAAGTCCTTAATCAGGACCCACAGATGTATATATACTGGGTATGAAAGATCAGATGCAACTTACCACTGTCTAGAAGGAGATTCCCAGTATCTTTGCCCAACTGCTGTCTCCGTCTGCTGCAGCTGGTCAAGTCAGTAAAGAAAAAGTGAAAATAGAGAGCTCAGAGCACGGAATCTGGCTGCACAGCGTCTCCTGTTCCATACAATTGAGAAAAGGAAGGAGAAAGCTGTGAGATTATAGATCTCCCCGGTCTGGTTTTACAGCTTGCACTTAGTTGTGAAGTTTATTTTGATGTCATAAGTGGAAGAAAATAAAAACAGAATATCAGAGAAGAGGCTCTGTGTGATCCTCCTGTCCAGGTGCTGTTGTGGTGACTGTCCCTCTACCACTTCAGGAGGGAGGGTATGGACAGGCTGCTCTGGAGAGAGAGCGGGAGGGGAGGGTATGTGGGAGAGGAGACAGAAGGAAGGGGGAGGCTTCAATAAGCTTTCAGTCCTAAATAGACAGGTCACCAAAACCTATTGTACAAGGAAAGCATTACACATCGGGGCACCAATAATAATAATAATAAATGTAATAACATTGGATTTGATAAACTTTTTGAGTGCCAGAGGGGCTTGCACTGCATTTCTTTGAACTCACTTTTGGAACTGTGTGTGTGTGTATATATATGTGTGTGTGTATGTGTATATGTGTGTATGTATATGTGTGTAGTGGTGTGTGTGTATATATGTGTATGTGTGTATGTATATGTGTGTAGTGGTGTGTGTTTATATATGTGTGTGTATGTATGTGTATTGGTGTGTTTATGTGTGTATATGTGTGTGTGTAGTGGTGTGTATGTGTATTGGTGTGTTTATGTGTGTATATGTGTGTGTGTAGTGGTGTGTGTGTGTATAGGTGTGTGTTTGTGTGGGTATGTGTGTGTGTATATGAGTATGTGTGTATTTGAGTACACTTTTATGTATGTATGTGTAGTGATGTGTGTGTGTGTGTGTGTGTGTGTATGAGTATATATGTGTATGTGTGTGTGTATGAGTATGTGTGCATATGAGTAGGTGTGTGTGTGTGAATGTGTGCACTTTTATGTAAGTGTGTGTAGTGGTGTGTGTGAATGTGTGTTTGTATGTGTGTGTGTATGTGAGTGTGTTGTACATATATGTGTGTGTGCGCATGTGAGTGTGTATATATATGTGTGTGTGCATATATACATATATATATATATATATATATGTGTGTGTGTGTGTCTCTGTGTAGGTATCTTCATGTGAGTATGCTTGTGTGTTTGTATGTATGTGGGTTGGTGTCAGTGTGGTGTACGTATATGTGTGTGTGCATGTGAGTGAGTCTTTATGTGTATATATATATATATATATATATATATATATATATATATATATATATATATGGGAGAATGTGTCTGTGTGTAGGTATCTACATGTGTGTACGTGCGCGTGTGTTTGTGTGGATGGTTGTCATCTAATACAGTGCGAGTATGTGTGTATATATGTATCGATGTATATGTATGAACGTGTAGGTGTCATCTAACTTACTTTGGAAAATCATAAGAACATATGTATGCACAAAAACCAAAATGGTGCAATTCTGGGGCAAACCAAATGCACCACAGGGAGCAAATAAACATTCCTGTTGATTTAAATTGGCATTTTAATCCCTTGACTGTTAGAGGTCATTAACCCTTCGAGGACCAGAGGGTTATGCAGTGCATTGCTAGGCAATGCCTTTCACATACTCTGGTCCTCAAGGGGTTAATTCTTTTGAGTTCCAGGGAGGAATACCACTCCATGTTTTGGATATCTCTCTGGCACTCAAAGGGTTAAGAGCCAAATGCAGAGAGATAAAAGTGGACGAATTCTGCAGAAAACCAGCTGAACGACTGGGGGCAAATAGTGGGGGTCAGACATATCATTTTAATTCTAGTTGTTCACATGGTTCAATTAGTTTGCCCCAGAACCAATCATGTTTGGTATTTAGGTGTGTTCATTTGGGTTACATTAGCACAGGGGTACAGATGTTGCTCCAAACAACGCCCCCCTATGGTGCTGATTACACAGGATATTTTCTTACATGACCAGGGGCATTTTAACCATTTGAGTGCCAGAGGGGCATACCTGGGAACTTTTTCTTGTGGACTCCCCTGGGAGTCTTGTGGTGCCACTGAGGGAAGAAAAATGACGCAATCCGCTTCAAAGAGGGGTGGAGTTTAATCATGAGTGCGGGAGTGGCTTAAAATACATGCCCAGAGTAGGAGGAGTAGGCTGGGGAGTGGGAGGAGTATGGTGGGAAGGAGGACAAGTGGGCGGGGAGTGGGAGGAACAGACTGGGGAGATGCAGAAGTGGGCAGAGTTTGATAAAAACTGCCCACATCCGGAGAATCAGCCACTGCCCCAGAGACCCG
This sequence comes from Rhinophrynus dorsalis, assembly GCA_037306005.1. Lineage (NCBI taxonomy): Eukaryota > Metazoa > Chordata > Amphibia > Anura > Rhinophrynidae > Rhinophrynus > Rhinophrynus dorsalis. The sequence continues at coordinate 140,923,977 of CM074727.1, forward strand.
CTAATTAGCAGCAAATAAGGAGAGTTTCCAGCTATGCAGAGGGGTAAGGATTGCATTGTGAAGCAATAGTGACTCCCAGTCCCCTACCTGACCCCTCATGTGTCTTTAACCCCTCACTTGCCGGATCTCAGAGATCTCAATGCTTCAGAAATGGAGGGTTAGCAACCCAAAAAAACCCAACAGGCACAACCCCCTGTCACCCCATCCACAGATAAGTTTAAAAGGACAGTAATGTCCCATAAAATTTTTTAGAGTTTTGTAGAGATTAAAAAAATAAGCTAAATGCCACAAACCCTATCTCTCAAACCGCTATGGTTGGAGAGATATCCTCAGTTAAAGTTCCCCTCTCCCTCCTCTTCTCCTGACGTCAGCTGTAAGCTGACAGCAGGAGTTCCTGGTCTGGGGACTGACAAGCGGCTCTTCAGCAGAGCCGCAATAGCACACTTTTTAGCCTGTTCCAAGGAAGTATTTCTTTTTAAATTGTGCTATTGCGGCTCTGCTGAAGAGCCTCCTCATGCCGGCTGACATCAGGAGAAGAGGAACTTTAGCAGAGGATATCTCTCAAACCATAGCGGCTTGTGGATTTCTAGCATTTAGCTCATTTTGTGGCATTTAGCTTATTTTTTGTGGATTTGTGGCATATAGCTTATTTTTTTGAATCTCTACAAAATTCTAAAACATGTTTATGGGACATTACTGTCCCTTTAACCCCCATGTTGATGGATCACAACAGTTTCACAGCTTTGGCAATTAAATGATTAAGAATGAGTAGCGTACTAAAAAAAAACCCACCACCACCCTCAACATCCCCATCCAAAAACATTAACCTCCCAGTGGCTGCTACAATTTGCCACAGTGGCAATGGACGGTTTAATGACTAAAGGAAAATAGTATCGGGTCCAGTGACCCCATATTATTTTTCAAGTGCAAAGAATTCTATCATTTTAATGAAAAATATTGCAGGGGTCCCTGGGAACCCTTACACTTTCTTTTTGACAGCATTATGCTGTGTCCAAGACCCATTCCTTCAGCAGTTGTTTGATTGATAAGGAGGCTCTGGACCCTGTATCAAACTTTTTTACTTAGCCTGGGTATGACTCAGTATGGGTCCCCTGGGCCCCATATTGATTTCATTTATTGGGTTATAATTTCTTTGTTACCTTTTTAATGCGTTGATATGGGTGTTTATATGTTTATATACATGCCATATTAATGTATTTCATTGTATTTTGAGTTTAAATGGATAGCAATATTTCAATTTTACTATCCCCCACCTTGTAGCCCTTAAAAACTGAATTAAATGAGCCCAGCAGAATCTCTCAAACTTTTATGGTTTGAGAGATATCCGCTTTCAAAGTTTTGCTTTTTGCAAACCAAGCACACGTAGAAGACCATTTCAGTGAAGGATTTCTTCTTCCATAACGCGATCTCGGCTCTGCTGAAGAGCTTCCGCTTGCTCAGGGAAAGGATTCCCCTGCTGTCAGCTAGAACGCTGATGTCAGGGGAGAGGGAAAAAAGCTAAACTTTGAAAGCGGATATCTCTCAAACCATAAAGGTTTGAGAGATGCCCCTGGGCTCATGTAATTCAGTTTTTAAGGGCTACAAGATGGGGGGGGGGAATATAAAATTTAAGTATTACCATCCCTTTAAAAAGTGTGGTGGATGCACCCCATATTTTCAATTTACTTAGTAACACAGCAACATACTAACAACTGTCAATCCTCAAATTTGTCCTAAGCTAGAAATCTACCCATTACTTTTGTTAAAGGAGGGAATGAAAGTGCTCCCCTTATAATAAAGAGTGTTGGGTCCTGGGAGCCCCTTTAACATTTTCCATCCTGATCTTCTCAGGATGGAGTGATGGGAGTATAACTTATCCACCCCCCCCCATATGTTGCAAGCTGCCTGGCATTGTAGGGGTTAAGGAGGATTTGTATGGGGAAAGTGGCTGGTTACGCATGGGGACTCTTGGAGGATTTGGAGATCATGGCCTTTGGAGGCCCTGAGCTGCCAAGCTTGGGAATGCTGATGCAGCTGGACAAGGGAACTTTACAAACACAATTCTGCTACAATATTACATCAGACTGGCCATTTGCAGGACATTTTGGACAGAAATGCAAAAACAGTGGCTTAACTACTACATTTTTGGGGCCTCCAATAAAAAATATTCTCAGATACATAACTAAAGCCTATTAGACCCTGGGCAGATGGGCTCCTTGGATGATGGGCCCTGATGCAATTGCATCCTCTGCACCCTTTGTAATCATGCCCCTGGATCAGAATATTTACCCTGTATAACTGCACTGCTATGTGTGTACAGTCAGTCAAACTGGAAAATCAGGTTAAGGCTCCTGTCAGACGCGTCACATCAACACAGTAATGGTGTGTTGGTTAGGTTGCACATACTGAAAGGTAAGCCACTTGGTTATGGAGCCTTTCATATGAGCAACAATCACTTTACATGAACAAGTCCACCTAGCTGCACCTTTACTTCATTCACACTATGGAGGCCTATGAATCCACATGAGCTAGGTTGGAGTTTGCAATACTCATCACAGCATCCAATGAATGGTCAACCCAATATTCAGTAAGGGATTGGCAGGGGAACCCAGGAGAAGGTGAATATAGAACATGGGCAATAGAAATGTAGCAGGTGGCTGCAGCATGCATGCTGTGTGAAATAATCTTAAACTGACTTTGCCCATCATAGAATTAGGTGATAGATGTATATTTTCAGAGTTTTTACAGTTTACATTCTATTTTATTTTAATTAACAGTGCCCTCTAGTGGTCAGATTCCAATTAATTATTTGTTGCATTCTCTAGGAGAGATAAGTCGCTGACAAACAGTTCTCTGTAGTATGTTATAAAAATTGCTGAGTCATGCTATTAGTTAGAACTTTCAGGAAGTAATCATGCTGTAATACACTTCCTAACAATCTGAACTGTTATAAAACTTGAAAAGAAAAAACAAAAACCTGACAGCGGAGGGAGTTACCTTGTTTTTCTGAGCAGGAAAAGCTCAATACCATATAGATTTTCATACAATACTTCTCCTTTAATATGTATGTATGTATGTATGTATCTTTATTTATATAGCGCCATACATGTACACAGTGCTTAACAGAAGTTGAAATAATACAATACAAAAATGACAGAACTGGATTAAGAGCATTAAGGTTAAGTACAATCATTACATTATTTATGAGGGAAAGTGCAGCAAGGGAATCATACACTAGGAAAGGGACCCTGCCCCAAGGAGCTTACAATCTACAATATGTCATGGCTTTCCAAATATTTTCATTAAGATATATGGTTGTTTTTTTTTAATTAACTTTATTTTTAAACAAAAGATTTTAGCACACTTCACAAATATGTGGTGTTACAATATAGGCAATTATCAAAATAGTAAATTATATAATGTAGGACAAGTTGGTTTGCAGAAAAATTAGTGTGCCTGCAATTTTAGTACAGTCATTATTGCAATTATACACACACTCAGTAGGGAGGATGGCATGGGAAAGAGGGAAAAGGATAAAAAAAAAAGGTGGGGAATAGTTGTCAGCTGAGCAAGCGTTAAAGAAAAAGTGATGTGTCAACCTTATGGGCTATTAGATAGGTGTTACAGCTTACCTTGGTTTTAGCGTCATCTACAGACGCAAGGCTTCAAGCATGCAGCAGGCCTCTGTTTTATGTGTTTGCTTCCTGTAGTCTCCTCCTACCTACTTCCTCCCTCTGAGCTACTCCTCCTACCTACTTCCTGTGGAGGGGTTTAAAAAGCAGACTGAGTCCTGACTCAGTTGCCCTTGTGTTGTTGTTCATAGCAGTTCTATTACCTTGGGTTCTGTGTATGACCTGGCTTGTCTGACTACCCCCTCTGGTGCTGACCTGTGGCTCTGACTACTCTTACGTTTGTTCCTTGTACCTAGCAGACACCCAACCTAGTGTGGACCTGGGGCTCTGGCAGACCAGCTCTGATACTGACTGCAGGCGAGTCAGCTATATAATTTCCATTCTGACTGCAGGCGTGAGTCAGAGTTCGCTCCATTCTGACTGCAGGCGTGAGTCAGAGTTCGCTGCATTCTGACTGCAGGTGTGAGTCAGAGTTCACTCCATTCTGACTGCAGTCGTGAGTCAAATATTGCTCCCTACTGACTGCTGGCTTGAGTCGGTACGCCAGCAAGATCCTGTGTTCCTGCTCCTGTTCCTGGTTACTGCTGAGACTGTCAGTGGCTTAGGCCTAGTCTCCAGCATTGTGGTTTAGCCTTGCATGTTATTATTCCTGATAGCAGGGTTGCTGGCTTTAACCCTTTGCCTATTCCTTTGTATGTATGTATGCATATATTTGTTCATTTTGTCAATAAAACTGCATTAACTATACCGTACTGACTCCTGAACTTTTCTGGGTATCTGTGACAATAGAACAACAGCTATAGGCCAAATACTGTAATTGAATCTGGATTTAGGGTCAACTTACTCCAATCTTCTGTGTGTTTCAGCAAGGAGCCATGTCTGGTAGCTGCTAGTTTCTCTATGAGCTCAATATGAGTGATCCTAGTAAGAATCTCATTGACAGATGGAACTGCTTGTGTTTTGCAAAGTTGGGAGATTAAACATCTTATTGCTGTAAGGATATACTGGATAAACGTATCTACGTATTTGAAAGTCCGCTGAAGGCGCGCTCCCAACACTAAAATAACTGGGAGTAATGGGAGTGTGATCACAGTAATCTGCTTTATTCCTAGAAAGATTGTATGTATGGGCATGACCACCAGATATGGAAGACAATACCAACTGTCCACACCCCTTCCAACAGAGATCAGAAATTGAAGGGTTATATTAATGTAGTTTGGAAGGAGTGTGGTACCTCCAGAGCATGATTTTATATAGTTTTCTTGTGTGGTCATGCATATGGAGGTTCTAGCTGCTGCTTTCCAGATCGCTGACCAGACCTCTTCACCCAATTCCCGACCCAGATTCAGTTTCCAGCACCCTGCAATCTTGTGTATGAGGAATCTGCTTGTGTTTTCAATATGAAGTATATTCCTGTTATTAGCCCTCACTGAATGTTACAGCTTAAGAAGGTTCTCTCAAACTGTATGAGGAAAGGGAACGATAGCATAGGAGAGAGGGTGAGGAGAAAATGTCTGCAGATACTGAAAAAGAGCATGCGAGTGTGTAGGGTATTTTTCATAATGTTAGTAAAATCCATTAGGGTTCCTCCATCAGTCAGTTCTTTTATTGCATGAATTATGGCTTCTTTCCAATTAAACAACATTCTGTCATGAGTACCTGGAGAAAACAGTGGTTTACCAAAGATTGGAGTTAGCAGAGATGGAGACACTATTTTAGAATGGTCCATCCTCCGTGCAAAGCCTAGTATATTTAATAGGCAGGCCGAAGTGATACATCTTTCTTTTCGAGGAAGCCATAGTAAACTTGACAGAGTATATGTGGACAGACAATAGTGCTCAATATTTACCCAGTTTTTACAGTCCAAAGGGAGAAACCAAGTCTGCATTTGTTTTAAATGTGAGGCTATTTAATACCTATAGATATCTGGGACTGCTGAGCCACCCTTTGATCTGGGGAGCATCAACACATCTAGTAATTCTGGGTCTCTTTATATTCCATGTAAACTGTATCATAGAGTTTTGAATAGCTCTCAGTGCCAGCACAGGGACCTTCACTGGTAATGTTTGGTAGTGGTACTTCAGTCTTGGCAGGATTTTCATCTTAACCAATGCCACATATTCACTCCAAGAGACATTACATTTTTTTCCAGTGTTTGAGGTCAAATAAAGTTGGATAATTTGCCTGATAGAGTGTATTTTAGGTAGGTGTGATATTAACGCCAAAGTATGGAATATAGGATGTTTGCTGTTTAAAGTGAAAATTAGATTTGAGAAGTTGAAGATTAGTGTCATTCAAGCACAGAGGGATAGTCTCGGATTTGACTGTATTGATTTTATATCCAGAAATAGCTTGAAATTCTTTTAGAACTGTAAAGAGGTTGGGTATAGCTATATAAGGCAAACAAAGTGAGAATGATGTTGTCAGCAAATAGAGTGATTTTGTATTAATGTTGATATAGTCTAATACCAGAGATGCCCGGATGTTCTCAAATCTGTAAAGCTAAAAACTCAACCGCCAGGATGAAGAGCAAAGGGGTAGAGTGGGCATCTTTGCCTAGTCCCATTACAGATTTGGAAGGATTTTTATATGTTCACCAGGAGTTTGAAGGTCGCAGAAGGGCATGTGCAAAGAGATTTGATAGCAGTGAGAAAGTGTCCTCTGAGCAGAACCTCCCAAGGATGTCCTCAAGGTACACCCAGTCCACCCTATCAAAGGCTTTCTCAGCATAAAGACAAAGGATCCCAGCCTTAGTGTGGGAATCTTGAGCTATACGTATTAGATAATTCTCTGTATGTTACTGTCTGCTTGCCCATGTGGGATAAAGCCTACCTGGTCATTGGGTATCAGTTATGATAATAATGGTGAAATTCTATTGGCTAGGTTTATACTAAGGAAATTCAGATCAGTATTGACTAGAGAAATAAGCCTATAATTTGAACATTCCAATGGCTCTTTTCCTGGTTTGAAAGTAGAGGTATCTGGGCCCTCAACATGTTGGTGAACATTTCTTCTCCCCTCATCAGAACTTTAAAAACCTCCAATAATGGATCTGCTGGGAAGACATTTGGGATGCTGTCTGGGCCCAGTACCTTCACGTTCTTAGAGGTCTTTATCACCAGTAACAGCTCTTCTGGGGTTATGGGGGGAGTCCAACACCTGTCAAATAGATTCATATAATGTGGGTATAGGGAGGTTTTTGCAGGAAACTGTCAATATTAATCTTGGTGTATTTAGGTGTGGTATGCAAATATATATTAAATTTATAGAGCAAGGCAAAGTATTTGGGAAATTCCTTGTATATATTATTTGGTCATGAACCATTGTTTCGGATGGACTGCTCAAAGAGAATTTGTGAGCGTTTTCAGAAGGCCTTAAATTTCTTTGCTAATATTCTATGAGGATTACTTGCACATTTGTAGTCCATCTCATTTGTTTATATTTCTCTTCTGACTTAAAATTGTTAAGAGTCACTCTAGCTGCAAGCACCTTATCTAGGTTGGTCAAAGGCTTTGGTGGTATATGATATGATAAACCCACAAGACTGTTGGGAGAGGTACTGAGTCTCTGTTACTAGTAAAGAACTGTTACGGGTGGCAAGCAAAAACAGGAGTCAGACGGTTAATATAACCTTTATTATGAGAATAATAACAGCAATGCAATATAAATATATACACAGTAGTTGAATGAAAAGGCGAGTACTTTATCAGGAATAGCAGTCACCCAATATCACCACCACACTGTCTGAGACTAGGCCTCAGCTTGCTGGAGTCTCACGGTACGGTAACGCCCAAGAGTGATACTGACTCAGCCTGCAGTCAGTAGCTGTGAGTCTGCTAGAGCCCCAGGTCAGTACTAGGAAGGATGACTGAATAACGGAACTAACAAAGGAGCGAACAGACAGAGCCTTCTAGTAAGCACCAGATAGGATAGTCAGACGAGCCAAAGGCATACAAGGAGCGAGTAGTCAGCCAGAGCCACAGGTTTGCACCAGATAGGATATTCACTGAAGCAATGGAATGCTGGATGCGCAGTGGACAGAGCCCCAGGTCAACACCAGAGTGGGTAGTCTGACAAGCCTTGATCATACACGGAGCGTGTAGTCAGCCAGAGCCACAGGTTTGCACCAGGTAGGATATCCACTGAAGCGATGGTATGCACAGTGGACAGAGCCCCAGATCAATACCAGAGTGGGTGGTCAGACAAGCCTAGGTCATACACGCAGCGGGTAGTCAGCCAGAGCCACAGGTTTGCACCAGAAAGGATATCTGAGCCAAATTGGAACACACAAGGAGAATCGTCAGACAGAGCCACAGGTCAACACCAGAATGGATGGACAGACAAGCCGGATCATACAAAGGAATAAGGAATACAAATAATGAACTGCACAGAACACCAACGTAAGGGTAACCGAGTCAGGACTCAGACTGCCCTTTAAACCCCTCCTCAGGAAGTAGGTAGGAGGAGCAGGCTCAGAGGAAGGAAGTAGGTAGGAGGAGACTACAGGAAACATGGCATAAAACAGAGGCCTGCTTCACTCTGAAGCCTCTCGCCTGCAGGTGAAGGAAAGACGCTGAGCATCGCTGAATCAGCGGCTCTGGAAACAAGGTACTGTGATAAGAACTGGTCTATGTGAGGTGAGGCAGGTGTTTAAATGCTGGCTCACTGAGTAGGGATATGTTTCCAGCTAAAATATCTGGGATGTAAAGGTCCTAGAGATAAAGTGCAGCATAGCGGGGCATGATCAGACCAAGTAATTGAAGCTATGAAAGCAGAGCATGAAGTAACTACCATGATCATGTGATTAAAAAGTGAAATCTTTAACAGTGGAGTGCATTGGCCTCCATAGATCAACAAGGCTGTGTTGAGAAAGCAGATCAATGAATTGTTTGGACAAAGTTTGAGTGGTAGCTGTGTGGGCAGAGGAGCTGAGAGAAGTCCTCTAGACTGTAAGCTCTCACGAGCAAGGCCTCTGATCCTTCTGTTCTCCACATTTGATTTGTACTATTTAATATTTCTGTATGTCCATTCCCTATTGTACAGCGCTGCGGAATTAGTTGGCGCTATATAAATAAAGAATAATAACAATAAGTCAATTCTAGATCTGGGTCTAATACCAAATTAAAATCAGCACTCAAGATCGCTGGCAGAGAGCCAAAAGAGTCAAGTTTCTGGAAGAATTTCCTCAAGAAAGATATTTGGTTGGTGTTGGGTACATAAACCGAGGCAAGAATTATATCTCTCTGTGAGATTTTACCTGTTAAAATTAGAAACCAGCCTTGGCATCTGTGAACCTGTCAACTACCTGAAATGGGAAGTCTTTTCTCAAAGGTATGGCTACCAACAGCTTTTTTTGTATGAAAGAGGCTAGATAAGTGTGTGTGGTGCTTACCAGCCAGGCAAGGAGATATGGACCCAGAGAAGTGTGTTTCTTTCAGAAAAGCTATTTGTGCACCAGATTTTCTCTATTCTTGAAGCACTAGATGTCGTTTCCGATTAGTAAGGCAAGTACTCATGACTGTAGAAAATGTTATATATAAAAAAGTTAAGGAGAGAGTAAGAATGGGGGGAGACGGATGAAAAAGAAAAAAGGAAAAAAAGATAGAGGGAGAGGGAAGAGGGGAAAGGAACCAGGGTAGAGGAAAAAGGTTAATGTTTACACAGTCCAGCATAGTGGGCGGCGTTTGACATACTATTGGAATAAAAAAACAGGAACAATGGACCCTGTATCCAAGTGGCCACAAGAGACAAGTCGGTCCCAACCCAAACTAGAAATGGGGGGGGGGGGTGAAGGTCCCCTGCACCCCAGCAACCAACTCGGACTACTTACTTTTAAAAATACAGTAGCAAAGAGTATGTAACACAAATACAAAGTGGGATAACCCAGGCCACCCCTGTAAGAAGAGAATTTACCTACCAGGGAGGGGACAAAAGAGAGGGGGGAGGACAATGACCTAGCCTCACAACTGCTATCATCCTATTCCACAGGCAACATGTGAAATCCAATAGCTTTTCTTGAAAAGCCCAGGGAGCAACCCCCTCAGGGATCCAGAAATAGGATGTCTATGATATTAAGGTAGCAGATATATGTGTCGTAATAACATAACTTTTTAATACAGGCCAGTTATAGCTTAATTGGCTTCTAGGCATCAGGTAGTATCCCTACCCATTGGGACCTTGATCAATCTCAGGGGAGACTAGAAGTTATCATAAATAGTCAAGGATATTTCATTATCTTGGTGCCTGCATCCCCAGATAGCAACTGTACCCCAAGCAATCTCCACATGCAAAAGATATATAGGTTCAAGACAAGATCTGATAAGGCATAGTACTTTACATATGAAAAAAAATCCCACAATTAGTATTTACATAGCCCAGTACTTTTTTTAATCTAGGTAACACTATGAGCCTATAAAAGCTATATGGAAATCCATTCCATCTTGTATTCATGAGAGTCGGGAGGCCATTGGAATCTGTCACTAATATCCCACTCTGGCTAGACGCTAAGGAGATTTGATTTTGTTAAGTAATATTAGAAGGGGAAACTTAAGGGGTGGATGTATATTGTAGGGGTATGTGGAGTAATATTTTCATTTAAGTGTGATTGTAATTAAGGAGAGAAGGATGGAGTATAGCTGGTTTAAATGAAAAGAGGAAAATCTATATGGAGTGCAATCTGTGAGGGAATCAGTGTCCAGAGTCCCATTATTAAATCCCTAGAGGGTATTCACCTAATGTTTAATTAAACTGTAAGGGAATTTTCATCCACTTAATGGGTCAGTAGGTCGACCCACTAAGGGGAGGAAAGGAAAAAGGACAGTGACCCCTAGACTATGAGTCCACCAGTCCCTTTCTTTTAGTGATACATTGATTTTGATTAACAGAATCACAAAAATGAGAATTCTTAGGGATTCTTCATCTACACGTGTCACAAATGAAAGGGACACTAACAGTGTCACGATAAAGTGGTTAAAATCTATAACAGGCTATAGGCCAGTAATGGAGACTTCACAAAACACTGTGAGAAAAGCAGCCCTCCTAAAAGACTGAATTCACTAAGCCAGCAGAACTGCACGAAAGCCACCATGGTTTTAAAAGTCATCTGACTCCTGATTGGCCAGTCAGAGTTAAAGGGCCCCCATTGACTTAACATGGGGAAAAGGCATCCCTTCTTGGATTGGTCACCGGTTTAAAGGGACTACAGGCTCTGGGGAATGTGAAAGAGTGCTGTTGATTACAATACCGTAGACCAACAGTAGGTGTCTCCCTGCGTAACCCCATATTTAAAGGGATAGTAATACTTTTTTATCTTTATTTTATTTTGTAGGCATTAAAAAAAACATAAAGAACGATATAAGTCTTATCTCTCAAACTTTTATGGTTTAAGAGATATTCACAAGCAAAATATCCCCCCCCCCCGTTCAGGCAGATCAGAAGGGAGGTGCCCAGATAGACTGCAGAGAGGGACAATCTTCAATTAAGATAAGGGAAAAGGCTGAAAAGCTTGTCAAGGGGGGCAGGGCTTTCATTGTTCTCATAGGAAGAAGATTGTCCCCTTCTGTTATCTGTTTGGTCTTACAACCAGATTCACATCTGAGAAGAGATGGCTTACACTAGGAAAAAGGGGCGGGAGGGAGAAACTTTGCTTGTGAATATCTCTTAAACCATAAAGGTTTGAGAAATAAGACTTATATCATTCTTCATGTTTTTTTAATGCCTACAAAATAAAATAAAGATAAAACAAAGTATTACTATCCCTTTAAAGGTCCCACATAGAACTAACATGGGGAAAAGTAGGCAATCCAGGGATTGGTCGACAGGTTTCCCTTCCTTTGCCCTGATAGGCAAGTGGCTGGTGTGTTGTTCACGGCCAGGAATGGCCACCGCATTCTTAGTTCAGGATTGGCCAGGGTTTGAAGCTGAATATTCAAACCCTGGCAAAAGATGCCTTCACCCGGGGACCATTGTTTAACATGTGTATTCCAGCCCCTAGCCCTTTGTTATATTGTTTATCCCTGACCTAGACCATTGTCCAAGTTAATGTCATTCTGTCTGCTCTTTTGTATTAGGTTGACTCATATGTTTAAACCCATTGTATGCTTTATCCAGCCCTGTGGGCTAATATTGTTACCAGCCCATAAAAGAGATGAGTTTATGGCAATAACGTGTGTGTTGTTCATCCTTCATTGGATCACGGCTGATGTTTGGAGCAGAGGGACAATCTAAGGGACCGGGGTGCTGTTCTGGCAGAGAAGGGAGGTTTTAAATAGAGGTACCCATCTTGGATACTAGGTGCTCAGTTACAAACAGCTCCTAATATCAAATCCCCACTTCTGTTACTATGGCCAGAAAATTTGAATGCCCCCTATGAATTTTGCCCTTATGCAGTAACATGACAGTAACTGGCTTTTTTCTTTTAAAGGGATAGTAATACTTTGTTTTATCTTTATTTTATTTTGTAGGCATTAAAAGAACACGAAGAATGATATAAGTCTTATCTCTCAAACCTTTATGGTTTGAGAGATATTCACAAGCAAAGTTTCCCCTCCTGCCCCTTTTACCTAGTGTAAGCCATCTCTTCTCAGATGGGGATCTGATTGTAAGACCAGACAGATAACCGCATGGGACAATGTTCTTCCTATGAGAGCAATGAAAGCCCTGCCCCCCTTGACAAGTTTTTCAGTTTTTTCCCTTATCTTAACTGAAAATTGTCCCTCTCTGCAGTCTACCTGGGCCCCTCCCTTCTGATCTGGCTGAGCAGTGTTACATCAGTAAAAGGGGCGGGAGGGGGATACTTTGTCATTGAATTACTCTTGAACTACAACTCTGCCAGAATTGAAATAACACTCTCCAAAGTCCAAATACTATGATGATTAATTAGAGCTGCTTTTATTATGAAACATTACTATCCCTTTAAGCTGAAGCAAGCAGATTGCATGAGCCTACTTCATCCTTCAAGGATCAGAGGGGTGTGCCACACATTGCAAAGCATTATTCACCCCAGTGGCGTAACTATAGGGGTCGCAGGGGTCTCAACCGCGACCTGGCCCGTCACTCCAGGGGCCCGGCTGCCCCCTGCGACCCCCTCCTCCTGGTGCCGCAATCTCCCTCCGGCGCTCCCATTATCTCCCAGCGCTCTGCATTACAGAAGAGGACAGCATGGGAGCACATCGCGCCAGCCCGCCTCTCCTGCCACTCCACTGGACCACCAAGGATTGGGAGGTAGGGAATGGAGGCATTGTGGAGCGCCCGGGGGCCAATGTGTTCGGGGGTTGGGGGGGTCCATGGCACTTCTTGCACCAGGGCCCGGATCGTTCTAGTTACGCCTCTGGTTCACCCCCTCTGTTCCTTAAAGGGTTAATATTACTATGTGCAGTGAGCAGAGTTAACGGTCCTCTGGCCCTGCTAGCAACTGTCATGTCTGCCTCCATGGACATAACATAAAGTATTGACTGAAATTTTTATCTTTTGAAGCAAGGAAAGAGTACTAAAGATCATTAGAATTTTCTGGTCATAGTAAGGTCAGTGGTGGTGGTGGGTTGTCATTAATAAGAGGTGTTAGTTCAGCTTTAAAGGAGGATGTGTCACAACTTATAAAAATGTAGTGAACTACTGGGTTAAAGGGATAGTAATACCTCAATTAAAGTTTAGCTGTGAGTATTATTTGCTGTTTTTTATTTTAACATTACTCTATATATAATTACTTACAGTGTTGTAGTTCAAATGTTATTCAAGGTGAAAGGATCCCCCTCCCGCCCCTTCTGGCTACCTCCCCTTAGAGCTGCAATCTTGTAGTGGGTCTGGACGGCTGCAGCGAGGGACAATCTTCAGTCAGTAAGTATAAAGGAAACTCTGCCCCCATGACAAAGGAAGGCAGGATTTCACTTCTGCTTACTAAAGAATGTCCCTCGCCACTCTCCATCCAGACCAGCAGAGAGACAGCGTGATGCAGGGAAAGGAGTGGGAGGGGGATACTTTTGGAATGAATAGCGCTTGAACTGTAAGGAATTATATATATAGCAATATGTTAAAAAAATTGTATATAATACTTGGAGCTAAACTTTAATTGAGGTATTACTATCCCTTTAACACATAATCTTCCCCAAGCAATACCACAGAAGTTCTGTATACAATCACAACACTACTTTAGGCACAATACTGTAATGTACTTGTGTGTTTTGTTTTACCATTGTACATCACTTTGGACCATCTCTGAGGTTTATACATAAAAGCCCCTTATACTTGCCCCCTCCCCGGATAAAGATAGAAGCTGGGTGGGCGGGCTGGCCTTAGGGGGCATATTATCAGGGCTGGATTTCCCAATAGGCAGACTAGGCACCTGCCTAGAGCTCCAACTTTTGAGGGGCGCCTCAGCTTTGCTGGCCACACCCACATTATGAATTGTGGGTGGGGCCAGAGCAACCTCTGTATCCATACAGTAGCTTATACACCTCTTTATAGGCTATTATTTAACCCCATTGGATGCTAGTGAGATCTCCAACTTATTGCTGAGTAATGCATTGGAGATCTCTCTAGCAACCATGGGCTTAAAGCTTTTATGTCCTTGCTTGTTGTAGGCCAAAGGCATGTTCTGTGCCAGGAAACAGCAGAGGAGATTGGTGGCATAGTCATGTGAGGAGTGGGGTGTGGCCATAGGCGGAGCTAAGGGTGCCCAGAGTGCCTTGCCTAGGGGAGCCTGGAATGTAAATCCGGCCCTGCATATAATGGTTTTCCCCCTTCTTGGAAAGCTTTCTGCAGACACTCATGACTCTAACTAATTTGCAGCATACAAACCATGCGTCTATAGAAATGGACTTCATTCTTATGGGAAATTCCTTATGCCTTTCTTTTTAAAGGGATAGTAATGTTTCACAATAAAAGCAGCTCCAATTAATCTTCATAGTATTTGGGCCATGGAGAGTGTTATTTCAATACTGTCAGAGTTGTAGTTCAAGAGTAATTGAATGATAAAGTATCCCCTCCCACCCCTTTTACTGATGTAACACTGTTCACCTCAGAGCAGTAAGGTGGTGTCCAAGTGGATCGCAGAGAGGGACAATTTTCAGTGAGCATAAGAGAAAACCTGAAAAACCTGTCAAAGGGGGCAGGATTTTCCTTATGCTCACAGAAAGAAGATTGCCCCTTGCCGTGATCTGTCCAGTCAAGAGACCAGATTCCACATCTGAGGGGAGTTGGGTTACACTAGGTAAAAGGGGCGTGAGGGGAATACTTTATCATTCAATTACTCTTGAACTACAACTCTGAAGGTATTGAAATAAGAGATGAGAGTTGGTACCGTGTTAGCCGTAGAAATACAGGAGGCAAATATAGTTTTTGATACCTTTTATTGCCTAACTAAGCAGATTTAAATGCAAGCTTTCAAGACCCTAGGTCTCTTCCTTAGGCATGTTATAGAGATAAATATGAAAACATCTCTCTTATATACAAGTACACATCACATTGTTTAGCATGGAAATCAGATAAGAGAACTCAATCCAGATCCAGATATCTTTGATCAGTCAATGGTAAATTGCACTCTTCCTCTGAGGCTTTAGAGGTATTTACGATGCTCTTGGGTCTGTTGGAAAGGTCAATCAACTAAATTGTATTTTGCCAAGAACTCTTTATCTCTATTTAAACCACTACAAATTGCATTAAATTTTAACATTAATTTTAACTCCCATACCTTTCTGTCCCTCTGAGTGTGGAACCATCCCATCAATACAGTTAACTTAATATCCCTGACACCGTGCCCATTTTGACAAAAATGTTCTCCCACTGGTGTCTCTGTCTTTTTGTTATTAACACTGGATCTGTGGGAATTAAATCTCTTATGTAGTGCTTGTCCAGTTTCTCCCACATACAGAGCTGTTGGGCATTTTGCACACATGATAAGGTATATTACACTGGATGATTTACAGGTGAAGGTACCATTGATCTTATGGTGTAACTGGGTGTTTGGAATTGGTATGTTGTCCGTGGTGTAAATGTGTGCACAGGATTCACATCTCTTTTGTAGGCAGGGAGATGTGCCATTTTTTGTATTTTTATTCAGGGCACTCCTCATCATCAGTTGTTTCAAACTGGGAGGCTGTCTGAAGGAGAGTGTATTGAAATAACACTCTCTATGGCCCAAATACTATGAAGATTAATTAGAGCTGCTGTTTTTGTAAAACATTACTATCCCTTTAAGAAGCATTAGACATTAAAAATGTACGTTATTGGATACCACTAGTTGACTAAAACAAGGGTACTCTCAATGCTGTAGATTTTTCATTCATAGATATTATACTTCAAACTGCTTTTATGTTAGCAACAGTGGCAACTAGTGTCCAAAGAGCAAACTTTTTTAATATAATGCACTATTGGAGAGCTTGAGTAATAAACTATGCTTCAGCATAGTAAATGACAGCACCAGCTGCAGACCACAGTAACAAATGTCAACTTAAAGTAAAACAAACAAAGTTTGAGTGATAATAACTTTTGAAAGAAAAATCTCCCTGCAGTGGAAAATCCCTTATTTTGCTTAACATAAAAGCTTTACTGCTTCTTTAAGTTTTTCTGCTCTGCTGCTGTGTGAAAAGAATACCTTCCTCGTTTTGCACCTTTCCAAAGCTGCCAGTCAGCTCTAATTACAGGTTTATCGCAGGTCTAATTATTACACCATGTTATGTCTACTGTGATCAGCAGGGGGCGCCATAGAGATAAAGACTAAAATGTGTAAAGGAACTGGGGCTAACTTGACAAGAGATATTTGCATGGGAAGTGGTTAGGCTTTACAGAACATACCTTAAACCCCTTATGGACCATTGGGTGAGCAATGCATTACAAAGCAATGCGTTGCACACCCCTATGATCCTGAAGGGGTTAAAACTGGACAAACATGAAAAATTGCAGCCTAGTGATAACCACTGCAGCCCTGCAGCAGGCATTTTGATGTGTGTCCAGTTTTAAAGGGGAAGATCTGGAAACCCTAGCCACCTGTTTATGAGAGATTAACCCCCTGAGTGCCAGGGGTGTGTGCAAAGCATTGTTCTGCTCTGGGATCAATGTGACCAGATCTCCATTTAATGCATGACACTTATCGATGGTAATTTGCAGATTTTATATATATAATGTAAAGGCCATAACATGCTCTTTTAGTTTAGTATTAGTTGCGTACCCTTCTGGCACTCAGAGGGTTAAACAGATTATATTTATGATATCTACCATGTTACCTGTAGATTTCAGCTGCAGACGTGCATTGGGGAATAAAACCTTGTCTACATGTTTCTAGATATTTAATATATAGGTAATTTTGCCAGAAAATCCTTATGGCCCCTAGGAATTTTGCCATTGTACATTTATACAAGTGATAACACCTTCAAGCGGATCTACTACCCAATATAAAGTCGCCCCCCAATAATTAGGTATATGACAACATGCTTCTTATTAGTGTTATTATCTGCTACAAGTACCACCATCTAAAGTAATCCTGTTTCTTCAGTGCAGACATCTTAATCAGAGATGTCTGTGCACTTACGCTGTCCATCCCGGTCTCCTCTAGGAGGCACTGCATGGACCCGAAAGGCACAGGAAGAGATTGATGGCGCAAGCGTGTTGATGGCTCTATAGCAAGAGCCCTGGCCGTCAGTCTCTAAAGAATAAGGATTACTTCAGAACCGGTTACTCGTGTGAGATAATAGCACTATTAAGAAGCTAGTCACCATATGCATAATTATTGGGGGGCTACTTTATATTGGGTGGTAGTTCCTCTTTCAGTCAGTCCTCGATACCATGCCCACGAATCTAGACATGATAGATGGTAAAAGAACCACTGGACTTCGCATTCTGCTCAATGCATATTGTAATCTTAACCCTTTAAGGACTAGACAGCTGTACAAGCATCGCTTCACAATGCATTGGAGACCTCTCTAGCAGGAGTTAAACTATTTAAATTTCAGCGGAACATTTGTTCCTTTAAATGGAGGATGGCTATAAAAGATGCACCCTGCGGGGTTGCACTAATTTCTGACATTTTCATAAGTGTCCTGCATTTAACCCTTTCATAGATGGATTAAGGCTCCATAGGGCCCTAGGCAAGGTATCAATTTGGGGCCTAACATCTCTTGATTCGGTGCTTCTGACACAGAGTGCTGCTGGTAGTAGGTACTGGTTGTAATGGAAGTTGCAGCAACTGTATGACATTGGTCACTTTCAAGGGCAACCAACACAAGTTGGGTTATGTACTAAGGTGTTATAAAGAGGTGATAACACAGAGATAACTTCTCCAGTGATATCACTTCTCCCATTCCTATTTTATTCTATAGAGCCTATGCACTGACTAAGGTCTCCGAAGCTGGATGCCATAGAATAACAAAGGAACTGGAGAAGTGATATCACTGGAGATGTCATCTTCACGTTATCACCTCCTTATCATGCCTTAGTGCATAACTCCCAAGGTGTTAGCGGTAGCAACAGTAGGGCCTCTGTTTGTGACCCAGCACTTGCAGCCAGGGGCCCTCATAGTGCCAGGGGCCCTAAGCAGTAGCCTAGGTTGCCATAATGAATGATCCACCTCTGAACTCTTTGAGTGCCAGAGAAATATCCAAGGCATTGAAACTCAATAAAGGGTATCTGGTTACCTTTTTAAAATCAATTAGAATGTTTATTTGTCCCCTATAATGTTATCGGATCTCCAAGGCTGACTACATGTCCCAGAATGCCCAGGATAGTCCTGGATCTTAAATGTGTGTCCCATATCCAGGGCAGCCCCTTTCAGCAAAATACAAAGTCCCAGAATGAAGACTCCAGAGCACAAAGTTCTAAACACTGGAAGGAGAACTGCCCATTATCTACTGTAACAGGAAGTGATGCCTCTGCTGGGCTACAACAAAATGACTTACAGACAGAGCTCTAAACACTAGAGACAGAACTGAGCCTTGATCCTGACATCAAACAGGAGCTGCAATACAGTTCTGTTATAGAGAAATGCTAGTCTAAGGCTTTGGATGTGATGTACATTATCTTGTAGCCCACCACAGACATTGCTTTCTGTCACAGCAATGGGCAGTTCTCCCTCTAGTGTTTAGAACTCTGTGGTGCGCCAGAGAAAGAACAGGCTGTGCACTGATGTCCAGTGATGTATAGTGATCCCTCACACATGGCTGCACTAGAGCTGAGGACAAGTAATCTACTGCTCTCATCTCTGCAGTGTCCCTGAATGGCAGAATGGAAATGTGGTCACCGTATTTCCCCCCTAGAATTGCTCCTGCTGTTTTCAGTACATCAGGCTCAGTGTGTTGTTTTTAACATCACAGACAAGTAATGTCACAAGTTCTCAGTTGTGTTTACTTATAGGACAGCCTTATGGCACATTTGCAAGGTGCACTGTTATTCCCATTAGACTAATGTAATAAGGGTTAGGAGAGAAAATATGAAGAAAGCTGATGTAATAGACATGTTTCAGTGATTTCATGGTTCATGAATATACCTGGGAACTTTCAAAATAAGCTGACCCTGAGATTTTGAAATAATAATCCTTAGATCACCCCATACGTAAATTTTTACATTTGTGCTGTAACCGTGAGGTACTGCATACAGTCTTCAATTAACCTATAACATTTAAAGGGATACTAATGTTCGCTGATAAGTTTATACGATATTGTAGATTAAAAAAAAAAAATTATGTGGAGCAAGTCCCATCTCTCAAACCTTTATGGTTTGAGAGATATTCTCATCTAAAGTTCCCCCCTCCCTTTCCCTGATGTCAGTTGAAAAGCTGACAGAAGGAGATCCGTGTTGGCTGACTCGAGTCGGCTCTTCAGCAGAGCCTACTTCATTGGAACGGTCTACAAAGTGTACTTGCAAACCGGGCACACTTTGTAGACAATTAACTATTTTATTTAAATATCGCTATTTCGGCTCTGCTGAAGAGCCCCTGGCTGGCCCCAGGACCAGGATCTCCTGCTGATAGTAGAGCGCTGACGTCAGGGAAAGGGGAGGGAGGTGGACATTTAGCTGTGAATATCTCTCACACCATAAATGTTTGAGAGATGGGACTTGGTCCACAAATTTTTTTTTTTTTTTAATCTACAGTATCACATAAACTTATCAGCGGACATTAATATCGTTTTAAAGCAGAACTGCCAGCTGAAATACACTTTAATAACTCCCCATATGGCTTAGTAGCACTAGTAGCCAGAATTATTACATTGTTAAATAGATTTACCCTTCCTGGGCTGACAGCAGGACGGAGTGCTGTCACTCACCACACTGTCAGTCCCAGCCGGGTCTAGGAGGCGTTGCTAGGAGCCATTTGGCTCCGGCTGGGACTGACAGCGCTGGCGTACGGACGTCACAATGGCAAGATGTCCGCTCTCAGTCCTGCCTGTCAGCCGGGGAAGATAGCAGAAATCTATTAAATAAGGTAATTATTCTGGCAACTAGAGCTACTAAGCAGCTAGTCGCCAGATGTGGACTTGGTGAAGCTAAAGATTGTGTCGGGTAGTAGTTCCACTTTAAACCGCTGCTTCATCAGTAACGTAGATAATAAAAATATACTGACACACTCGCCTACAAGGAAATGATACTGTCGCTACGCAAGATATCACAGTCTTTATTTGTGTGAAAGAGGAAGAACAAAAAAGGAATGTGACTTTCCCCATGTATAAACAGTAATCAGTTTTATATCAGTTTATTAAAAATGGAATAAAAATGACAAAGGCCCACTCTTACGCGTTTTGCGGCAGCATGCTGTTTTATCAAAGAAAATGGCCACAATGTTAACTCCTTAAGGACCAGGGTCCACTGAAGTAACCTTCCCTTAAGGACCACTTTGATCTTTTGGACGTGCCGGTACACGTGACCTGTTGTGTATATCGGCGTGCCGCATTGGGGACTGAGACAGGCCCGGACTGGGACAAAAAATAGGCCCGGGCATTTAACGCTAAGCAGACCATTTTTATTTTTTGAGCAGCCCATGGGGTAGGGGGCGGGCGACGTCCTTCACTGACACTGACTGTCGCAGGGCTGTTGGCTGACGGTGATCGTGGGTGCACTGCACGGCCGCACGTTGATTGCCCACCCACCAGGAAACTTGTAACGAGGTGGCCGTCTTTCAGAAAGTGAAAGACAGCACAAACTCGTTTATTGATTAATTTTTTTTTAAACGCCCGGACCGGCCCATTGGGCAAATGCTCAGTATGCCCGATGGCCAGTCCGGGCCTGGAGTGAGATAGACTGCTCCAGTCTTGGAGCGGTCATTTTCAGTCCCCGTTATTACTTATAGTTACAATAAAGACTTTAAAACTATATTTCTCATTTGGATTTGTAAAAAAAAAAAATGTAAAAGGTGACACTGAACACAATTCACATGTTCACATTACTTTGCTACTTGCTTGGCTTCCACCAGTTTCTTCCATTTATATTCAAATATAATACTCATATTAACGTCTGGAGGATCAGAGAGGGAGTGCAATGCATTAAGTGGAAAGGGCCGAGGGGAAGGATGTCCTGGAGGGACATAGCATCTCAAGGGCTCAGTAAGACCCCTTTTGCTTGTAGTTACACTGTGATTAACATAGAAATGCAGCCATATTAACTCCATCAGTGCTGGGAAATAAGATATGTCATTACAGGGAAGCTCTGTACCCCCAGTGGACTAAAACTAGTCAACTCCCCAGTGACATATCCATATTACATCAATTTTATTTTTGTTATTAACCATATTGTACTTCGCTTCAGTGTGTTCATTGAATAAGACCGCACTCACATGCAGAGGGCAAATTTGATGCAATAAAAACAACCTTTACTGGGAAAATGTACAGACACCGAACACGTGGGATAGAAGATATCATGCATTTCACCCATAAAATGCTTAATCATAGACCATGGCTTAGACAATGATTAAGCATGTGCGAAATGTGTGAGAACTGCTAGTCCAAATGCTCTGTGTTTGTTTGTACAGTTCTCCAATAAAGTTTACTTTTATCGTATCCAATTTGTCCTCTGCATATGAGTGCGGCCTTGTTCTGTCATCTGCACATATGGGCTTTGGAAAGCGTGCAACATACAGTAATGAACATAAGGTGGTGAGTTTGCTTTTTATTACGATACTATGTTAACAGATTAGTGCCACTAAATCTTTTATGACTTGCTGCAGTGTGTCGAAGCCAGGCATAAACAACAGCCAGCAGTTCCTGCCCACATGGTCTTGCTGCTCTGTGAGGTTACAGGGACCATTGGGTCCTTCTCCTGTCCACTGAGAGTGATACTCAAAATTTCTCCCATTTCACTGTGTTTTCACCCTTTTCTCTGTGATCAAGTGCATTTGATAGGTGCAGTGGTTGCCATTTACAGATCAGATATTTCCATATCTGGGAACTTCTTTCACCTGAGCTAGTGGAGAAGGCTCATGTGCTGCGACAAAAGGTAAATAAATGATGCAATTCGCTTCATAAAGGAGGTTGGTCTTTATAGGGTGGGCAGGGCTTATGGACATGATCATTTAGAAGTGGGCGGGTAGTGAGCAGAACAGGGTGAGGAAGAGGAGAAGTGGGCTGGAAGTGTGCAGAACAGGGTATGAACGGTGGGCAAGTGGGCAGGAAGTGGGAGGAACAGGGCGAGAAGGAGGAGAAGTAGGCAGGAAGTGGGAGGAACAGGTTGAGAAGGAGGAAATGGGCGGAAGTGGGAGGAACAGGGTGAGAAGGAGGAGAAGTGGGCAGGAAGTGGGAGGGACAGGGTGAGAAGGAGGCGATGTGGGGAGGAAGTGGGAGGAACAGGGTGAGAAGGAGGAGAAGTGGGTGGGAAATGGACAGAACAGGGTGGGAAGGAGAAGAATTGGGAGGAACAGGGTGAGGAGGAGGAGAAGTAGACAGAACAGGGTGAGAAGGAGGAGAAGTGGGAGGAAATTGGTCAGAACAGTGTGGGAAGGAGAAGAGGTAGGCAGGAATTGGGCAGAAAAGGGTGGGAAGGAGGAGAAGTAAGCAGAAAGTGGGCAGAACAGGGTAGGGAAGGAGGAGAAGTGGGCAGGAAGTGGGAAGAACAGGTTGAGAATGAGGAAAAGTGGGAGGAAATTGGTCAGAACAGTGTGGGAAGGAGAAGAGGTAGGCAGGAGGTGGGCAGAAAAGGGTGGGACAGAGGAGAAGTAGGCAGAAAGTGGGCAGAAAAGGGTAGGGATAGAGGAGAAGTAGGCAGGAAGTGGGAGGAACAGGGTGAGAATGAGGAAAAGTCGCAGAGTTTCAGAAGAAACTCAATACCACCAGAGAATCAGCCTCTGTCCCCAGAGACCCAGTAATTAACTCTTAAAACCAGAATCTCTGGTGCAGATCCAGAGAGTTCCCCAGTATGGTGATACTCTACTCATTTTATATATTAATTCAGTATGTACAGGAAGGAGAATGTATATTCGGGATGATAATGATGATGATGATGATGATGACGATGCTCTAAGTAGTAATGGAGCAATTCTGGATCAACCAACTACACCATAGGGGAGCAGTAAATTTCCAATTAGTTTTAAATACATTGAATGATTGAGAAGTCTCCAATATATTGTGAAGAAATGCTTTGGCGATCTCTCTAGCATTCAAGCGGTTTAAAGGCTAATTGACATGAATGTGAATTTGGGGGATTTTTATTTTTCACCTGGTTGTGCAGTTGGTTTGCTCCAGAATTGCTCCAAATGGTCTTGGATGATACTTAAAGGGATAGTAATACTTAAAATGTAAAAAAAAATATGTTGTAGGGTTTATCACAGTGGCCTGAAATTGTACAGTGGCGCTGTTGCTACACCATCCTATGGAGATTTATGGTCCCAGGACCAGAGCTGTCCATAGGATGGTGTAGCAACAGCACCACTGTACAATTTCAGCCCACTGTGATATTGCACCTAAAAAATTCAGCTTTGAAAATTAATAACTTTTGAATGAAACACCTTTCAGCAGTGGGAGTACTCTTGTTTTACTCAGGGGGATAAATCCTTTTTTTTTTTTCTTTACATTTTAAGTATTACTATCCCTTTAAAGGTGCACAATCTTTATACAGACATCAGCTGCAATCTATATTGTTTTATATCTTCAGAAAATCAACAATTAAAAAGTAGAGGATGTCATTAAAAAAAGTGTATGTTGTTTAACCCTTTGAGTGCCAGAAAGGTGTGCAACGCATTGCTTTGCATTGTGTTGCGCACCCCTCTGGCACTCAAAGGGTTACAAAAACCCCCAGCTACTGTCATTAGAAACAGATAGATGGATACAAATCCCATAATGCCTTGAGAACAGAGGTCATGGAAAGGGTCAAGATGGTTCAAAGGAGACCAAATGAAATGATAAGTGTTTTTTTATTGGAAGGCTTACGGTAAAGGATTAGGAAGATGATGACTGTCAAGCACACTGAAGTGGGATTAGTCAAACTATGACATTTTTATATACGACAGAATGAAGCTCTTTACCCAGTGGTGTAATTAGTTTTTGGAGGGTCCCAAGTGCAAGCATTTTGTGGGGTGCCCTAACACAAATATATTTCACAGATGTATAACTAGATTCTATTGGACTCTGGGTCAGATGAGGCCCCATAAGAGGCTGGGCCCTGATACTAGTGCACTCCTTCTAATTACACCCTTGAATGCAGCTCTTCTACCAATGGGCCTTACAGCAATTCTGGGGTAATGTACCAATAACAGAGATTTTAAAGTGATAGTAATGGAGATATGCAAAATCAAATTGGCTAAGTTTTTTTTTTTTAACTTTTTTATTTGCTTGACAGCGAGCTCCCTGGCTGGATCTGTTTCCAGTGAGTTTTTGGTTAGGGAGCATGAAAGCAGGGATAGTAATACAATGTAAAAACGATACAATGTAATAAAAGATAACATACAGGTAACTCAGTGCTGCAGGAATAGTGTTACATGTATTATATGCTGCTTCGATGGTCACTGGCCAGAAAACGCTTTGGAAACAGAGATCCAGGGAGCTCACTGTCAGTGACATAGACGTGATAAAAATAGGTGAAGATGGAAAAAAATATATATAGGCAATTTGACTTTACATAGTGTACAGTATTCATTGAAGTTATTCAGGTTAAGCAATATGACATTTACAAGAGGCTGAAGAGGTGCAATTGTGGAGGAATCAAATTATACCATGAGGACAAATACATTTTAAAAATTCCCATTGATAGAGAAGTGTTATAGACCTCTCTAGCATTTAAGGGGTTAAAAGTCCCTTTTACCTCATTGGCATTTTTATATATCCCTGTGCTGTCATTTAGTTTGTTCCAGAATTGCTCCTTTTTTAGCATGATGAGAATGGCTGGTGATGGCGGAATGACCCCCGCATTTGATTTGAGGCGCTTTGCTGCGGGTTCATAGTTACTGAGGGAGAAGAGGCAGATCAGGCATGGGGATGGTGCAAAGCAATTTTATTAACCCTATGAGTGCCAAAGAGGTACTCAGCACATTGCGACACAATGTGTTGGGTGCCTCTCTGCCACTCAAAGGCTTAAAGCATCACAAACATCAAAACATCATAATAGCCAGGGCCGCTATCAGAAATCATGAGACCAGGATAAGTGTAAGTAGCAGGGCCCCCAAACCTCATTTTTCATTGTCCAGCCATAGATTCTGGTCCAGGTTGGTTGAGAAGATGAAGGTCGTTACACTTTTGTTGACAATGAGCTCCCTGGATTGGTTTCCAGAGAGCTTTCTATCAGGGAAAATGAAAGCAGGGATAGTGATGCAAAATAAAAAAAGACCCAATGGAAAGAAGATGGTATACAGCATAAAGAGCACTGAGTGCCACTGGGATAGTGTTACATTGTATAACATGATGGTTACTGGCCAGAAAAATATTTGGGTTCAGAGATCAAGGGAGCTCACTGTCAGAGACATAGATGTGTGAAGAAAAAAATAGGTGAAGCTGAAAAAATATTGGCAATTTAACTTTACATATTGTACACTTGAAGGTTTGGTTACGTTAAGAAATATTTATTTTTGAAGGTGTTGGTTCTTTTAATTAAATCTAACAATATATATAGATGAGCACTCATCACAAATACTCCTGAGAAGTATTTCATGCACAAACAAGCATGGGGTGCACATGAATCTCACCAATAATCATCAAAAAATAAAGAAAAAAGAAAAGAATAGATCACATTACAGGCACTCTCACTTCTTCAAATTTATTTAAAAATATCATATATAAATTATTCCTCAAATAGTATCAAGATAGCATTGTATAATTGTCACGTCCCCTGTGCCTCTGCCTCGCTGTGGCTCACCTTTCTGGCGGAGGCTTCTTTCTCTCCCGTGACGCCTGCATGCTGCGGCTCTCCTCTCTGGCGGAGCTTGTTTCCTCTGCCTTTGTCTCCTGCCCCTTGTGGCGTGCCTCTTCGGAGGTGGCTTGGTGTCTGCCGGGTTTCCTTCAGAGGCGGCTCTGCGCTTCTGGGTTTCGCCCGTGTCTTGGCCTGTGATGTCATCTTCCTGCCCCTATATTAGGCGTCCATCTCTTTTGCCCGGTGCACTTTCACTAGTGTTCTATGCTTTCTAGGTCCCTGCTAGTTCTCTGCAGTCCAGTCCTGTTCCTTGCAGTCTTGATTCCTGTGTACCATTTGAGGCTTGTCTGACCACTCTTTTGATCAGTCCATTTGTCCAGTCTTGACCTCCAGTTGCTGACCGGCTCGTCTGACCACTCTTCTGCCTAGTCCATTTGTCCAGTCTTGACCTCCAGTTGCTGACTGGTTCGTCTGACCACTCTTCTGCCTAGTCCATTGTCCAGTCTAGACCTCCAGTTGCTTACAGGCAAGTCTGACCATTCTTCCACTGGCTTTTCCTTTGCCTAGCGCCATCTCGCTCTAGGGGTCTTAGTTTTTAGTCTGTTGGGGAGTTTCAGCTACCTAGTGGCCTACGCACCCCAGCACCGCTCCCTAGTCACCGCCCTCCAGCCTTCGCTCCCCCCTGCAGGGGAGTTTGTACTGTCTGCAGTAGGCCATCCTGGTCTGGATCCCGGCTCAACTGGGGTTCAGACATCTGGCTTTGCGGCCAGCATCTTTACTCGGCCCTTGCCGCAGCAAGACCTAACTGCAGGCAGTCACCTCTCTCTAGCTCCGAACCCTAGCCCTCGCCCCCTAGCACTCCCTCCCCTGCAGGTGTTAACCTGCACTTGTCAGCCCTGACAATAATACCGTGACACACCCAAAAAAAGAAGACCCCACTACAGAAATGAATCCCCATAAAAACATAATAAACTGCAAACATATTACACCCTTTTACCAAATGAATGTTTTGGTAAAAGGGTGTAATATGTTTGCAGTTTATTATGTTTTATGGGGATTCATTTCTGTAGTGGGGTCTTCTTTTTGTTGGGTGTGTCACAGTATTATACAATGCTACCTTGATACTATTTGAGGAATAATTTATATATGATATTTTTAAATAAATTTGAAGAAGTGAGAGTGTCTGTAATGTGATCTCTTCTTTTCTTCTTTCTTTTTCTTTATTTTTTAATTAAATCCCATGTCTAGGATAAATCACACTGTAGAGTGGCTTATTTGAGGCAGCTGCTCTCATGAGGCATACTGTTCCAATGTATTGGCATACCTGGGAACACTCCTGATCTGCCCAGAGAACTCCAGTTTGCAGACTGAATTACCGGGTCACTGAGGACAGAGGCTGATTCTCCAGTGGCGGTAAGTTTCTTCTCCTTCCCTCCCTATTCCTCCCACTTCCCGCCCACTTCTCCTCCTTCCCACCCTGTTCCTGCCACTTCCTGCCCACTTCTCCTCCTTCCCATCCTGTTCCTCCCACTTCCCGCCCAATTCTCCTCTTTCCCATCCCGTCCTCCCACTTCCTGCCCACTTCTCCTCTTTCCCACCCTGTTCTGCCCAATTCCTCCCACGTCCTGCCCACTTTATGACACAAAGATGATTAAGCCCCACCTCTTTATGATGCAAATCATGTCATTGACATCCTCCTGGTTGGCTCAAGATGAGGAAGTTCTCAGGCATTAATGGTAAAAGGTTAAGCTCATTTATATGTTATATCACAGGTAATTATATAAAACATATTTATATATCTATACAAATCTATTTCTGGTTTGTTGTCCTCCCCAGGGTGGCAGCGGGCAGACTGCATTCACACCTAGAGAAATGCCATGGGGTGGACATTTTGAAAGGAGTGGCCACTCCTGTGTAAATCGCTGCAGACAGACACACCGCCATCGAGTTGCACTAGATCCCAGATGTGCATGGATCAACAAATCCCACGGGCAATGCCTTACAGCATTGGTTAGTAAATAAATAAAATACTGACATATCACTATTACATTATATTAACACTCTGGACCTAGCAGAGACTGAACTTTAAGGACATTAGTACATTTTATCCTAGAGGGACTGACCTAAAAACATGTCACTACCCTTAGTTCAAGTTTATCCTACAGGGGACTGACCAATAAACATGTCACTGCCATTAGTATTCTATGGACTTAGAGTAGACTGTCCCATAAATATGCCCTTCCCATTAGTATATTTTGGCCTGGGGAGGATTGACTCATTGTGAATATCTTCCATTTCTACAATATAATGCAAAATTGTGATATATATACAGATTTTGATGATCTATAAAAAAACTAAGCTTGTTTTAAAGGGATAGTAATAGTTCATATTGCACATTGCTCAGAACGTTGAGTATGTGTAATACTTGTGCTCCGCGATGTACATTTTCCACATAACTTGCTACTTACTGTATAATATAATGTTAATGACGATCCCTCCACGAAAGGGCAAAGGAGTCCTGACAAGCTGAGGCCTATAAGGCCTAGTATGTAGGCGGAGACTCATTCTGGTAATTATCATCAGCGTATAAGAATAGCGAAAGCGCCTAAGTGCGACAGCCAGGAAGTCATGGCAATGTCGCCTGCAGCACAGCGTTCCCAGAAGGCAATCATGGGCACCATGATAGTAGTCCAATTGCTTTTTTGGCTTCTGGGCATATTGGGGACTCTAAGCCATACTGGATAAAAATTCACATGGTGAAGAGCATACCCCCACCATCCTTGGGTATATATTGGCACTGATATTTGAGGTGTATATGTGCCGATGCATGCAGTTATGGGGCTATTAAGGTGGTGGATGGGTATTGGTAGTGTTTGCAATAGTTGAAAGATCTGAAAAATGTTGGTGGACCTTGTGTCACAGCATGGTAGAGTGCTTTCTGGGCGAAGCACGGACTTTGCAGTTTCTGGTTCAGGATTGTGGATCTTGGGCTCAATAGTCATGGGTATGAGTGTGGCGCTACTACTTTCTACATTCAGTAGTCACATTCAGAAAAACTCACGCTAACTGAGCAATTTAAATGGAGACCCTCTTGGTGACCTTGAACAGTTCCTGGATTTGCTACAGCAAGTTGTTTCATCTACCTTAGGCAAGAAGCCTAAGAGTTCTTGGGCAGCTGTTGGGGGTACTGGAGGTGCAGGGGTGGGGAGGTCATTTGCTGCAGTTAGGTCAGTCAGGGCAAGTAGTTAATCCCTCTTGGGATTGTTGGTCAGTCAGGTTTAAGGGTTGTTACTCTGCAGTTGTTGGGGTTCAAGTAGGTTTATTGGATTGTATATGACAAATGGTAATGTGTCAGGAACGTTTAGTGTCTGGCTCTTCTCATGAATCAGCATTGCAGCCAATTTAGTCTCAAGAGCTTGGTGTTAGGGATGTCAAAGGCTGTGAGTCAATGTGTAAGTTTTATTTGTACTTACTACTGATAAACCCAATTGGAGTGTTTATTTGATAAATTCTGAGACTGATGTACTACGAAGAACTGGAGTCATTCTGGGGCAATTCATAAACATTATAGAACACAACGAAAATTCACTCTGAAATGGGGCTTTTAACCTCTTGAATGCTTTAGAGGTCTCCAAAGCATTACTTTGTTATGCAGTGGTGACTTTTTTCACATTCAAGTGCTTTAAATACCCAGTTTAAAGCAGAACTTTCATGCTAATAACATTGCCCCTGAATATATTACTAAAGTAGCGATATGCAAAGTTATACTATCCTTAAAGGGATAGTAATACTTAGTTTTATCTTTATTTTATTTTGTAGGCATTAAAAAAACATGAAGAACGATATAAGTCTTATCTCTCAAACGTTTATGGTTTATGAGATATTCACAAGCAAAGTTTCCCCTCCCGCCCCTTTTACCTAGTGTAAGTCATCTCTTCTCAGATGTGAGTCTGGTTGTATGACAGGACAGATAACAGCAGGGGACAATCTTCTTCCTATCAGAACAATGAAAGCCCTGCCCCCCTTGACAAGTTTTTCAGGTTTTTCCCTTATCTTAATTGAAGATTGTCCCTCTCTGCAGTCTACCTGGGCACCTCCCTTCTGCTCTGGCTGAGCAGTGTTACATCAGTAAAAGGGGCGGGAGGGGGGTACTTTGTCATTGAATTACTCTTGAACTACAACTCTGACAGAATTGAGATAACACTCTCCAAAGTCCAAATACTATGATGATTAATTAGAGCTGCTTTTATTATGAAACATTACTACCCCCTTAAATAAACTGGCCAAATTAGTATATAAACTGGATATCATAGCATCATCTAAACTGTAAATAAACAGGCCAAATTAGAGTTTAAACTGGACATTATGGCAATATTTAAACTGTTAAATTAACTGGCCAAATTAATATATAAATTGAACATTATAGGAATACTTAAACTGGTAAATAAACTGTCAAAGTTAAAATATAAACTGGACATTAGAACAACATATAAACTTGTAAATCAACTATATAAACTGAACATTACAGTAAATATATAAAGTGGTAAATAAACTAGCTATCATACACCAGGACCAGAGTCTAATATACAGGTAATGGGATTGCTCCGGCCATTTCAAAGATGGTAGGTCTGCATGGAAAAGGCTTCTCTCACAGTTAGGCTTCCTAATCTGCCTTGTAAGAATTTTGACTTTGCCTTTACTCTATATATTGTGTAAGTATGCATTAAAGCGGAACTACCACCCGACACAATCTTTAGCTTCACTAAGTCCCCATCTGGCAACTAGCTGCTTAGTAGCGCTAGTCACCAGAATAATTACCTTATTTAATAGATTTCTGCTCTCTTCCCCGGCTGGCAGGCAGGATGGAGCGAGGACATCTTGCCATTATGACGTCCGCGTGCCTGCGCTATCAGTCCCAGCTGGGTCTAGGAGGCGTTGCTAGGAGCCATTTGGCTCTGGCTGGGACTGACAGCACAGGCACACGGACGTCACAATGGCAAGATGTCCGCGATCCGTCTTGCCTGTCAGCCAGGGAAGAGAGCAGAAATCTATTAAAGGGATAGTAATACTTAAAATGTAAAAAAATATATGTTGTAGGGTTTATCCCCCTGAGTAAAACAAGGGTACTCCCACTGCTGAAAGGTGTTTCATTCAAAAGTTATTAATTTTCAAAGTTGAATTTTTTAGGTGCAATATCACAGTGGCCTGAAATTGTACAGTGGCGCTGTTGCTACACCATCCTATGGAGATGATAGATGATGTCATAATGATGTCATCTCCCAGCGCTCTGCATTACTAGACGGTCAGGGATGACGAGGAAGCTGTTCACAGCTTGCCGGTGGGGAGATCAGTGTGATCTTCCCACCGGCAAAGCTTTTTTAACGCTGGCAGTGGGGGTTGTAGCAGGGGACGTCTGTGCCCCTGGAGTGAAGGGCCCGTTCGCAGTTGCGACCCCTGCGACTACTATTGTTATGACACTGCTTTTTTCATCTGTTTCTTTTGACATTTTTATGTCCCCGAAAGAGAGTTCACTGAATTTAGGTTTCCAGAGAGTTTTCTCTCAAGGATTTTGAAAGCAGGGATAGTGATGTAGAACAGCCAGTGCTGCAGTGATAAGGTGACCTTTCAGTACTGACAAGGAGGGGAGCTTTACTGCTGGGGCACGTCACTATGGTGGGAAAAAATATTGTGTTTTATGGCCAGAGGAATTGGCTTACTGAGGGCTAAAGGGTGGCTGGCTAGCAATTTATTTATAAGCCATATCCTATAATATATAAGGTCAGCGCAGTAGAGACTAGCCGAAGGCAGCACTGCACCTCTCAGTATCCTGTGCATTCGGTCAGTGTCTACTGCGCATGACTGCCTGTGTTCAGGCAGTCTCTACTGCGCATGACCGCATCGGACAAACATACATCTGGCCATTTATGTTTTAGGATATTCATTTAGCTTCCTGTTTCTTGCCAGCAGCCTCGCAGGGACTTTGATTTGTCTCTCCCTTCCTCACGATTTTCCCTTGGTTTGTCACAGCATGATAAGTACAGGTTGCGGTTTGGTCCTTACCATTGGATGGTGAACTGTTATTTTGCTGATCCGGGCTTTGGGGAGTTAGTACCTCACCCGATAGGTAAAGGTTCAAGGTGGCCAGAGACTCTTGTTCATGGATGTTTTATTGTGCCCCCTGCATATCGTTCTCTCATGGTTGAATTTTTTAGGTGCAATATCACAGTGGCCTGAAATTGTACAGTGGCGCTGTTGCTACACCATCCTATGGAGATTTATGGTCCCGGGACCAGAGCTGTCCATAGGATGGTGTAGCAACAGCGCCACTGTACAATTTCAGGCCACTGTGATATTGCACCTACAAAATTCAGCTTTGAAAATTAATAACTTTTGAATGAAACACCTTTCAGCAGTGGGAGTACTCTTGTTTTACTGAGGGGATAAACCCTACAACATATATTTTTTACATTTTAAGTATTACTATCCCTTTAAATAAGGTAATTATTCTGTCAACTAGCGCTACTAAGCAGCTAGTCGCCAGATGGGAACTTAGTGAAGCCAAAGATTGTGTCGGGTGGTAGTTCCGCTTTAAGACTAAAGCAAAGAAAGAAGACAATCCTGTTCTGCTTCATGCAGCTTCCTTAAATGTAAACTCTATGTAGAACATATGTTATATATACCAACATTCACTTATTTAAAAAAAAATATAAGATTCTGTTGCATAGATTGGCAAAATAGGTTTAATCTTACTTCACCATCTTATATAGCTTACAAAAATGCCTTATATTAAAAACTACATCTATCTAATGCCCTCCTGGCTGAACTGAGCTGCTTTGAAACAGAGATCACGTGCAGTGAGTGGGTGGGAACCTCAGGAGCTTTAATATTTCCACCGGTCCACTTATATAGAAGTCTGCCCCACCCACTACTATAAACTGCATGGAGCCTGTATAATACACCTTTCCAGTATGTATTGAGTTTTTCATTTACATTTACTCAAATAACTTGGATTTATTACAAGCTAGACAAGCTCTTTAAAATATTACCTTGTATTATACCCTTAAAAACCTCCCTTACAATAATTATCAAGTGTGCATATTTAAACACATTTTTGAGTGCAGTTCATTATATACAGTCATAGTCATAGTTATTTAAAGCAGCTAGGATGAGAAGAGAACATTTTATAGAAAAAAAGAAAGTTTACAGAGCTAAAATACCATGATATACACTACCGTTCAAAAGTTTGGGGTCACTTAGAAATTTCCTTGTTTCTGTTATGGGAGCAGCTTGACCGTATGGTACGTAAGAAGTGCCCATCAAGACAATCCAAATTGTGGGAGGTGCTTCAGGAAGCATGGGGTGAATTCTCTTCACATTACCTCAACACACTGACAGCCAGAATGCCAAAGGTCTGCATGGCTGTAACTGCTTAAAATGGAGGATTCTTTGACAAAAGCAAAGTTTGAAAGACACAATTATTATTTAAATTAAAAATCATTACTAACCTCGCCGATGTCTTGACTGTATTTCCTATCCATTTTGCAACTCATTTGATGGAAAACGAGGACATTTCTAAGTGACCCCCGACTTTTGAATGGTAGTGTACATATATACAGTAGAACTCAAGTGGATAAAATATGAAGAGTCAGCGTGAAATATTCATAAAAACAAAAATGAGAAACTTTTAAGTTTGATACATATTTGGGGAATGTATGAATCTGTCGGTTCTGTTAATTTTCTGATTTTGGTTGCAAGCATAGAAATAATGAACCTGCACTGCTGGTTATGTACGATCTGGGTATGTACTAGTATGTATGATCTGGGTATGTACTAGTATGTATGATCTCTTTAGTACATCTGTTGCACACACTCAGCCATTGTTAAAGTGACAGTCAACTTTTAACTTTAAATGTTCTGCAAGAGCATAATATATAAAGTAAAATTGCCTATACTTTTTTCAGAGGTGTAACTAGAAGCCACAGGGCCCTGGTGCAAAATTTGCCATGGTGCCCCGCCTCCACGTTGACCCCACCATCCACCTCCACGAATGTGCCCCCGCTGTCCACCTCCACGTATGTGCCCCCACTGTCCATCTCCATGAATGTGCCCCCCAATCCACCTCCTACCTGGCACAAGAGGAGGGTTGCCTCATCATCCCTGGTGATCGGGCGGTGTGACAGGAGAGGTCTGTGCCGCATTCTGCACAGACGTCTATATGCAGCTCCAACACGGTCCTCCAGTAATGATGTCATCTCCCAGCGCTCTGCATTACTAGACGGTCAGGGACGACGAGGAAGCTGCTCATAGCTTGCTGGTGGGGAGATCAGTGTGATCTTCCCACCGGCAAAGCTTTTTTAATGCTGGCAGTGGGGGAGGTAGCAGTGGACGGCTGGGCTGGAGTGACGGGCCCGGTCGCAGTTGCGACCCCTGCGACTACTACTGTTATGCCACTGCTTTTTTCATCTGTTTCTTTCTACATTTTTATGTCCCCGAAAGAGAGTTCACTGAATTTAGGTTTCCAGAGAGCTTTCTGTCAAGGATTTTGAAAGCAGGGATAGTGATGTAGAACAGCCAGTGCTGCAGCGATAAGGTGACCTTCCAGTACTGACAAGGAGGGGGGCTTTACTGCTGGGGCACGTCACTATGGTGGGAAAAAATATTGTGTTTTATGGCCAGAGGAATTGGCTTACTGAGGGCTAAAGGGTGGCTGGCTAGCAATTTACTTATAAACTAGTGTAAAAGCCGTATCCTATAATATATAAGGCCAGCGCAGTAGAGACTAGCCGAACGCAGCACTGCACCTCTCAGTATTCTGTGCGTTTGGGCAGTGTCTACTGTGCATGACTGCCTGTGTTCAGGCAGTCTCTACTGTGCAGGACCGCATCGGACAAACATACATCTGGCCATTTATATTTTAGGATATTCATTTAGCTACCTGTTTCTTGCCAGCAGCCTCGCAGGTACTTTGATTTGTCCCTCCCTTCCTCCCGATTTTCCCTTGGTTTGTCACAGCATGATAAGTACAAGTTGCGGTTTGGTCCTTACCATTGGATGGTGAACTGTTATTTTTCTAATCCGGGCTTTGGGGAGTTAGTACCTCACCCGATAGGTAAAGGCTCAGGGTGGCCAGAGACTCTTGTTCATGGATGTTTTATTGTGCCCCCTGCATATCGTTCTCTCATGGTTAATTGTTAAATTCTGTGGCCTCTTTGTACCCAAGCAGACTGTATGTGGTGTTTCTTGGGTGGAGGGGGACCATTGGGTTTATTAGGTATGTGCCCCCCTTAGCGACATTGTATCATGGTCTCTGTTTTCACATTCAACAACAGAAAGTTCTTTGGAAATGTAAGCTCTTTAGCAGCCAAGGGGTTAAATAATAAACTGTAAAGGGTATAAACTGGCACAAGAGCAATGAGATTGCTCTGGTTGCACCTGTAATTCAGAATGTGGGCATGGAAGGCACAGCTTAGGCAGCACCCTGCAAAATTCTGAACTCTAGGCAGTTACCTTATCTGCCTATTGGGAAATCTGGTCCTGATTCCAACACTGTTTTATCACAGAATCGTATTAGTACACCCCTGCCCCATTATTCATTAAATTTGCCCCACAATTGCTCCAGTTTTGTTTTAACCCTTTGATTGTCAGAGGGGTACGCAACGCGTTGCTTTGCAATGCGTTGCGTACCCCTCTGGCACTCAAAGGGTTAATAAGTATACCTCAATATTCCTGTAACATGCTCTCTTTCAAATAGTAACATAAAAGATGTCAGTGATTTAGCTCCCAACCACGTATAAATCTAAGTAAAACATATCATGTAATAAATGAACATCAGCGCTGACATAAGTCTTGGAGTAATATTTTATGACGAGCTTTATGAAATGACTGAGTCATTTATCTTTGAACAGACATGGTGAAAATACTGTGTAAATCTTCATCATGCTGAATCTAAAGAACAATAAATTCTAACACATGTACTGAACCACATCCATACAGGCAACCTGGGGTCTTTTGAAGGGCGTAGACCCTCAGGAATTTACTAAAGCACTTTATAATTTCCACATTAAAGGATTTGCTTGTAATCATTTTCCTGTCATGCTCTCGTTTTTATTACATTTCAAGAGGTATAATTATTGTAATAAATGTGTAAGCAAAACTGCATCGTACCTCCCTTTCCATATGTTGCATTCTGGAAAATGAAAGTGGATCTGTCACCCTAACATAAGTTTAGTTCATTTTTAAGACAATGAAAAACTGCTTACAGGTTACATTTGTAATATAAATAGGTTGAGAGAAATGAACCTATATTTGTTGGTGGCAATGTACGAGTATGCGAATTAGTTTACCTCACACAATCAATGTAGACAAAATCCACATACTGAGGTCATTTCTAACACACAAGAACAAGCTCTGGAGTCCATCTTCAGTCCCTGCTCCTGCCTAATATCAATTTACTATGCTGTATATGCCAAAAAGCTTCACTTCCACTGTATTGAGTATTGATGGCCAAAACCCACTTTGTAGTCATACGCTTGTTGCAGCTTTTTGTTCCCATAACACACTCTAAATATCATAAGTTGTGGTAACATCAAAGGAAAATAGCTAACTCTCGTTGTTTGATACGCTGTCAAACAACGTATGAGCTCAAAACACAGTCACCCTCCCGACACTTCCCATACACTAACCCTACACTATCCCTATCATGACACTTAAACAATACTACCCCTAACACTATACACCCAGAACTGTAACACTTACCTGTAATCCACTGTCAGTCTTCTTCTTTAGCTTTATTGCTTCTTGTTTCTGAAATGTTCCTTTTTCTTCTAATCTTCTTCTTTACAAATCTGTAGTTTAAAATAAAAATAAAAAAAATCAAATGAAAGATGTTTTTCTGAAAAAAAGGCCCCAAAGATATGCCTGACTTAAAAAAAAGGAGTAAGTTGTTAAAAAAAATCCAAGGCATCCAAAGGGTTAATCTTTCTCCACTGCCGCCGCCTCCACTGGCAGCGGCAGGAACAGGGACGTGCAGAGACATTTTGGGGGGCAGGGGCTCAACTGAAAAAAAGGGCACTTCTCATAATTATTTATTCAAAATATATACTTAAAGGGATAGTAATGTCAGAAAAAAAGTATTAACTATATGGTATATGCAATTAAAAGAGAGTACTTGCACTTATTTGTATCTCTCAGACCGTTATGATTTGAGAGATATAGGAAAATAAAGTTCTCTGGTCCCTCCCCTTTCTGCTAGACGAGCTGTAAGGCTGTCAGAAGCAGATTCTGGTCACTTGACCAGATGTGGCTCTTCAGCAGCGCCGATATAACGATATCTAAAGATAAATACTTAATTTGGAACGGTCTACAAAGTGTATCTGGCTTGCAAGCACACTTTGTAGACCTTTCCAATGAAGTATTTCTTTCTAAATAGCGTGATTTCAGCTCTGCTGAAGAGCCTCTGTCTGGTCAAATGACTGGAATCTGCAGCTGTCAGCTAGATGGCAGACTTGAGTAAAACAGTCTGGAAAAGGTAACTTTAGCAAGTTATATCTCTCAAACCATAAAGGTTTGAGAGATAAGACTTACATCGGTGTTAATCTTTTATTAATGTCTACAATATTAAATCAACTTAAAATTAACCATTACTATCCCTTTAAAAAAAAGAAAATAATTTACATCTCAGGAGCCTGTAGGCACAGAAATCTGAAGCGCCCCCCTTCCTATTGGCCATCTCCACTGGACACCTCCACAATGCTCCTAATCTCCACATTGCCCCCCCTATCATCTCCATATTGCCCTTACATTGTCCCCTGTCAGCTCCATATTGCCCCCATCAGCTCCACATTGCCCCCATCATCTCCTTATTGCCCCCATCAGCTCCAACTTACCCTCACATTGCCCCATCAGGTCCATATTGCCCCCATCAGCTCTATATTGCCTTTACATTGTCCCCTGTCAGCTCCATATTGCCCCCATCAGCTCCACATTGCCCCTATCAGCTCCAACTTACCCTCACATTGCCCCCATCAGCTCCATATTGCCCCCATCAGCTCCATATTACCCCATCAGCTCCAACTTACCCTCACATTGCCCCCATCATCTCCATATTGACCCCATCAGCTCCATATTGCCATCAACTCCAACTTACCCTCACATACATTGCCCCATCATCTCCGTCTTGCCCCCCATCAGATCCATATTGCCCCATCATTTCCACATTGCCCCCCCCCCCAGTGTCCGTTTCCTACCTCTTCCCTGGTGGTCCAGCGGCAGGAGAGGTCTGTATGTGCCTCCTTTGGCACAGACCTGTAGCTGCTGGAGCTCCCGCGCGGCCTTCTCTTCATGCAGAGCGCTGGGAGATGATGTCATCTCCCAGCGCTCTGTAATACTAAAGAGCCGACGAGGGAGCACAGCATCTTCAGGTGTGTCCTGAAGGAGGCACAGACCTGACTGGGCGGTGGAGGTTAGTGCGGGCGGCGAGGCAACTTTTTTTTTTGTTAAAAGGGCACGAGGCCAATTTGGACAAAAAGGGCAGGTGCTCAAGACCCCCTTGGTGTCTATGTGTGTACGTGCCGGGCAGGAATGGAGGGCAACCCACCTGCCCTTCATACCCATCAGGCCATTGCCTAAGTCAGAATGACGGGCAAGTGATGGGGGGATAATGAAACCCCATAGTAACCCCCAAGAAGCTGATTGACTGGGAGGTGTGTAAGCACACATCCCAGCCAATTGTAAGAGACTGGCCATATAAAAAGGCTGTTGCTCTTAAAAATTTCCTCATTCTGACTTGGGCAACGACCTGGTAGATATGAAGGGGGGGGTTTACTTTGCATTCCTGCCGAGGACAGTAAAGAAAGCTTACCCCTTTTGATCTCTCGGATGCCTTGCTCCTTTTTTCTTCATCTTATTGATACACGATATGCCAGCATGCATTTACCCCTTATCCCAAAGGGTTAGGTCATCCATATCTTTGGAACCTTTTTGCATTTTTTTTCTTTAAACTACAGATTTGTAAAGAAGAAAAAGAAGATTAGAACAAAGAAGAATGATGATTGCAGAAACCAGAAGAGAGAAGATTAAAGAAGACTGACAATAGCTGACCAGGGTGCTGAGGACCCCGCTGGACATCAGGATTACTGGTAAGTGTTTTTTTTTTCAGGGGACGTGTTAACTTTGGGGAGATTAACCCTGTAAGTGCCAGTGGGATATGCAACGCTGTGCAATACGTTGCATACCCCACCGGCACTCATAGTGTTTTGATTACAAGTGTGTATGTTGGAAACCACTGTTCTAATGCACACTGGTGGTTATCACTGTGCGTTAAAGGACTAATTTTTGTTGCCATAAAAAGTGCGTTCCTTAATGTGTGTTGAAGCCACCGCACAGAATATCAAATTCAACTACTTTTATGTGGTGTCCAGTGGGTGCAAATTTTCACTTGTTTACTCCGCGGTTGTTTTTGACAGAGCAATTACTAGAGAAGCACCTTCACCAGTTTTGAATTTTACCGTGGGGAATAGAATTGAGCCCTTAGTGTCTTGATAGCTTGTATCCTAGAACCATTCAACCAATAAAAGTGTAATTTACTCTACTAATTTCCTACTTTTTCCATCTGCCTCTGCTTTGTATTGATTATCTAGCAAGGCCTTGGGGAAAGGGAGTTCTGGGTGCCCTGTTAATATCCCTATACTTTCAAGTGAATCAACTGTCAGTGATTTTCCATTAGTGTGACTTGAGGAATTCTAAAATGTGGGTATCGCTAATGCAAGATATCTGCTCCCCCATGCCCTTACAGGGATTGCCCTGTGTTTCCTCCAGAGACTGGACTGCTCACTTGGATCAATGTACGATCCTGTCTAATGCAATGCAGACTTTGTATCACCTCCTTGCCTCTTCTTCCACCTTTACCTCCTTTCCCCTCTGATCCCTCTAATTCATAACCTTATCTTTCCCCCTGACATGGATTTGTTGGCTTTTGGACCCTGGGCTCAATCGGAGAAGCTTTTGGTCCATAACTTTTGATGGGGGGCGTCTCAAGTCCTTTAACTCCCTTAGAACTTCATTCAGTGGAACACTGGCACTATACACAAATACATTCCTTCCTTTCCTCCCATCCGTACAAGATGGACTTCTTTCTTCCCCTTACTTGCTTTGAGCGAGCCTTCTTGAGTCCCCAAAAGAGAGTCAGAAACATCTTGGCTTTCTGTGACATACTGTTATTCCACCGAGACGTTGACCTAATGGACGGCTGCAGGCTTCAATGGGAGAGAGAGCTGGAACACCCTATAACAGATGACCAATGGCAACGTATCACATGGAATGCTTTGTTTTGCTCCAGAAATGTGCTCATTATTGAAAACAATTTTAAAATACACATATAGGTATAGAACCCCTGTCCTTTTACATAAACTTTACCCTACTGTCCCTTCAACATGTTGGAGATGTGGCTCCTACCCGGGAACACTTAAGCATATTTTCTGGGATTGTCCAGTGCTTGCACCCTTTAGGTCTCGGGTCCTGGAGGTGTGAGGAACATGCTAAGATTGAACACTCCCCCTGATTTCTACAAACCATTCTGAATCTCTACCCAGAGGATGTCTGCAGAGATGCTTGTAAATTGTCCCCTTTTCAATGCTGCATATGTGCTGTGAAGCTCTGCATTCCAACCAAGTGGAAATAGCACTCTGCTCCCACTTTTCGTGAGTGGCTGTCTCGTATGTCTTCTATACTGAAGGATTAATCTATATTAAATCCCAGAGGACACCCCCCATTTGGTGAGGTTTAGAATCCTTGGTTTTCATATTCGGGCTGAGCTGTTTGAGAACCTGTGAGTGGAAATGAGGATGGAACTTCCCTGAGAACCACCATATCATACACTCCCCCTCTCTCTTTGATGTAGCTTGGAACCGCCTCTGGATGTGGATACTTCTATGAACTTTACTCTAATTTCTCCTTTTTCTTTGTTTCCCCTTTCTTCTCTTGCTTGTCTCTCCATTCTCTCTTTCCTCTCATCCTCTTCCCCATACCCTCCGAATGTGCTGGTGTCTTCTCTGCATGATTAATCATATGCTCTTTACCGAACAGGCAATACTCTTCAGGATATCATCATCAGGCACTTATGGACTTTAGAGCTATGAATATTCTTGCATACTCAGGCTGAATACCTTTTACTTTTTGTTCCTTGATGATTATGTATTCCTCAATGTGATGCAGTTCAGCTTGATGCTATTTTGTCTTGTATTCCTGTTATGTCTCAATAAACAAAATAAAAATAAATAAATAATATATAGTTTAAGGTTTATCCTTCTTAGTAAAACAAGGGTACTCCCACTGCTGAGAGCTGTTTTATACAAAAGTTATTGCATTTCAAACTTGAAAATCTTAGGTGCAGTATCACAGTGGCCTGAAATTTTACATTGCTGCTGTTGCTGCACCATCCTATGGACAGCTCTGGTTAGTTGAACATAAACCCCCATAGGATGGTATAGCAACAGTGCCACTGTTACATTTCAGGTCATTTTGATACTGCACCAAAACAAATTCAAGTTTGAGCTGCAACAACTTTTTGTATAAAACACCTCTCAGCAGTGTGAGTACCCTTGTTTTACTCAGAAGAAAACAACCTACAATATATATTTTTTACATATTAAGTATTATTATTCCTTTAAGGTAGACTCACCATGTAACAAATGGGATGCCTATTTTGTGCTTCCTAGAGCCAGATTAAGACTCTATAGCACCCTAGTCAGGATCCCAAATTGGCCAACCACCCTACCCCTGCCAAAAACTTTTATCAGTTTGGCCATTGTTCTTGTGGTACTAGTACTAATGTAATAAAAGACAAAATGAATACTTTAACCCATTGGATGCCAAAGAGGTGTCCAAAGCATTGCAAAGCAATTAATTGGGAATTTCCGTGGTTTCGAAGGGGTTAAATAAATAAAAAATGTACCACAGAGCTTATTATTGAAATGGTGCTACGCAAGTGATTCCCGGGAGCTTACAAGTGAAATGAGGCTACAACATTTTGCCACATAGTTTCCAGTTCAAAATGGGGCTACACAAGTGATTCCACAGAAATTGCATTTGAAATGGGGCTATATAATTATACCACAGAGCTTACAATTGAAATGAGGCTACGCAAGTGATACCAGAGAGCTTTGAATTGAAACTAGTCTTCACTAGTGAATCCACAGACCTTACCGTTGAAATTGGGCTACACTAGTGATACCAACCACAGAGCTTACAAATGAAATTGTCCTATATAAGTGCCCATATACACTATATGTCTCCAGCCTGGTTCCAATGGTAGCCACAGCCCCATAATACATTGTGTGCCCCCACAACCTCTGTCCACTGGAAGCCACATCAGTCCTCACAAACATTGTCTGCCTGCTTCCTAGCCTGGGCCCACTGGTAGCCACAGCCACACATATATTGACTTCTTCCCCCCATCCTTGTTCCACTGGTAGTCACAGGCATCACATACATTGTCTACCACCCCCTAGCCTGGTTGTATTGGTGGTCACACCCACTATATACATTGTTGGACTCCCCCCATCAAACTTGACTTTATTCTGCAAAAATTAAAAAACATACCTGCATAACACAGAATGAAAGAAAACACCACAGAGGTGAGACTCACAGATTGGGAAACATACAATTACAGCTATAGGGATAGATCAATGCATTTCACATCACATAGGTGCTTCCTCATGATAAAAATAACCAATTAGGAAGCACTTACATGATGTGAAATGCGTTGATCTATTCCTACACCAGTAATGGTTTGTTTCCCACTCTGTGAGTCTCACCTCTGTGGTCTTTCTTTTATTCTGTGTTACTCAGGTATATCTTTTAATTTTTTCAGAATAAAGTCAAGTTGTTTTTAATACATCAATGTATTGCCAAATATATACAGGAACATTATTTTACAGTGGTGTCAATGAGTATGTTTTTTTATGCATATATGGGCAACCTATGACCTCACCTGCAACCTCCCAAGTTTACAGTCTATACACTTTCTATGTTTAATAAAATGTTGCAGCCAATTCCCTCCATTCTATTGTTTTGTATTTTTTATGTTCCAAATGTCCTATGTCATAAGAGAGAGTTAAAGTAATGTAATCAATTGTGAATAATGCACATTGCTTTTGCATTCAGAAAAGCTGTTATCTCATTTTAGCCCATTTACAGATAATCCTAGAAAATCAGAGCAAGATTGCTGTGGTACCTGGAAAAGGCAGGGATGTCTGCTCCCATAGAGCAATGTCATACCTTCCAACATTTCAAAAGGCCGAAGAGGGACACTTGTGTTTTAGGTGGTGTTGCTGGGGCTGTAGCTGGTGGGTGGGGCATTACCAAGAATTTTTAGATTATTTGATGACCTCCTGATTACACTTTGTGTAACTGAAAAAATTATAGAGCCCAAAACCAAAGTATTTTATTTACACAGACTAATTTATAGACACATATACTGAAGTTTATAAAAACGTTAATGTGAGTTTTATTTCTGTGGATCAAAGTGATATACTTATATACACACCACACAGTCTGATCTCCTAAACACAGGGACACCAGAGTGATACACTTATATACACACCACACAGTCTGGTCTCCTAAAAAGAGGGACACCAGGGTGGGAAAGAGGGACAGAAGGATTTGTGTCTCAAAGAGGGACCAGGCCTCCTAAAGAGAGCCACACATGGGAGGTAAGAAGCATACACATGACTAGATTTTAGACCTCAAAAAATAAACAGAGATATTTTACAGAGGACAGCAAAAAGTACTTGAAATGTAACCCTTTGATTGACAGAGGGGAATCCAACCAGTGGCATTACTATAGGG
Organism: Rhinophrynus dorsalis; assembly: GCA_037306005.1. Taxonomy (NCBI): domain Eukaryota; kingdom Metazoa; phylum Chordata; class Amphibia; order Anura; family Rhinophrynidae; genus Rhinophrynus; species Rhinophrynus dorsalis. The sequence goes on from CM074727.1 coordinate 140,967,701, forward strand.
GTCGTTGGAGTCGCACCCGCTACCGGGCCTGTCACTCCAGGGGCCCGGACGCCCCCTGCGGCCCCTCTGCCTGATGCCTGCAATCTCCCTTCGGCTCTCTAGTAATGCATTACAGAAGAGGACCGCGCGGGAGCTCAACGCGCCAACCCGTCTCTCCTGTCACTCCACTGGACCACCAGGGATTGGGAGGTAGGAGATAGGGGCATTGTGGAGGGCCCGGGGGCCAATGTGGTCGGGGGTGGGGGGCCCATGGCACTTCTTGCACAAGGGCCCGGAGGGTTCTAGTTACGCCTCTGAATCCAACACATGTATGTACAGGGTTTTAACTATAGGGGTTTTTTTTATAAGGTGCTAGGGTTCCTTTAAAGCCACAAAAATCAAACTAGCTTTCCTTTAAGACGTGTTTTTTCATTGCATAAAATGTGGAATATATACTGATGGCTAACAATTTGCATGGTGAGCACTAAACCTCACAATTAGTCTGGCAGTAAATGCAGGAGATGAAACTGATATCACTGCTGCCCAGGGTTTAAACATATGGCTTCTAGTCTTTAACACAGAACCTGGAGCAGCTTTGAGCCCTTTCAGCTCTGCATAATAGCATTGTACAAAGAGCGATGAAACATTTATTTTTTTGTGTCCCTCATTGACTTGCTTTTAAAAACTCTTTCTATGCAGATTTGCAATGAATCACCTTAATGGCACTGCCCAGAGTCCTAAAAGTGAACCTGGATTGATAGGGTATCAATTTTGGCCAGAGCGTTATCGTTGTACTCTGAAAGGGAACAGATGGGGAAGGGAAGTTTTAATTTTCCCTTGTGGGCTTCGCCTTTGGCTACACATTCCTGCCATAACAAGGTTTGGCTTGCTATTTTTGCTTAACCGCTTGAGTGCCAGAGGTGTGCACTGCATTTCATCTCAATGTATTTGCACACACTTTGACAATCAAAGAGTTAAACTGACCAAACCTGCTTGTGTGGTGTATGAGCAGAGTTCAAGGGTCATCAGAGCCAATCCTTTCTTAATCTGTGCAAGTGTGACAAAAATCCCATATACCTGCCAAGATTTCAAATGGTCAAAGAGGGACACTTTTGTTTTAGGGGTGTGGCTGGTGGATGGGGCATTACCAATACTTTTTAGGTTACTGCATGACCTACTGATACCTATTTGTGTAACTGAATAAATGATCTAGGCCAAAGTATTTTATTTACACAGTCTAATTTATAAACACATATACAGAAGATTATACAAACATTAATGTGAGTGTTATTGTTGTGGAGCAATGTGATAACATTTATATACATGCCACACAGTCTGATCTCCTATACACAAGGGTGGGAAAGAGGGACAGAGAAATGTGGGTCTCAAAGAGGGGCTATCTCTACTAAAGAGGGACACTTGAGAGATATGGGGTCCATATCCTATAATATAAAAGGCCAGATGTATGTTTGTCTGATGCAGTCATGCACAGTAGAGACTGCCCAAACACACAGAATGATGGCCCGTGCACACGGGCTTTTACACTTTTAACCCATTGGTTACTAGAGATACCTACAACGCATTGCAAAGCAATGGCTTTGAGACATATCTAGCATTCAAAGGGTTAAAGGGATAGTAATGTCCCATAATTTTTTTTTTGCATTTTGTAGTAATTAAAAAGTGGAATTGAATGCAAAAAAACATATTTCTCTTGAGAGATATCTGCATTCAAAGTTTGATGTTTCCTGCTGTAAGCTGTAAAGCTGTCAGTAGGAGATCCGTGTCGGTCGATACGGAGGCTCTGCAGCAGAGCCGCAATCGTTTTTTTTTTTTTAAAAAAAGAATGTCTTCATTGGAATGGTCTACCAAGTGTGCTTGCAAACCAGGCACACTTGGTAGACCATTCCAGTGCAGTCATTCTTTTTAAAAAATGCTATTGTGGCTCTGCTGAAGAGCCTCCGTGTTGGCCGACAGGAATCTCCTGCTGACAGCTTTACAGCTGACAGCAGGAAACATCAAACTTTGAATGCAGATATCTCTCAAATCATAGCGGTTTGAGAGATACGTTTTTTTTGCATTCAATTCCACTTTTTAACTACTACAAAATGCACATTTTTTTATGGGACATTCCATCCCTTTAAAAAGCTCTATTCAAATGTATGGGAATTTAGGAATTTAGGAACTTTTTATGTGTCCCCTGTGATGCAGTTAGTTTACTCCAGAATAAGGTCAGCTTTTATATATGTACCTAGGTTCCTGTACTAACACTTTCTAATTATAAACCTCCACTTACCTTATCTGAACAGATATTCCTAATTGTCATTATAACTGAGTACTGGATTGGTTTCCCAAAATAAACCATAATTAGTGCTTATGAAACTAGTGCGATAGCTCAGTTGGTTACAGGGTCAGTAATGCTCATTTATCACTTTATTTAATATTGTAGAGGTTACAAAAATAAAGTATTTGGAGAAAATGCCATCTCTCAAACCCTTACGGTTTGAGAGATATTCACTGCTAAAGTTTCCCTTTTCCTGCTGGCAGCTGTAAAGCTGACAGCAGGAGATTCGAGTTGGCCGACTCGAGGAGAAGAGCCGAAATCATGTTCGTTAAAAAGAACTACTTCAATGGAACGGTCTACAAAGTGTGCTTGCAAACCAGGCACACTTTGCAGACCGTTCCAGTGAAGTAATTCTTCTTAAGTAATGCGTCGGCTGGTCCCAGGACCGGAATCTACTGCTGTCAGCACAGCGCTGACGTCAGGAGAAGGGGAGGGAGGGAGGAACTTTAGCGGGTTTGAGAGATGGCACTTTCTCCAAATACTTTTTTTTGTAACCTCTACAATATTAAATTATGTTATAAATGGGCATTACTGACCCTTTAAAGCACCAGCTGTAGAATCTGTCCAAACCACAAGGTCACAGGTACTAGTCCCAGTAGGGTCGACTCAGCCTTTCATCCTTCTGAAGTAGATAAAATGAGTAAAATTAAATTGGGTAATAATATCTGTACTCCCAGGACATACTTGAAAATGAGAGACAATCTCAATGTATCCTTCCTGGTAAAATGCTTTGATATTATTATTAGTAGTATTATTATTATTATGAAACTCTGACCCCTTCTGCTCCTTCCTAGCCTGTACCTCCCATTTCCCACTTCTTCTCCTTCCCACCCACTTCCCGCCCACTTTATGGAACATTCTGTAAAGCCCCCCCATTCAGTTAAGCCCTGCCCCTTTGTGATGCAAATCGTGTCATTTGTATTCACCTAGCAGCACCACATGAGCCCCCTCAGGGGACTCTAAAAGACAAAGCTCCCAGATTTTCCAATGCATTGCGTTGCAATGCATTGGATACCTATCTGGTACTCATAGGAGT